>OZ010606.1:76651310-76701310 GCA_963932145.1 Acanthosepion lycidas
TATTATTATTATTATTACTTTACTTCTTACTCTAGCTATTATTCTAATTATTATTATTTTTATTCTATTATTCTAATTATTAATATTATTATCATTATTATTATTTTTATTCTAATTATTATTATTATTATTATTATTATTATTATTATTATTATTATTTCTTCTGATTTCTGGTGTATACTCGTTTCTTTCCGTGTTCCGACCAGAGACAAAAGGTCAAAAATGGCATCGTGACTTTTTCCACTGAAAAAAGAACAACACACATATTTTACATAGATAAAGCATTCGTAGTTTTGTACTCGTGAGGAAATCTTTTTGTATTTCTTTAACGCATGGGCTTCCAGGAATCCCTTCAAAGTGTCTATTGGAATATTTTCCCATCAATCCGAGGGATCCAACTACAATTTAATTTCCTCATGAGACACATTTTTCAGATTTCCATTTCAAAGTCCTTGTATTTTGATAATTTTTTGAAGATCTTCAAAGATACGTTACAGTCTTCAAAGACTGTCATGTCGATAAGGAGGCGCATTTTGCCTTTCCAGACTCTAATCACGATGTCTGGACGATTAGCTTTGATTGTTCTATCTGTTTATTCTTATTAAACAAAACAACTTTTCTTTAATCAAAGAATGAAAGTTCCGTTGTTACTTTGTTCTTTTTTCTCCTATTTTCCCCAATCACTTTCACTTATTTTCTTCACTCATTCCATATGATTCTATTGATAAAGCAATGTTTCTTGCACAGTAACCACTGCATATTCACCTCCACACCCCCTTTGCAGGTATGTGAGATTTTTTTGTAATTCCATCTCGACACATTTCTTTATTCCTTGATATTATATCTTTTATCGATCCTCATCTTTACGTAATTGATTTGAATCCTTTTTCTAATTCTGAACTACTGTCAGTACCGATACCTTTTCTCTTTTGAACTAATCTTTTTCTCACCAAGTTAACGTTTTCTCGTCTATAGTTTTATGATTCTTTTTCTTCTAATTGTTGTTGTTGTTGTTGTTATTATTATTATTATCATTATTGTTGTTGTTGTTGTTATTTTATTTCCTTTGATTTCATACACATATATTTTACAGAGATAAAGCCCTACGTAAGGTGTGGGCTGTACGCGTGAGAACAACTTTTTGTATTTCTTTAAGAGATGGGCTTCCAGGAATCCCTTCAAGAATCTACTGGTATATTTTCCAACTAATATGAGGGCTCTAAATAGAACAGGGATTGATCATGTTCCGATGTGCCACATTTTTCAGATTTCCATTTCAATGTCCTTGTATTTTGATAGTTTTTTGAAGACCTTCAAAGATATATTGCAGCCTGTAGGGACTGCCATAAGGAGGCTTTTTTTTGTTTGCGGTCTCCATTATTATTATTATTATTATTATTATTATTATTATTATTATTATTATTATTTCTTTGGGTTTCTGTTGTATACACATTTCATCCGGGTCCTAACCAGAAACTTAAGGTCAAAAATGGCTTCATGATATTTTCCACTGATTATTTTTTGTAAAAAAAAAAAAAAAGATCAAAAACATTTTACATAGATAAAGCTCTTCATAATGTGTGAACTGTACTTTTGAGATAAATAGTTCGATTTTTTGAGGCATGGTCTTCCAGGAATCCCTTCAATGAATCTATCGGAAACTTTTCCAATCAATCCGAGGACCCCAACTACAACTGGAATTATTGATGTCCTCATGTACCACATTTTTTAGATTTCCACTTGAAGATTCTTGTATTTTGATAGTTTTTTGAAGATCTTCAGGGACTGCCGTGTCAATAAAAAGTCCCATTCTAGTAATACACCAAAAATATGATGCTACGGTACAACTATGAAAGGTCAACATACCCATCAATACGCCCAGTTAGATAAGAGTCTACCAGGTACATGCATGACAGCCAAAAGTACGCGATATTGTTTTGATAAAATCAGCGGATAATCTTTTCCTAATGAGTCTTAGTTAATTTCAAGTCGAGTAACCCAGTTCGCTGAGAAAGTCTTTGACAAAATAAATAAACTCCTGACAATCGGACAGAATGTTCTCTGGAGATCAGGGTTAATAAGCAAATCTGAGGAACAAAACGAGATATTTATTGAAGGCCATGTTAATACATCAAGACAAAATATGTCCGTGTTAATATCTAATCAGTAAAGACGAAAGTCATGATAATTATTATTACTGGAAAACAAGACACCATGGAAATACTCTTTTGCACAAATGCAAATCTTTCACCAGTCATTCTTTGCCCACCTATTATGGAGGACAGATTTCTCTGTTTCCGTAATGTTTTGTTTCTCAAGTTAAAGGTATTTCATTTCTGTTACGTCTCTATTTTTTCTGTAGCTTTCAGTTCCCATAATGTAAATATCTGCCCTTACATTGGTAGTTATTTGATCACTTTGTATGGGGTGGGGATTTCTTTCTGGTCTTAATGTTGTTTCCTAAGTTTTGGTATTAAGGGTATTTCTTTTTAGTGATATCTATTTTTTATTTATTTATTTATTTTAGTTTTATTTATTTATTTTATTTTATTTATTTATCTATTTATTTATTTATTTATTACTTTATTTTTTTTTTTTTTCAGTTTCCAGCTGGTTAATAATAGGAATGTGCTGAGACAGATTTAGATCAGTTGGTCCCGACAAACGTCGCTGGTACCTTGTTAGGTTATTTCTTTACAATACTGGCTATAATCAGGACCCAATTATCCTTTAAGCAGCTTAGGGCCCCTCGAGCTTCTATAAAGCAAATATTTTAATCTTCTTAGTGTTATAGCATCTAAATACTCTCATAAACTGAAATGATATCAATATGACAAACATACTTGTTTTGATTCTTTTATTGTTATAATGATAGTTATAAAAAATATGTTTTTATTTACTGTTGTATTTAAATATATGATAATTTGGTTAGCAATAAATAGTAAAATTGTGGTATTTGTGAAAGAATATATTTTTATTGACGAACAAAAAATGGCTATATTGTATATTTAAAGAATTTACAATTAGTATTTATATTTCTGAGATGAAGTATTTCAACTATTATTCGGACTGTTGTCATCTTCTTTATTGTCACATTCACGAGCTTTCGGTCTTTGTACTCTTCGTCTTTCTTCATGCGATATTTGTTGGAATTTCGAACTAAACCCATTCGTCCGTGCATTGAAAATTGCTATCATAACTGATCTTTGTTGCAAACAATAGTGAATATATAATTGAAGAAAATGTAACTGTGCTTTTTTTATTTTATTGTACTTTATTTTTTATTTTATTTTATTTTTTTTATTCTCTTGTACTTTATTTTATTTTGTGTCTATTTTATATTTTATTTCATTTTATTTTACTTTATTTTTAATTTTTATTTCATTGTACTTTATTTTATTTTTTATTTTTATGTTACTTTATTGTACCTGATTTTAATTTATTTTATTGTACTATATTTTATTTTTATTTTATTTACTTTATTTTTATTGTACTTTATTTTATTTTCATTTTATTTTATTTACTTTATTTAATTTTATCTTTTATTTTATTTTATTGTATTTCATTTCATTTGATTTTATTTTTTATATTATTTTCATTTTATTTTATTGTACTTTATTTTATTTTATTTTTAATTTTATTTTATTGTACTGTATTCTATTTTTATTTTATTTTATTATACTTTATTTTATTTTATATTCTATTTTATTGCACATTATTTTTTTTTAAGAATAAATTTGGTAAACCAGAAGTTATGAGTCAACCATAAACATATCTCTTTATATAAATTCCGTATATTTCAGAACAGTTTTATGGCGATTTTTTATTGTCAGCTCTACTTCGGTACATCTACTTGTCACCAACAGAAATGTGGAAATATATGTTGCTCGACTGAGCAAAGGATCTATCAGCCTGGATCTAGCATTCTCACATTGTATTGTATAACTAACAACTGCTGGAGTGCCCTAGGTTTGTGATCATAATACTTCGGCCTCGAAACTATGCCTAATACCAGAGTTACCATCTGATGAATACTTCGTTGGAGGCAGTGCTACGTTTTCCCAGCACTAGTTGTATATATACATGTATGTATATATTTATTGTATGAAGACATACACACAAGCACACGTCATGACAGATCGACTCATATGTTTAGATACGCCCATTCGTCGAAAAAACTTGAATGTAAATGTCGATCGGCGCGTCGACGGAAGCAACAGCTTGTGGCTTCAATTATTTCAACACAAACGTTTAATTAATACACATGTTTATGTTTGCGCATGCCCATACGCATATATATGTTTGCGCATGCCCATACGCATATATATGTTTGCGCATGCTCATACGCATATAAAACTAACGAGATTTCGAATTTTTTCTTTTCACTCCAGTTAAAAGCAAAATGGATGAAAAGAAAAGAAGGGATAAAAAGCAATTCAATTCTCTATTGAATTAATTTAAATATTCTCTAATATTAATTTGATTATTATCATTTTATTTTAATGGAAAAAAATGGATGAATAAGCAAAACAGCGTGAGGGGAGTAAATATGAATAAATTTAAATAGATTTAAATTTTTCATGTGTTTTTCTTTGATTTTAAGAAATAGCCTCATTGGACGCATCTGACGTTTTCTGATGGCAATTAAGGAAATGCCAATCAACTTTTAAGCATCAATGCGGAAATATTTCAATTTTTTACATACTTTTTTATTTATTTAGCCAGTTTTTTTGTTTTTTTTTATCAATTCTTAAATAAAGAAGCCAAACGTGAATAATGTCGTTAATTTAACAACTAAAAGACACTAAATTATTTTAAATCTGTTTTTTTTTTTATATATATATATAACTTTTTTTTTTCTGTCAGAGCTGTCTTCCTTTTTATTTTTATATGACCAGCACTCCGTGTCAGATTCGGCAAATATTATTACCACGATCAATGTAATTGGTGAACATTTTTGTTGCTGTTTCTAATGAAATAATTACATTCGTTATCATTTAATTTTTTCTCTTGCTGTCACTAAAATATGATATACATAAGCGCATGCGTAGTCTGTCCGGAAATGATCCAATCATTAATGACAGTTGCCTGCTTAGGACAACTGCGCTTTATTCATCTTCAAAGTACAGCCATTGGAACTTAACACACTTATCCAGGCGTCTCTTTCTCTTTTCAAAACAACTTTCAAAGTCCTCTTTCAGAATGGCTATCAGCAGCCTATTCGATTTCTCTTTAATCTCTTTCACGATATTTCAGCAGCGAATTTAGCTTCAGGAACAGCGCAAAGAACCAAATCATATTTCTGTTGTGGGACGTCAGACCTGGATGACGAAATGCTATACCCAAAATATCTGCAACAAAGAATAATCTTGACATGGAAGTTTCAATTCGACGATCTCACAGTATACAAGCTCAGTCAATGGCATCAATTGATGACAGTAGTAAGATATCCTTAAAGTGGTTACCAAGTTATATCTAAGCCACGTAATTTGTTCAATGGTTCTTTAATTTGGTTATATGCTATCCGATAAGACTTCGCATACATATATAATCTCTCAAAGGGCACGGAGTGTTTTGCAAGAATTATTTCACCTCAAGAAAGGCGATAAAGCCGCTAAGATGATGTGTTGCTGATGATGAATGACTATAGATTGAAGGAAAGTGAGAAAATGTTACTTAGGAGAAAGCACGATAAAAAGAAGAGGATTCAAGAAGACAGATAATGACGATTGATATTATATATATTTTTTTATGGATTGTAGATAAAACAAGAAGCGAGATAGCAAGAAGCTAGAAGATAGTTCTATAAGAAAATGAAACGAGTGAAGAAACTATTAGAATAGAACTTTCGGTTTCAGTTAGCAGTTTCAACAGTAACATGATGAGAATTAGCCGGCAATCCAGTATTAGGCTTCAATTCAGGAAACTGAGGTGCCAAAAAGAATAATCGATCAGAATTGACATGAAAATATTTGTAGAAAAAAGTACAGGGGAAACTACATTACGGCGGTTAGAATGTAACTGAAACCTAGATGTCAGGGTGGGACTGATAATATTGCAGATCGCACTGGCTATGATGTCTGAGTCTACTCCATTAGGCATTGGTCTATACGATCACGTGGACTTCTAGGTTACCTTACTCACTACAGTTCTAGGTATTGTGTATACACAAAACACACACACACACACACACACACACATATATATATATATATATATATATATATATATATATATATATATATAAGTGAATGTTATTGATTCGACTGCAATTCGAATTCGGCTCTCCGATTCCTCAATCCCAGCCACTATCTACTACTCCACCTGCATGGGAAAGGTATGAGTTCTCTTATCCCCCTCCTCCGCCAGTTATGGATAAATAGCAAGATAAACTGGGTTCTATAGCCTTGGATGGCAACTGTCTAAGAGAAGGACAACTCTGAATTCAAAACCTGCGGAGGGTCGTTTGGGGACCTTGTGGCACGTAATAATTAAATCATATGTACAGGTGTGTGGCTGTAGGCACCTAGGAACTGAGTTACTTGATCCTCATACGTTGACAAACGACGGAAGAGTTCAGCATATATATATA
The DNA here is from genome assembly GCA_963932145.1 of Acanthosepion lycidas. Lineage (NCBI taxonomy): Eukaryota > Metazoa > Mollusca > Cephalopoda > Sepiida > Sepiidae > Acanthosepion > Acanthosepion lycidas. The sequence continues at coordinate 76,657,903 of OZ010606.1, forward strand.
TATATATATATATATATATATATATATATATATATATATATATATATATATATAACACACACACGGGCACACACACTTGTTCAAATTAATTGAAGCAAGACCAATAATTCCGTTATTATTTACTTAGTTTTTCGTATTTTTCCAATGAAAAATGTCCCAGTGCACACGATAGTACTTCGTATGTCCATTCCATGAAGTTGATCCTTGCAGATTTACCACAGTAATAGTAATCGATTATACCCTATCACACAAGTAGGTCTAAAAGTGACAGTATGGTGAAAGAAAGGAAACTAAATCGGTTGTTTCAATTAATTTGCACAAGTATATATATATATATATATATATATATATATATATATATATATATATGTATGTATACAGCATTCGGATGAGGTAAAATTGGATTTCTATTTTATGTAATTTATATGCTCTGTTATAATAAATATACTGAGGTCTTTTTGTGGATCAGTTTAAATATCATTTACTTTTTTATATTATTAGGATTCACTTGGCTTATATACCAAAATATTAATTCCTGTTATATATATATATATATATATATATATATATATATATATATATATATATATATATATATATAAGGCTCAAGCACTAATATTGCATTGTTATAATTTATTACATTGAAATCGCCATCACGATCCAATTCAACAGACCTACAAATTCAAAGGTCTGATGAATTGGATTGTGATTACGATTCCAATGTATTCAATTATAAACATGGACCATTATATTCTTGCTCTGTCCTGGACATTGAGCTCTATCTGGATTCTATACTCTTGGAAATTTATATATATATATATTAACCACTGATATTATCTATCTATCTATCCATCTATCTATCTATCTATATAACTATCTCTCTCTCTCTCTCTCTCTCTCTATATATATATATATATATATATATATATATATATATATATATATATATATATATATATATATATAATACTCACTTGTTTACATCAATTATGGGACAATGTTTATCATGAAGTTGAAAAGATGCAACTCAAAAGCCACGGAGTGTCTACAATTTGAAAAAGATCTTTCCTATTTTTTACGATCAGTTTAATCAATGTTGTTCATTAATTCAGAACTTGAATTAGAGACTTCAAAGACAAGCTTTAATTACTAAAATGAAGTATGATTTTTTTCTGTTATGATACGCCATCATGATTCTTCCTTTCTATAATTTTGAATTAAAGTAGAAGTCATAGTTAATTAGAGCATAATGTCTGTAAAATCGAAGGAATTTTTTTTTTTCTGCCTTTTGGTTTTTTGATTAAAACTAATCCTTGAAAAATAAAGCGGTACGTCAGGAAGAAGAAAGAAAAGTCGATTTGTACGGAACAAAGCCTCTAAAAATTAAAATAATTTATTGAGTAATGGCGGCCTTTCATTCGACTATCATTATCTATGCTAAACGGGTAATGCGTTTTTATTGCTTTTTTTGTTTTTGTTTTTTTTTGTTTTTGTTTTGTTTTTGTTTTGTTATTTTTAAAGTATCCTGAAAAGGGAGATAACCGCCCTCGATAGGATCAGGTTGAGATCATAGACAAAGAATACCATTGGAAAATTCATGAACTTAAGAAATCTGCACATATGCTAGGACACAAAAATCTCCTGAGCCGACCAAACATGGAAATGAATACAATATGGGAACCAGTAATATGGAGTGACCGAGAAAAGCGATAATAACAACAAAAATTGCAATATGACCTCTGGTAAAAACTTGTAATGATAACAGCAAAAATTTCAAGATTAGCACTAGTAAAAAATGGTTGCTGAATACCCAGAAATTCATACACAGATTTCCTCAAGGATACATGGCACAGTGAATAAAGGCGTTGGTTAGATCCAGTGAAAGGACCCAAAGAGTGTGAGTTCAATACCTGGTTAAGGCGATGGAGAACTTGAGAGGGGAATTAACAGGAGATAACTGATAACTGACATCCATTAGACATAGCACGTGGAACAAAAAGAGTCTATACCAGTGAGCGAAATAAAGGGTTCAGTTCGACATTCCAACCACCTGAAGAAGGCTGGAGCGTACAACGGCCGAAACGTTGTGATAAATATGGCAACAAAGATGAGGGCAATAGTCCGAATAATGTAAATAGTATGCTAGAAAAAAATTTGTTTTAAATGGTATCGTTTTTCTATGTTCCCTGTCCCTTCAGGACGTAGACGATCATGTCTCTCTCTAAACCTATCTCTTCCATTTCTGTCAGCGTCGTCCCGCCATCCATTCAAAACGCTGCCATCCTATGTCACGTTTGCTTTCGATATATCCTGTGAGTGTCACATTTTCCCATCCCTCCTTCGTCATTATGTGTCCCAGAAATTCTTGAGAATTCTCTTAAAAACTTGTCACCATTGTTCGGTTCCTGAATAACCTGTCGAGTCTATATATGAGTTTGAATAGACTTATTATTAAGCGAGAAGAAAAACGGTGAGCAAGCTGACAACATTAATAAATATACACATGCACAGATAGGGTTAATGTAAAAAAAAAATAATATTTATGATGTGAATGGGCTGATATTAACCGCTTTGTTATAGAATTACATCGATATGAATATATATAAGACATTTTTTATGTTTAACGTTCTTTTTATAGATTTAATTTTTAATTTTTTTCTCGGACATTCAGGCCGGTAAATGTTATTTAATACTGTTTATTATAAACAGAGCATTTACTTAAATACTTGTATCTATAAAAAGAACGTTAAACATAAAAATATCTTTAATAAATAAATTGTCGGACTTTGTCCATTTCTTAATGTATGACGTCATTTGTTTACATTTGATACGCCATGAGCAGTTATGAATGTACGAGATTCATGGAAGATTGAAGTTTATAAGCAGTAAATTCGACCTTGCCAACCGAACGCTCCTTTGTGGCCGAATCGGTTAGGCACGCCCGGTTAAATAGCGGTTCCGTATAGGATGCAGGTTCGAATCCTGTCAAAGGACGAATATTTTCTATGACAATTTCTCGGACATTCAGGCCGGTAAATTCTATTTAATACTGTTTATTATAAACAGAGCATGTATTTAAATACTTGTATCTATAAAAAGAACGTTAAACATAAAAAATGTCTTTAATAAATAAATTGTCGAACTTTGTCCATTTCTTAATGTATATATATATGTGTATGTATGTATGTATGTATATATATATATATATATATATATATATATATATATATATACTAATGATAAGTGTATAAAAAAAAGAAAACGGAAAAATAAGCAATTAAATGCTGATACCCCCTGAGGTGTGGATGGACAGGTCCGCCTACGAAACTTCGGACTCGGGATGTTAAAGGTAACAGCAATCATCTATTCAGATAGATAGATAGATAGATAGATAGATAGATAGATAGATAGATAGATAGATAGATATGAACAGACTTAGATAGATAGATAGATAGATAGATAGATAGATAGATAGATAGATAGATAGATAGATATGGACAGACTGAGAGAGATAAATATGAACAGACTGAGATAGATAGATAGATAGATAGATAGATAGATAGATAGATAGATAGATAGATAGATAGATAGATAGATAGATCGATCATGAGATCGATAGAATCATAGCTACCAATATCTCCATCCGTGTTTTTTTCCATAACTCTATTGAAGCCTTTGACTGTAACTTCTTAAAATGCCACTAATTACATTGGCGACACGCGATTTTCTTTTTTAGCATCCCATCTTACACCTATCACTGTGGTCCCTTTTAGCATTGGTTACTCCACTTTCACCGGTCGGGTGAATCTGTCAATTCGCGCGTCATTCACTCCCAAAAATCCATAACTTTTCCCAAAAATTAGAAATGTGAATAGATCTATCTTTCTTATTCTTGGACCACTTGTGTATGAAGTAAAATGACGAAGGTTTTAAAATTCCACCATCCACATTCTTTCTGGCTTAGAACTCTTCAGAAATAAGATACGTTCCGTCGGCAGATTCCATTTAGATCGAGCGACGGATGTGCATTCTCTTAGTCAAGATTCCTTAATAGATGATTATTATTATTATTATTATTATTATTATTATTATTATTATTAATCATTCTTACCATCACCATTATTATTGCCATAAATATTTATGCATACTTCTCTTTATGTGATATAAATAAACATGGGATGGGTGGTGTCATATTTGTGAGCGGCTAATATATGTAACTAAGAACATCTTACTCTAAAATATATGAATAAATAAATGTACTTGTATACATAGAAACACATGACCTTCAAATACATACACACACATACACATACACAGACACACACACATACGCGCGCGCACACACACACACACACACACACATATATATATATATATATGCTCCTGAAAAAAAAATATATATTTATATATGCTCCTGACAAATTTATTCCGGTTGAGTTCTCTGGGGAGGAAGTGTGGGTTTCTAAACAGTGACTATTATACGGCTAATGATGTGTTAAATCAAATCGAGTTCTCTCAGTCACTGTGTTTTTATTTCAAAATAAATACGCTTAAATTCACTTTCAATCTTACTGTGCGCCAACGGCCTAGTGATAGAATCTCCGACTTACACCAATTCAGTCTGGTTTCAATCTTAGCCGGCAGTGGTCGGGACGTCTTATATAAGTTTCGTTTCTTGTGTTTCTCAAAGAGTTTGGAAAATAAAGTTTTCCTATTGGTGTAGATATAAAACATTCAGTTAAAATTAAAAATAAAATCATCCTTGATAATAACAAAAAGTATAGCCGAAAGTACTCACACATACAGATTATTCAGATAATTTCTACATAATTTATGTCCGGAAAAGAAGAATATTATAAAAACACAAATAAATAAATAAGATATGTAACTGTAGTAACTTTTTAGTCATTTTTGACCGAAACTTGTATAAAAGAGAGATTGATGCCTAAATACACAATACATCCATATTTTAACCGCTTTTCCTCACTTTCCTCCCCTCTCTCGCCTCCATCCACCCAATTCTCATGCTTTTACTCTCTCACTTCCGGTGTTCTGGTATATTAGAGTAGTTTTCCTTGACTTGTGCAACCTTCTACTCCTAGAGGAGACTTCACGGTAGAAACCCGGGTTACGAGGTTGGCTGGATTTTTAGCCTGTTCTTATATATATATATATATATATATATATATATATATATATATATAATTGTTTTTTTTTATCATCACAACACCGAAATTCCCATGTTTGAAAACTGAAACTTCAATTTAAATTCAATCATAACAATTAAACTTGAAATACAAACTTCCTTTCTATCGCTTAGCATCGCTTGATAATGGAATATGATAATGAAACTTGGGAATTTCGGTGTTGCGATGATAATATATTAAAAAAACAATTGTAATATCATGCCCTATTGTTCCATCGAGCACTGTTTTTCAAAAATAAAAAGAAATACTGATAACTCTGAATTATAAATCTCATTGTTCTTTCCTATCATATATATATATATATATATATATATATATATATATATATATATATATATATATACAATTATGTGTGCGTGTCTCTGTCTATATTTCTGAGATGAGGTACTATGTACACTATTTACATTATTCGGTCTATTGTCCTCATCTTTGTCGCCATATTTATTACAATGTTTCGGTCGTTCTACACTCCGGCCTTCTTCAGATGGTTGGAATGTCGAACTGAACCCTTAGCAATTAGCGTTTTGAATTCATTTTACACGTGGAAAAGTAATGCAATGCAATCTTCCTATATCTTTACAAATATTTCAACTCCACTGCCTGGTAGAGATTCAGTTCTATTTAGATTAATATGTGATTGGAATTCATTTTCAGTAACTGTTTAGATCCCAAGAACTAAAGAGATTAGTATTGAAAAAAATGGCCCAAGTGGAAATTCTTTCTGTAGAATGGTATTCCGAACGTCAGACTGCTAGAAAATTACAGATATCAAAATGGGGTTCGTTATTGCCTGCAGCGACATGCAGACCCCAGCACAAATGTTCACAGAAAATATGTGGGAGGTCCACTGTAACATCTATTGCAGAGAATAGACAGTTGAAACATAGAAAAAGTAAATTTCTTTAAAAACATGAAATTTGATTCATTTTTTAAGTTTAGAGGGAAAAATATCAATGTAGTTCCAAACTTTTGGTCGGTAGTGTATATATATATATATATATATATATATATATATATATATATATATATATATATATATACGTGTGTGTGTGTGTGTGTGTGTGTGTGTGTGTGTGTGTAAGGAAGAGGTTATAGTAGTTCCAACGAGAGAAAAGTCTGTATATTAAAAAGAAGAGAGAAACCGCAAACGTTTTTGGTTGTAATGTGGATATTTTTTTAAATATTATGTTTTATTTTCCATAATTTTACTACATGTGTTTCTGGTCTCGCAACTGTCATCAGGCAAAGGATGGAGATTTCCACATATTATTAAAGATAATTAATTTTTTTCTTTATGTTTTTCGATGTTAAATATTCTCGATATGTGTGGGTGTGTGTGTTTATGTACTTATTCTTTGTAATGGGACAGTATGTGTGTGTATGTTTGTGTGTTTGTGTATGTGTGTGTATGTGTGTGTAGGTGTAAAGATGTGTTCGCTGATTCCTCGTAGTGAAACAGTGTGTATGTATGGAGAGGGGATATACACATATATACACGCATGCTGACAAAAGGATACGAAAATGGAAATAGATCTAAGAATACGTAGGGGTCATTAAAAGATAAGCTTGCCGATAACTACTCCATCATTTCTCGAACCAATCCTTATTGTTTTATAACCCTTCACGCAGAACTTTTCACTGCCAGTTCAAGAAAGACTTTTGGATCACTAACACAAAAAAGAGAATGTCTCATATCGAGAATATTTAATATTTTTTCCTACACGTGTTTCCGTTCTCGCAATCGTCATTTTTACATATTATTAATTTTTTTTTTTTATTTTTTATGTTTTTCAATGTTAAATTACTCCACCATATCTTACAGTTAGAAAATACATGCAGGACATTCAACGACTGCGATAGATGTGTATTTACTTTCGTTTCTAGTTGTTCGAGTTTGGATAAAGGCTGAGATTTTAAACTTTGAGTTCCGTGGTCATGTGACCTTCCCACAACCATTTTTATTTAAAACGGCATCGCACTAAAATGACATTAATAAATATCTGTATTAATCAAAGTTATTGTTTGTCAAATGATTCACAGCGTACAAGCTAATTTTTGTCAAACATTTAGCGATGTTGATGCATGAATAGTTTGCAAAACAGAAATTCTCTTCCAACACACGAGAACCGAAAAGAGAACTGTGGCGTTCCGTTTACTCTGTTGGTTGCCAAACTTTTGCACGCAAGCATTTTTAAGCAGACTAAATTAATCAATTTCCTGCTGCCTATCAACACGTCTGAAAAAGAAACAAGAACAAGAAATTATCCCCCGGGGTAGGCAGAATATTTTAGAAGGTTACAAATATGCGTCTTTTAAAGATAGAGCAGTGTGGCGTAGTATACACATGCGAACGCTGTGTGCGTTAAAGTCGGTGTAAAAGTTAAATTAATGTAACTACTCATTATAGATAGCCGGGAGATGAAGGTAATAGAACCACAAAAAAAAGAAGTTTTTCAAAGGGGGGGAAATGAAGCATTTTATTAGACAAGAGAAATTAAGTTGTTAGAAGAGGAAAAAAACGAATTGTATGAAGATAAAATAATAGGAAACCACACTGGCTCGAATCGTCAGGAGATATTTGCCTTTCATTATTGTATTATTATGTCTGAAGTTAGATAAGACGGGTCTTTTAACTACTTCTTACCAGAACTCATCTGGATTCAGTAAAATGCACTACCCGAGTATCCATCATCAGATTATAAGAAAATACAGGAAAATAAATAACCTTTCTTTTATGGCGATATAAAACGTTTCCTTACAAGGAAGCATTCGGCATTCATCAAACGAGCAGCCAGTGGTAATCGAGTGAGGCTTTTTAGCACTCTCTGACCATCGGCCTGCTATCAAAATATACTATCGACCTCATCTCTAATGGTAATGGTAATATTAACCGTTTCCTTAGAATAAGCATTCGGCATACATCAACCGTGTAGCCAGTGCTAATCGAATGAGGCTTTTCATCACTTTCTGACCATCGGCCTGGGATCAAAATGATATCAAACTTTAATACTATCTTCGGGCGAACAAACCCCATTTTATCTCTCAATTATGTTCCTGACTTTGAACATATCGCAATTCAGTTTTCTTTTCTTCGGGCAGAACGCAAACGAAAAATATATTGAGAGGTAACCGGTCTCTGGGAACTGCTCACCGTGACAGCACCTCTCTCATTGCGCTAAAGTGGTGGCGGGTGACCAGTAGTAATACCGATGCCAGAGTAACCGACGGTTGCGAGTGCTAGGCTATTTTTGGACCTGACGTAGGTGTACGGGCTCGGGCTACCCACATTAAACTGACTTTGTATCACATGCTCACTCTGTCGGCCAGCGGTCAGCAAGTACATACTCGGTATGGTATATGTCCTCCTCGTCCTTAAGGAGGAAATATTGGGCATTCTTTGACCGGGCAGCCATTACTGTTTTCGGGTCTAATGTTAATCTTTCTTGAAATTTTTTTCAGAAAATTCGGTTTCTCTAGTCCGGTAGTTGTTATCGCTCTTTTTACTATTTATGTCGTCTTTCTTCTTTACTTTATATCTAGATTTATTGTATATAAAATACAATTTTGGCACAAGGCCGAAAATCGGGGAGAGAATGGTCTGAGACTGGTCATCACATACTATATTATACCTAGCTAACCAGATTCATGACCCATTCACTTATTATAATTTGCACATCCTCCAAAAGAACTTATCCATCATCATTCAATCCTCCATGTGCCACAATACTGCATACTCTCAAGAGACTTACAAAACACCCCATGATATAAAAATTGACGCTTATAAAATTCTATATATAAAAATCTGTCCATGATACGTAAATCAAATACACAAAATAAAAAGATAACTTCTGTTAGTTGGACCCATCACGCTATCAAAAAATTCAAAGGCGCCACTTGATTCTGCCTTTAGAAAAAATTCAAGAAGCTATCTTGCTAAGAGAGAGGGAAAGGTAGCTGTTATCATTCTTACCACTATTAATGGCGTCTTTCTTATGAGTATGTGGATAGTCCGTGATGAATTTGCATTTTTAGAGTTTTGCTTCCATTTTCTTTAAGAGTTCCCATTTTCCTCAGTAATCGCATGTTCGGTGCATAGAATTCTCAGTATTCTCTTTCAGAATTACATTTCTATTGCCTTCTTCGTCTGTGAGGAGATTGTCAAGATTCGTTGTCATGGATGAGGACTGATATTACGTAACAGTTTAATACTATTTTCTTTGTTTCTAACGGAATTTTCTTATCTCTTAATTCTTTGCTTAGCTTTTGGAAGTCAATTTCCTTAAGCGTGTTCATTTTTCTCAGTATTCACATGTTCGATACATGGGATTCTCAGCATCCTGTTTTTGAATTACGTTTCTATTGCATTCTTCATCTGTGAGGAGATTGTTCAACATTCACTGTCATGGATGAGGACTGATATTACGAAAAATAGTACTCTTTTCCCTTTTTTTAACGGATTTTTCCTATTTCTTAATACTTTGTTTAGCTTTTGGAAGGCATCTTTCTCTATTCCAATGCAACTTCGGATTTCAATTTCACATTTTTTCCTCTTCTGTGAAAACACTTCCCAATTAGTCCTGAGTAAATTTGCCTTGTTAGAGTGTATTCAGACGTGGTTTGAATTTTTGAATAAATATATTTTATTCATTTATTCGTCTTTGTTGTGTGGTATTATCTGGGCAGATACAAAGTGGGAAGACTTGGAATTTGGGGGAATTATTTGTTACACATATCTAAATGGCCATTGAGTGGTATCTGCCTCGTATTTGTTGGCAATTAATGGTCATTCTTTTTCTGAAAATTAATTTGGTTGCTCAAATGTAATCTTCGTCAGTTTTTTTTTTTTTTCTTCGTCGAATATTTTGGGATTGCCATTAAGGTCCAATAAAATAGAATTCCTGACACTTTGTAGCAATGAACTACTTAACATATTGTTGTCATGGGCTACTTAACACTGTGTTGTCATTAGAACTATGCCACTTCCAATTTTTTACAGCAAAATATTTTAATCGTCAATTTTAGGCACAAAAAAGACTAAGGCTGATCACGAGATCATAATCAACCAATAAGATTGCCTTTTAAACAAATAGAAAACAGAGACACTTCTTTACATAAAACGGAATGAATTCTACAACTTCAGTCAGATGCGAGACATATCATAGCATAACCACATCTCTCACCATATTAATTTAATTTGAAAATCATAGAACATGCAGGCCGATAGCAGACTTAAACGGAAACGGCAAATGTTAATATTATCATAAGGAATTTGGATATTAAGTTTTAATTCTCGTCTTATGGTCAGTGAGTGAAGAAAAGCTTAAATCGAGTAGCACTGGATGTTCGGTCAATGAATACTAAGGAAACAGCTAATGCTACTATTAACACGACCATATTTGCAATATGAGCTTAAAACATTACATCTCCCATTGTCGTGTTGGTTAACTTTTTCTATGTCGGGCCTGTTTTCTATAACTATGGTGAGCGGACCTTATGCAGCATTACTGCATTTACACTGCGTGGTGAGGGCTCTCTAGTTATAGTTTCTGGAGGAGAACACATCATCTGTCATGATCAACAGTTACGCTCAAACTCTAGATCACACTGATTTGTGACTTTCTGCTGGAACAACCATCGAAAAACAATCCCGTCTCCCCAATTTCACTCACAAGGCTTGGGTCAACACGTGTAATTGCTTTCCGGCTCTTTCCAAAGGTGCTGCATGCTGAGGTAACCTCCCAAGGGCTGATAACATCAAGAAGCCAACTTCCTGGCAAATCGACAATGGTGAGATCTTCATCAATGATCTTCCTGATGTCATCAGTCATCAAGTAGGCATACACACAGACGTCACTAACATTTATTCTTGTCTCAATAATAAATCCGCCATTGCTGACAAAGCAAAAGGACCTCCAATCTGTGGTTAACTGGGGCAAGAAATGGCTTGTGAATTTGAATGCCTCCAAAACGAAACTGCTCTCATAAACCCACCATAGAGAAACCTCCCGGCCTCCTATCCGCTGCTCAAATTTACGAAAGCATCTCTCTGCGACTTCTTGGTCTCACGTTTTCCACTGACCTCATGTGGTATAACTGCATTGCATCAATAGCTGCATCTACCGCAAGGAAAGTTGGTTCTCTGTGTCGCGCCAGATTTTTTTTTTTTCTCGTCTGAGTTCATCCTTCAAATCTACAAATTTACCATTCGTCCCTGTATTGAATACTGTTTCCATATATGGTCTGGGGCTGTTCATCTCGAGGTTCTCGACAAAATCCAAAGAGGGATATGCAATGTGATAGCTCCTGACTTGGGATCCCGACTTCAGTCACTTTCTCACAGATGTGATGTGGCTTCCCTCTGTGTTTTCTACAAATATTTTCATGGCATCTGTTCTAAAGAGCTCTATTCACTGGTGCCCCAGTTGAATGAATTTAAGCGTGCTACTAGATTGGTATCTCGATACTAACCTTTTACTGTCGAAACAGTTACATGTAACCGCATCTTCTACTCCAACAGCTTCATCTCTCGCACTTCCCGACAGTGGAACTCCCTTCCTCTTACATGCTTCCCTGATAACTATAGTCTTCAAAAATTTATATGTAATGTCAATCGATATCTGATGCCTTGATCTTGATCCCCGTTTCTCTTTATTCTCTCCTCAAACACCCCTCTTTACTCTTACTTTCCTCTTTTTAACCCCCTGAGTGCTAGTGGCAATTCCGCCTTATTTGGAGGGAAATGCTTAAAGAAAAGAAGAAAAACAGATCTTTGAACAGTTTAACCACAATTTGTATTCGGCTGTACAACATCACATTCGAAATTTGAAAAATCCAATAATAGAATTAACATATAATTTAACAAAATGTGTTTACATAAATTTTAGCAGCCTAAATATACCTTATACATATGGGTGTGTGAAGGAGTGGGGGTCATTTACCAAAATGAATTCACTTATCGTAAGTTTTATATTGCACACACATGCACAATTTACAATAAATTAGACACACCCTGATAAAATATCACAAAATGTTTTGGGATCTCTACGCGCCTCTAAAAAAAAACCCACTTTCAAATCTACAATTGGCCTCTCATCGCTCCACATACAAATACTTTCTTTCTACACTTCTAGCATTTGGAATAAAAACACACGCACACACAACCCTCTAATTTAATAACATATGATCCATCTCCATACAAAAAGGCGGGGTTACTTTTACAGAAAATCACATTCATTCGTTTTCTTATTATTTTTCAATATTTTTGCTTTATTTTTCACTCCGTGCGATACGGTAGATAGGTAGACAAACGGAGAATGTCGAAACCGTAATTTCGTCTGGGAAGACGGTAAGCAATAATAATGAGTTCATATTTATCGGGCGCTATGGCGAGCCAGTTGCTGTCTGTCAGGGGCGGTAAGTATCTAAATTGATAAGAAAAGCCTGGGGGCCAGCCGTGAAGCTGCACTTTGCAAAATGATTGGATGGAGCGTAAATATGATATGCTCCGACATCTTTGATAAAAAAATACATATATATACATATGAGAGAGGAAGAGCAGTTTGGTAAAAGGTCGCCATTATAAATAGACAGAAAGCAAATGAGCTATGTCTGTATCGGAAGACTCGAAAAACAAAATACAAGCAGACATAGTTCTCTCATTCCCTCTTTTTGGTTCCACACGCTATGGTACTCACAATCTCGCATATATATATATATATATATATATATATATATATATATATATATATATATATATATATGTGTGTGTGTGTGTGTGTGTGTGTAGAACACGTTCTTTTATCTCAGGGGTCACTAAACTGCAGCCTGCAGACCGGATCTGGACCCCGACCCCGACGTCAGTTCATCCATCCCGCCGCCGCACTTTACCACAAATGAGCTTAAATATAATTATTTATATGGAATTATCAATAGATCATAGTTAAACTTACTTTATCGAAAAAAATTTAAATAAATGTAAATAAAAATGCGAAAATTTAACCAAATCTGATTTTTGCATCTGACAGTAATATAAATTTTAGGCAAATCAGTGAAATTTTAAAAAAAACAAAAAAAAACACGGCAACTTTCGATATCCAGGCGTTTTTTGTGTTAGTGCCAGCAATGAAGTTTCTAAGAAAACGGATTACGAGTCTGTTGCAGCGATGATGTTTTAACTTGCATTGCTGTGTTTAAGCCAGTTTGAAGAGTACTGTACATAAAAAGGATTGACTTCAGCGAATTATGTCATATATTTTGCCTGAACTCATTATAAAAAAAAAGTAGATAAATAAATGAATAATGATTATTTAAAACAAAAAGAAAACTGTCTTCGTAATTGAGCTCACACATTCACACACGAAATTAACAAAACCATACATTGGATGATTCTAAACTCTTACCAAACTAAAATTAATCAATGAATAATATATATATATATATATATATATATATATATATATATATATATATATATATATATATAAAAGAAAGAGGTTATAGTGGTTCCAACGAGAGAAAAATGTGTATATTAAAAAGAAGACAAGAGAGGTGCCACAAACGTTTTTGGTTGTAATGTGGATTTTTAAAAAAATATATATTAAGCTTTATTTTCCATAATTTTACTACACGTGTTTTAACACACACACACACACACACACACACACACATATATATATATATATATATATATATATATATATATATATATATATATATATATATAAAAGAAAGAGGTTATAGTGGTTCCAACGAGAGAAAAATGTGTATATTAAAAAGAAGACAAGAGAGGTGCCACAAACGTTTTTGGTTGTAATGTGGATTTTTAAAAAAATATATATTAAGCTTTATTTTCCATAATTTTACTACACGTGTTTTAACACACACACACACACACACACACACACACATATATATATATATATATATATATATATATATATATATATATATATATATATATATATAAATATATAAAAGAAAGAGGTTATAGTGGTTCCAACGAGAGAAAAATGTGTATATTAAAAAGAAGACAAGAGAGGTGCCACAAACGTTTTTGGTTGTAATGTGGATTTTTAAAAAAACATATATTATGCTTTATTTTCCATAATTTTACTACACGTGTTTTAACACACACACACACACACACATATATATATATATATATATATATATATATATATATATATATATATATATATATATATATATATAAAAGAAAGAGGTTATAGTGGTTCCAACGAGAGAAAAATGTGTATATTAAAAAGAAGACAAGAGAGGTGCCACAAACGTTTTTGGTTGTAATGTGGATTTTTAAAAAAACATATATTATGCTTTATTTTCCATAATTTTACTACACGTGTTTTAACACACACACACACACACACACACACATATATATATATATATATATATATATATATATATATATATATATATATATATATATATATATATGTATGTGTATGTGTGTGTGTATAAGTTGTAGCCTCTGTCTGTTATTGAAATCCTCCTTGGATTTTGGTGATAGACCCCCCCTAACCATATATATTCTGAAACTGCATTATCCAGGATACTTGGATAACTATATTTCATTTTGATCAAAGGGGGTCCCCGAAGGGCACATCTCACCCCCAGTGATATTTTTTACTTTTGATTTAAATTAAATTTTAATTTGAACAAGGGAATAACTCTTATCCAAAATATAGAAGGAGAAATTCAGAAGATGGAGGTCACATTGGCAAGATCAAAATGAGACAATATGGACGTCAAGTTGAGGAAGAAATCACCAATCAGTAGGTAGTGCCTTTCAATATATATTTGTTGCGACAATTCAACTATCATATCAATGTTGAAATCTGCTCATCAATTCATGCAATCAAGTATTGCATCAAATGCATATCAAAGGGGTCAGATCAAGCTCTTTTTATACACACACCCCACCACTGATTTTTTTCCCTTTGATTTAAATTAAATTTAAATTTGAACAAGGAAATGACTCCTATTCAAAATAGAGAAGAAGAAAGCCAGAAGATGGAGACCACAGCGGAAAGATCATTGAGTGATAGTGAAATGAATCATTTTTCTCCACAAATTATAACAATGATTTAAAATCAATCATCATTTTCTTACAAAATTCCCTGTAGGTTACCCGGATCTACATACAACTGATGAAGGCAGGATGGCATAACGGCTGAAACGTTGCGATAGCCACAACAACGATGAGTACAATCTGAGTGTGTCTAGCTAAACCACGTTGTAGTATATACTGCAATTATGCTGAACGTATCTTAGTTGTGGCTATTTACTTTGATCAACAGTCTGAATAAGGTTAGCGAGCTCAAACCCTCGGTCACGATGACTTGTGACTTCATGCTAGTACACCAATCGACGCCCCCCCAAGGTTCCGTCCACCCAATTTAAAATATAATCACAAGGGCTGGGTCAACTCGTGGTATGCTTTTCAGGCACTTTCTAAAGGCGCTTCACGCTGGGATCACCTCCTCAAGACCGATGTGCTCAGGATATCACCTTCTGGAAAATCGACCATGGTGAGATTCGAACCCGGATCATGAGATCAGAAGGCAAAAGTTCTAACGACTCGGCTACGTGCCCAGATTCACTCTAACCTTTCTTGCCGCCATCTACCTTCAGCTCTCGGTTGAAGAATTCATGACGTTAACGATGAATTGGTAGCGTCAGAACCAAAGAAGTTCAGAAATTTAACAATTAACAATTTAACTATGATACAGAAATCAGAAGTTTCACTTAAACAACCAAAGTGCTTTAAGAAAGCGAAACAAAGTCTTAAGAAATTGATTTAGTGAGTGAGTAGAAAAGTGGAAGGGAGAGAGGAAGAGTGAGAGAGAGAGCTGAAAATAGATAGATTGGAGAGATATTAACCTAGGTAAATAAAAAAGAGAGGGTAGTGAGTGAGAGCGAGAGACGCCTGAGATTAGATAGAGGACGAGGGTAAGAGAGAAAGAGAGACAGTGAGAGAGAGAGCTGAAAGATAGATAGATAGTTATCAATCAACTGAGATAGATAGATAGATAGATAGATAGATAGATAGATAGATAGATAGAGAGATAGATAGATAGATACGTTTAGAAATTACATAATTATTAATTGGATTTTTAACTGAAAAACTAAGTTTGTAATGTGTGATCCGAGTCATTAACAGAGAAACATTGGCTTGTCAGTTGATAAGGAAGAAGATTCCTCTAATATTTGTTTTGAAAATAAATGCATTTTTCTTGACTACAGGATTAGTGATGCACTGTATATATATATATATATATATATATATATATATATATATAAAGATAAAAATACTAATATAGGTAACTCCTCGAAATCGCCAAAATATCAGCATACCTTGAGGAAAACATACTCCAAACGTAATGAAACTATAGTTTTACCGTCAAAATCTTTATCAAATATTTAATCAAAGTATTTTTTTTTTTTTATATATTTAATTACATTTTTTGCTCCTTTTTAGAACATCGAAATTTTTATTAATTGGTCTCTTTAATTGCGCGGAAAGAGACATTAATTTGCAAATTCTTGCAAAAATCAAATAATTGTCGGATTTTAATGAAATTTTCAGTATTTATTCACAAATGAATGACGTTATTATTTATATTTTTGTATTAGAAAATCTTCGTAAAAAAATATTTTTTACCTGTGTAATTTTTATGAAAACTCGATAAATTCAACCTGATAATTTTTAGTGACGATATTAATTAAAAGTAGAATTCTATGATGAATTTAAATCACCGAATTTTGTTGCAAAATTGGACTCCGTCTTTTTCATTGTTTCTGTGTGTGTTTGTGCGTGTGCGCGGGTGTCTCATGTATTTGTTTAAGTGTATATGCGTTTTACCGTGTTAGTGAACAAGTCCTCGTCCCAATTGACAATTAGGTTCTACCTTTTTAATCTTGATCTAGCTAGATGCTACAGCCACTTCTACGCTAAGAGTTTCTTTTGTCGCACTTCCAACCTTTTCGATTTCTTGCTTCCCTGATAACTCCAATGTTCAGAGATTTAAATGAAGCGTCAATTGCTATCTTCTGTCTTCTCGAACCCTGGTCCTATTTTGTTCTTTCCCCATCCCTCCCCATTATCAGTCTTCTTATTCACTTTCACTTTCGTTCCCTGTAACGGCCTGCGTTCAAGTGGCATAATCGCCCTGCCTGGGATGAAACCAATATGTAGCCAAACATCAGATTCTTCTTTTTTTTTTAATCCCGTGTTGTTACAGTGCAAAAATTTGCTCGTCTTCAATCTGTCTCATCTTAAACTTACCTAGCTACGATTACTGACCCAAACATACCATAGTATTCCTTACACCGAAACAACACATTCTTACTTACCATTCTTACTACAGTCACCATAATACCTCTAAGTCGCTATGAACTTCTAACTAGTTCACATATGTACAATTTCTCTGTAAGGAGTGAGAAATAAAAATAACTACAGCAAAGAGTTCATGTGAACAATTACCATGAACGTATTTATAGAAAAACACAGGGAAGCCACATGGCGGCGGTTGGAAAGTGACTGAAGCCGAGACGCCAGATCATGACCAATAATATTGCTGATTCTACTTTGGATTTTATCAAGAATCTCTAAAAAAAATATAGCAGAAGCAGTTGACTATATGTGGCAGCAATATTCATTTTTTTTTTTACTTCTTTTTTGCATATTTCCCAAAAGATATAATCACCTGTGTTTATGTTAATTCCTGAATCTATGTAATTTTTTGTGGATATATATTTATGCTTGATTCTATCTATGAAGGGTGTGTGTATGTATGCTAGTATCTGTAATAAAACGTAGTAGTGTGATTTTGTGGTTGATTATGCGTATGTGAGTGCATATGTGTTTAATTGTATATATGTATGTGCGCGAATGTTCCAGTTTGCGTGAGTTTGTATGTGTTTGTATGTGAGCCTGTATGAGTGTAACAATGTTTCTTACGTGTGAATTTGATTACCTGTCTGCGTCTACTACTTCATGAATGTGGGTGAGCGTTCCTCTGTGTGTGTGTGTGTGTGTGTGTGTGTGTGCTTTTGTATATGTATCACAAAGTGTATAAATATATATTTTTGCAAGAAGTGACCTAATAATGAAAAGACCATTTATAATCTGTTGTTTTCGAATAAGACAAAAAAAACCTTGTTTATGTTTTCGTTTTATTTATTTATTTCTTTTTCACCGCGCAAGATAAGATATTCCTCGGCTTTGGCGTCAGGCCAAAGTTTGCAGAAGCAAATAATAACAATTTATCTGTCTTATTAAATAACCTTGGCAATGGCCGTTGGGTTGGCAAAGATTGACATCGATGTGTTCTTAAATATGACACTCTATGAATACTTTTGCAGTATGCGACTGGCTAAATTTATCTTATTATCATATTTGTGACAATGTGCGCGAAGCGACGCGATTATCGATGTGGAAAGTGAGATGGGCGCGCCAATTTCCAATTCCAGGCAAGACAGATACATTTGCTTTTGCACAAATACACTTGGAATCGTATGAATCCATTTTTTTTTACTTCCCAGCTTGTACGGAAAAGCTCTTCAGCCTTGGTTAGCAACCAGTCTAATAGAAGGACAATTTTTGATTGAAAATCGGTTGCGGGTGAAGCTAGAAATTCCACAAAGTAAAAACCTACAGAAAACAGAACAGCAAACTCTAGAAGTAGTCTATAGGATCAACTTATATATATATATATATATATATATATATATATATATAAGCACATACGTCTACATGGTTTGGGTGTTTTGTTTTGTTTTATGGCATATCAACCTCAATGGCTTATCTAATGCCGACAAAATTTTTATTGCTGGTAATATGTTTTTCTTCAAAAATCTATTTCTGGGAATATTTTTCCTTGAAGAAATCAAAAGCTGGTCATATTTTTTTCAAAGAATCTATAACTGTTTGTATTGCTGGTATTTTTTAAAGAATTGCTGATAATAATTTTCCCTCAAAAATTATTGCTGGTAATAATTTTTTTTATTACAAATTATTTCTGGTATTAAAACCCATTTTTACTCAAGTTTTTTTTGTGGGGTAACTATTTGCCTATAGCTGGGACCCTAAATGGTACTACCACCTCGGGTCAGGGGAGACCTGGGAACACCAGCAATTAAGAGGTGGTTCCATGCTCCTCAAAACCTCATGATCAGAGGCCTTGCTGTTGGGCGTAGTTCATCGTTTTACGCGGATGTAGTTTACATTGTAGTGTACCTAATTTTCCGACTCATACAATATGTAAAATTAAACATTTGATTGATTAGTTCGTTCATTGATTGATTTTTTTTAGCGGCACATCAACACTTCTATGGGTTATTTAATGCCGAAATCTAAATATTTTGAACACAATTTTATGGCTTCAACTAACTATACATTAAATTCAATTGTATACCTTCCTCTATAGATAAAAGGTATTGTCCGTCATTCTATAAAATTGTATTTTAATGCATTCATAATGTTTGGTTTTTATTTAAACTATTTGGCCATACCTGGGACCCTAACAGGTGCTCCCACCCCGGATCAGGGAACAACAGTAATTAAGAAGTGGTTCCACGCTCCTCAAAAACGTCAATCACACGATCAGCAGCCTTGCTGTCGGGTGTAGTATATCATCTAACCCAGGACTGAAAGTATGACAAAAACTTGTATATACATATGTTTTTGTATATGTTTAAGACGGTGAGTTAAAAATGTAAGGCAATTTGTTTTATCATATAAAAAGGAGCACAATTAAACATTTCGTGCATCAAGATAATGCTATACATCACAGTTTCACATCCCTACTTCTCAACATAGTCACCAGATCTTTCAATGACAGTGTTCGCGGGCACGTAGCCCAGCTTCGTAATATTCAGTTGGCTGATGATGTAGCCAATTTTCTTACACCGACACAACGTTTTCCGTCAGTGCCTCTGTCATAAATCAAAAGAGATGGAAGTCAGGCAGTGATAAAGAAATGAAAACTGCTGTCAGGAACTGCTTCCAGACTCTGCGGTTACAAACTTTGTTAACAGAGCCACTTCCGGATCCATGAATGAATTGCAAGCTAGAGTCTTCTCCGGGCGCGTATGTCAACCATATAACGCCTGGTAAGTTTTATATATCGGATATTAAATAATAAATACCAATAATTATTTTGTCATATATACATTTATTTACAATATTAACAACGTTCCAGTTTTATAATAATAATAATAATAATAATAATAATAATAATAATAATAATAATAATAATAATAATCTCACACAATTAAATGAGTTGTTTCAAATATTTCTAATAAAAGCAGATATTATAATATATATTATTCACGGATGTTTATTTGATAAATTAAACTAAATCTCGAAACATTTACTAACAATCAGATTTTATTATGTCAATACGGATTCCATAATATTAGGGTGGTGCAAAAGTAATGTCGGTTTTTGACGTATTTTTTAACGTCAAAAACCGACATTATTTTTGCACCAACCTAATATGATCCAACTGTCTCTCACATTACCAACAACTTTTTCTTGTACATAATTATTAAAATAATGCTGGAATACACAAAAAATATTCACGCTGTTAATTTACAAAGTATCTCACATAATATGCAGGGTGCGATGGATAAATTGTCGCCATTATATATTTTTAATTTTGCGCATGCGCGTTGATTGTTTTTGGTTTTCTCGACTGCACAGTATACTAGAGTCAGTTATCCACCATCTATGAGAAAACGAACACCATGAAACAATTCACTTGGCCAGAAATTCGGAAAAAGTACGCTGTCCTGATTAGCATCCGCACCGTTTTGGTAACAATGTGATGACATTGCAAAAGATTCAGAAACAGCTGAATGAGTCTAAGGGTGATTATGAAAGTTTTTGGAGTGATCACTCTTGATGGCCTCCATTCATCTTCCCACAGGAACTCATCAAGTGCCTTGAGGAGGTACTGTTGCCCAGAGTTAAAAGGGTGGCTACTCAATACCCTATGTCAAACAACAGGAGTCTGCATCATGCCACACAAGAGGGGAACCCAGTCATGTTTGTCAGACAATTTCTGCAACCACATCACCCCTTACATTTGGCCACCTAACTCCTCAGATTACAACCCCCTTGATTTTTATGTGTGGCGTGCAGGTGAGCAAGAGACCAACTAAACTTCTTGGAACACCTAAGATGAACTGAAGGTACGGATTATGGTAGCATTCACCAAAATAATCAAGGATAACACCCTGAATAGATGCAGGAGATTCCAAAGTAGTCTGGAGACCGTGGCGATTTTACTGAATAAATTTATTCTTTCGTATTTCAAGATATTTTAGTGTAATTTTGGTAACTATATCTGTTAAAATGAGATGTTAGTGTTATTTTCATCTTTGCGTAAATTTGGACGAGATTTTATCCATCTCACCCTGTACAAATTAGAGCAGACGACTCTTACTAGTTGGCAAATGTCTTATGAATTTTCAGAGTTACTCATTGCTAAACCCGCGACTGAAACTACAATAATTTGTAATTAAATTAAATATATTTGTAGGAGGTGCGCAAAGTTAATAAAGACAAATACTTTGAAATCGTCATCGACAAATATCCTGTTGTTGAATGATCAAAAATCTGAGACGTCCACGGCGCCGTGCCAAATTCTAGTCTTGTGTTGGCGGAACCATCGTGCTAAGCCCGAAGAGCCCATATTTTCTATCGTGGCCTGAAATACCTTTCTTAGAGACGACATGCGAGGTAGATTATTTGTTTAGAGAGGTATCCTCTTTGTGGAAAGAGGTAGGACCTACATGACAGAATTAATCCTTCTCCTAGAATGGTTGCCACCGAAGGCTGTAGGAAACATTCTGGACTGATATTTTGCCTATAGCTGGAGTGGGGGAGAAGAGATGGATTCATACCTTTCCCAAGATTATTAGCACGTAATTGAATGTAATAAACTCGACTGGAATTCGAACTTGGCTCTCGGATTCCTCGCTAACCATTACACCTTTAAACTAACAAAACTGAAAAAATTGTCATTGTGATGCTGTCTTCTTCAATGTGCCGAATCCCTTTAGGTATAGACGATCATGGCTCTCCATAATTTTCTATCTCGTATGACTCTTTTCTCTCTTTGCTAAGGCCGCCTCCGCCCTAGTTCCAATATCCATTCGCCCAAGCTAGTTAGGTAAGAGGTTTGCTGCTTTCTCCTGTCTCTGTTTCCCTCAAGTTTGAAAGCTGAGTTGTCCAAACTCTTCTTCCTCATTAGGTCCCCAAGGAATTTCAGCTGTCTTTTCCTGATTTTGAGTATAAGTGTTAATTCTGTTGCCATTTTCTTTAAGAATTGCTTGTTGCTTACTCGCTCCATTCATGGAAATTTTAGTTGCCTTTCCTAGAACTACATTTCTATTGCCTCTAGTTTTTTCCCCTCATCTGTGTCCAACATTTACTGCCATATAAAAGGATGGATATCAAATAGCAATCCAAAAGTATTTTCTTTACTTATTTTTTTTCCATTTCTTAACACCTTGCTTAGATTTTAGAATGATTCTTTCATAATCAGTTCGTGTCGATTTTTCCATCCTGTGTGAAAACAGCTTCCCAAATATTTGAACATCAGCATCTATTTTACGTTTATATCTTCAATGTTATAAAGACACGATTAATATAAAATGTATGCTTTCATATTCTGAAACTCGTTTTAGAAATCGTTCCTTCATTTCGTGAATTGTAATTCGATAGAACATAATTCAAAAACACTTATCTTCAGGATGGGCTACAGGTAATCAATCGGGGTTAAAAGCCGTGTAAATAGGCCAGTGACTTATGCAAACGGGTGTCCCTGAAATCCATATTATTCAGTTGTCTTCGGTGAATGTGATGGTGTATTCTCATGCATAAAAGTTGTATTATTTTTTCTGAAATTGTTTCGATTCTTCTTGAATAATGGTTCTAGCTTTGCCTTAAAAAAACTGTCAGCTTAACTCCATCCGTACGTCGCCATGGACCCACAGCTCTATCGCCCACACTTTCCCACTAAAACATCACTCTACCTCAACTTGTGATAGCGCTTTCCGACGTTTTGACGTCTCAACCTGTGAAGGCGGTTTCTGTCTAGACATCCAGCCTTTTCTACATCTGTTTAGTTCATTGAGAGCAGTACGGCATTTGTTAATCAGTTTTTTTTTATATATTCTCCCGGAAATTTTATTTGGTTTTTCATACGAATGTCTTTTAAAATAGTACAAGTGATCAGTTTTATATTATTTACTTCCTGATTTAGGACGAAACAGTCTTTTGCTTTCAAACACTTCCAAAAATTACATAGCTTAATAAAGACGGCGTTTTTTAGCGAATCTCTTGGCGAGATAAAGTCCTCAACTTGCGCTTCTCATAACTTCATGTTTACCAGAGTGCTCAAATTTCTTCCCTGTTCACTGCTGCCAATCATTTTTGCAGTTTGCAACATTCTTTTAACTTTATCACATACAGGAGTTAATAAACATTTCCCTTTATCCGTAGAATCCTTTCTAAATCTTCGAAGTCGCAATTTAAATTACAGTTTGAGACTTACTCAGTACATTTCATACAAATGGCTGCCATTTGCTTATATCTGCGCAGAAATGTCTGAGTTTTATCCTAACTGCGCACATAAGTGTTGCCATGATTCAGCAAGTAAACTTCTACATTCCAGTAAGTATTTATTTCATATATCACTAAAATATTAAATGATTAATAATGTTAGATTCAATATATATGTATATGCGTGTGTGTGTATGTTTGTGTGCGCGCCCGCGTAGTTTTAACATAGATAATGCGGGTAAATATGTAGCTGAATGCAAAAATTGTTTAGAAAGTCAGCTATCAAATTAAGAAGGGTGTTCTGTTGGCTTGGAATATTTGTAAGTGTACGTGAAAATATGTAATGAAACATGTGTCAATTGGCTAATTTGAAACGCAGAAAATAATAGTGATTCCGAGAAACATTCTGGCTAGGAATTTTTATTCCAAAAACAAGCAGCGTGGAGCATATTTCAAATTTTTCTATGGCGTTTGCTTCCTGATTGGAACTTCAAAATATGATTTTTTTTTCTCCTTACAGAATTGATTTCAGTCTAAAGTGTGTTTCATTGCCAATTGGCTATTTTCATTTCATATCTCTCTCTCTCTCTCTCTCTCTCTCTCTCTCTCTCTCTCTCTCTCTCTCTCTCTCTCTCTCTTTACTCTTCAAAAACACTTATCTTAATCAACCCATTTCTCCCATCCTTCTGTTTTGGCCCTCCCCACTGACTCACTTACTCATTTATTCTCTCTCTTTTTCTCTCTCTCTCTCTCTCTCTCTTTGCTCTTTTATTCCTTTTTCTCGCTTGTTCATTTTCCTTTTGTTTTACTATTTTACACTCTCAATCTCTCTTTCTCTTAATCTCTCCCTCTCAACCCATTTTTCTCATCTTTCTATTTTGGCCCTCCTTCCCTCTCTCTTGCTTTCTCTCTCTCTCTCTCTCTCTCTCTTTCTCTCTCTCTTTCTCTCTCTCTCTCTCAATCTCTCTCTCTCTCTCTTCGCTCTTTTATTGCTTTTTCCCACTTGTTCTTTTTCTTTTTGTTTTACTCTTTAACAATCTCAATCTCCCTCCCCCCTTTCTCTCTCTCTCTCTCTCTCTCTCAATCCCCATTTCCCCCATCTTTCTGTTTTGGCCCACCCTCTCTCTCATTTCTCTCTCTAACTCTCTCTCTCTAACTCTCTCTCTCTTTCTCTCTCTCTTTCTCTCTCTCACTCTCTTTTCTTGATTTTCTCAGTCTTTCTCTCTCGCTCTTTTTTCCTTTATGCTTTTGTTCTTCAGCTCTCAAACACGTTTTTTCTCTCTCTCTCTCCGACTCCCCCCTTCTGTATGTTAAAACGTGGCAAGATATTACAAAGAGGTTATATTTTCCTTTTTCTTAATTCATCTCTTCCCTTTTTTCTTTCCGTTCCGTTCCATTCCATATCTCCCCCTTCTTCTCTTCTTCTTCTCTCCTTCTTCTTCTCTTTCCCAACTTATCACCCCCTTTCAAGCTTTCCTTTATTTTCTCTCTCCCTCTCTTTGCGTGGCAATCTTAATCCTATCTGGACTTATGGCGTTTCTCTCTTCGTCGTCTTCTCTTCGTTTTTATCTATTTTCCCTTCCGTTTATATTTCTTCTTTCTTTAAATGTAATTTCTCTCTTTCTCTCTTTCTCCATAGATTTCTTTCTTTTCATCTATATATTCTTTATTTCTCTATTTTTCTGCCCCTACTTCTCTTTCTCTTTCTCTTTCCCTTTCTCTTTCTCTTTCTCTTTCTCTTTCTCTTTCCCTTCAGTGCTTCTATTATTCGTTGTTTCTTTTTCATTCCTTTTTTTCTGATTCTCATTCAATATTTCTCCTTCCAAATATTTGGCCACTCTTTCTCTCTCATCCTCTGTTTTTCTATCATATCCCTATTCTTTCTATACCTCTCTCTTAATAATTTTCCTACCTTTCTCTCTCTCTCTTTTCATTCTCTGCTTCATCATCTCCCACCGATTCTCTCTCCTTTTCTTTCATACTCTCAGATCATCTCTTTGCCTCACATTTCATACATTTTCTCTTCGCTCTTTCTTAACTCTGTAAACCTTTCACATAATTTTTTATTTTCTCTTCTTCTTCTTCTTCTTCTTCTTCTTCTTCTTCTTCCATTGACTTCTCCTCTTTCTTTCAATTTCTTTCTCTTTGTCTCTGATTCTTTTCCCCCTTTTTTCTCTTCACTCTCTTTTTTCTTCCTCTTCTTGCTCTTTTTCTTTCTGCCTTTTTTCTCATCTCGCTTATTCTCATCTCGCTTATTCTCATCTCGCTTTCTTTTCCTCACTCTTCTAACACTGTCACTTCTTCCTCTCTTTATTTCTTTCTTTCATTCTCAACGAGTCTTTTTGCTTTGAGCTTTCTCGCGCTCTCTATTCTTTCATTCAATCTTTTAAACACATTTCTCTCTTTTTTTCATTCTTGCTTCTCTTACCTCTTCTCTCTCTCTCTCTCTCGCGCTCTCTCTTTCTTTTTCACCACCTCATATACCTTCTCTCTGCACTACTCAATCTGTTTTTATCTTTCTCTCTTCTTTCTCCGCATCTCTTCTCCCGTCTTCTCTTTCTTTCTATCTATTTATATCTCCTTCCTTCAGTGGGAAGAAGCAAATGCCGTTTTTATCCCAAAGCAATACGCGCTGAAAGAAGAAACGCAATTAGTAGCAGCGGTAGCAGCGGACACGTCTTTTCAAAGGCTCATATTGCATAACTTTTAGCATTTTTTGTTTATCTACAGAAAATATTTCCAGCCTTCATAACTCTAAATTTATTCTGCTGTCAGATTGGTAAAAGATTCCCAACTCTAGGAGAAAAGATTCCTTGTTCTTAGCTCTTGGATTTCTGAAGAAAAACATATCTTTATTTCAAACTGGAAATATTTATTTCTTAGAGATTTATTTATATTTACTTTTCATATAAGTAAACAGTAACTTGAAGAATATACAAAATACCTAATCAAATATGCGTGTGTCTTTACGTAAACACACACACATACATACATATATATATATATATATGTGTGTGTGTGTGTGTGTGTGTGTGTGTGTGTGTGCGTGTGTGCATATAATCGGTTTTACCTCATTCAAGAAGACGAACTTAGTCCATGTAACGCTAGTGATGTTATAGGAGTTAGAAAAACAAATCATGAAATGTAGTCATAACACACCGCTATCTGCCTTGGGACTTCCCGCAGATTTGGTAGGTACTCTGACCATAGCAGAAATCGAAAGCTGATAATAATAATAATAATAATAATAATAATAATAATAATAATAATAATAATAATAAAATGTTTTATAGATTCTTTTTTCATGTGAATTCAATCAGTGTAAAACTATATTGAACATATATATATATATATATATATATATATATATATATATATATATATATATATATGTATTGTAAATTAATTGATTTAAAATATGTTTTTTCCTCTACACAGTTCTAACCATGTTTCAAAAATGGAAGGTCTAAATTTAATTTTGTAATTAAATTAAAGATAAGTTACTCTAAAATTCGCTTGAGGATGAAATGGAACTAATGTCTTTAATTTAATTACAAAATTAAAATTGGACCTTCCATTTTTGAAACATGGTTAGAACTGTGTAGCGGAAAAAAACATATTTTAAATCAAATAATTTATAATATTAATGCTCTGTAAATTTACATTGAGCACTATTTTGTAAAAATAAAAATATGTATAAGAACACCGGATTATATATCTTACAGTTCTTTCTTTTTATTTATATATACATATATATATATATATATATATATATATATATATTATATACATTCGGATCGTCTAATTTTGAACTATCGATAACATATGACATTCGGATTCTCTAAATTAAACTATCAATAATATTTATCGATCGGATCATCTACAATGAACTATCAATAATATATTACATTCGGATCGTCTACATTGAAGTATCAATAATATATGACATTCGGATCGTCTACATTGAATTATCAATATATGATATTTGCATCGTCTACATTGGACTATCAATAGAATATGTCATTCGGATCGTCTACATTGAATTATCAATATCATAGGACATTCGGTCGTCTACATTCAACTATCAGTAATATATGACATTCGGATGGTCTACATTGAACCATCAAAAATATATGTCATTCGGATCGTCTACATTGACCTATCAATAATGTATGACATTCGGATTGTCTCAATTGAACTATCAATAATATATAATATTCGTATCCTCTACATTGAACTATCAATGACATGTAATTCAGATTGTCTACATTGAACTTTCAATAGCATGACATTCGGGTAGTCAACATTGAACTATCAATAATATATGACATTCGAATCGTCTAAATTGATCAAAAATATATGACAATCGGATAGTCTACATTGACCTTTTAATAATATATGACATTTCGATCGTCAACATTGTACTATCAATAACATATGATATTCGGATTGTCTAAATTAAACTATCAATAATATATGACGATCAGAACATCTACAATGAACTAATAATAATATATGACATTCAGAACGTCTATATTGACCTATGAATAATATATTATATTCGGATCCTCTACATTGAACTATCAATGACATATATCATTCGCATTTTCTACAATGAACTATCAATAATATATGACATTCACATCGTCTACGTCGAACTATCAATAATATATGACATTCACATCGTCTACGTCGAACTATCAAGAATATATGACTTTCGGATCGTCTACATCGAACTATCAATAACCTATGGCATTCAAATCGTCTACATTGAACTATCAATTATATATGACATTCGGATCGTCTACATTGAACTATCGATATCATATGTCATTGGTAAATCGACAATCTACTTCACAAATTTTAAACTTTATATAGACATAGTAAATGGAATCTCATAGGCTTTCCAGACATTATACAAAACCAACTCCTGATGGAGTTATCAAAAACAGAGTCTGAAGCCGTCAGCTTGTGACTCAATTTCGCCATTGGCATTAAAAAAGGAGATATAATTCGCACCATAGGAATCAGAAAATGATCGACACGGTTTTTGATAAAGGCTTTGTGTAGAGAATAATTATCGTGACAATGGTTTCCAAAAATCAAACACTATTTTTTACGGGGATATGTTAAAGCACTTGAGAAACTATCAAGAAACCAAAATATCACAATCATATCCCCAGACAAAGTGGGAGGTGTCTCCCAATTGAAAACATGGAGCTCCTCCTCGAGAATCCAGATACTTATAAGAAGATTCACGAACATAATGTTACCCCTGGGGCACAAAAATTCAATAAATCCATCAGAACTTTACTTACCAACGAAGAGAAATCATGGGTAAGAATGACAGAATACCACACAACCATACTCAACCTTTACGGTTTAACCAAGACACATAAACCAGGCACCTCAAATCCCTCAATAGTGTCAAGGATAAATAATGCGTTTCTATATTTCTGTGATGAAGTATTATATACACTATTTACATTATTCGGACAATTGTCCTCATTCTTGTCGCCATATTTATTACAACGTTTCGGCCTTTCAGTATCTGTCTATATTTCTGAGATGAGGTATTATGTACACTATTTACATTATTCGGACTATTGTCCTCATCTTTGTCGCCATATTTATTACAACGTTTCGGCCTTTCATTATCTGTCTATATGTCTGAGATGAGGTATTATGTACACTATTTACATTATTCGGACTATTGTCCTCATCTTTGTCGCCATATTTATTACAACGTTTCGGCCTTTCATTATCTGTCTATATTTCTGAGATGAGGTATTATGTACACTATTTACATTATTCGGACTAAATTGGGATGGGCATTGAAGTTTCACCATCATACCTGATTACACCCAGCATATTCTCATGAATGGGTCAGCAACAGTGGGGACATCCAATTTTCATTTGTAACTGAAACCGGCCTTTCCAGCTAACAAACATCTTTGAGAGATTAATGAAAGAAATCTATAGTCGCATCTGTTGTTCACAAAATTTCGCCTGGAGCTGACTCAATACACTTTTCATTTTTATCTGTCTATATTTCTAAGATGTGATATTATGTACACTATTTACATTATTTGGACTATTGTCCTCATCTTTGTCGTCGAAGTAAGAAAACATCTCTTGAGCAATGTCTTGCAAGCTGCTTGACGCTCCGGCAGGTATTGAACTCACACTATTTGTGTTGTGTCACTGGATCTAACTAATGCCTTTATCGATTGTGCTATGTGTCCTTGAGATAAAGATGTGGACAATAGTCCGAATACTGTAAATAGTATAAACAATGACCTCTAAAAATTCACAAAAGTCATACCAAAATGTTAATTCCCTTCCTCGGAACAATCAGCTCAGCACATATTAAAAGTTCAATCTTTAGACATGACAATTAAAAACATGGCTAAGATATGAATTTACAACGTTGTTTGGGTGTCTGTAGAGATCTATATGCGTATATGTCGAGTGATTTTCTTTTTTATTTCTTCCCGTTTCGTTACCTTTTCTCACTTTTTTCTTCTTACCTGTTCCACATTTTTACTTCTCTTCCATATTTTCTCCTCTTCCTTTAACTTCTTCCTTTTATTCTTCTGAATATTTATAATCAGAACGACATTTTCAATGCCAAAATCTGAGCGATTTAAGGACTTTTTTTTGTCTACCTGCATTTTTTATTTTTCTCTTTTCCTTTTTTGCTTTTCCTCTTTCTCTTTTCTCCTTTCTCTTTTCCTTTTTTGCTTTTCCTCTTTCTCTTTTCTCCTTTCTCTTTTCCTTTTTTGCTTTTCCTCTTTCTCTTTTCTCCTTTCTCTTTTCCTTTTTTGCTTTTCCTCTTTCTCTTTTCTCCTTTCTCTTTTCCGTTTTCACTTTTCTTCTTTGATTTTCCTCCTTCTCATTGCCTCTTTCACATTTCCTGTTTCGCTTTTTTTTTTTTCACTTTTTTTTCATTTTTCCCCTTCCTCTTTTCCTCTTTCTCTTTTCTTCTTCGTTTTTTCTTCTTTTAATTTTTCTCTTTTCTTTTTTTCCTTTTCACAATTCCTCTTTCATTTTTCTCTTTCTCTTTTCCTCTTTCACCTTTTCCTCTTTCTGTTTTCTTCTTCCTCTTTTCTTTTAATTCTTCTCTGTCACTTTCCCTCTTTCTTTTTTCTTCTTTCCCCTTTTTCTCTTTCTCTTTTCTTCTTCCTCTCCTCTTTTACTTTTCCCCTTTCTCTTTTCCTCTTTCACCTTTTCCTCTTTCTCTTTTCTTCTTCCTCTTTTCTTTTAATTTTTCTCTTTCTCTTTTCCTCTTTCTTTTTTCTTCTTTCAACTTTTTCTCTTTCTCTTTTCCTCTTTCTCTTTTCTCTTCTTTTCTTACTTTTACTTCCACATTTTCTTCACCTCCATTCTCTTGCTCGTTTTTCCATCTTCTTTCTTTCATTGTTTCTCTTTTTTTCTTCTTTTTCCTTATCTTTTACTCTTGCTTCCTTTTCCTCTTTTTTTTTTTTTTCATCGCTCATTTTCTCCCTTTTCATTTTCTCTAGGGATTTTTCTTTTTCTTCTTTATGTTCACCTCTTCTTTATCTTTCTTTCTATCTCTTTCTATTTCTGCCCCTCTTTACGTTTATACTTCTTTTTCCTCCTCTTTTTCTCATCGCTGTACTCTCCCTTAATACATTTCTTTCTTTCTTTCTTTTTTCCTTCGTCATATTTGAGTCAACCTCTACCTACTTCTCTCATCTTTACTTCAATCTCTTCTTTTTTTTCTCTCTTACATTCTCTGTCTTCTCGCCCTTTCTCTCTTCTTTCCTATCTATAATCTTGTCTCTTCCTTCTGTCTTCCTTTCTCTCTTTGCTTTGCCTCTTCTATGCTTTCGACTTCTCACTCACACACTCTCTCTCTCTCTCTCTCTATTTAACTCCTTCACTGTTTTTCTCTTCGCGTTTCCTCTTCCTCTTTCTTTCTCTTCTCTCATTATGTTAATCCTTCAGTCTCTCTCTTCATTCCTTCTTCTCTTCTCCATTTCTCCCTTTCTCTCTTTATCTCTTATTTGTTCCTTTCTTTCTCCTGAGTGCCTCACTTCTCCGTACATGACTTCTGCTTGCTAAACTCACAGTCCGTCATTTGATATCTGACCGAACAAACATCCATATGCGATGTGCTCCCAAGAAACAGAACAATCACACCATTATCGCGACTAAAAACTTTACCTCACACTACCAACCCACAGACTTACACCCGACAAAACAGCAAACCAACCTTCTATTTACAGCCAGGCATACTAGTATAAGTAGACACTAATGCGCCGATATGGAACAGATATATTTACAGAAAACTTCGCACCACCCTATATAATATGCGTACACACATACATACGTACGTACATATATATATGTGTGTGTGTGTGTGTGTGTATAACTAATTTTTTTATATATATATAAAACTATGAGTTTCATATATACATATATATATATATATATATATATATATATATATATATATATATATATGTAAAACTATGAGTTGCATATATACATGTGCGTGTGTAAACCTAAGGAGGATAAAATCCATAGAGATCAATGTAAATCCAGAGCATATATATATATATATATATATATATATATATATATAAAACTACTAGTTGCATATATACATGCGTGTATATATATATATGTATATATATATATATATATATATATATATATATATATATACGTATGTATTTATTAAACTCATAGTTTTATATATATATATATATATATATATATATATATATATATATATATATATATATATATATACACACATACATACATACATATATATATATATATATATATATATATATAGCTGGATACTCGTATTCGAGGATACCTGCCTACTAGGGCGGCAAGCCAATCCCTTTTGTAGGCGGTTGCTCAGGCAAATTTGTGTTTGGTCAACACCCAAACGTTACCGTCTACACAATTTCACTCAGATGGTTTGGCTCAAACCGTAGTATGGTTTTCAGACACTTTCCAAACCGAACCGATAACATCAGGATGTCTCCTTCCTGATAAATCGGCCATGTTGAGATTTCAAAGCAGCTCTCATCGGCCAAGTACTCCATATATATAAATATATATATATATATATATATATATATATATATATATGCACGTCTGTTTGTGTGCATATATAAATATAAACAAACACACACATATATATCTATAAATATACTTATCTATAAATACTTATATATATATATATATATATATATATATATATGTGTGTGTGTGTGTGTGTGTGCGAGACCTATCCAGAAGAGATATATATATATAAATGTGTGTGTGTGTGTGTGTGTGTGTCTGTGGTGTGTGTCTGTGTCTTTAAATGTGATATATAAATCTACGACATTGTCTCTCATTCTCCATATATATATATATATATATATATATATATATATATATATATATATATATGAAAATTAGTTGTGAGTTTTATATGCATCCGTGTACGCATATATATATATATATATATATATATATGTGTGTGTGTCTATACATATGAAATATATGGATATATACATACATATATATATATATATATATATATATATATATATATATATATATAAAGTAAGAGGTAAATATATATATATATATTTTTACATATTTTGCATTTCTATAAATGCTCACGTACTGTTGTATTTGTATATCTATCTATTCTTTATATATATATATATATATATATATATATATATATATATATATATATATATATATATATATATGTGTCTGGATTTTCTATAAACACACGATTTTGTTGTAAAAGGCCGCTGTCCTGCCCCCATTAAGAAAGCTATTTCTTCTTCCATATTTCTCGTCTTCTGCAGAGATGGTAGCTGTTAGAAACCAGAGGGGAAGGTTGTGTCGTGGTGGTGATCTGAGGAGTGGGGGCTGAAAAGTAAAACTAGGAAAAGAGGGTAATAGATAAGGAATTCAATGCTAACTTAACTGTAAATTGAGAATTCGGTGAGGGTGGCAAAGGAGATAAGACTAGGAATAAAAGGAGAGAGATTTCGAAAATGTAGAGAGAAACAAATTGAGAGAGAGGGATAAAGCAATGAAAAAAACAATGACAAACAGAAAAAATAGAGTGTCAGATATTTGTGAAAATATGAAATAAAAAAATAAATTTAGTAACGAGAAGAACAAAGAGAAAAGAGAAACAGAAATAGATAGATATGAATAGACTAAGATAGATAGATAGATAGTTACGAGAAGACACAGACATATACATATGAGCAGAATGAGATAGATAGATAGATAGATAGATAGATAGATGGTAGCTGTTATATAAATAACTATATATATAAATGGAGAATGAGAGTACAAAGATAGTTAGATAGATAGTTAGATAGATATCGTGACAAAGAAATGAAAGGATAAATAAAAACAAAATAAATATGAGACCAATCAAAAAGTAAGTAAGGAAACGGAAAACTAAAGCAAAATAAACAAAAATAAATAAAAATGTCGACCATCTTAAAAAGCAATAAAACAATGTGTCTGTTAGCGTGTGGGTGTGTGTGAGTGCGTCTCTGCATGTTTGCGTGTGTGCGCATGCGCGTTTGTGTATGTGCGTGTGTGTCTCTGTATTTGTTCGTTCGCCCGTACTGTCACTCTAAAAATACATTTTACTCTCTTTATAATTTGGCTTTACATTTCTGAAAAATCTGTCCCGGTTGATTAAAAAAAACAAAAAAAAAAAAAAAAAGAAAAGAAAAGAAATTGCCATGTATAACATCACACTTATATTCATGAATAGTCCTTTTATTTTTTTTTATTTTTTTTTATTTTATTTATTTATTTGTTGACGTTTGGATGTGGCGTGGATACCGCCCACGCAAACTGAATTTTGTTTTCCGCCCTGGTGCTCGCTTTTTTTGCGTGCCATAAGTTTCTGCTGGACAACACAATATCGTGCTTTCATCATGAGGCTAAAAATAAATTCTAATATTGATAACCTTATTAGGCCGCCACACACCACACATACACACGCACGTACACTCAAACACACAATCACATGCACATTTTTTTAAAGCAATTAACACTATGCAAGGCGATAACGATACTAAGGTGCAAAGGACTACTTTACTTGTAGTGTAAAGACAAGATGAGGATTTTAAAAGGAACCGGAAGTCCAATATTAAACAGGAAACAAGGAATAAATCTCTACTCCTGTTCAAAATAACAGGGAAGAATGTGAAGCAGACGATAGACGAACATGTCTACACCTGTTGCAGAAAAAATAAGTGAAACCGCGCTGAATATTCTGCTTTGCTGATGATCGATTGCTGGAAAAATCGATTATTAATAAGCAAGCTATTGACAAAATATTAACTATTTAGTGATGGAAACTTTGATTAAAGATCGAATGATGGCCGTCCCCTCGAAACCAGGCAATTAGTTTTGTTTCTTGCATATATTTTCCGTTATATGTTACGTTTATTTATTTTCAAGTAACAGAAAAATATTGTAAAAACTTAAAAATATATACATAGATATAAATCGATATTTGAATGTTAAAATGAAAACAAAAAGTTTTTAGTCAATAGCTAATAACCGTTCTGTTAAATGAATCACTCTTTTATAGAAAATGTCAAAGAATAATGAACTAATACTAAAATCCTACTGAAAGCTCATTAACAAAAAAATAATCGCTACTCAAACCACAATAGAAAAATAAAATCCAGAATAAAAAAAAGTATTATCTCTTCACAGTTGAAGAAGAGACCTGAAGCAATAGAAGTTCTACAGAAGGATACTGAGAATACTCCCAAGTTACAAGGATAGATATAATAAAGAGAGTTATAACATCATAAAGAAATAGTTCAAATTTTGAAAGGCATATAGTGAGGAAAGAGAGCTTGTAAAGTTTGATATTCACAGAACATATTAAGTCGAACAAAGGAAGAAAGGTAAACTGTATAACTTAACTAAAGTCTTGTGTAATTAGATAGCAGAACAGGGTTACGAAGAAATAGCAGTCAGCGTATACTAATAGGTACAAAGGAGAGAACACTGTGGAGAACCATGCTCGCCAACCTCATGAACGGACACAGTGTATAGAAAAGCACTTAGAAATTATAGCCATCAATATTTACATGCTGAAAAAATCAAGTGAAGTACTTTTAAACCCTTCTAATATTCTAAATATTTCCAATATATTGCAAAGCGCAAAGGCTACAAAGTTCTTAAAAGTTAAAAATAATAACACTAATAACATTGGCAAAACTAGACACATAATACTACCAAGCAACTCATTAACAATTACAGTTGAAGAGAATTTATCACAACTGATTCAAAACAATATGACATCTAATACGCACAAAACAATAAAAACCATGAAACAGGAATAGATTGCAAATTGTCCGAAGAAATAAATATAGTGTGCGATGGGTAAACTGTCGCCATTTTATTGTTTTTAATTTAACGCAGGCGCATTGTTTGTTTGTTTTTTTTTGTTTGTTTTGCTGTTGTTGTTGTTGTTGTTGTTGTTGTTGTTGTTTTTGATTTGTGATAACAAGAGAATTATGACTCAATTCATTCTTAAATGCCTATAATTGATAACAGAAGCCATTCATTTATACCAACGGCTTCCCATACTTAATACTTCTCGTTTTCACACTCTCACGTGTGACGTCACGAGCTGCGACGCGATTTTCGCTTCCGCGTCTCGTATACATGAGTTAGTCGTTGCTTTGAAATTTTTCATGCAACAAAAACAAACTATCATTATTGTTCCGTGTATTGTTTGATATATTGAAAAGTAATTGTCGTCTTTGATAATGTCTTATGTACGCCAAAAGCTTAGATTGGATTTAAACATGTATCAATATGGTGATTTCCTTTCGTCTTTCAATGATAATGTTATTAAGCTTATCAGACAATATGAAAAGAATTTACTTAAAATAAATAGACAAAACTTGTCTATATTATCTAATTGCAGCCTAAATATACACTATATATATATATATATATATATATTTGAGTGTGTGTGCGTGCGTGTGTGTGTGTGTGTGTGTGTGCGCGCGCGCGTTTTTTTATGAAACGGTGTGTCTCATATATCTTTCCTACATCTGCAAAGCGGATGCAGGTGTGAGGTAACTTCTTTTCCCATTTGGTACCCGGGAGTCACCCGAGGTTACTCTCCTGGTTCACCGGGCTTCTTTGGTCTGGTGTAAAACGTTTGTTTCGGAGTCATACCACAATTGAGTGTTCAGGGAAGCATCAACGTGGGAGCATGAGTGGAAATTTCTTCTTACGTTAAGAACACAGAAAAAATGAGGAGAGCCCTGATTGTAAAAGTCTGAATTGGTGAAACCTAAGAATGGACATCATCTGAACTCACAAAATTCGAAATGCATGAAACCGACATCTATTTACCTATTACAATCTGGGATTTATCTAGAGCAGCCCGTCTTCGCGTTATGACAGTCCCAAACTACGCCGATCTGTATTTACGATGCAATCTCCATTAATCTTGTATCATCTTACGCCGTTTGTCTCGCACATAAGTCGACAACGGTGCAGTGGAAGAATACTCTGCGCTGCAGAAGAATACGTCGTCATATGGCGCTGGATGGCGGAAGGTGACGCGAGTTAATTCCTCGTTTTACGCCATATTAGATTGTTGTGCATTCGCTCTCTTTTGTTTGTGTTGTGTTTGTGGAAACTTAATGCCCTTAATTATGGCCCCCTAGCGTAATATAACCTATTCGTTTATTATTTATTTCATTTATATATATATATACATATATACATATATATATATATATATATATATATATATATATATATATATATATATATATATTTGAATGTAATAAATTAGAACTATCACCATGAAAATTAAAGTAGACATTGTTAAAAGCGTTCTGAAACGGGAAAAACAGTGAGAAACATTGGCTAGTTGCATGAGTTCAATAGCTCTATTATCGCGACAATTATCAACAATAATGATAGTATCCTTGAAAATGTGAAAAAATCTGCCCCAGTGCAATATAACGTTATTACTAAACAGCATAGTTGTCTTATTATTGAGATGAAAAGATTATTAACATATGTCATAGAAATGGGTTTTTATGTCCTAGATTATTATTTTATTACTGCGTTAGTAAACGTGAGTGCTATAAGTGCTAATTCTTGTCCTGGGTAAGACGATAAACTACATCCAGCAGCATGGCTACTGGTCAGGAGATATTCTGAGGAGTGTGGAACCACTTCTTAATTGCTGTTGTTCTCAGATCCACCCTGACCTGAGGTGATGGCACCTGTTAGGGTCCAGGTATGTGTAAATAGTGTCCCCTCCCCCCAGAAAAAACAAAACCGTATGAACGTATAAAGATACCAGCAATACATTCCTATATAAAGAAAGAAAGAAAGAAACATTTTATAGAAAAACGATAAAAAGTAGGAAGAATGCAAGAAACATCAAGCGGAAGAAAAAAGAAACCAAGAATATATATTTAATTAAAATGGCCAACAATATATATTTATAGCGGAATATATGGCAGGAGCACCAGCTCAGATGTGGCAGCAATATTCAAAGAAAGGACGAATGTTAGACTTATAAATATGTAAGATAGATTCTTCTTTGGATTTTATCAAGAATCTCTAAATATATAGCTGAAGCAGGAGCCCAGATATGGCAGCAATATTCAAAGAAAGGACGAATGGTAGACTTATAAATATTTAAGGTAGATTCTGGCGAGAAAAATGTTCTAGCACAATGTCGTGAACCAACTTTCTTAGTTTTAAGGAAGATGGAAATAAAAAGGTTACATATAATCAGAATCAGAAAGAGACATTGCTTGATATTTATTGGCTACATAACGAGGAAGGAGGGCTTGGAGAATTTGACACTCACGGAAAATATCGAGGGCAAAAGTGATCGAGAATGCAGCGGCATGACTAACTTGTATGAATGGACAAACGTTACTGAGATAGAATAGGAAGTTGTGGAGAGCCATGATCGCCGACATTCTAAAGAGACCATTCTTGCTATAATGAGTTCTATCCTTGCTCGGTACTTGATATTGAACTGGTGCCAATTTAAGCTATTTTCGTGAATACGTATGAATGTGACACTATAGTACACCGATTCCTCCGGATAATATGGGCATGCGGGTGGTGTAATGGTAAGCAAATCACAGAAAGGGTTCGAAATACAGCCGAGTTAGTTAGGTTTACTTTCGCAGAAATACTCTTGGGAAAGAAATGAATATATATCATCTAGCCTCTTACATTTCTTGTGCTGAGATGGCAACCTTTCTAGAGGGAAGAAAAATATCTGAATTCAAACCCAACCTGATGAGGGGTGGACTCCATCAAACTATCTTGCACTGGACTCACCACTACTACTATGGCTGCATTACATATGATCCTACTGCAACCCTAATTGGCTACAGGGGCTCATGGCGTGACTTGAATTGCTTATATTTCTATTCTTGCAAGTTCAGTCCCCACAAATACTTCACAATATCGGCCTTGTGTCAGCTTAAGTTTAACTTATCAAATACAGTGTTATCTTCATATTTTACAGCCAATGGCTAACTTGGAAGTTAAAAACGAACCATATGTGTATACAAGACAATTGTGACAATTATTGATCGAGAGTCAAGTGAAGACCATGCCCACCAGACTAAAATAACTTGCTAACATTGCACTACAGCATGTAGATAAAACATTTTAATTATTAGTATGACATTAGTATGGAACGAAATAAAAAAAAATGGTAATCGTTGGGCTTTATTTTACGGCATATCAACACCTCAATGGGTTATTTAATACCGACAAGATTTATATTTCTGATATTTTTTTCAAAAATGTATTGCTGGTAATAAAACCTATTTTTACACGTTTTGGTCACTGTTTAGGTGTTAACTATATGGAACCCTAACAGGTGCTACTATCCCGGCTAAGGGTGGACCTGAGAACTCCATCAATTAAGAGGTGGTTCTACGCTCCTCAAAACCTCCTGATCAGAGGCCTTGCTGTTGGACGTAGTTTATCGTCTTACCCAGGAAGCGGATGTAGTTTATCGTCATACCCAATACAGAATGAATTATTTTTTTTAAAATAGAAAAGAAATAAAAAATGAAAAGGAAAACAGAGAAAA
Organism: Acanthosepion lycidas; assembly: GCA_963932145.1. Lineage (NCBI taxonomy): Eukaryota > Metazoa > Mollusca > Cephalopoda > Sepiida > Sepiidae > Acanthosepion > Acanthosepion lycidas. The sequence continues at coordinate 76,697,846 of OZ010606.1, forward strand.
GAAGAAAAAATAGAGTGAATGAAATAAAAAATATCTTAAAAGAACGAACGAAAGAAAGATACTGGACAAGAAAAAATAAAAGAAAAAATAAAAATATAGACTTTAAAAAATATATGGTAAAAACAAGCACAAGAAAGAAAGAAAGAAAGAGGAAACAAAAAGAAAGAAAGAAAGAAAGAAAGAAAGAGGAAACAAAAAGAAAGAAAGAATGAAACAGAAAGAAAGAAAGAATGAAACAGAAAGAAAGAAAGAAACAGAAAGTAACAAAAAAGAAACTAAAAGAAAGAAAGAAAGAAAGGGGAAACAAAAAGAAAGAAAGAAAGAAACATTTCATAGAAAAACGGTAAAAAGTAGAAAGAACGCAAGAAACATCAAGCGGAAGTAAAAAAGAAACAGAAAAAATTAAAAAAAGAAACAGAAAAAATAAAAAAAAGAAACAGAAAAAATAAAAAAAGAAAGAGTAGGAAATCAGAAAATGGAAAAAAAATGAAAAAAGAAAGAAAATTTTAAAGAAGCAATCCAAAAAGGAACTCAGTTCTCACCATTTTCGTTGCAAGTCACTCTTGTTGTCTCACCTTTCATAAGTTTAATTCTTTGTTTCCTAAGAATTCGCAATTTTAGGGCGTGGTCTCCGTACATCTGTCACCCAGGGGCTAAGAAAGGTTATCGCAACCGCTACAGCAGGGTGTATCAGTGATAGAATAAAGCCGCACCTACCAATTGGTCAACACAGCAGCCATTCTTCCTGTTTCTTTCTGCTTCTTATACACCAAAGACGATCCTTGTTTGTGAATGAACAGAAAATACATTTAAAACATATTACAAAAAATGAGAAAATAAAACGCATGACTTTGGTCTGTGTCATGCCAATCACTACAGGCATAACTATCTTCACAATGGAAACTCTCACGTGATTCTTTGCAGTCTGTGCCTACAGCCTTGACATTAAGGTTTCCATACGTTACGATGGTACAACAGACGAAGCAGCGCAAAAAACAAGTCTTCTCTTGGAGAAAATGCTGAAATTTAAAAATTCAATTTTAAAAAGCAATTATTAGTGGGTACACTCTTAACATGAGACCGTCCTGTGTATGAAGATAAACTACATCCGCGTCCTGGGTAAGACGATAAACTACGTCCAGCAGCAAGGCCTGTGATCGGGAGGTTTTTATAGGAGCGTGGAACCACCTCTTAATTGCTGGTGTTCCCATGTCCACACTGACCCGGGGTGGTAGCACCTGTTAGGATCCCAGCTATGGGCAAAGAGTTAACACCTAAATATGGATCAAAAGTCTATGAAAGTGTAAAAATAGGTTTTAATACCAGAAATACTTTGTAAAAAAATTATTACCAGCAATAAGTTTTTGAAGGAAAAGTTATTACCAGCAAATTTCCAGCAAGACAAGCAACTATACATGTTTTGAAAAAAATATTACCGGCTATATATTTTTTGAAAAAATATTACCAGCTGTACATTTTTGAAGGAAAGATATTACCAGAAATACATTTTTGGAGAAAAAATATTCCTAGAAATATATTTTTTGAAAAAAAAATATTACCAGCAATAAAAAATTATGCCAGCATTAAATAACGGTGATATGTCGTTAAACAAAACAAACGAAGCCTTAACATAAGATATACAGATTTTATTTAAGCAATTCACCCCAAGGAAGTCAGGGGTACCACTAGTACCCAAGAGGCTACAGTGAGCCTAAGTAAGAGAAAAGACTTGGTATAAGGGGTTGAGGAAACGATAAAAAAGAGGGCGGTGAATAAAAAAGAACAGGGATCAAGGCAACAAAATATATCATTTAAATTTTTGAAGATTATAGTTATCAAGGAAGCAATTAAGAGGAAGGGAGTTCCACTGTTGGGAAGTACGAGAGGAGAAGCTCTTGGGGTAGAAGAGGCAGTTACATTTAACTGTTTTGATAGTGGGACCGAGATGTCAACCTCGTAGCTCGCTTAAATTCATGCAGTTTGGGAACCAGCGAAAGTAGCTCGTTAGAACAGATGCCATGAAAATATTTCTGAAGACAGAGTGAAGACACATTACGTTGGTGAGAAAGTGACTGGAATCGAGACTCCAAATCAGGACCAATCACATTGCATATCGGTCTTTGGATTTTGTCAGGAACATTGGGATGAAGAGCTGGGGCACCAGACCATATATGGCAAAAGTATTCCATGCATGAACGAATGGTAGATATATTGATGGCAGACACAGACGTTAAACAGCAGGAACACCTAGACAAGCTAATAAAGTAAAGCGAGATGAAAGGAATAACTATCAATTATATAAAAAAAGTCTCTATGGTCGTTAGCAAGAGAGAGACAGCTCTCTATGCAAGCACCCAACTGATATCGTTAACATCAAGTAAAGAAATATATCTGGCAAGTTCTTAATAAATGACAGAAAATATACACGGAAATTCGAAGTGGGTTGAAACAGCGAAAGATGTCTTTCGAAATCTAAACAAAGTATTAAGAAAATTTCGTTAGAAACAAAGCAAAAGGCTTGGAAGGATAATAAGGAAATAAATATAACTAAAATGGATAGGATATTTATTTGGTTTGATCTGGTTTTGGTTTGGTTTAATTTAGTTTGGTTTGGTTTGGTTTCCGGCATGTCAACCTCAGTGGCTTATTTAATATCGATAAGATTTTTATTGCTGGTAATATTTTTTAAATGTATTGCTGCTAATAATTTTTCTTCAAAAGAGTATTACTGGGAATATTTTTTGCCTTCAAAACTATTGCTGTTAAAACAATTATTTTTTCTTTAAAAATGTATTGCTGGTAATAATTTTTTCTTCAAATATTTATTGCTGGCATTAGAACCTATTTTTACACTTTCATAGTGTTTTAACCACAGTTTCGGGGTTAACTATTTGCCCATAGTTGGGACCCTAAATGCTAACGAGGGTGGACCTAGATTAGATTGGATTAAAAAATATCTATATAGATTATATATACATAAATATATACATATATAAATATGTATAAATTATATACAAAAATGCGCATAAGTATTTATATATATATATATATATATATATATATATATATATATATATGATACTATGTATATAAATATATAAATATATATATATTATTTATAAACATGCACGTAGATATATATATATATATATATATATATATATATATATAAGCATGCGCCGATATGTATATATATATATATATATCTATATGTATATATAAATATATAAATATATATATATATTATATATAAACCTGCGTCCCTAGCCCTCTCTCTCTCTATATATATATAACCCTGCACCTATATATGTATATAATATATATATATATATATATATATATATATATATATATATATATATAAGTCTGCGCCTATGCATATATATATATATATATATATTATATAAACCTGCGCCTATATATATACATATATATATATATATGTAATCTTATATGTACTTATAA
>OZ010606.1:76706310-76738810 GCA_963932145.1 Acanthosepion lycidas
GGAGTAGGGGGTAGCGGCTCACATTGAGGAATCGGAGAGCCGAGTTCGAATTCCAGTCGAATCCATTACGTTCACGTATGTAATAATACTCTTGGGAAAGGCATGAATCCTCTTCTCCCTCCAGCTATGTTTAATTAGCAGGACAGACTGGGTTCTATAGCCTTGAATGGCAACTGGTCTACCGCAGAAAGAAATGGCAACCTACTGCGGGAAGAAATCTGCCTCGTCAGTCATGTAGCGAAAGATACATGATCGCCTAAGCGGCACATAACTGACTGATTGATTGACAATAGAACTTGTATCCAACATCTGATAATATGCTATACGAAAATAATAATAAACAAAAATAATAATGTCCGTTTATATATATGTGTGTATGTGTGTGTAAAATATGTATGTATATAAATGCAATTTTTTCATATATATATTATATATTGTGCAGTACTTATTGGAAAGCGCTCAATATCAGTGATAGAGCTAACATATTTTGTTGGATTGATGTGAGTTAGTGACCAAAATTTAAAAATTGAACAGTTGACGATCTCAAATAGCGAGAAACCCAGGATCACAAACTCACATAAATCCAACTAAATATATATATATATATATATATATATATATATATATATATATATATATATTGAAAGGAAGTGAGAATTCAGCTATCAAGTAATAGCTTTTAGCCTAGACAGATATGATATCACTATTTCATCAGAAGAGCCTATCCTGCATATGCTACTCTTAAATCAAAAGTACTTTGTTCCAATAAACACGTTAATCGCTAAACTGCACTATATAAATCTAAATTGGGAACAAATTGGAAAGCTTATGGCTTTGTTAATCTTTCATGCCTAGGTGGGTGTGCTTACCTTTTTTGAAAAACAAATTCGAAATTCTACCTAGGAATTAAAACCGATCTCCTGCACCGGTATGAATAAACAGTTAACTGTTTCTACCACAGGGCAGACTAATGTTGTGCTATTCGCAAGATGACAACCAATCAGTATTTCCACGTAAGTAGACCCATACTCGCTATCAGACACATTTGGACGAAACTTAGTAGACCATTAATGGAATGAAACTAAAAGAAGAGAAAAAATATCGTAGGATATATATTAATAAAAAGAAAAATGACAACGTAGTGATAATTTGAAGACTGGCAGACGACATCGCCTGGAAAAAAAAAGTAGATAGAAAAAAGACAAAACATTTAGTTTACGTCTATTAAAATTATTTCATTCTTTGATCATTTATAATACATTTGTTTTTAGTTTTTATTTTCTGTCTTGTGTTTTATTTACCTTTTTGTTGTAATTATTTGCGCTATTTATTTACAGTCCATTTTTCATTACCTTTTCCTTGCCTTTCTAGTTCTGGGTGTCATGATACTGCCGTTGTAATTATTAATATGTTGTTGCTTTTCATCCTTAACCCACTCCTTTAAATATGTTCTCCTTATGACATCGCTTATGTTTATAATAGCATAGCATGGCATAAGGCCAAATATAAAACTCAGAGTCTGAGCTTCGTATTGGTGATGCCAAAATCAAACAAATACAGGAGTTCATATAAATGAGAAGAATTTAAACAGATCTACTGTCATACCAATATATCCTTTTCTCTTTCTACTCATTAATAATGCTTCTGTTCCCAATTGCTCCACATCTTTTAATCCCTTGTGTGTTAATGGCTATACTGCCTTGCTTGGGGTGACACCGATTGAGGAAAAAAAAAAGAAAAACGTTGACGGAAAACATGACCCTGAAATCCGAACGCCCTTTGGAAAAACGAAAGGTGTTTTCCAAAAACAAAACGTTAAGAAACGAAAAAAAAGCGCGCCGAATTGCTATGTAATATAAATCCTCTTCTATGGCCGTTAATTCTGGACAATTTCCTCGCAGATAACGAGAAAACTTTGCAGCAAAGATGCATAGAATAGAATATATGGAGTATGTGATCAATTAGGAAGCTTTAAGGAAAATAGAAACAAAAAGGACAATTATAATTAAAATCAGAAAACAACAGTTGAAATTTCCATGTCCCAGAATGAGAATTTGACTCGCACAGAGCGTAAAAAGTACATCGGGAAACAACAAATAAACGGGGATTGGGGTGGGGGGTAGCAAAAATACAAAATATTGCTATTTTTTTATAGTGATGTTCCCCCTGTAAAAAGCCAGGGTGCCACTCGAGGTAGAGGGTGATAGAGTAAGAGGCACAGTTTATGCGAATAGGTTGGAAAGGTAAAATAGTTAACTCTAAACTTGAACAGTAGTGATTGGGGAATATCTTCTGGGGACTATGTTCCACAAAGGGTCGTCAAAGAAGCTGCTCGAGTGGAACTTACATTTCACCAATAGAATACAAAGAGAATAAGGGGGGTTTATTACAATGTACCTTTGCATGGCGGGTCGTAACCGTGAAGATAAGAACTAGTGTAACTAAGGAATATAGTTCATCTGAACACTTTCCATGAAAATCGCCATATAGCAACGAGAGACATGCGACGTTTCGTCTATGGAAAAGATTTTTACTTGTTTGTTAGTTTTGCTTTGTTTTACGGCATATTAACCTCAAAGGGTTATTTAATGCTGACAAGATTTTTTTTTATTGCTAGTTTCCCCCCCCCCCAAAAAAAAATGCATTGCTGCAAATAATTTTTTCCCAAAAATGTACTGCTGTTAATAATTTTTCCAAAATAGTATTGTTGGTATTAAAACCTATTTTTATACTCTCATAAAGTTTTGACCCCTGGGTGGGGGTAACTATTTTCCCATACCTCAGACCCTGATTGATGCTACCACCCCGGGTCCGTGTGGATTTGGGAACACCAGTAACTAAGAGGTGGTCTAATACTCCCCAAAACCTCCTGATCAGAGAGGCCTTGCTGTCGGATGTAGTTTATCATTTTACCCAGGACGCGGATGTAGTTTGTCGTCATATACAGGACGGTGTGAAAAAGGGATTGCAGCACAGAAAATAATTAATCCCCCACAAAGACGCGGAGACGCTTTCGGACTCTATCGGGACTGGGAAGGTGAAGACTGGGCAGCCTCTGTACATGTATGGCAGGAGTACTCGATTTTCGACCTGATCTGTCTCTTGTAAGCAGCAGGAATCAGGTAGTGTTGTAGAGAGAACCGACCATTTGAATTATTTACATTATTCGGACTATTATCCTCATTTTCACTGCCATATTCACAACGTTTCGGCCGTTGTACGCTCCGGCCTTCTTCAGGTGATTGGAATTGCGAATGGAACCCTTTATTTCGTTCACCTAAAAGACACATGGTCCAGTGGATAAGGATGCTGATTAGATCCAGTGACTAGACTCAGAGTTGTGAGTTCAATACCAGGCTACAGCAGTTGTGAGCCAAAAACTTGGAGAGTTGAGTTAAAGAGAAATAACTGAGACATCCATAAGAGGCATGTCACGTGGAACAAGAAAAATCTACCCCGGTTCGAAATTTCAGAACTGGCTTCAAGGACAAAAAACTTTCCCTGCAGCATGCGAACCATGAGTTCTTCAACAAACCTGTACAACGGCACTACCGTCTTGCACTGAAAGAAGGCGTGACCAATGGTCTCGACTTCCTCCGTACAGCGACGACAGTTTGGATATTTCTCCAAGCCTGCTGAGCAAAAGTCTCTTGCCAACCCAGAGGGCTTCACGAATCACCAGCCAAGTGAGTGATGCCTCATCGTTATTGAGGCATTTCAACCCAGGCGCCTAAGGCCATATCGAGCGAGCCTCCTGCTTCGTAAGACCGAGCTCGCCAATCAGATCATCTTGAACGGACCCACTAACTAACACTTGATACAATACCTTACAAGACAACGCCTGGGCGTTGGAGAGGCCATCCGAAGCCCGTAAGAGGAGCTTCAGAGCGCGACGACATTCACGATAGAAGGAGCACTCGGCTCGTGGTGTACGGCCGGCCTCTTCCTCGCACGAGTGCACACTTCTCAGGGACGGAAAATGTTTCTGGACGTCTTCTTTCCAAAAGGCACCCTACTCATCCGATCCGCGACACACTCGGTCTAGAAAGGTGATGCGAAGCATATGTTGACGAATCTCAATGCTCGGCATACCCAGACCGCCCTCAGAGGGATTAAGGCAACAGATCTCGCGAGATACCATAGGGGCCTTGTCTCTCCACAAGAAAGAGAACAAGGTCCGTACTAATAAAATTAGTCTGGCATACGGGAGTGGAAGTACAGAGAGTCGGTACAGGAGAATCGGATAGATGTGTGAAACACATACTTCCGCCCTTCCCTTCAGGGAAAGTCCCTCCGAGACCACAGTTTAACCGCGATCTCGGCCTTCCCTTGCACCTCCGACCAATTCATTTCCAACTGGAGATCAGGACCGAACCAGACGCCGAGTATCTTGATCGGCCCATTCCGTGAAGAGAAACTCTCTTCCACGCAACCAACCGTAAGCCAACAGACTTGGTCGGATCTGACCACTGTTAGCACCCTTTGTGCGTTAGGGAAGTTACGAGGGTCATCAATGTCCTTGTCAGCAAACTGCTTGGTCGACAGTAAGTATTTAAGGTTTGTGATTCTATTTCCATAGTCTTTAGCTTTCTCCGCTTGTAGCGGAGAAATTTTGCAGACTTCAGTCCCTAGGTTAAAAATGGGTTTAGCTTTTTTCTCTTTTTCCTTATCATCTTGGGTAGGGCTTCTGGGTCTTTTTGACGGGGGAGGCATTACAGGCGATTTAGTGGGGGAAGGACTAGGGGTGTTGCGGGGGGTAAAGGGTTGTCTAAATGGGCTGGGGTCTCTACTGAGAGGAATATAGGACTGGGCAGAAGAGGAGGGGGAAAAAGTGGAGGCTTCACTCTACAAGAGAGGTTGAGAGACGGGTAGAAGGTGGTGGGTCGGATGATGTGAAGGGAGTGGATTTCTTTGTAGAGGGGTACTTAGGTGGACGGGATGTAGAGGGCTGTGAAGACGGCGAGGAGGGAGAGATCTTAGATGGAGATGATTTTGCCTTCTTTTGTTTATCCAGTTGATTTTTTAATTCTTTAATCTTTTCTGTTTTACTGTATCCAGGGTCGTATTTCCTTTTTAGATCTTCGATGGTCTGGTCAGAGGCCGAGGCATCGCCCTTACTGTTGCCAGAGGGAATGGGACTGTAAGTGTCTTTTGTCCCCGGGGCTTCAAGGGACTGAGGCCCCGCTGTCTGACGCTTCCCTCTGGCCCTGCCGACTACCTGCCATTCCCCCTTTTCCTTCTCCTCAACCACACTTGCAGTCGAAGAAGGCTCTTCGGGGAATGGGGGCTTGGATGAAGACCCAACCGGGGGTACAACCGCTCCGGTCCTGGTAGCCGGCGTGCCCATTACAGGCGTGGCGCTTTTTGAAGACTCGGTCAGAGGGGGAGTTTGGTCGATTGGGACCTGAGCTCCAGAGGCCTTCTTCTCTGGGCAGGAAGAGGAGAGGTGACCAGTCACTCCACACTTCCAGCAAACTGGTTTACGACCGGTCACGATGACCGGCAGCCTCAGGTCACCGACGTCAAGACAGTTGGGGATAGAGCTGAAGGCTTTTTGATTGAGCATCATCTCAAAGCTCAATCCCCCGGTCAGACTATCGCAAGAGTCACCCAGACTCTCCCCGTATTGGGACAAGAAAGCCGCCAGGTGCTCTCCGATAACCCTAAGGAGGGACATCGTATACCGCTACACTGGTCCTTCGCCGGCCCTCGTACTCTGTACGAAGGATTAGATCCTTCGTAATAAGATCACGGGTTGCTGCTTTTATACATTCTTTGGCGGTGGGCAGCAGAACGTCCCACATGAAAAATCCCTTGCCCTTAACAATTCGGAGGGGCTTAAACCCCAGGGACTCCAGTGATTTGAAAACTGTGTCTTTAGTCGAACGACAAATTTTGCGAGATCGCTTGTCGACGACAAAGACTGACACAATTCTTTTCTCGACTTTCTTCAGTTCTATTGGATCCTGCAAGAGCCCACCTTCCACCACAAGGTGTGCGTAACCCTTTGCACGATCCAAGAACTCCGCAATGTCGATTATGCATTTAGGAGGGGACTTCCAACAAGAGGGCGATTCCCCGGCCTCTGCATTAGCAGTTGATTTGTCATTTGCTTGGTCTAATTTCTTGCTCATTTCAGCCTCCATATTTTTGGAGGCTTTTTTTAAAACTTCTACAATCTCCTCATTTGATGGAACTGGGGGCAGATCAGGGTATTCATCCTTATTTTCTTTGTCAGGAGGGTCTTTTTTAGGGTTATAAAGGTGCTTTCATACCATACGCCTGTAAGAAGCTATTTTTTGGCTTTTTTTTTTAAACTAAAAAGGAAGGAACATTTTTTTCCTTCTTATCCATTTTTTCACAGTGAAGGGGATGGGGGAAGGGGTTTGGTTAGATGGTTAAACAAATTAATAGGCAAAAGATAATTAAATCAAAAATTAAACGAGAAAAAAAATAAATAAAATAAATATGCACACACAAAAAATAATTACATGACGAAAAGAACAAAAAACACGGTTCACTTATAAGTAAAACAAAAATACAATAAAAATTAGAAAAAACAATAAAGAACAAATATCGGCTAAAGGCGAAACAATAAAAGAAAACACGTAAAAGAAAATAAACAATAAAAAACGTTAGACAATGAAAACGGATAACAAAGAATATACAAAACTTCGACAAATGCCGTCAATAAACAAAAAAAAATACGAAACAACAATAGCAGAAGTTAGTTACAAAAAAAAATCAAAATGCCCGACGTCAACAACAAAAAAAAATACGAAACGGGGAACAATAGCCGAAGCTAGATACACAAAATCAAAATGGCCGACCCTAAGAAAAGCCAGTCGAACCAAAAAAAAAACAGACAAAGAAATTGGACAATACAAACGATTACAAACAATAAACACATAAAAATTAAAGGATGGAAAGAAACAATAAATTAATTAATAAAAAATAAAGGGAAAACACAGAATAAAGAAAAACGAAGATAGATTTTTAAAAAAAGGGAAGGAAAATTAAAAAGGAAGACTAGAATAAAAAATTAAAGGGGTTAGAAATAAGAACTGCGAAAATTAAAGGGGTAAAAATGAAAATCAAAAAAGGAAAACTGGTAAAAAATCAAATAGGAAAACTGGAATAAAAGAAAAAGTGCAAAAATTAAATGTGGGAGGGTGGCAAAAATAAAATGGAGGGAAGAAAGAAAAATCAAAAAACTTTTTCAATACAGTCACAAAAATGTAAAATTAAAATAAACAAACTTTAACCAAAATGAAGTTCAAAATAGCAAAAGGTTAAATCCCAAAAAGAGACAAGCGATAAAAAGCTGTCCTCAACGGTCAGAAATCAAGACAAAAAAGATTCCCCGCTTCTGATTAAACGCTAACAGCTACTCTGGCCTTTTTAAAGAATAAGAAGAAGAAAGACCACATATTCCGCGCATCCGATTGGATGTTAGTAACAACCAATCTGCTGCGCGGACTAAGTTTTAAATGGCCCGCGTTGGGGACTGGCTTCTTTTCTTATTTCGGTGGATTGCAGTTTCGATGGATAACTGAGGAGGTAATCGTAATGTTCCTAAATCTTACCCTATTTCCTTAAATATTTTAAGGTTTAATTATTTGCCGTTTTTATTTTGTACTTTTTCCTTTTCTTTGGCGGGGATACTTGAACTCAACGCTATTATCACATTTTATCGTTAGCCTGTTTCTTAATACAAATAATATGTACAAACATGAGAAATGTTCCTATCAATAAAAAATAAAATAAATTAGACAAAGGTCTTACGTTCGAATAAAAAAAATAATAATTTTTAAAATTATATTTATATATATGTATCGCTAAGAACCGATGACAAACTAATAAAACAAAAATGATATATACAAACGATATATGGCAATGATCAAGAGGAAGAACACTATAAATACACTATATACGAGTTATGATTCCGATTTAAAATATGCAAAAATGTGAAATGTCCGTATAAATTAGAGAAATAAAAAAAGAATAAAAAATATAAACAAATAAATTAGACAAAAGGTCTGACGTTCGAATAAAATTAAAAAAAAAATTAAAAAAATGAAAAAAAAATTAATAAATAAATTAGACAAAAGGTCGAATAAAATGGAAAAATAAATAAGAAAATTAAGAAAAGGGCTTATGTTCGAATAAAAAAAAAAATAGATAGACAATAGTCTTACGTTCGAATAAAAAAAAAGTAAAAAAAAACGACAAAAGGCCTTACGTTCGAATAAAAAAAAATAGACAAAAGGTCTCACGTTCGAAAAAAAATAAAAAATAAATAAAAACATAAAAGGTCTTGCGTTCGAATAAAAAAAAGTATGAGTATAATGGACAGAAAGTCTTACGAGATGAGTCGCGCCGAAACCGCTATAAAAAGGTAAATAGTATCTTAAAAGGTACCGCGTATAATACGGGTTTAACATAAAAACAACATATTTACAAATCATACAATTTACAATTTGACGAGATAAATTCTTTGGCTGTACTTGTACAATTCAATTCGTGTATTTACTCACATTCGCACACACACACAAAAAAAAAAATTATAAATGTTTTTTAAATTAAAAATGTTTATAATATTGCCATGTTTCAATTATATTAAAATTATTTACAAATTTACCCGGCTTGATAATTATTTGTTACATTGATGTCCAAGAGCTATCACGCTTAATCCATAACCATTTTGCTGTCCTTTCTGCTGTGTTAGTTATGGTCCGAATCGCCTTTCTTTTGATAGCACCTACTATGCCAATACCAGTTAGAGCTTTGCATAGGGACCTTACAGCAAAACCCCTTACACCCACCTCGATTGGCAAACAGCTTGAATTGAATTTTTTTCTGCAACTCGCTAATAGAGGGATACAAGGGAGATCATAGCTAAATTTAATGAATTTCATGGCGCTAAATTCGAATAGCTTTGTGATATCAACGAATATTCGTTGCACTTTTGTGATGCCAAAGAATATTCGTTGTCACTTTCGTAACGCTCATTGTAGTAGAGACTTTGTAATTGCAGATACAACTGTAGTATCCTGTTGAACAATACTGGTGTCAGACACCTTTAATAACGCTCGCACTAATAGTACTTGATCGATAATACTTGCTCGAATAGTAACCACTGAATAGTGATCTGAATAGACAAATAGTATAGTGAATAGAGTAGAGAAACGCTTTATTTCTTTATTTCTTTCTTTCTCCTTCGTTTTCTTTCTTTCTTTCTTTCTTTCTTTCTCTTCTCCTTCGTTTTCTTTCTCTTCTTTTCCTTCGCTTTCTTTCTTTCTTTCTTTCTTTCTTCGGTCTTTCTTTCGCTTCTTCTCCTTCGCTTTCTTTCTTTCTCTTCTTTTCCTTCGTTTTCTTTCTTTCTTTCTTTCGTTATTTTATTAAATTAAAAAAGTGATTTTGCTATATATTTTTCCGTCTATCGTCGCAATCAAACATCAATGTCCCTTTGTTTATCTGATGTAATGGCAGGAGGTAACGTTCATGATGAATAAGTAGCAAATAATAATAATTTTTGTGATATCAGCGAATACTTGTTGTCACTTTCGTAATGCCCCTTGTAGTAGAGACTTTGTAATCGCAGATACAACTATAGTAACGGCATTGAACAATACTGTGCCAGGCACCTTCGAATATCACTCGCACTAATAGTAATTGCACGATAATATCTCGCTCGAGAAGTAACCTCGTTCAATTTTAACACTTACCACGACTACGCATCCGACGGACGCGTAGACGACATCCACAGGCAGAGGACGACCTCTGGTCCGAATAGAGAAATAGTATAATGAATAGAGTAGATAATATCGTTCCGTATAGTAATAGAGGATAGACTAGAAATGCAGATCCAAATAGTAATAGAGGATAGACTAGAATATAGCGATCCATTAGACGTTACGCTACTTCCCATATATGCATTTCCTCTACGGTCACGTAGTCTTCTTAATTCAATAATGGGATCGCATGTGTTTGCTCACTGGCGATCTATGTTCAAACTCAAGTGTCGGCAGCGACACTTTATTCCTATATAACAAATAGCATAGCATATTTCTTGGTTGGCCTTAGTCTTCTTGCTGTAGATGATTGGCAAAAACAGGAAATTTGCTTATTTTAAGCCTTTTTTCTTAAAGCGGATAACAAACTATTGCTAGGTGAGCTGTTAAGAAGATTTGATCACTGTGCCCTGCTAGACACTTTTTCTATCCAGAATGTCTATCCTACATATCTATAAGTCTAGCATTCCCCCACGCTTGGAATATTGCTGCCACAACAATATTATTGGCCCTGATTCTTGTCTTCAGTCGTTTTCCCACCGTAGTAATAAATACTTTATACTACCGTCTATAAATACTTTCATGATAATTCTTTGGCTGACTTCTTTTCTATGGTACTTAGATTTTTTTTTTATTTTAAGCGGAGTACTTGACCGGCATCAAGATCTCATCAATTTACAGATGAATTCGTGAGATGTAACCGTAAGTTCTACCCTAACAGATTCTTTTCTCACGCTTTTCCCTTATGGAACATTCTTCAGGATCCATGCTTTCCAGTTAACTTCAATTTCCAAAAATTTAAATACAATATAAATCGCCATCTACTGTCCGACTGATCACTGTTTTCTTTTCTCACTGATCATTAATATTTCTGTTCCTAATTCTTCCACACCAAGTAACCACTTGTGTCTTAATGGCTTTACTGTCTTACTTGGAATGAAATCAATTTAAAAAAAAAGCTATGCAAATCAAATAAAGTTTCAGGTATGAGGTAAGAAGAAAAATACACCAAAGTGCAAATAGATTGAATGTAAAGTTAAAAATTGAAAAGAGAAATGATGGTAAAAATTTTCGCTTTTTTTTTCTTGATTTTCACGAATCTTCCAGTTTTGTTTTTCTTCAGAAAAGTAAATCTGCCATCATTCCCATCTCCCTTTACATCTGTCCTCCATGACTTTCATATCCTGATGGCAACATTCTTCTTGTTCATCACTCATATCGCCACAGTCTCCTGAGAACCTGTCCAAATGATAATGCAAGAAATGTACAGGGGGTTGCAGCAAAATCCGACACTTGACAAAAGAAGAAGCCTGCGGAAGTGATGACCTGGTTTGGGTTCATCTCCAGCAAGGGGAACGTCATGCCTCCGTTCTTCTTTCGAAAGGGCCTGAGAGTCACCGCTGACATCTACCAGGAGGTACTGAGGAGCGTAGGGAAGCTCTGGATGGACGAGATCATCTCCAGACGCCTCTGCGTCTTCCAGCAGTACTCAGCTCCTGCACACAAGTCTAAGACGATCCAGGCGTGGCTGCTAAACAATGTTCCTCACCACTGGTCGCCGAACTTGTGGGTACCTTCCTCACCTGTCTGCAACCCCCTTGACTATTTCTTCTAGGGCGCGATCGAGGCCAAGACCAACAAGCAGGCCCACAGCACGGTCGAATCTCTGAAGGCTTCCATCGTGGAGACGTTTGCCACTATATACAAGGTCGCCAAAGCGTGTGACTCATTTCGCGCCCGCCTTGAGATGCTCGTTGCCGCTGGCGGCGGTTATATTGAAAAATAATGTAGTATGCAACTCTAACTGCTGCTAAATAAACTGTCGGGTTGTTTTTATTGCCTATTTCGTTTTCGTTTTGTCGGATTTTGATGCAACACGCTGTAGTTTGATACTCATGTGAGCATCAACTGTCGATTCGTTCCCAGAATTTGCGTTAACCTGAGTCAGGTTGTAACACAAGGCCGGTTTTTAACGTGGGGAACCGAGTGTTTCCACTCGGGCCGCTGATCTAAGCTAGTCTTAGCTTGCCTAAGCTAGTCTTAGCTGGTCATACCACCGCTACAGATAGCTGTGGTATGTCCAGCTAAGACCAAATGTTACGCAACGGGGACGCAAAGGAGGAGAGTAGGCTTCTGGAACGAGACAGATACTACAACCGCAGTATATACACCGACGGGAAGAACTCCTTTCTCACCTGTGTCAATGAGTTCCAAATGATTTTCTAAGCGTAGCTTATATGTGACACAAAGCTGAAAATGTGAAGCACTCAGTGAGAATCGAACTCACTACTCAGTTGTAATTGATTTAATGAAACACTCTTGCTAACCATTACACTACGTCGAAGTGACCCTATCTTTCGATTACCGGGAAAGTTTTTTTTTTTATATATACGACAGCAACAAATGAAATCCAGGCATTTGATTCATTAACATTCATAGAGTTGACGAAGTTGTCATCCTTGATGTGTTTTCGAATGTCATGTTCATCAAAAATATCTTTTTTCACTTTTTTCTCTACTGAAACCAGGAAATGCACTGCAAATGCACTGAAAACATTGGCCTTTCTTGTTAAGTTCTTTCACAAACAGCTTCATGAATCCTAATTTGACATGGAGAGGAGGGAAGATGATTTTTTTTCTTTGGGGAGGAGCGGAGCAGTTATCACATTTTACTCTCTGACTTTCATTTCTACTCTGACAAGCCATTCTCTTCTACTCCAGTGTTTATATCTCTATCTCTACTCTCCCACAAACAAAGGAAACATGAGAATGTTGTTTAGCTTTGTTGCTTCCCAAGAAAAAAAGTTTACTATTTTCAGGCCAACACAAATCACCCAGTTATTATGAAAGTAATTTATTCTTTCCATTGCATCCTTTGATAGGTTCATGAGTTTCTTTGCCGTTGTAAAGTGTCTAACTGCTATCGATGCGTATACATTGGTGTTGTGCAGCAAAACAAATTTTAACTTGAATAATTGCCATGAATTTGCATTATAGTCCTGAATACACAAGAAATTTTCGACATCGTTACAATAAAATAATGTTACAATAAATAGTTCATCGTTACAATAATGTTACAATAAATAGATCATCGTTATAATAAATAGTACACTTTTCTTCTTTTTTCAACAAGTCCATAATTTGACATGGATTTGATTCATAACTAGATTCCATGTCTTTCTTTGATGCGGCGGTCTGTCACGACTCATTTTTCTCATGTTTCAGCATTATTATTATTAGCTGTCGTAGTAGTTGTTGAAATCGTTATAGCAATAGCAGTAATTATAATTATAATAGTAGCAGTAGCAGTATATATATATATATATATATATATATATATATATATATATATATATATATGTACCGTAGACTGTTCTAATTTTAACCTGTAATCAGCTGGAACAGCTATGGTGTAAACAGCACGATAGACGAAGCCCTCGAGATCTGGGTGTCAGCCAGTTTAGGAGATGAACAACTCTGAATTCAAAACTGTAGAGAAAGCAACAGAAATATACTTCATTATCTTTCCTAAAATGTCATATCAAATGACAAATAATAAAAAAAAAGAATCATGATCGCTTACGTGTGGGGTATCATTATTTTTGTTTTAGTTTCTTGACCGGCCTGAACCCCGACATTCAAGAGTATTTTAATATTTTTGTTTAATACATTCAACATTGTTTTGGGGCACCTCGGCGCGTAATGGCCAGGAGGAGGCTTTTCTCGCTAGAAGAATTAAATTGATTAATGAGTTCCAGTGAATGTAACGAATTCCAGTCGAATTCATTAGATTTACTTACGGGCTAATACTCTTGGGAAAGGTATGAATCCTCTTATAGCAGGACAGACTGAGCTCTATAGCCTTGTATGGCAACTGGTCTACCGCAGAAAGAAATGGCAACCTACTGTGGGGAAAAAATCTGCCTCGTCAGAAAGATACATGATCGCCTAAGCGTGTATCATGCATGGCACGTAACTGAGTTCGATCCTCACTAGGTGCCCTATACATTGTGACACATCTAATCTCCACTTAGAAAATCACCAAGGGTACTTTGACGTGGTGTAATGGTTAGCAAATTCGTTTCTCTAACGATTGAATAGTGAGTTCGATCCTCAATGGGTGCCCCATACTTTCGGCTTAATGCCACCTCTAAGCTGGGCTTAAAATATCACCATTCAAAAATGCTTTCAGGTCACAAACAAGACGTATGTTCTCCAGATACTCCTCTCTATCAATTTTACTGTTAACTGCTGAGAGGGCAACATTCATAATATGAAGTTTTCTTTGTTTACCATTATCAATCTATTCTCTGAGCCTGAACTGCATGATCCGTTTCACGCTCGGTGACAATATGACGATACTGGAACCTGCGAAGATTCTAAGATAAGCCCCGATATGGAATGATTTTGTGATGTCAACGAACACTCATTGCCATTTTTGTGATGTCAGCGAATAGTCGTTGTCACTTCCGTAATGCCCCTTGTAGTAGAGAGTTTGTAATCGCAGATACAACTATAGAAACGCCGTTGAAAAATTCTGGTGTCAGACGCCTTTGAATATCACTCGTACTAATAGTATTTGCTCTATAATGCTCGCTCGAACAGTAATCCGTATAGTGATCCGAATAGAGCAACATTATTGTGAATAGAGTAGAGAATAGCGGACGGTATAGGAATAGAGAATAAAGTAGAAATGGAGATCAATAGAGTAATATAAAATATAGAAATGGAAATCAGTATAGTAACAGAGGACAGAGTAGAAATAGAGATCAGTATAGTAATAGAGGATAGAGTAGAAATGGAGATCAGTATCATAATAGATGATAAACTAGAAATAGAGATAAGTATAATAATAGAGGATAGAGTAGAAATGGAGATCAGTATAATAATAGAGGATAGAGTAGAAATGGAGATCAGTATAGTAATAGAGGATAGAGTAGAAATGGAGATCAGTATAGTAATACAGGATAGAGTAGAAATGGAGATCAGTATAGTAATAGATGATAAACTAGAAATGGAGATCAGAATAATAATAGAGGATAGAGTAGAAATGGAGATCAGTATAATAATAGAGGATAAACTAGAAATGGAGATCAGTATGGTAATAGAGGATAGAGTAGAAATGGAGATCAGTATAATAATAGAGGATAGAGTATAAATGGAGATCAGTATAGTAATAGAGGATAGAGTATAAATGTAGATAAGTATAATAATAGAGGATAGAGTAGAAATGGAGATCAGTATAATAATAGAGGATAGAGTAGAAATGGAGATCAGTATAATAATAGAGGATAAACTAGAAATGGAGAACAGTATAATAATAGAGGATATAGAAATGGAGATCAGTATCATAATAGATGATAAACTAGAAATGAAGATCAGTATAATAATAGAGGATAGAGTAGAAATAGAGATCAGTATAATAATAGAGGATAGAGTAGAAATGGATATCAGTATAGTAATAGGGGATAGAGTAGAAATGGTGATCAGTATAGTAATAGATGATAACTAGAAATGGAAATCAGTATAATAATAGAGGAGAGAGTAGAAATGGAGATCAGTATAATAATAGAGGATACAGTAGAAATGGAGATCAGTATAATAATAGAGGATAGAGTAGAAATGAGGATCAGTATAATAATAGAGGATAAACTAGAAATGGTGATCAGTATAGTAATAGAGGATAGAGTAGAAATGGAGATCAGTATAGTAATAGAGGATAGTGTAGAAATGGAGCTCAGTATAGTAATAGGGGATAGAGTAGAAATAGAGATCAGTGTAATAATAGAGGATAGAATAGAAATAAAGATCAGTATAGTAATTGAGGATAGACTAGAAATGGAAATCAGTATAGTAATAGAGGATAGAGTAGAAATAGAGATCAGTCTAATAATACAAGATAGAGTATAAATGGAGATCAGTATAGTAATAGAGGATAGAGTATAAATGGAGATCAATATAATAATAGAGGATAGAGTAGAAATGGAGATCAGTATAATAATAGAGGATAAACTAGATATGGAGATCAGTATAATAACAGAGGATAGAGTAGAAATCGACATCAGTATAGTAATAGGGGATAGAGTAGAAATAAAGATCAGTATATTAATAGAGGATAGAGTAGAAATGGAGATCAGTATAGTAATAGAGTATAGATAGAAATGGTGATCAGTATTAAAATAGAGGATAGAGTAGAAATGGAGATAAGTATAATAATAGAGGATAGAGTAGAAATGGAGATAAGTATAGTAATACAGGATAGAGTAGAAATGGAGATCAGTATAGTAATAGAGGATAGAGTATAAATGGAGATCAGTATAATAATAGAGGATAGACTAGAAATGGACATCAGTATAATAATAGTGGATATAGTAGAAATGGAGATCAGTATAATAATAGGGGATAGTGTAGAAATGGAGATCAGTATAGTAAAAGAGGATAGAGTAGAAATGGAGATCAGTATAGTAATAGAGGATAGAGTAGAAATAGAGATCACTAAATTAATAGAGGATAGAGTAGAAATGGAGATCAGTATAGTAATAGGGGATAGAGTAGAAATAGAGATCAGTGTAATAATAGAGGATAGAATAAAAATAAATATCAGTATATTAATAGAGTATAAATGGAGATCAGTATAGTAATAGAGGATAGAGTAGAAATGGAGATTAGTATAGTAATACAGGATAGAGTAGAAATGGAGATTAGTATAGTAATACAGGATAGAGTAGAAATGGAGATCAGTATGATAATAGAGGATAGAGTAGAAATGCAGATCAGTATTATAATAGAGGATAGAGTAGAAATGGAGATCAGTATAATAATAGATGATAAACTAGAAATGGAGATCAGTATAATAATAGAGGATAGAGTATAAATGGAGATCTGTATAATAATAGAGGATAGAGTAGAAATGGAGATCAGTATAATAATAGAGGATACACTAGAAATGGAGATCAGTATAATAATAGTGGATATAGAAATGGAGATCAGTATAATAATAGAAGATAGAGTAGAAATGGAGATCAGTATAATAATAGAGGATAGAGTAGAAATGCAGATCAGTATTATAATAGAGGATAGAGTAGAAATGGAGATCAGTATAATAATAGATGATAAACTAGATATGGAGCTCAGTATAATAACAGAGGATAGAGTAGAAATCGACATCAGTATAGTAATAGGGGATAGAGTAGAAATAAAGATCAGTATATTAATAGAGGATAGAGTAGACATGGAGATCAGTATAGTAATAGAGTATAGATAGAAATGGTGATCAGTATTATAATAGAGGATAGAGTAGAAATGGAGATAAGTATAATAATAGAGGATAGAGTAGAAATGGAGATCAGTATAGTAATACAAGATAGAGTAGAAATGGAGATCAGTATAATAATAGTGGATAAACTAGAAATGGAGATCAGTTTAATAATAGAGGATATAGAAATGGAGATCTGTATAATAATAGAGGATAGAGTAGAAATGGAGATCAGTATAATAATAGAGGATAGAGTAGAAATAGATATCAGTATAATAATAGAGGATAGACTAGAAATGGAGATCAGTATAGTAATAGAGGATAGAGTAGAAATGGGGATCAGTATAATAATAATAGATGATAAACTAGAAATGGGGATCAGTATAATAATAGTGGATATAGTAGAAATGGAGATCAGTATAATAATAGAGGATATAGTAGAAATGGAGATCAGTATAATAATAGAGGATAGAGTAGAAATGGAGATCAGTATAGTAAAAGAGGATAGAGTAGAAATGGAGATCAGTATAATAATAGAGGATAGAGTAGAAATGGAGATCAGTATAGTAATAGAGGATAGAGTAGAAATAGAGATCACTAAATTAATAGAGGATAGAGTGGAAATGGAGATCAGTATAGTAATAGAGGATAGAGTAGAAATGGAGATCAGTATAATAATAGAGGATAAACTAGAAATGGAGATCAGTATAGTAATAGAGGATAGAGTAGAAATGGAGATCAGTATAGTAATAGAGGATAGAGTAGAAATGGAGATCAGTATAATAATAGAGGATAGAGTAGAAATAGATATCAATATAGTAATAGAGGATAGAGTAGAAATGGAGATCAGTATAGTAATATAGGATAGAGTAGAAATGGAGATCAGTATAGAAAGAGAGGATATGGAAATGGAGATCAGTGTAGTAATAGAGGATAGAATAGAAATAGAGATCAGTAGAGGATAGACTAGGAATAACAATCGTTTAGACTTCACGCTACTACCTACTTTACTTTACTGCGTTTACTATATGGTCTAATTAAAAAAATAATGTGATCGTCTGTGTTTGCTCACTGGCGATCTATGTTCAAACTTAAGTGTCGGCAACAATACTTTATTCCTAAAACAGATATGAAATGTCACCCAGAATCCATCGATAACTAGCAGCAAAATACCTAAATTGAAATACATACAACCAGATGGATCTGCGAAAATTGGACGTGGTGTAATGGTTAGCAAGAATGTCTCGCTGCATCAATTATGACTGAGCTGATTTGAGGGCTCGATCCTCACTGGGTTCCCCACATGTAGAGGCTTTGTACCACAACTAAGCTAAGCTTCGATGTCACTACAAAGTCGTAATGTATATAGGGACACAAGCTAGATACATTACGACTTTGTAGTGAATTCAATCCTCGCTGGGTGCCCCAAACTTTCTGCCTTGTGCCACAAATAATCTACGCTTAGAAATCCTTGTGCACTTGGACTTTGTGTAATGGTTAGTAGCCTTGTCTTGCTAGATCCATTACAACTTAGTAGTGAAATTGATCCTTACTGGGTGCCTCAAACTTTCGGCTTTGTGCCACAACTAAGCTACGCTTAGAAAATCGTGTGTACTTTCATTTGGTGTAATGCTTAGCATGTTTGTCTCGCTAGATCCATTACCACTTAGTAGTGAGTTCGATCCTTGCTGGGTGTGTCAAATTTTCGGCCTTGTGCTACAATTAATTAAATTGGGCACTTCGACGTGGTGCAATGGTCAGCAGGCATGTCTGGTAAGATCGATTACGACTTAGTAGTGAGTTGGAGCCTTTTTATGTGTTCCACGCTTTCGGTTTTGTGCCGCATCTAAACTACGCTTAGAAAATTCCTTTGGGCAATTGACGTAGTGTAAGCATGTCTCGTTAGATCAGTTACGACTGAAACGTGAATTCGATCATCATTGGTTGACCCAAACCTTCGGTCCTGTGCCAGATACGTTTAAGACCAGAAACTCTGCAAACCGCGAACAAAGCGACATTTTTGCAACTCAGTAAGGCAATCGCCAAAAATCCAGCTATCATAAATTGAAATAACACCGTCTGCTGAAATATTTTAAAATTAGTATTTAGAGAAACGTTCGTAAAATAGCGATTTGGCTAGAAAGAAAGTAGGAATATAAAATTGTTTAACAGCTGTTTCAGTGAAATGGAAATCATTATAAATTTCAAAACTTTTCATTTGTACCCCCGTACTTCTAAAAATAACGACCAGCATTCGTTTTTATCATTGTTAATATTTTGTTACAGTTGTTACGCTCGAATATTTAACGATATGATAAGGGGATTTCTACGGATATTTTATTGACGTAGAACTCGCCATGAGCTTATACAGTCATTAAATTAAGGATTAAAATTCATCAGAAAATTCAAATAGGAAAACCGTGAAATTTTCATAGAAATTTCTAATTATTATCATTTTTATTTATCCTGTTTATCGACAACTTAGTTTTGTTTACTATCTAAATATTTTGTTTACTATCTATCTCCGGCCTTCTTCAGGTGGTTGGAATATCGAACTGAACCTTTTATTTCGCTCACCGGGGTCGACTGTTCTAGTTCCACGTGCCATGTCTAATGGATATCAGCTCTCTCCTGTTAATTCCCCTCTCCAAGTTCTCCACCGGGTATTGAACTCACACTCTTTGGATCTTGTCACTGGATCTAACTAACGCCTTTATCCACTGTGTCATTTGTCCTTGAGGACATCTGTGTATGAATTTCTGGGTATTATAAACCTAATGTCTTCAGGAACCATTTTTACCAGTGCTCATATTGCAATTTTCGGTGTTATCATTGCTTTTTTTATATACAGACAGACACTTCGTTTTGTTTGTTGCCTTTATTTTTAATTATGTTTTGTCAATATATCTCCTCTTCCTCCAAGTGCAATAATGATAAAAAAAAAAGAAAAAAATCTGAGAAGAAAAAAAACAAACAAGAGTCAAGCTGGCGTCAATCACTGTTACCGATATTGTCCATAAAGGGTCCCTGGGGCTTAAGGTACTCCCATTATGGCTTCAGACATATTAAAAATATTTTAAGCGGCGGCCACCGCGAATGCGCCCCAGCATATTATGCACTGAATGCCATTAATAAAACTCTGCCTTAGTCACCACAGCGTAAAATAACAGCTAACAAGTTAGTTTCGCCGTCTATGACACACTCGTAACTTTGTGTCTTACTGATTTTCTCATAATTATATCCTTGTACCATACTTAATATATACCAAAGCCTGCCTATGTAGCTTAGATACTTACTTATTTCCTACGACACCAGAGATCCATGTTCGAGTCTACTTAGAATTTCATACACTAATTTTTCTTAAACCCTTACCATAATAAATGATGCAATTTTACTTCAGATGAATATTTTTTTTTTTTTATGACGGATGATTCCTTTCTAACCTTAGTTTATTATTACACCCAGTAATTTCTAGCCTTCTAATCCCCCTCCCCCCAAAAATTGACTAAACTTACTAAGAAAAAGACATATCAAAGGGAGATAATTACGTAGATATTTTCCGCTTTTTTGTTTTTTTTTTGTTTTTGTTTTTTTTTTGTTAAGAAAATGGCAGGAATAAACTTTCCAGAACATGAAAAGATTTCAACAGGTTTCCGGTTACGATTTGAAGCATCAGCACTAAATAAAATAAATCCCCCAAAAGCCATCTTATTCGTCCAAACAGTTCACACGAGTTAACGTCCAACTGTCAAGAAAACAATGCATATTCACTCAATACATATGCTAACTTCATGGCGTCTCATCTCTGACTGAGTAACCACATGAAAGAGTATATGTTCAATAATATACAGTAATATAATTCTTATTAAAATCAAGTTACATATACAGTAATATAATTCTTATTAAAATCAAGTTACATCAAGGCAATGCAACTGAATTTTTATATATTAAAAATTGGCGGATGTGTTCATTAACTTCATGCTTTTTTGAGGTTTTTTGTTTAGCGGCATATCAACATTTTTAATGCCTATATCTAAATATGAAATTTCAAACTTTGTAATTAGTTCAAGAGAATGACATTTTTCAAAAATTATAATTAATTAGCTGCATTTTTTAAACCAATAAAACAAAAAATGAAAACTTGTTTCTCCTTACAAGAAATGATGAGATTAATCATAGCAAATTGCTTTTTGTTTAATTTTTGTTTTTTTACAATATATGCCATGTCTTCAATTTTACTATTAAAATGTATTGATCGTATTTTTCTTTTTGTATTGTTGTTAATTTTTTATAAAAATGTATTGCTGGTATTTTTATATAATATATATATTTTAGTTTCCTAGTGTTTCCATTTTTGTTTGGAGGGTTTAACTATTTGTCCAAAGCTACAACCCTAACAGGTACTATCACTCTGGTTCAGGGTGAACCCGGGAATAGTAGCAATTAAGAGGTGGTTTCACGCTCCTGAAAATCTCCAGTCTTGCGATCAGATGTCTTGCGATCAGATGTCTTGCGATCAGATGTCTTGCTGCTGGATATAATGTCATGCGATCTATGAAACTCTTATCTTGTAAAAAGCAGTCTCATAATTTAGTAATTGATCAACATCCACAAGTATATATTGATTATCATAATGCAGACAGTTCTGAGTCATAAACCGTTTCGGCACTAGGCCGCATATATGGGGCGCTCAGTGACTAACAGAAGTTGGTATAACCGGAACAATATTTATTAATTTACGGCATGGCATTTTAATACGAGGATTCATGCGTCGACTAAATTTCACAAATGTCTGATATTTATTTTTTTTTGTGGGGTGGGGAGCGTTTCAGAGAGTTGGAGCTAGAGCAAATAGGAGTGATAGAGGAAAGGATGAAGAGAATGACATGGGATAGATCAAGGCATCTGAAGACGTCCATTGACATTACATTTGAATAGTTGGAGATTATAGTTATCAGGGAAACAGGAAAAGGGGGGAGTTCCATAGGCGAGAGGTGCGAGACATGGAACTATTGGAGTAGAAGATACGGCTACATTTAACAGTTTCGACAGTGAAAGGGTGTGAGCGAGATTCCAACCTAGTAGAACGCTTAATTTCATGAAGTTTGGGAACCAGCGAAAGCACCTCCTTGGGGCAGCTACTATGAAAGTATTTGCAAAAAAAGACAGAGGGAGGCGACGGCACGTCTGTGAGAGAGTGACTGCAGACGAGATGCCAGATCAGGGCCAATTACGTTGCATATCCGTCTCTGGATCTTATCAAGAACCTTGAGGCAAACATAAGTGGCACCAGACCATATATGGCAGTAATACTGCATGCAAAGGCGAATGGTTGATTTGAAGATTTGAAGGATCGACTCCGGCAAGAAAGATTTTCTGTAAATTTGTGTAATAAATAAAAAGTTAGACACAAGGTATTGTAGAACACCACTAAAAGTATATATCTACCAGTTGCTTATGAGATAATCATGTTAACTATAGCCGGTTCTTAAAAGCTGATTAATATTTGCATTATTTACATTATTGAGACTGTTATCCTCATCTTCATTGCTCTATTCACAATGTTTCGGCCGTTGTACACACCAGCCTTCTCGGGTGATTGATATTTCGAACCGAACCCTTTATTTCGTCCATCAGGGTAGATTGTTCTAGTTTCACGTGCCATGCCTCTTCCGGATGTTTTAGTTATTTCCCTTTAACTCAGCTCTCCAAGTTTTGATTCACCACTGCTGTGACCTGGTATTGAACTCACAACTCTTTGGGTCTAGTCACTGGATCTAACCAACGCCTGTATCCACTTGGCCATGTGTCCTTTCAGCGGACGAAATAAAGGGTTGGACGAAATTTCAATCATCTGAAGAAGGTACAATGGCCGAAACTTTGTTAATATGGCGATGAAGATGAGGATAACAGCCCGAATAATGTAAATAATGAAAGTAATCATAATACCTCATCTCAGAGATATAAACAGAGCTGATTAATAGTTTAAACAAAATGACTTCACAGTAAAAAAAAAATTCTCTCCGCACACTGGCAGCGTTAATGCACAGCATAGCAAATTTTACAAATATGGAACTGACCGCAAAAGAAGAGGGGTTGCATAATTCCATATAATAGACTACGTTGTGGTTGATAAAGTAATTATTATTAATAGTAATTATTAATAATAGTAATATTTAATTAATAATAATAACCAACCAAGATCAAGTTCTGAATACTAATTCTGTCCGGAAAGAAATCTACCATGATGAGAATTTGAACAAGCGAAGGCTGTGTGTCATGGAGGTGGAAATATCTTTTACATTATTTGCGCTTGCGCAGAAAGAAAATAAAAACGCCATAATAAATTGTTTTCTCTTCTGCTTTCGTACCAGAAAGTATGGAGTTGAAACCAACGAGAAATGCCACAACCGCAATATGAACATGAATGAACAAGACAAGATCTTTTGCGGTTTCAACATCCTGTATCCCTGAGTACACCAAACCAAACATCACTCTCGTTGAAAAAGAAACAAGAAAATTACTTCCTTATTGATTATTTCTGGTGGCCATAATATTAGTGTCAAATAAAAACCAGAAGCTTAAGAAAATTAGCTAGACTCTGGAATTAGGTTTACCTGAAGGTTGGGCCTTTTGCTCACGACTAGCCCAGTTATCACTTGGAGTATATTCCACTAATCTTAAAGTCCTACATTAAGAAAATCGCAATAAAGCCTAATATCCCATCGCTTCAGTAGGCCGCGTTGCTTGGCACTGAAAATATTTTGCAAATATTAAAAAGTTGTCCATATGTCACTGCCATATGGACAATCTCCCCGCGAATGAGGAAAAAACTAGATCAGCAGAAATTTGGTTCTACAGAAGGATACTGAGAATTCCATGGACAAAGCAAGCAAGCAACAAGTCTAAATATGTAATGGCAACAGAAAGATTACTTCTGTACCTTGGACATAATGAGAAAGTAGGACTTGGAAAAATTAACACTCATAATGCATATTGGAGAAAACAGATGTAGGAGGAAGATGCGAGCCTCTTACCTGAGGAGCTTGTGCGAATGGATAACGAATCAAGGGCGGGGGCTTTGGCAAAGGGAGAAAAACTACTAGCAGCCACACGAGATAAGAAGATGTGAAGAGTTATGATCACCTATGTCCTGAAGAAACGCGGGACGTAAAAGAAATAAGAAAAAGAAGAGATTGTGTCTCGGTCAATATCCCAATGAACTACCTGCCTAGAAAATCAACATTTTAAATTCTGAAATTTAACCTAGGCCTGAACACCGACCACAGCTATCCGTGGGAAAGACATGTTAATTATTGTTGCTGTTACTATCAATGATGATAATAATAGCGAGGAGGAGGAGGAGGAGGAGGGGGAAGAGGAGGATATTATTTCTTTTCCCTTTACGTCACTGCCATACAGATTTTATGATTGCATTCTGCCGAGTCACTTTATTTGATAATACCAAGCAAAAAATTCACCGAGGCCAGATATTTTTTTTTTAATATTTTTTATATCCCGTCGTGAGTTATAGCATTACATTTTGTAATTATTAACAACAATCGCTGCAGGTGTCATATATATATATATATATATATATATATATATATATATATATATATATATATATATATATATATAGTGTACTGAAGATTTCTGTCTAAAAGAATTCATTTTTCATCAATCATTTTCCGCTTTCGCTGTGGCTTTTATTATTTTATTTCATTCGTGTATTTATTTTTGTCTATCTTATTTAATGCCCACTGAGTTTTCCTATCAATATTAATAGCTCTGTATAGAGATCAAGTGATAGCAAGTCTCCATTATTCCAGCACCCTACTCAGTATTCGAGTTGATTTTAGTCATTCGGGTTATAAGAGTTATATTCGTTTCATACATTTCCATTTTTCTCAGTTATTTCCAAGATTCTACGAGATTGTCCAAGTGCTACTCTAATGACTGCTACAATGTCACTATTATAAACTGTTATTATTATCTACACTATTTACATTATTCGGACTATTGTCCTCATCATTGTTGCCATATTTATTACAACGTTCCGGCCGTTGTACACTCTGGCCTTTCTTCAGGTGGTTGGAATGTCGAACTGAACCCTTTATTTCGCTCACTGGGGTAGACTGTTCTAGTTCCACGTGCCATGCTTAATGGATGTCAGTTATCAGTTATCCCCTGTTAATTCCCCTCTCCAAGTTCTCCACTGCCTCAAGGACACGTGGCACGGTGAATAAAGGCGTTGGTTAGATCCAGTGGCAGGACCCAATGAGGTTGAGTTCAATACCTGGTTAAGGCAGTGGAGAATTAACGGTCTTACCAGAAACCACACAAATAAAACATCTCACACATTCAAAAGAAACTAACAACACCAATACACCCCCATCCTGCTGAAAATGCCTAAGAAAGTGACCGAAAGCGCTTGCTACAACGGACGATATGTACAAAAACGTACTCTCTCACCTACACCAATCGAAAAGAATGTAAGAAGGGTGGAAAAACTGAGTAAAAACTAATAAAATTTTCCTTGTCCGTCATATTTAACTATATATATATATATATATATATATATATATATATATATAAAGAAAAATATACAGAAAAAAACAAACAAAAATCCTAATATGCAATTATGCTGTTTTAATGTTAATATAATGTCAACGTCGGACGTTTCGGTCAAGTAGACCATCTTCAGGACATATTCATATTGAAACGGAACGCTGATCTTGAAAAATTTCAGTTGTCTGTTTTGATTAGTCTTACTCTTATGTCCATCGTGTTTCATGTTGAATTAAATATAGTCTAATGTTAATTATGTTTTATGAATATGTCCTGAAGATGGTCTACTAGACCAAAACGTCCGACGTTGACATTATATTAACATTAAAACAGCATAATTGTATATTAGGATTTTTGTTTGTTTTTTCGGTATATTTTTCTTCATACTGTCGGACCTATATCCATATATTTGCTTACACACACACTCACACACACACACACACACACACACACACATATATATATATATATATATATATATATATATATATATATATATATATATATATATATATGGTGGGTTCTCGCATCGCATTCGACGTATGATAGTCAAGCAGCTCAATTCCTAAAAACGGACAGCCAGACACCAGCACATGTGATGTGATTATAGTGGTGAAGGCATTATGCAGAACCAAGCGCACTTTTTAAAGGGTTGAATACAGAGACATGGTGCACTACGTGCCACAAAGTCCTCAAACGACCCTCACAGGCTTCGAGCTCAGAGTTATATATATATATATATATATATATATATATATATATATATATATATCCTCAGAGGCGACAGACTGTTTCATGCTAGACTCAATCTTCAAGCGGCCTAACGATTGCCTGTCGCCTCTGAGTCTTGACTTGTATGTTAACTTTTATATTTACAAACGCTCTATCTCTGATATTGAGCACTTTATTACATAAATATAACACACCTTAAAACTATATTTCTTCATAAGTATATATATATATATATATATATATATGTATATATATATATATATATATATATATATAACCTGCACGCACGTGTTCTGTGTATGCATGTACTTGCATTATAACATTTAGCCTCTCTTTCAGTAGCCCGTCGTTTAATATGCGAGAGGGAGAAAGAAACTATCAGTGACATTTCATATCCCCATGCCTTTCTTATTGTTTAATATGAAAACGTTTCGGAGTGGAGTATTGGTGAGTAAGGATAACACTCATTTATGTGTCATGCGTGACACACGCTTAGGCAATCATGTATCTTTCGATACGTGATTTACGAGGCAGATTTTTCTTTCCCGTGCTGGATTGTTATTTCTTTCTTCGGTAGATCAATTGCCATCCAAGGCTGTAGAACCCAGTCTGTCATGCTAGTTAACCATAGCTAGGGAGGAAAGAAGAAGAGGATTTATACCTTTCCCAAGGGTATTAGCACGTAAGGGAATGTAATGGATTTGGCTGGAATTCGAAATCGGCTCTCCGATTACTCAATCCGAGCTGCTATCCATCCTAAGGAGTTTGTTCCTCGATACATGCGCCTTACAAAATTCGACGTCAAATAACAGAGTGGGGGTTAACATATCGTAAAATTAACCAGCCCTGAATTATTGGATGGCAGAAAAATCTTCCGCCTAAACTTATATTTAATATTACTGCATTATGCAATTAGACAAATAAAATTAGTCTATGGCATCTGCGTAAACATAAATTTATTAGATACCTTAACTCTGAATATCAATCTGCATATTCATATTTTTATTGCAGTATTTCTTTGTACAAGAGCCACTCGAGGTAGAGCGTAAGATTGCGGTTAACCCTAGATTTGAATGTGCTAAGATTGTAGTGATCGGGGAAACATCCACTTGGGAGTCAGTTTTGCACAAAGTAGCAGTTCGTGGGAAGAACTTGTTCGAGGAGAAATTAGATCTTTCCAATGGAATGCGAAAAGTATGAGGGTTGTTCATTACAATGTATTCGAACTAAGGAATGTAGTTTGTCCGAACACTCACCATGGAAATAGCGGAGGCTTCGTTTCATCTGCGGAAAGTGGTTGTAGGGTGGGAAACAAGGAATCACCCACAAGTGTGCGGAGACGTTTTGGAGCTATACCCATATATTTGAGCAGTCATCCATTTTCGCCCTGGTCAGGCTCTTGTAAATTTAGTGGGTAGCGGATGGAAAGTCAAGTACTTACTGGAGCATTACAGAGAACCGGGCATTTTTAATAATGGATCGTATGTACGAGTTCCATTTGAAGTCTGACGAGCTTTAGGCTCAAGCGGCACTCCAGGCACATGTCGCCCTGTTCATCATCAACACATGTTCATCATTGCTAAGTGAGTCTGCTCAGTGATGATGAAACATCATTAGTTTGGATTTCGAGGCATTGAACCTAACCAGTCAGTCTTTACCCCACTGACCTGTTAGAGCTTGTTCAGAGAAGAGATCAGCTGTCAAGCCCTGATCGTCTTGCTTTTTGGAGATGCACCCATATAACGTTGTATCATCAGCTTAGATGTTCACAAATGATCGGTATAGGTTCTTAGGCAGATCATTTATGTAGAGTAAAAAGAGGGTTGGGCCGAGAAGCGAGCTTTGCGGCATGCCTACGTTGAGTATTATAGAGTTAGGTTTGATAAAGGTTCGATAGACAACGTCATGGTCAGCATTAGCCTACTAGAGATCTTGACTTTATATATAAAACCCAGTGTTTTATTTTCTCAAATATTATATTCTATTGACACTTCCGCTGTTGTACTTTACTCTTTACGAAACACACATTGCCTACTGTTCACACACACACACACACACACATATATATATATATATATATATATATATATATATATATATATATATATATATATATATATATATATATATATATATATATATATATATATATATATATATATATATATATAGCTGAGATGAGGGTGTCCTTTATCCAGTAGATAAAGGCGTTGGTTAGATCCAGTGTCAGGACCCAAAGAGTGTAAGTTCAATACTCGGCTAAGGCAGTGGAGAACTTTCAGAGGGAAATTAACAGGAGATAACTGATAACTGACATCCATCAAACATGGTACGTGGAACTAAAACAGTCTACCCCAGGGGGCGAAATAAAGGGTTCAGTTCGACATTCCAACCACCTGAAGAAGGCCGGATCGTAAAACGGTCGAAACGTTGTAATATGGCGACAAAGATGAGGACGATAGTCCGAATAATGTAAATAATATATATATATATATATATATATGTGTGTGTGTGTGTGTGTGTGTGTAAATGGTGGTACACGCTTGAAAAAACCTTGGGTATTTCGACTTGTAGTAGAACAAACCAGAAACCCAAGGAAAAATGAGGAATAAAAAAGAGAAAGAACAAAGAACATGAAATTATGGCGAAAACAATCGTCCAGAATCCAAACTCAGGGTCCAAAGAAAAAACCCTCCAAAACGAGTAAAAGCAACTATGTAAAGTGGTCAATACACAAAGTAGAGCAAAACTAATATAAACTTAAGGAGCCAGGAAACCTACCTAGGTTTCATCTAAACGGATCGTCAGGGTACCGCTGACGATCCGTTTCGGTGAAACCTAGGTAGGTTTGCCTGGCTCCTTAGGTTCATATATATATATATATATATATATATATATATATATATATATATATATATATATATATATATATATATATATATATATCCTTTAACCCGTAGGATCGTTGGGGCACTATGTATTTAGTGCAGCCGAAGTAGAAGTGGTGTTTCTTGAGTAACCTGATGAAGACATTATTAATATTATTTAGTGTTAGCTTTTTCTTTTTTTATTATTAAGGCTTCAATTACTTTTTATTCATTTTTTACGTGAGGATACGATTATGTTTCGGATGGAGTCTGGTAAGTTCGTGTGTTTGTTTAAATGGGTTCTAATAGAGTCTATGGTCAGATAGGTGTAACGTAAGGCGTCTGGATAGGCATGTAGTTGTGTGACCAATGTAATTATTTATGAATTCGGTTTGCTCAGAAACACAGTTCCTTAAGAGGCATTTGAAATCATAGATAATGTTCGTTCGTTGTAATTTTGATTTTCTTGGTGTGTGGTTATTTTGGGGTATAAGGTTAGCTGTTTTAATTTTTTTATATAACAAATTTTAGCGAATTATCAGTGTTTTTTTATATACACAAAACCTTCTCAGGAAATAAAATAAAATAAAATAAAATAAAATAAATCTCCATAGATACTTAACCAGACTAGACGATGTCATCTTCCGCTTTGAATGTAGATACCCCAACCTTATCCTGACTTGACCTCTTTGAATGTAACTAAGATATTGATACAAATTATTAACCCTTACGCTTCTTATTTTTAATAATTGCTCTAGCCGTTACCATAGTAATTTTAATTTTAATAATGAACATGCTTATAAAAACGCGTAAATTTCAAGAATTAGTTATTCCAAAAAAAATTTCGCTTGAAGATGGAACAGATCTTGATACTTTAATTCAATTTAATTCAAATAATTATGCTGAAGGTTTCGGCTCTTGTTTTGAAACATGAAAACTCTTATGTAGCGATGGAATCATATTTTTAAATAAATAATTATATTTAGGCTCTACTATTGTATCGAGCACTGTTTTTTTAAAAAATAACAAAAGTACTAAAGAACTTCGGATTATTTACCTAGCGAGTTCTTTCCTATTTTCTATATATTTTCACCCCCCCACATACATACCCCCCCCATATATATATATATATATATATATATATATATATATATATATATATATATATATACGTTTTCAAGACACCGTGAAATGTCTTATGAAATAATTAACGCCTATTGCTAATTTCGATGGTGTATCGTATAAAACTACCTATTTTGTGAAGTATTTCAATTATATTGTGTTATAAATTTGGTTTAGCTTAGTCTGTTCTGCCAGTATCCGTTTCAAACCAAAATGGCGGAGCCCATGAGAAACAGCTGTCAGAAACTGTATAATCTTTTATTTCCAGTAAATGGCAATTTCCTATTTTTCCCAAAACAGGCAAGCATAGACAAGCAACAATGTTATAACAATGCAGCAATGAAATATATTTCAAGCAGGCATTTTTATTTTATTTTATTTATTTTATTTTCATTTTCATTTTTATTTTTTGTTATTTTTTATTTAATCAGTTGACAACATTTGTGAGTTTAAAGCAAGGAGATATATGCCCGAATCTAAATCAACTTGACGCTTGGGTTAAATGAAAAATTGAAGCAAGAATTTGTGATAGATGCAGTTATGCCTCTAACGAAACAGAACAAAAGAAGACAGGGGGCAGAGTGATAAGATGAAGAAATGGCGTCTTCTCGGAAGTCAAGTTTCATGAATTTCCGATTTTTTAGCAGCATCTAGGTTGATCCTATGGTAATTTGAGGATGGAAGTCCGAGTCATGATACCGGTCAAAGATAATATATAAATTTATCATATATATATATATATATATATATATATATCAGATATATATATATATATATATATATCAGATATATATATATATATATATATATATATATATATATATATCATATATGTATATATATCATATATATATATATATATATACATATATATATCATATATGTATATATATATATCATATATATATATATATATCATATATATATCATATATATATCACATATATATATATATATATATATATATATATATATATATATATATATATATATATATATATTAGCTTGACAAATCAAATAAAAAATGTCTTTTAAATAACACTCTCTTTTTCTCTCTCATACATATATTCTCTCAATCTCCTTCTCTCCGCTACTTTCTTTCTCTCTCTCTCTCATATACATATTCTTTCACTCTCTCTTCCAGCCACTCTCTCTCTCTCTCTTCTCCACTCTTTCTCTCTTTTTCTCTCAGACATATATTCTCTCTCTCTCTCTGTCTCTCTCTCTCTCTGTTTCTCTCTCATACACATATTCTGTCAATCTCTCTCTCTGCTACTTTCTCTCTGTGTAACTCCCTCTCTTTCTCTCATGTATATATTCTGTCACTCTCTCTCCCCGCCACTCTCTCTCTTCCCCACTCTTTCTCTCTTTCTCTCTTAGACATATATACTCTCTCTTCACCTCTCTCTCTCTCTCTGTCACTCTCTGTTTCTCACTGATGAACATTGGCATTGCATTTAAATATTTGAAGACTAAGGTTAGCTGGAAAACATAGAGCCGGAAGAGAGTTCCACAAGTGAGAAGTGCGAAAGAAGAAACTGTTAGCATAGAACTTACGGTTACATCTAGCCATTTCAACTGTAAAATGATAAGACCTTGCGCTTAAATTCACAGTCTACGTACAATAGAGGAGATTTCATCCGAACAATTACCATGAAAATATTTATAGTAAAGCTACATGACGGCTGTCGGAAAGTGACTGAAGCCGACGTACCAGGTCATGACCAATAATATCGCCGATGCTTCTTTGGATTATATCAAGAATCGCTAACTATACAAAAGAAGAACAGGACCAGATGTGCCAGCAATAGTGAAAGTATGGACGAATGGTAGACTGATAAATATATGAGATAGATTCAAGAGAGAAAAATTGTCTGGCACAACACAGAGAACCAAATTTCTTGACAGGAGACCGAGCAATGGCTTCGATATAATCTTTCCACTTCATGTCAGCCGAGAATGTAAGCCCTAGAAGGCGCAATGAGCCACTCTCATGGAGGTTAGCATCAAGAGATTAAAAAGAATTTCTCTAAACTTAACATAAAATTTCTTACGACTACTTGTAAAGCAATTAAAAACTTAATTAATACAAAAGAAAAGAAAATGCTAAAACTTGAAAGAGATGTAATGATTGCCACAAGGTATATATAGGAGAAACCC
>OZ010606.1:76743810-76761310 GCA_963932145.1 Acanthosepion lycidas
CTTACGGTGACATCTTAGATAGTTCAACATGAAAAGATCTCGTTGCCAATCTAGTAGTACACTTAAATTCGTGCGGCCCATGTTTGAAGGATAAAAGCTGATCGGAAAAATTACCATGAAAAGATTTACAGAAAAGTCAAAGGGAAGCTATGAAGATGACAATTTGAAATTATCGAAAGTGTTTGGCATCTTTCTTCCATCTCAAAACAACCCGAATATAAGAATCGTATTATTCATGTAATTGATAGGTAGTTAATGTCTCATTAAGTTCTGTTAGCTAAATATTTCGCCATTAATCACATTAACATTTCTATTTAATTCTTTGCATACATTGTTTCTTTATTATATAAAATATAAGCTGCACACTCTAATATATATATATATATATATATATATATATATATATATATATATATATATATATATATATATATATATATATAGTGGAGTCATAGATAGATTTTAGACATGAATATGATATAAGATTCGGAGGAAAAATTAATGATAATAATAATAATAATATCAATAATAATAATAATAAAATACTGGCGTCATAATAAGTATGGAACGAATTTTTGAGTAATGGTCTGTAAACAAACGTACATTCTTTTGATACGCGATCATATTATTGTCATTTTTTTCCTTGAGTCCTAATTCTTGGTATGGATATTTAAAAGCTTATCTCAGCCCAAAACGTTCGATTGGCCAAATGGCTGATGTCATAGAAGGAATTAGCAAACCCAAGTTAAATTCGAGCTAACGCCGTTGATGTACACTTCGTGCGAATGTTCTTGGTAAATCATCCGCCCTTCCTTCCATAAAATAGAAGTAAAATAGCAGTCTACAGACTTGACTGGCCATAGCCACTCATGTGGAAGACATTGGGAGAAAACTAGCAACGACATTTGTGCAAAGAACCATTGGACATCAGTGTAATGAAGAAAAAGTTGACTAGCCTTATGAACACTTGACTATCTTCTAAGAATCTTGCCTATGTCTACATTCTGGAGAGAAAGACTTTCCAGATCTATTGTATTACTAGTTTGACGGGCGACTCAGAATGTTACTCAGCCAATAATTCTTCTTGTTACCAAACTTTAGATATAAGAGAGAGAGACATACAGAGAGTCTCTTCCATTTAAAACTCTCTTCTTATTCTTCCTGACTTTAATAGCATCTTAAGGTCTATTATCATATAATGCCGTCTACGCCTCTAAAACTGAATTCATAGAAGCTTAGTACAAACTGTCTCGTGAGACACAATAAAATCGGTCGCATTTTTTACATACCTAGGAAGTGAGATAAATTCTAGTGAAAAGGATGGGAAAATTCGCGTAGCTAAAACCCGGGCCATCTAGAATAAAATGGATGTAATCTTTAAATCTGATCTACTAGACAACCTCAAGCGGAGATTCTTTCAAGACACTGTACAGGCGGTTTTAATATACAGTGCCATTAGTTGGATATTAACTAAAACCCTTGAGTCAAAGCTTGAAGAAACTTAGACTCAGATACTAAGAGTTATATTTAACATCTCTTGGAGACGACATTCAATTAAATCGCAGTTCTATGGGACCATCCCTGATATTTCTGCGTTCTTACGCGAAGGCAGAATGCAAAAGAAGAACTTACGAGTGATCTACATCTTTAGACACCTAGCCATGGCGCAAGACGGGTTGACTACTCAGTAACCATGTTCATTGACCGGCTATATTATGATAGAGAATGCCTCCTTAATGACTTCCGAACTTGATGCAGGACCATGATGGTTGGCGTGATAGACTTTATAAATATGGGATCTAACACTCGGCCAAATAATAAAATAAATTACAACGACTGACAAGGTACTGCGATTAAGCTTTTTTTACTTGTTTTTTTTTTTTGGGGGGGGGTATTTTTTTCTTGTATTCGTATAAGTGTTTTCTTTTATGGACAAATGTGTACAAATTGTTCAAATGTTCTGTATATCTGAGCGATTTCTTCTATTTTTTTATAGAGATAGATAGATAGATAGATAGATAGATAGATAGATAGATGCGAACAGGCATAGATGCGGGTAGACGTGGATGAAACAGAATAAGATAGATAGATAGATAGATAGATAGATAGATAGATAGATAGATAGATAGATGCGAACAGGCATAGATGCGAGTAGACGTGGATGAAACAGAATAAGATAGATAGATAGATAGATAGATAGATAGATAGATAGATAGATAGATAGATAGATAGATGCGAGCAGACATAGATTAAACAGACAAGATAGATAGATAGATAGATAGATAGATAGATAGATAGATAGATAGATAGATAGATAGATAGATAGACTAGTAACTATACTCGGTTTGTGAAAAAACCCGAATATCACAATTCATAAATGTATATATATATATATCAAAAGAAATTGTTATCTGGAAAAAAATGAGAAAAAAAAAAGAAAGAACTAGAAACAGCCGAAAAGGGCGAAAAAATCGTCCAGTTCCTTGAATTTCCAGTCCAAAGAAAAAAAACCTAAATTGCTCAATACGCTAAGTAGAACAAATAAATAAAATAATTCGTAAAGAGCCAGAAACTACCTACCTAGGTTTCATTTTATGTGAAACCTAGATAGGTTTCCTACCTAAATATTTTAGATAGATAGATAGATAGATAGATAGATGTAAATTAATTATAGCATATTAACATCATCCAAATTTTTCTTTTATTCTACACGTATTGCCACGAAAAAAAAGCCTGATTGTTTGTCGAACATGACAACAACTACTAGATTGAAATTTGATATCTCCCTATTGAGAATTTTCGACTTCCGATCAAGAGAACACCCCACCCGTAACCTACGGGATGTCAAAACTGGGTACACTAAACAGCTGTATATTGCTAAACCAGCATTTAGGAGGTTATAATCTTTTTTTTTATTTTTTAACATATTTTTTTAATATTTAATGCCAATATCTACGTTTTACGTTCAATGTCCTTTCAGGAAGTGGCTCCCCACAAATTCCGCGTCCTGGGTATGACGATAAACTATATCCGCGTCCTGGGTATGACGATAAACTGCGTCCAACAGCAAGACCTCTGATAATACGTTTTTGAAAAAATAATGTTGCCAACTGTACGATTTTGAAAAAAATAATATTACCAGCTATACGTTTTTGAGGAAAAAAATATTAACAGAAATAGATTTTTGACAAAACAAAAATATTACCAGGAAAAAAAAAAGTTGTCGGCATTAAATGACCCATTGAGGTTGATATGCCGTAAAACAAAACAGAGCAAACCAATTCACAACTACCAAAAATTGAAAAAAACGAACGATGTTTGTTCCCAGTTTCACGGTCGGGAATAAAAACACATCCCTTATTTTCTTCCAAGTAACCTCGCTAGACAAAAAAAATTTGTCGTTGCCTGTCTTCATTGTGTGTATGTCTTTGAATTTCACTTCTACTTTCCTCTTTCTTTTTTCTTTCTT
Source organism: Acanthosepion lycidas (assembly GCA_963932145.1). Taxonomy (NCBI): domain Eukaryota; kingdom Metazoa; phylum Mollusca; class Cephalopoda; order Sepiida; family Sepiidae; genus Acanthosepion; species Acanthosepion lycidas. The sequence continues at coordinate 76,747,280 of OZ010606.1, forward strand.
TTTTTTTTTTTTTTTTTTTTTTTGTTTTCGTTGGTACGAATTTGTTATAAAATTTGTTTTGTTTTGCGGGGTGGGGGTCCCTTTTCATTTATTTATCATTTATATTAATTGAAGTGAATTTAGTCTTCTCTCTTTTTGAAAACATTAAATTATTAGTTCTTTGAATTTTTTTTCTTTTCGCTGACTCATGCTAAAAAAAACGAACGACATGCTCATCTCAATAATAAAATCAATATGCAATAATAAAATCAATACGCACAGGATGTGAGCTATGAACCGGAAGTGCCAAAATCAAGCTAGCAGACGACATTAAATATCTTAACGAAAAACGTGACACAGAAACCGGAAGCAGCATTGAAATACAAATACTATTGAGAGAAATAGGAAAACAGTTCATTAGAAACAACGAAAAAAAAAAAGGACGAAATAATGCGTCATGTCAATCCTCCAGTGAATGCTGGACAATTCCCCCATAGGTGAAAACGTGATTTGAGTGAACAGAGATATCGTTCTACAGAAGGATGCTGAGAATGCCATGAAAGAAACATGTGAATAATGAAAATGGAAACAAAAAGGTTACTTAGAATCAGGAATTTCTGAAACATATATAGAAGAGAGAGGGCTTTGAAGAAGAGAGGCACTCACCAGACATATTAAAGGTAAAAGAGGCTGAGAAAAACTGCGAATAACCTACCTAACGTGCGTCTGCTAATTAATAGCAGAACTCTCTGGAAGTGATAGTAAGTAGATGAGCATTACTTAGAGTTAGGAAAGATTGGAAGTTGTGAAAAGACATTGAACGTAAAAAAAGGTATAGATAGATGAATGAAATATTAAAAAAAAAAAATAGATTATAACCTCCTAAATGCTAGTTTTGCAATATACAGTGTTTAGTGATCTCTTTTTTGACATCCCGTAGAGTTGGAGGTGTCTTGACCGGAAGTTGAAAATTCCCAATAGGTAGATATCAAATTTCATTCTTGTAGTTGTTGTCATGTTCCGTGTTTGGGGGTGTTTATTTATTTATTTATTTATTTTTTTGTCTTTCAATTTTAGCCATGTAACTTTCGCATCTACACTCACCAACACCCGAGTAGATGACAATCCCAGACATATGCTTGTTTATGACACTTATGACAATACTTACAGGAGGTGTATACTTATATACTTGGGTGTACCTGTGTCTGCGCGCTCGTGTGTATGTGCGTGCGTGTATGTGTGTTAGATGTCACAGCGTGTACAAAAAATACTTCACTTACCGGGGGTAGAACTGGCGCGCCATACGTAAATATTTTTCATTTGCCTTATACTTTTAAGAAGTAGACGAACCTGGCACTCCAAATCTTCTTTTCTTTAATATATCAGGTCATCCCATAAGTTCTGTCCGAATTTTGAATAAAGAAAACAAGTGACCAAATGTTACATTTACTTACAGATTCAACCAACAATGTATTTTCCCTGATTATCTATGACTTCCTTCCATCTATTAACAAGCTTACTAATTCCATTACTATAAAATTATTTTGGCTTTGATTCAAAGAACTCACAAATGTCAGTTTTAACCTCTTCCTGTGTTACAAAAGCTGTTTCTTCCAAATGATTCTGTAAGCTACGAAACAAATGGTAGTCTGAAGGAGCAAGATCGGGAGAAGGTGGATGAGGAATTTTCTCCCAACCAAGTTCTTCGATCTTGATTCTTGCTGTGTGGGGTCGCGCATAGTCCTGATGAAACATCACCCCTTTTCGATTCACTAGAGCAGATCTTTTTTTCCTCAAGCTTGGTTCAAACTCTCTAATTGCTGACAGTATATTTGAGCATTAATTGTTGCATTAGGTGGTAAGAATTCAAAGTGGATTATTCCTTGGCGATCCCACTAGGTTGAAAGAAGAGCCTTTTGCCCATTAAGTTCCATTTTCGGCTGTGGCTGGGGTCCTTCCCCTTTACCAAGCCACTGTCTACGACGCTTAACATTTCGATAAAAGATCCATTTTTGTCGCCAGTCACAAGTCTATCCAAAAAAGGTGAAACAAGTTGGCGAGAATGGAGAGAAGAGCAGATGTCAACTTGGGATTTGAGGTTGTTTTCAGACAATTCATGAGGCACCCATTTTCTAAGTTTAGGAACTTTTCCAAGTTGTTGAAGATGACGATGAACAGTTGTATGGTTTGAACTGAGAACCACTGCCAATTCCTCAACTGATAAAGCAGGATTTTCTTCAAGAGCTGCTTCAAGAAGCTTTTCATGAAACTCTACCAGACGTCCCGTTCGATCTTCATCTTCAAGGGTGAAATCTCCACCTCTGAATTTTGCAAACCATCTTCTGCAAGTTCTTTCATTCACACATTCCTCTCCATAAACTGAGTGAATGTTTCTAGCCGCTTCGGCTGCTGAGTTCCCTTTCTTGAACTCATACAGCATTATGTGCCTCAAATGATTCTTGGGTACTTCCATGTGAGCAGGGTTTTAATCAAACAAAATTTAATTTTATTGTTCTCTGAAATAAAATTTGATCAGTTTAAATACATCTAAACATAAAAAATAATGTTCAGCTCCATTAGAGATTATAAAATACTCTTTAAATTTTGTTCATTTTAACAAAAAGTTAAAATTCGGACAGAACTTATGGGATGACCTGATATATAAATTACAATGTCTTCTTGAACGGTATGGTGAAGTGGTTTCCTTTTTCATTCTCCACCGTTTTGTATTCAGTGTAATCCTTCTCCCAGACTGACTGTTCCCTAAAGCTATAGAAACCAGCTTACCCTATTATTTAACCCATTTTTTTTGGGGGGGGGTGATATATTTCGTTCCCGCCCTGCCCAGGGGAATTTAAGAAAGTTAGGAAATTGAAATCATCAAGCCAGTTCCAATTACGAGGCTTCTAACCATTTCACAACCCGCATGCAAATAAGCGACACATTTTTAACGGATGACATCTGTCTTCCTTAACGGCAGCGAATGTTTGACGGTCTCCTTAAAGATGAAGAAGAGACTCGAGGCAACGGAGGTATGATTTTACAGAAGGATCCTAAGGTTATCATGGACCGTGTGTGTGAGCAACGATGAGGTTTTATAGATGATGCAAACAAGGAAGAAGATTATACCTAACATCAGGAAGAGGCAGCTGAAATTTCTTGTACACGTAATGAGAAAGGAAGGCTTGGAGAATCTGATACTCACAGGTCAAATAGAGTGAAAGCTACAAGATATAGGGGGAAGTAGAGGGCCATGATCGCCTACATCCTGAAGGGAAACGGCACATAAAAAGAACGAAGATTTTGTTCTACAGAAGGATGCTAAGAATATCATGAACCGAGCCTGTGAGCAATGATGATGTTTTTTAGAGAATGCACACAATGGGGAAGATTATACTTAACACCAGGAAGAGGCAGCTGGAATTTCTGATACATGTAATGAGAAAGGAGGGCTTGGAGAATCTGATACTTACAGGTCGAATAGAGTGAAAGCTACAAGATATAGGGGGAAGTAGAGGGCCATGATCGCCTACATCCTGAAGGGACACGGCTCATAAAAAGAAAGTTTCGAAACAATTATCTGTGGATGCTTTTGATACTTCTCTTGTCCCATTTTGATATTTCGTATATTAAATGTTGATATATTTTCGAAAAATTAATGACAATGTTGAAAATATTTTTCACGTGACTTATTTCGTTCTTTAGGAATTCATCGGTCTAAAATGAAAGTTTACCTTGATGTGCCTATTGGCGAGGGACGCTGAAATTTTAAGCGGTTAAATTTAATTGTTTCATATGCTTGAATATATCGTCTAGCAAATTACATTTAGTTATTCTTTCTTGATGTTTATATTATCATTACTTTCGTTATTACGTATCGCACATTTTGATACCGTCCTGGATATGACGATAAACTACATCCGCGTCTTGGGTAAGACAATAAACTACATCCGTGTCCTGGGCAAAACGATAAATTACATCCAACAGCAAGGCCTCTGATCAGGAAGTTTTGAGGAGCCTGGAACCACCTCTTAATTGCTGGTATCCCTAGGTCCATCATAATCCGGGGTGGTAGTACCTGTTAGCGTCCCAGCTATGGGTAAATAGTTGACCCCAAGCTGGGATCATCACTATGAATGTGTAAAAATAGGTTTTAATACCACCAATACATTTTAAATGATTATTGCCAGCAATAAATTTTTGAAGAAGAATTTATTACCAGCAATATATTTTCGAAAAAAATATTACAAGCAATACATTTTTTCAAAAACAAATATTAACAGCAATGTATTTTGAAAAAAAATATTATCAGCAATAAAAATATTGTTAGTATTAAATAACTCACTGAGTTTGATATGCCGTAAACCAAACCAAACCAAACCAAAAATTTTCTTAATAGATCTGCCAAGAAAGGTGAATTGTCACACGAAAATATTTTTTTTGTTATTAATTTTCCTAACATTGGTATGTTAATATGTTAATATGGTATATAAAAATTATATATCATTTTTCTTCCATATATATATATATATATATATATATATATATATATATATAGTAAAAAAGAAAGAAGAGTAAGATATATAACCTGATGTTCTTATTGATATTTTTACTTTTACAAAACAGTGCTCAATGTAAATTTACAGAGTATAAATATTAGAAATTAACTGATTTAAAAATATGGTTTCTTCGCTACACAGGACTTACCATGTTTCAAAAACCGAAGCTAAAATCTTCAAATTTAATTATATAATTAAATTATAAGCATTAGTTCTGTTTCATCTTCAAGCGAATTTTGGATTCCAAAATTCGCTTCGGTTTTTGAAACATGATAATTCCTGTGTAGCGAAGAATCCATATTTTTAAATCAGTTAATTTCTAATATAATAATATATATATATATATATATATATATATATATATATGTGTGTGTGTGTGTGTGTGTGTGTGTGTGTGTGTGTTTTTAGTGATATATAAAATAAAGCAGGTTGATTTTTCATTATTCTTAGAAAATCGACGTTACACTCAGTGTAAAATCTGGAGTTTGATGTGATAAGTACTGACATCAAAAATTCGATTCATAGCTTTTATCAGCTTTTAAGCATCTAGTTTTAAAAAAATCGTCTGAAAATATGTACAGAAATACCAAATTATACCCATGTTTTTGCATACAAAAACTGACTTCAAAATGTTATTATTTCAAGAATAAATTCAAATAAAGTTGATATCTTTTTAATTGATACATTGAATAAAATATTTATTCAAACCAGAATTTTAATTCTGAATCACCACAAGCAAAATATGCAATTTTCTTTATTATATTCGATGAGTAAAAACTATGTAAATTAATTGTAAAAGATTACAAAAAGGCTACTCGATAAATGAACTTTTTTTGGATCATTTTTAATAAAAAAACAAAAATCGTTAAAAGTGTATATACCACCGGTTTCCTGAATCTTACCTATGTCTACACTATGTGTAAACACAAAGGTTTTTTTTAATTATAAAGACATCATATTGTACTAATTAGTTTATACTAAGTCCATTTCACTTTAAAAGATAAATATATGTAAGAATAAAATTTCGTGGACTTCTAACTTCCAAATTTCAAACAAAATTCTCACTTGATCGATTTGAACAAGAACTCTAGCGTCGCAGCATCGCACGCCCCAAAACATATATTCAATTGTCAATAAATAGCATAATTTAAAAAAAAAAAATCTTTCGGTTTACACATATTTCGTCTTAGTATTTGTCTATATATAAGAAAATTGCGCACTGAAGATGACAATCTGAAATTGTTGAAAGTACTTAGCATGTTCCTTCTATCTGCCAACAACTCGAATAAAAGAATCTTATTATTCAAGAAATTGACTGAAAGTTAATGTCTCATTAAGTCCTGTTGTTGAAGTGATTTCTTTGTATAAATTATTTCATTATGACATAGATAGATAGATAGATAGATAATATTAGTGGTCATATATATATATATATATATATATATATATATATATATATATATATATATATGTATGTATTATACATAAATTCCCAAGAGGATAGAAGAGGTAGAAATCAATGTCCAGGACAGAGTAAGAATATAATATAAAAGACTCAAACATTAATATTCCATGGTTATAATTTATTACATTGAAATTGTAATCACGATCCAATTCATCAGACCTACAAATTCAAAAAGAAATCGAAAAATTTTCAGATTTCTTTTTGAATTTGTAATGGTGCAACGCCACATTGGAGACTGCATGTTCTTGTGTTCCTAAATCAAACATTTCCAGACCGGTGGATTGGAAAGGATGGTCTAATTCCCTGGCCACCTCGTTCACCAGATATCACTATCCTGGTCTTCTATCTATGGGGTTATGTTAAAGATATCATGTATCGAAAAGCCAAAGATCATATGGCAGAGGTCCACACGAGAGTAGGTTTTCAGGCACTTCCCTACACTAGAACTAATTTCAGACAAATATTTGTAGTCTTACTGCCATTTTAATTCATTATTTTCTTACAAATTTATATGGCTTGGTTCTACCATTTAATGTACTCCTGAGTATGACAAAAAAATACATCCGGCAGCAACTCCTCCGATCGACATATTGGAGGTTTTGAGGAGCGTGGAACTCCGTGTTCATAGACGTCCTTCGCAGTTCCACCTTGGCCCGAGGTGGTAGCCCCTTCTAGGGTCCTAGCTAGGGCCAAAAAGTGAACCCCAAAACAATAATCAAACACTGTGAAAGTATAAAAATACATCTTTATGGTAAAAATACCAGGAACACGTTTTATATAAAAGAATGACTAACAATACATATTTATAGTAAACTGTTTACTAATACGTATCTTGATCAACAATTCATTTTTAAAACAATATGACCAACAATACATTTTATAGCAAAATGACCAACAATACATTTCATATTAGAATTACTATCAATACATTTTATAGTAGAATTACCAACAATACATTTTATAGCAAAATGACCAACAATACATTTTATATTAGAATTACCAACAATACATTTTATAGTAGAATTACCAACAATACATTTTATAGCAAAATGACCAACAATACTTTTTATATTAGAATTACCAACAATACATTTTAAAGCAAAATGACCAACAATACATTTTATAGTAGAATTACCAACAATACATTTTAAAACAAAATGACCAACAATACATTTTATAGCAGAATTACCAAGAATACATTTTATAGCAAAATGACCAACAATACTATTTATTTGTATTTGAAGACGTTCAAAATATATTTATTTGAAGCCATAAAATTGTGTTCAAAATATTTAAATTTCGGCATTAAATAACCCATAGTGGTGTTGATATGCCGCTAAACAAAATCAACCAACCATTTAATGACTTACTTTTTACTTTAATTAATTATGGTTTAAATATCCTTTTATACGTTAACGACGTCTTCAATAATCTTGATGTTTTTTTTTTCTCGCCATTATGGCGTCTTTCCTTACTCGGCTTTTTTTCCCCACCTCGAATAGAATTGCTCCTCCCTCAGGACGCCACCGGGACTCTCATATGGTCAAAAGATGTGTTAACAAGCGATTAACGAACACTCAAGTCATTTAAAGCCGGCGTGATACGACCAGGTCGTGATGTGGCAGGTAGACGTTTTCCATTTTTAAAATCTGTGTTCTGACGGGAATGTTGAGCGAAGTTTCTGAGACAATTGGGACCCGTAAGTGACAGGTGACGTTCGCCTTAGTGAGCGACGGGAAATCACGGAGACATGTCGTTCTTGTCAACCATTGTTGATTGTCGTTAGATTGGCAGCGGAAGTCACATGTTGGGGATTTGAAGGTAACAATGTCTGGATGAAAGAAGGAAATTATTCAATCAGTTTTCGAGCGAGGATGACAAAGAAGATGAAAGAAGGAAAGGAAAAAACAAAGAAAGGAACAAAGGAAAGAAAGAAAGGATGAAAAATGCATACAAAAAAGATGAGAAAAAGAAAGATTATTTGATATAAAATAGAAAAAACACGAACGATAAGAAATATGAGAGAGAAGAAAGAAGGAAAAGAAAGAAAAAGAATAATTTAAGTAAAAGAGGAAAAAAATCAAATTTTAAAACAAAATTAAAGAAAAGGAAATTAAAGAAGAAATAATGGTCAATGAAGAAATATGATAAGACAAAGGAAAGAATGAAAATACGAATCTGAAAGAAAGAAAATTTGTTAAAGAAACGTTGAAAAGAAGGAAAATGAAAGAATAAAAAGAATGAATATATATATATATATATAGTAGATTATGAAAGAGAAATTGAGAAAAATTAAAAAAAGAAAGGTTCAGAAAGAATAAAAACGAATTAATAAAAATGATTAAGAATGATTGAGAAAAAAATACAAAATATGTAATATATCGGGAAAACAAGAAAGAAGGCCAGAAAATAAAAAACAACGAGAAAGAAAGAAAGAAACAAAGAAAGAAAATTAAAAAGATTGAGAAAGAAAGGAAGAAAGAAAGAAAATTAAAAAGATTGAGAAAGAAAGAAAGAAAGAAAGTCATAAAATTAAAAAAATTGAGAAAGAAAGAAAGAAAGAAAATTAAAACGATTGAGAAAGAAAGAAAAAAAGAAAGAAAGAAAGAAAATTAAAATGATCGAGAAAGAAAGAAAGAAAGAAAGAAAGAAAGAAAATCAGAAAATTAAAAATATTGAGGAAAAACAGAAAGAAAGAAAGAAAGAAAGAAAGAAAGAAAGAAAGAAAGCAAGAAAGAAAGAAAGAAAGTCAGAAATTAAAAAGACCGAAAAAAAAATGAAAGGAGGAAAAAAGAAAGAAAAAAGAATGATATCGGAAAATTAAAAAAATCGCGAAAGAAAGAAAGAAAAAGAAAAATATCGAGAAAGAAAGAAAGAAACAAAGAAACAAAGAAAAAAACAAAGAAAGAAAGAAAGAAAATTAAAAAGTTTGAGAAAGAAAGAAAGAAAGAAAATTAAAAAGATTGAGAAAGAAAGAAAGAAAGAAAGAAAGAAAGAAAGAAAATTAAAAAGATTGAGAAAGAAAGTGTCGGGTAAAAGAAAGAAAAAAGAAAGAAAGACAAAGTCAGAAAATTAAAATGATTGAGAAAGAAAGATCGAAAAAAATGAAAGAAGGGAAGAAATAAAGAAAACAGAATGAAAGTCGGAAAATTAAAAAAATCGAGAAAGAAAGAAAGAAAGAAAGAAAGAAAGAAAGAAAGAAAGAAAGAAAGAAAAATAAAAAAATCAAGAATGAAAGAAAGAAAGAAAGAAAGAAAAATAAAAAAATCAAGAAAGAAAGAAAGAAAGAAAGAAAGAAAAATAAAAGAAAGAAAGAAAGAAAGAAAGAAAGAAAGAAAGAAAGAAAGAAAGAAAGAAAGAAAATTAAAAAGATCCTGAAAGAAAGATCGAGAATAAATAAGAAAGGAAAAGGAATTGGTTGGTATGCAAATGACGGGGAAGGTAGATTTAATAATTTGCTTACTAAACAACTATTTTTTGACAAAATACTTTATGCAAATTTGACAAAACAAGAGTAGACGAATATTTTGTTTTTTTGACTATTTCACCGCAAAACAAGCCACTAAGACTTAAGAGGTTACTTAGTGTATAAATATGAGAAAAGGGAAACCATTATTAAGGAAAGAGAATAATAAATGAACAGTGATTAATTCAACAAAAGACAACGATTGAGAATGCATTTATATTTTGGAAGACCAAGGCTAACAAGAATGCAAGAAGGTGGAAGAGATTTCTACAAGCGAGAAGTGCGAGAGAAGAAACTGTTACATTGAACCTTCGGTTACATCTCGCAATTTCAGTTGTAAAATGATGAGACCAAGCAACCAATCAAGTACTGCGCTTAAATTCCTAAATTTGAATATACCGGGAGCCAACCCCCACAAAAAAGTAACCCCATGCCCCAGGCAAACGAAATTAAAAAGGCTTTATGTTGAACAATTAAAGATTTACTTATCTAAATTCGAACTAGATATTCAAGCAGATGTAGATTTTATAACCAATTTCACAAAGATTCACAATTGTTTAATTTGCACATCACCTACGATACGACACACGTCGAGTCGGTAGATCAGCTCCTGCCAAATACGCTGTAGCATGTATTGCGTAACATTCTCCAGCGACAAAGTGTCGTACGAGGAATCTGGGTTTCCATAGATGCTTTTACAGTTTCTGCGGCTTCACACATATTTCTTGATCCTCCAATACTGGTGATCGTCCAGATTCATTAGCCCAGCACTGACAGCATTCTTCTTTGAATTTTTTGTACTATGCCCAAGTCTGCTTTTGAGGTGATGCATTCTTCTTGAATTTTCTCGAAAATGCACACTGAACACTTTTTTTTAACTCTGTTCGAACATATTCTAACATAAAAATGCCTTTTCATTGCAAGTGAAATAAAAAAAAAATCAAAAATATACATTCAACTTAGTTTTTACACTTGCAATATTTACATTATTCGGACTGTTATCCTAATCTTCATTCTCATATTCACAACGTTTAGGCCGTTGTAAGCTCCGGCCTTTTAGTCTATATCTCTTAGATGAGCTATTATGATTACTTACATTATTTACATTATTCGGACTGTTATCCTCATCTTCATTGTCATTTTCACAACGTTTTTGTCTTTGCACTCTCCGGACTTCTTCAGATGATTGGAATTTCGAACCGAAACCGTCATTTTGTCCACCAGGGCAGATTGGTCTAGTTCCACGTGTCATGCCTCTTCCGGATATATCAGTTATTTCCCTTTATCTCAGCTCTCAAAGTTTTGGTTCACCACTGATGTGGCCTGGTAATGAACACACAACTCTTTGTGTCTAGTCACTGGATCTAACCAACGTCTTTATCCACTGGGCCATGTGTGCTTGAATATGGCAATGAAGATGAGGATAACAGCCCGAATAATGTAAATAATGCAAGTAATCATAATACCTCATCTCACCCTAAACCTAAACTACAGACTCAAGCTCACATTTCTAACCCTATAACAGTCTACCCCAGGGTAACCAAAGCCTTTATCCACTATGCCATGTGTCCTTGAGGACAAAGTAAGCGACTCAGAGGGTGACACACAGAGCGTTGGCAACTAACAATCGGCCTGAGCGGAATACCGTCTTTGTGAATCTTAGGGAAACCGCATATGTGAGGTAGCTTGGTGTAACGCGGCGATAACTGCCTATACATCTTAGGTGCGAAGTGATCCTTGTTCTTGATTAGTATTTGTGACAGTTTGCGTTCCGTTTTGTACTCAAGGACACATGTCACAGTGGATAAAGGCTTTGGTGAAATCCAGCGACAGGACCCAAAAAGTGTGAGTTCAATACCCGGTTAAGGCAGTGGGGAACTTTCAGAGTCACAGTCTACCCTAGTGAGCGAAATAAAGAGTTCAGTTCGACATTGCAACCACCTGAAGAAGGCCGGAACGTACAACGGCCGAAAGGTTCTAATAAATATGGCGACAAAGATGAAGACAATAGTCCGAATAATGTAAATAAAGTATTATCTATGCGTCTTCCCTTTATATTCCCATCTCAAAGTTCTCCACCGCCTTAACCAGGTATTGAACTCACAGTGGATAAAGGAGTTAGTTAGATCCAGCGACAAGACCCAAAAAGTGTGAGTTCAATACCCGGTTAAGGCAGTGGAGAACATTCAGAGGGAAATTAACAGGAGATAACTGATAACTGACATCCATTAAACATGACAGGATGATTAAAATTATCAATTCAATAGACACTGCGGAGAAAATCACAAAATGAATCCCAATCATCGTGTTGATAACAGAAATACGTTCTTCTAATAGGGATTCTTGCCTGATGGGAGAGCGGGAAAATGTATCTATAAACACTACCGCCTGGTCGAAGTTGCAGAACACGACATGATTCCGGAAAGGAGGTAAGAAAAAGATCTAGTAGGGAAGCATGTACGTTAGAATTTCTAAGGAAACGTGTGGGGAAGTTTAGTATTTGAAGTGAACAATTCCGAAATTGAGAATTTCAAAGTCAGGGATGAAAGGGTGGTCAGTGGCGCGAAAAGATTGATAAAACCTGTTGACATAATGAGTATTGAAGTCACCGTGCACAAAGATATTTGCGGACTAGTGTAGAGATAGGTCCTGATTTATACTATCAGAAATTCTATCTAGCATATGTGAGGAAAGGAAAAGGAACGAGAAAGGAAGAGATAACTGACTGAGTTTACGACTGAAAGTCTGTAACAAATACGGGATGTAACAGAAAATTGTCCAAATCGTGTAAAAGCAATATTGTCCAACTGGTAGATTAAGCTTTGAACTTAGAAATGATTAAAAATATCTTACTGGAATTCTCCGATGTTTTTTATGGACTCTACTTTGAGCAATAAGTATGCATGATTTCTCTGTAAGCTGAACAAAAGAATCATAATGAAATCAACATAAACGAAAATGACATCTTAATCATTAATAGCTTAGGATTGGAAGCTCATGGAAGATTAAAATTAATTTCAAATATATATATATATATATATATATATATATATATATATATATATATATATATATATATATAATTCCAGGATCATTTTCCAACTAATTCAAGGTGATCTTGGCCCTCTCTAACCTTGTAAATTTCTGTCCTGAAGTACTATGGTGCCGCATACGTTTCACGTACGATTTCCTTTTGAAGTTTCTCTCACGTGCAAAATATTGTATCTTTTCTAACTGATTACTATCTCTAAATTGAAATGATGATCCCTCTTCTTGTTGTGAGCTCTTGACCCAGTTTTCCGCTCTACTGTTCCCTCTTTTTTAAACTTATTCACCGTTCTCTTGATGGTTCTTGAATAAACTTTGAAGATGGAAGACAGCGTATGAAAGTCCAAGCCATTACTGAAGGGCTGAATGATCTTTTTTCCTCTCACCATTGCTCAGTTGGGAAGAGAGTGGGGCTGACAAAAAGTGATTTTTAGGTGTTTTCTTTTTAGCTGAATAAATCAAAGTGTTTTTCAGTGATTCTTACGAAAATGGTGTCAAGATGGCTAAATGTCTTATCTGAAATCCTGAAAAAAAAGGAACTCAATCAGTTTAATGTCTTTTTCGATATTAAACATTTCGTGGTCTGGACAATAATGCTATTACAAGACTGGGACAGATTTGCTGTTACACCCGGTATAAACATACACATATATAATTAAGTAATTCATTGAGTGAAGTAGAAACCTCAACTGGACGGCCGTTTCATCCTATATTTGGGACTCATCAACAGTGTGCATCCATTACTAATAATTGAAACCCGGACAGTTAGCAGGTAAATGTCAAACCGACTGTACCAACGGGACTCGGTGACGAAGCGGTAGCGAATCAGACTCGATATAGCGCCGCTCGATCATGTATTCCGTGGTGGTACTCATCCGAGTTTCCCTTAACCATAACACTGTGCCCCCACGAGCCACGACTGCTATCCCCAAGCCGCTCCATCCAGTGTAGTAGAAGCCAGTTCAAGCAAGGATATACAAGTGAGAGAAATTATTGGGAGTATTTGAGATAATTATAATTATGTAATAGCGGCAATATATCGAGTCTGATGTCCTATCTCTTCGATACCGAATCCCGTTGGTACAGTTGGTATGACGTTTGCCTGATAACGTAACTGTTCGTGTTTCAATTCTTGATAGTGGATGCGCACTCCTGATGAGTCCCAAATTTAGGACGAAACGGCCGTTCAGTGCTTTCTGTTGAGGTTTCTTCTACACTCGATGAATTACTTAATTATCTCAAATAATTTCTCTCACTGAGATATATATATATATATATATATATATATATATATATATATATATATATATATATATATATATATATATATATATATATATATATATATATATATATATATATATATATATATATATATATATGTGTGTGTAATGAAAAACAAACCACTTTAAGGTACCATTACGATAATTTATTTCACCTAAATCCTTTTTTAAGGATTCAGGATCATCAGGTAAAACTTCCAACAACGAATTGAGAGGAAAAATGGGATTAGA
>OZ010606.1:76766310-76791310 GCA_963932145.1 Acanthosepion lycidas
AGAACGAAAGAAAGAAAGAAAGAAAGAATCAATGATGGTGGATAAAAGGAAGGCAAGAAGAATGAAAGAAAAAAGAAAGAAAAAAATTAAGAAGATTAAAATGAAACATGTTTTAAAATCCAAAACGATATGGGCGTAATAAAGATGAAATGAAATTGGATGCTGACAAGAGGGACGGTAAGAAGAAAAATAAAATGAAGAGAAATGAGACTAGGTAAGAAGGGAATGAAATTTACGCTAGAAAAGCAAGAAAAAGGAAAAGACCATTACGACGTGGTAGGTAAAAAAAAGATGATTACGGAGAGAACGAAGTCGATGGTGAGAAAGTGGCCTAAGGACAAACGGAAGTGAATGAAAAAGAAAAGGATGATGATAATGATAATGCTGACAAAGAAGAAGAAAATGATGAGGAGAAAGAGCAGGGAGATGGAGAAGAAGAAGATAGGAACGATAAAGATGGAGGACAGTGTCAGTAACATCAAGGATGGTGGAAAAGAAGAAGATAGAGGAGAAAACCGGTTATGAAGGAGAAAAAAGCAAAGTGGAAGATGAAAGACAATTAAGAAGAACAGTAGAAAGAGAAAGGGAAAGCAAAAGTTGATTTAGAGAATCGTAGAAAAAAACAAGATGGAGGGTAAATCAAAATGATGACGACGAAGATGACAAAGCAAGAGAAAAACAAGAACAATATGCTTGGCCAAAAAAATCTTCTGAACCGACCAAGAAATGAATACAATATGGGAACCAGTAATAAGTGCCAGAGAAAAGCGATAATAACTATAAGTTCTGGTAAAAATATGAATTGATAACAGCAAAATTGCAATATCAGAACTGGTAAAAAACGGTTGCTGAACTCACACTGTTAGGCCACAAAAATCTCCTGAGCCGACCAAGCATAGAAATGAATACAATATGGGAAGCAGTAATAAGGAGGGCCAGAGAAAAGCGATAATAACAACAAAAATTGCAATAAGATCTCTGGTAAAAACATGGAATGATAACAGCAAAAGTTGCAATATGAGCACAGATAAAAAGATAGTTACTGAAAATATTAGGTTTATAATACCCAGAAATTCATACACAGATATCCCGAAGGACACATGGCACAGTGGATAAAGGTGTTAGTTAGATCCAGTGACAGGACCCAAAGAGTGTGAGTTCAACTTGGAACTTGGAGAGGGGAATTAACAGGAGATAACCGATAAATGACATCCATTAGACATGGCACGTGGAACTAGAACAGTCTACAAGGGTTCAGTTTGATATTCCAACCATCGGCCGAAATGTTGTAATAAATATGGCGACAAAGATAATGTAAATAGTACCTCATCTCAACAGTTTGATATATAAAATATTAGTAGTGAACAATAGAAGACAAGACGATGATAGAGTAGAAAATCACATGGTGACGAAAAGACTAATCAGATAAGTAAAAGTTTAATGAAAACGAAACAGATGGGGCTATTTTCAGGCAATTAACTATTAGTATGGAAGGAAGCAACGTATTGGACATCGAAGAACCTGAAAGTACTTTTACTTTTAATGTGATTTCGATGGAGATTATAGTACCAGATACATACGTTATTTTATATGCAAGAAATATGTCATTTTTAAGCCCAGGATTCCGGGGCCCATTTTGAAAAAAAAACAAAAACAAAACGATGTTTACGTGGTACACAAATATTTATATAGCTTACTTTATTTATATAGCTTACTTTATTTATATAGCTTACTTTATTTGATGTGAAATTACGGTAGAACGGGACGAAATAAGAACTAAACTCACTAACGCTCATATTGCGATACAACGATTCTATCCGTCGATATACAAATCTCTATAATCTAAAAGCTTACGCAAAAAGTCACTTACGGATTTAAAAATTTCGTAATTTTAATTTTTTTATGATTTAAAAATAGTTTTATGCAGAAGGAAAAATTAAAACATTGGAAATATATTCCCATTTAATTATGAAAAATTATATAACGTATCCTCCGTTATTGACAGAGGCGCTCTTTCGATGACAGCGGTCAATAACACTGGATACAGCTCTCAAATTATCGATGTTATCTATGAGTATTGTCTGTAGTTTATTGATTTATTGATGTTCCTTAAGAAAATAATTGGAAGGCTTGAGATCAGGAGAACGTGGTAGCCATAGATTTCCGGAATCTTTGGAAATATTGGTTAAATCAAAAATAAAATTTCTCGATTTTGATTCAACGTTCAGTTGTTCATTTTTCTATGGACAATTTCTCGATGTTAATCAAAATTTTTAAAAGGACAAAAATCTGTCATGATAGTATATTTTTAAATACTTCGGCGACTTTCCATTCACTTAAAACTCATCAAATAGTGATTTCCCTTGATGTTATTGCTTTCAGATTTCCCTATAAGATTTACATTCTCCAAGCCATATTTCCTCAATATGTTCCTCAAAATCTAAAACTTCCACATTTCCCAGATGCTTAACTCATGGGATTCTTAACAATTTAAGTCAGTAGAACATGTTTATCGCTTCGCCTCTTTTCATCCATGAGTTTAATTGTCCAAAATTCATCACCGTGTAGAATATTAGATCCACCATATAGTAGTCCAGAAATCTTTTCTTTTTTTCTAATGACATTTTCATGGGTTCTTCTTTATGTTTTCGTTCTGGATGACAAAATCAGAGAAATATTAGTCAAGGTACTATTTCTTTATATATATATATAAATATATAAAAATAATTAGGTTGGTGCAAAAATAATGTCGTTTACTCACATATGTTACTATGTGAGAAAACGGCATTATTTTTTCACCAACCTAATAATATATAATGTATAGGATGCAGGTTCGAATCCTGTCAAAGGACGAATATTTTCTATGAAAATTTCTCGGACATTTAGCCCGGTAAATGTTATTTAATACTGTTTATTATAAACAGAGCATTTAATTAAATATTTGTATCTATAAAAAGAACGTATAAACATAAAAAATGTCTTAAAGACACACACATATACATATATATATATATATATATATATATATATATATATATATATATATATATATATATATATATATGTGTGTGTGTGTGCATGTATTTATGGTTGTCTATGTGCATGGAAAGTGCATTCACTTTTAATTGTGTATGTATGTACATGTGTGTTGGTTTCCCTCTCCCCCCCCACTTCATTTTTTTTTCATGAACGACCGTGGAGATGTTCTCTGTCTCCTCTCTTTTTGTGTGTGTATATATATATATATATATATATATATATATATATATATATATATATATATATATATATATATATATATATATATATATATATATATATATATGTCTGGGTGCTTATATATTAGAATCTGAATGCGTTTGTTTTACGCGTGAGTTTAGGACCCCATTCACACACTCTTTGGATTAAAATGTATACATTGTCAAAGGACCGGATATAAAATTAGCTAAAGTAACTTCAATGAAGAAATAAATTGAATAACATATATATTTCTTCTTTTCTCCTCAGTAATTTTATAGTTGTAAACTTAATAGCGATTAAATTTTGATTTTGAAATTAGCAGTTTTTAATTTTAATATTAAATTTTATCATATAATTTTGTAATTATTGGTTAGAATAAATTCTTTTTTAATACTACCCATATTTTAAACATCTGAATAGATATTATAACATGATTCGTTGTCGAGCTTTTTGAATTTTCCTATACTTGTATTTTGATTGGTCCATCTAGCTTTTGTAACAACGTTTTCCCCTTGCGAAGGATTGTTTGAAATTTTTATAACCTTTTATTTACATTCAACATCATCACTTGATAAGACACCGAGGGTGTTGAAACAAAATGGCTATTTTTGTAGTGATTTTATAACATATTTATATTATACATTTTTTTTAAAATAAATAATTATATCTGCTCTACTTTGTATTGAGCACTCTTTTAAGAATAATAATTGTTGGTTATTGGAATTCATTCCATATACACCAATCATATACTTGTATATATATATATATATATATATATATATATATATATATATATATATATATATATATATATATATTATGAAATGGATTAAGTCCGATAATTATTTAATATATTTTCTGTTTATACGTTAATTTAATATATACATTTTATTAAGTAAATACTTTTTTTTTTATTCGACAGTTGTAATTACATTTAACGGACTGAGTGTTCGAGAGATTTCATAGAAAATATGCGTTCTTCAACAGGAATCGAACCTGTGTCCTATACAGAACCGTCATTTCTTGGAGAATGCATATTTTCTTGGAAATTTCTCGAACATTTAGGCCGGTAAATGTAATCAATATTTTTAATTAAAAACAGAGCAATTACTTAAATAAACTGTATCTATTAAATGTTGCCATGACCAACTCCACCTGATACAGCTTACAGGAGTTGCTATTTCGTTTACTAGCTTTTACTTTTCTTAAAACATTACATTTAATGGCCAGACTTCTATCATTTTTTTTCTCTAAAACTCCAATAATAATTTTCAAGTCTTATATTTGAACCTCCGTTCGAGTATACTAAATGATGAGGTATGATTATACCTCCTCTTTTTAAATTGGCCCTCAGTGCCACCAATGTATGTTTTTGTACTGACATTGTGATTTTCTACTTCGGCACAATACACTACCCCTTCTGTGCAACATACTTCATTTAAGGGACAATTATTTTTTCTTCTGCAATTACAAAGGACCTTAGTCTAACTCCTCACATGTTGTTTAAGATTCGTTATTTCTTTTGTTCAACATTTTAATAATGTTGCCTAGGCTGCTAGTGCAACTGTAGCTCAAATTGACCTTATTGCGATTAAATAATTTGTACTGCTCGGACGTTTTGGGGAAATGCTTATTTAAAAGGTTAAAAAAATTTCCCTATTATAGTTCTTACTTCCATGTAGAGTGCATTGAACCAGATAAAATTATTTTTTCTTTTTCTATTATCACCTGTTCTTTAAACTTCTTGCTCCTTGAAAAAAGGTTGATATTGTGCCCTTCCTCTTTTAATGCAAATACATAATTATTTTTTTTTTCTTTTTTCATTGACTATTTCTTCATTTGAAGAATTTTTCGATAGTCATCATTGCACCCCTAACGGGGTATGTCTGATAAAATTTGACGGATGGTTGGATGCCGTATTTGCCTATCTCAATGCTGTATTAGGCTTCAAAAAATGGTGAAATAGTTTTAGTCCATTGGTTTAGCTCTGTGTCAAAAAATTGGACTATGGTTTTAAGGTATGATATATTTATAGGTAAAAGTGCTCAAAATCAAGAATAGAGCGTATGTAAAAATAAAAGTAGCCACTGAGGACAGCAACAAATGGCGATATTCAGCTTCAGTATTGAACGGAATCTTCTGTTCATAAAGTCTTTTATTAGAAGAATTGTTGTTAAATTTGATATACTCCAAATTATAATTTTACGAAAATTGATTAAAACATTATTAACCTTATTTTATTATATATATATATATATATATATATATATATATATATATATATATATATATATATATATATATATATGTGTGTGTGTGTGTGTGTTTATGTATAAGTTATATATATATATATATATATATATATATATATATATATATATATGTATGTATATGTATGCATGCATGTATATATATATATATATATATATATATATATATATATATATATATTTGAATAAAAACAGACCACGTTTTGGATTACCTCCCATCGGATTACCATAAGGATCCAAACTTCCAAACGAAAATGGATAAATTTACACCGGACTACTCACTCAAGAACATTCCTCACCCTACTATTGAATCCCTTACCATGTCTTTGACGGAGAAAATCATTGACGTCATCAAAAGAATGAGATGGAAAATTTACTTCCACCTTAATCCCCATAACAAACCCACTAAACTAAATGAAGCCTTTTACTTTAAATCTCAAAACACTCCACCAAACAATAAATTATTAGAACCTTTTGAAAAAGATTTAATCGAGTTAATTAAGAAAATATACTTCCAGAAAAATGCAACCCATTCCAATCCAAACTTAAAAAAGACATCACAAATATAAAAAATTCAAAAAAACTATGGATCAGAGCTGACAAATCTAAAAATATCTACAAAATTAATCCCTCGGAATACAACCATCAGATTGAAAATAAAGTTTCTGGTTCTTATAAGAAAGACAACAATTCTAAACACTTATCCTCCATACACAAAAAAAAACTGCGAAATTAGCATTTAAACATAACATTGCTGATAGAATGGGTACAACTCATCTAAAAGACGCCTACCTACTTTTTAAAGACCATAAATCTAACTTTCAGAATAATCTACAGTTCAGACTAATAAATCCCTCCAAATCAGAGTTAGGAATAATTTCTAAAAACATCTTAAAAAGAGTAAACAAATCTATATAAACAAAATACCCGTTAAACCTTTGGAAAGACTCATCGGACACCATTAACTGGTTCCAAAAAATAAAGTATAAAAATAAAACTACTTTTATACAACTTAATATCATCGATTTCTACCCCTCAATCTCTAAAGACTTATTAGAAAATAGCTTAAGTTTTGCCAAAATCCACACTGACATTACTGACGAAGAGATAAAAATCATAATGGACTCTAGACAATCCATACTAAAACTGAACAACACTACTTGGATTAAAAAAGACAGAAACAACTTTGATGTCCCAATGGGATCATTTGATTCAGCTCAAATAGCTGACCTAATAGGTATATACATTTTAGATATCCTAAGTAGATTCCTTGACCCTCAAAATATAGGGCTATACAGAGATGACGGGTTAGTTGCTGTACCTGATACTAATGGTCCGTTAACATCCCAACTACAAAAGAAAATAATTAGGGCGTTCAAATTTCTAGGGATAAGAATCGAGATTTCTTCCAACTTAAAAATAGTAAACTTCCTAGACGTTACATTTAATCTGAACAGTAACACTTATAAACCCTTCCAAAAGGAAAACCAATCACCCATATATATAAATATCCACTCCAGTCACCCGAAATCAATAATTAAACAAATCCCAAATACAGTAAATGCTAGAATAAATAAACTTTCCTCCAGTAAAACCATTTTTAACCAGAGTAAATCGGAATACAATAAAGCCCTATTTAAGAGTAATTTTAAACAAACTCTTAATTACATAGATAAGTCAGTAAATAAAAAATCCACTAAACCCAAAAATAGGAAAAGGAAAATTATATGGTTCAACCCACCTTTTTGTAGCATCTCCAATATTAATATAGGCAAATATTTCATAAAACTGATAGATAAACATTTTAGCAAAAATACATCTCTGAAAAAAATATTCAACAAGATGAATCTAAAGATTAGCTATTCTTGCATGGATAATATGGAGAGAATTATTAGCTCACACAATTGTAAAATTTTGAGAGAGCTTCATGATAATCCAAAACAAAATCAGGATACAACCAGAATAGAAAAATCAACATGCAACTGCAGAACAGGAACAGAGTGCCCAGTTGAAGGAATATGCATGGCAGAGAACACAATATATGAAGCGACAATTCTCCCCAAAGAAAAAGTTGAGGAGAAAAAGATATATTTAGGAATATCAGCGGGAAATTAGAAGCACCGACTATACAACCATCGCCAATCCTTCAAAAATAAGTGCAAAAAGAACCAAACGGCACTATCTATTCATTATTAGAATCTGTTGGAGAGTGGCCTAACCCCACAAATAAAGTGGAAAATAATATCAAGAGCCAGAACTCCCAAAAACTTCAGAGACAGATGCAACTTATGTTTAAAGGAGAAAATCTTCATAATCAAACATAAAGATCCAGACATACTACCGAATAAACACAGTGAACTAATTTTTAAATGTCGGCACAAAAACAATCTCAACCTAAGCAGATACATTGAAAAATAATCATATAATAAGAGCAATTTTGAGTGTTTTTTATTCCCTTTGTTTTTAGAAATATTACTATGCACACATGAACACCAACACATAACTATGGTAATGTGCTTGAACACTGAGGCACCTGTTGATGTGTACATGTATATATTTTTATATGGAATAAGAAGCAGGGTTTTTTTTGGGGGGGTAAGTGTGGGGGGTGTACATTTAGATAGGTACCTATATATTTTGCCATAAATATGAAAGAACGGGTAATATTATATGTGTAAAGATATGGATTATGTAATTAAATACTGAGAGAGTATTCGAACGCAGACATAAGTGGGTGCATGGGTGAACATGAGGATAGAGACATGTACGTGTGTAGATATGTGTAAGTGCAAAGTAACGTATATGTGTGTATATGGATATGCTGTATATTATGTATATATGAATGTATGTGTTTGTATATATATGCATGTGTGTATGTATGTATGCATATGTGTGTGTGTATATGTGTATGTGTATATACGTATATGAGTGAAAAAATACATATATATGTAGATGTATATGGATATACAGGTGTCTTTAAATGTATATGTATATATATGTAAGTATAAGTGTATGTGGAGATATGTATGAAGATATATGAATATGCGTTTTCTCTGCAGATGTATATGTGTAAATATGGGAATATACATAGGTTTTTTTTTTGGTTTTTTTACTAATTAATAAAAGATAAAAATAAATTAATTAATAAGATTACTAAATATAAAATAGATTACTCTTTCAATGTACTATCTGTGAATTTTTCTAATCGACTGTTTCATAGAAAATAACAAAAAACTCCACCGAATTTCAAATTAATTTCTTCGTAGATTGTTTAAACATTTAGATACAGAAAAAACTTTAACCTCCCAAACATGCCCGTTAAAGTAACGCGAATTAACAGCGTCTAAAAAATTTGAAAGAAAAACTGTCCTCGTGAAAGTAGTGTAGCTTCTTCCTTTAAAGTCGGTCTCCACCCCTCCACTCCTTAGCCATCTATATCTTGAGGCTAGACACAATAAATTCGAACAACATCTAGCCGACACATTGGAGTTAAAAATTAAAAATAAGAATTTGAAATGCTACATATGACACATTCATATCCTCTTTCCCACCTCACTTCCTCACTTCGTTAATTTTACGTATACTTGATGAGGCCCGTCAAAAATGTGTGAATTTCTTTTCATTTTTCATTTTTCATTTCAATTTTTGGAAGTAAAGTCTGATGATCCAGAGCCCTGTTAAAGGGGTTATGGTGAAATAATTTATTACATGGAACCTTAATGTGGTCTGTTTTTATTCAAACATATCTGCTCTGAATTTTACATTGAGCTCTCCGGATATCATCCTCCTCGGGTCTACCCATACGGATTACCTAAATTTGCATAAACTATATATATATATATATATATGTGTGTGTGTGTGTGTGTGTGTGTGTGTGTGTGCTTTACCGCTCGGTCTCGAAGAGTACATCAAGACTCCTTTTTCCCTTTTGAGCAGACATAATGTTTGTAATTTATTCAGTCAAACATACCTAGAAGAAAATTTAATGCCTAAATACACACACACACACACACATATATATATATATATATATATATATATATATATATATATATATATATATATATATATATATATAATACGTAATAGCACTATAAGTTAAAATAATCTTATGGTTTTGTCTCTTAGACATTAAATCAGGAGCCTTTGATTTTAACGGAGTGCACAGCCAGCATACATTCATGGGAAAACAACAACTGCTTTCAAAAACTAACCGGACTTTCTTGTACTTCAAGCAGATGACTGGGCACTGGATATGAGAAAATGACGATTGAGAAGGAAACAAAATGTGGCCCGGGGAAATGAAGAGAATGACAGGAGAGTTCCATAAGATCTATACTAAGCCTTTTGGTTAATTACCAGATATAAAGATCATATAAAGATAAATTGAAATAAGAAATCAATAATAATAATAATAATAATAATAATAATAATAATAATGAGTTTCAAATGGGCGTAGAGATGCAACTACAGCACAATACACCGGCTGAAACTGCAAAATACTTAAAAAAGACAGCAAAGACGAATGCAACCGACCAGATACAGAAGCGATGGCAAGATAAACCGCTTCATGGCCAATACTCTGCCCGTATCAACCAAGCTGATGTAGACAAAACCCGTACCCATCAGTGGCTACGCAGTGCAGGATTGAAAGCGGAAACTGAAGGTTTTATCCTTGCTGCGCAGGACCAATACTTGCTAACTAGGAATTATCAAGCACATATACTAAAATATTGTGTCAGCCCAAAATGCAGACTCTGTGATAAATATCCAGAAACAATTGATCATCTTGTATCAGGTTTCACGATGTTGGCACCCACTGAATATAAAACCCGACATGACAGAGTGGGCCAATATCTGCACTGGAAAATCTGCAACTTCTACGGGAAGGAAACTGAAAGAAACTGGTATAAACACCAACCAGATCCGGTTACGGAGATAGGACCTGTTACAATTCTATGGGATTACACAATACACACTGACAGAACAATCAAGGCCAACCGCCCAGATATTGTTATTAAAGACCACAAACAAAAACGGTGCCTCCTTATTGATATGGCAGTCCCTGCTGACTGCAATGTATCTTTGAAGATATTCAAAAAGTTGTCAAAATACAAGGACCTTGAAATAGAAATCTCGAAAATGTGGCATATGGGAACATCAACAATCCCTGTTGTAGTTGGAGCCCTAGGACTGGTTGGAAAAGATTGAAGTAGACTAATTGAAGGGATTCCTGGAAGTCCATGCCTCAAGGAGATACAAATTTTGTTCTGACAAGTACAGGCCACACTTTACGAAGGGCTTTATCTATGTAATTTTTTTTTTTTTTTGTCAGTGGAAAGTGTCATGATGCCATTTCTAACCTTAGGTACCTAGGCGGGACCCGGAAAGAAATGTGTAAACGCCAGAAATCAAAGAAAATAAATAATAATAATAATAATAATAATAATAATAATAATAATAATAATAATAATAGCTGATTGTTCCGTAGAAATATTGCAGAAAAAAGCATCTTTGAAACCCCAAGAATAATCCGAAAACACTTAGAACTAGAGTTAAATGATTTTATACCTAGCGCTGAAGACTTTAGACTGCTATCCACGCATTAATTACTAGATATAAAATCTTATCTGAGAAAAAAACTGAAATAAAAAATCAATAATAATAATAATAACTGATTGCTCTGTAGAAATATTGCAGAAAAAAGCATCATTGAAACCCCAAGAATAATCCGAAAACTGATGAACACTTAGAACAAGAGGTAAATTACTTAAGACCTAATGCTGAAGACTTTAGAGTTCTATCTATGCATTAATTACCACATATCAAGATCTTATCTGAAAAAAAAAGACTGGAATGATAATAATACCAACCGAATAACAAACTAATATTTTCCCTTTATCTCCTCTTTCAAGGTATAAAAGGAGAAAAATATATCGAATTTGATGGAAGACATTAATTGATGATAAATGACTGAATAGAGAACAGACAAACTCTCCTGTCTCTAGAGATAAGAAAACATGCGACAATATGTTTTGACAGGTTCGGCTTGTTCAATTCATTCTTGTCGCTCAGCGAATGTTTCCTTTCTCTTTCCAAAAAATCTGTCCCTCTGAAGACGCATGTGCTCGCGTGACTGATTTCTCAAAGCTACAGATTCCTAAATCCAGAAAGCCAACTTATTTTTGTGCTTGTTTTTAAATACCTTCTTTCTTATTTCAAAGGAAGTATGTCAAAATTCTAAAAAAGTAAATGTATTTGGTGGGGCACGTAGGGAACGAAGAGAAGATATACAGAAAGAGGGGAAAAACGACCGAAAACTTCATGTGGTATGAAAGTTTCTGTGTGGAAAAGAAAAAAAATATAATAAACAGAAATACAAACGAAAGATATATAAATAAGAGAAATTGTATTAGTTTTGTCCGATTCGTTACAAGAGAAGAATTTGGTCAGTGCCTCCTGATTTGCCTCCCTGAAGATTTGACATTATTAGTTTTCGTGTACTTGTCAACATAATAAGTATATTCTAGATTACCTTGACAAATGAAGAGGAGGGGAAAGGAAAGATGGGGAATTAGAGAGAGAGATGGGAAGATAAAAAAACCGAAAACGAATAGGAGAAATAAGGAAATTAGAGAAAAAGAAAAAGAGGAAGAACGCAAGAGGCTAAAAAATGAAAGAAACTGCCAAGAAAAGGTAACGAGGGAGAATAATAAAGAATAAGAAAAGGGAAGAAGAAAAATGGCGATGAATATGAAAACTGAAGAAAAGGAAGAAGGAAAAGAAGAGACAAGGGAAAGAATAGAGAAAAATAAAAACAAAGACGTGAAAAAAAAAGGGAAAAAGTAATAAGGTAGAAAACAGAACAACGAGAAAGAAAATATCAAAGAAAAAGACGATAGAGGAAAAGGAAATCTCAAAAAGAATGAAAAAGAGAGAGAAAAGATTTAAAATTAAAATAAGAAAGAAAAAGACAAGTCAATACGGGGGGGGGGAAGAAAGGGGTAAAATAAGCAAAGTGAGATGGTTTAAAACCCACTCACTTTCCTCATTTTTTCGTTATAGGAAAACAAAAAGAAAAAGACTGAAGAAAGAGAGAAGTAAGATGGGGCAAACAAGAGGAAAGAGAATGAAAAGAACAAAATAAAAATGGTGAAAAGATGAAAGAAAGGGATAAGAAAGAATGCGAAAAAAGACCGTTTCTTATCACATTACAAGAAATATTTGACTGACCTATCCAACCTGTATGTATATATAAAGCTTATACGAATATTATATACCAATAATATCTAATACATTTATAGAAATAACCATGTCTGTGTGTGTGTGTGTGTGTGTGTGTGTGTGTGTATTTTCATATAATAGGAAAGAACTGTTAGATTGATGACCCGAAGTTCTTTATTATTTTTGTTTTTATTTTTAAAAAACAGTGCTCGATACAGAAGTAGAGCCTAGATTATAATTATTTCTTTAAAACTATGATTTCATCGCGACACAGAAATTCCTGTTTCGAAACTGATCAGCAGTATTCAGGTTCAATTTTAATTTTTAAACCTTAACTACTACTTAACTACTCAGGTTATGTTTGGAATAACTATTCTACGGAATGTTTTACTCATTTATAGTTTTGAAATGGGGGTGTGATCTAGGGTTTGTTTTTCATTATCAAGGGGTTACTACTTTAATTGAAGTTTTTGTAAGGTTGGGTTGTTTTTTTTTTTCTCTCTGGCTACAATGGCTAATCTTATCAGACTGTCTGCAAAAAATCGTTATCTCATTTCTTCGATTTAATAAATTTTCGTTTTTTAGAAACTTAATAATGTATAGTTTTTCATATAGGTATAAAGAGCATGGGTCATCGCAGGCTTTACAAGTTCTTGTTCTATTGTAAAACCTATTGTAACTTGTAAAACCTGGGATGACCCACGCCCTTTATGCCTACATGAAAAACTACACATTATTAAGTTTGCGGCTTCTCCTTGAAATATAAACTTTTCTTTCGTTGTAACAACTATAACCTCTCCCTTATATATATATATATATATATATATATATATATATATATATATATATATATATATATATATATATATAAAAGGTGTATCAAAATTACTTTTACATAATTTGAGAGCGGATTCCTCACACCAAAAGAACAAACGTTCATATATGTCTGCAAATCCTTCGTTTTTTAGTTAATTTTAAAGAAAATTTACGATAGACGGCGCTGTGTTGCAAGTGGAGAGAAGAGGTTTCCTCACAGCGGCTCTTCCATGATATGGAGCCTTATGGAGCTCATTGTGAACAGTTTTAGTAGAAATTGAACTATTCAGATGGTTATTCAACTCAGCAGTCACTTTGGTAGCATTTGTCCGATGATTTTTTGCCATATTGCGTTTCAATGCATGTCAGTCCCTGTCAGTAAGTTTGCAAGTCCGGCCCGAATTGCTACGGTTGCTAAAGGTCTTGCCCTCTTTCTCGAATTGCATCAGTGTTCTTGATATGGTAGCTCTTGAAAAACAAAACAGTTCAGTAACCTTAGTGATCGAGGATTCTGCCATGCGAGCTCCAACAATTTGCTCTTTTTCAAACTCGGAGAGGTCCCGCATTTAGCTTAAATTTTACTAAATTCTAAAAATAAATAAGACAAAGACAGTAAATTAGATAAATAAACGTATTTACAATAGATATAACCTGCAATTACAAAGTTTTAGTTAAAGCTCTTAATATAATAGGTCTTTGAAATATAGGAGTGGATTTTGGAACTGTCCCAATTATTTTGTCCAACCCCTGTATATATATATATATATATATATATATATATATATATATATATATAT
This sequence comes from Acanthosepion lycidas, assembly GCA_963932145.1. NCBI lineage: Eukaryota > Metazoa > Mollusca > Cephalopoda > Sepiida > Sepiidae > Acanthosepion > Acanthosepion lycidas. The sequence goes on from OZ010606.1 coordinate 76,780,658, forward strand.
ATATATATATATATATATATATATATATATTAAACAGAAGAGAGAAGCTGCAGACGATTTTGGTTATAATGTGAATTTCTTAAATATATATTATGATTTATTTTCAATATTTTTGCTACACACGTTTCCGATCTCGCGACCTTCATCAGGCAAACAGTGGTTATTTCCCCATATTATTAAAAGGAATTAATTTTTCTCATGATTTCCGAGGCTTAATCATTGTCATTTGTTTGTAGTCGGGATTACCACTATTGCACTCAATTTAACAGCCGAAACGTTGTGAATATGGCAATGAAGAAGAGTATAACAGTCCAAATAATGTAAATAATGCAAGTAATCATAATGCCTCATCTCAGAGATATAGAGGCCGAAACGTTGTGAGTATGGCAATGAAGATGAGGATAAAAATTCGAATAATGTAAATAATGTAAATGACCGAAGAGTCTGTTGAAAGAAATGCTAGTGATGTATGATGTGTTCTTCATTACTCGTCATCCCTACAACGATTACAGAAGTGTAAACTTAGTGAGAATAACATGGGGACATCAGAAGCTTCTGCACAGTTCTCTGTCATTTCTCCGATTCACGTTTTCGTTCTGGTTCAAATTTCGGTTCATACTTGTGTGTGTCATTATCACGTATGACTTGTGCCGAATGTAGTACATTGGGGATTCTGTCATCGGACACCTGTAGATCTCTGGCAATGGCTCTCATGGACCATCCGGAATTCGCATCGCTAATGACATGTACCCGTTGTACGAATGGTGGTGGGGGGTGCACTTATACTCTCCGAACGCTGTGAATGCTTTCGGCGCTTAAATACTAGCGATGGATCCCTGCTGGAGGCGCCCAACTCTTCTCGAACTTTGCGCACAAACGACCCCTCGACTGCTCTCCACTCTCAATATTGCTGTGCTTTGCGTGTATCGCAGCAATTTACACAGATTTTGTTCTATCTCATGAGATATTTTACACCTTGCCACCTCATAGGCCTCCCAAATATCATTCATTTTAAATGCGCTAACACTCACACACACACGGGCACACACACACACATATATGTATATATATATATATATATATATATATATATATATATATATATATATATATATATATATATATATACACACATGAAAATGCTCATACAAAGTAACTAAACGTCCACATTAAAATAAACATTTTCAAAATCTGTTTTTACACACTTTGTCGGATATTACAAATCAATCATACACACATATATATATATATATATATATATATATATATATATATATATATATCACAAATCAATCATATATATATATATATATATAGAGAGAGAGAGAGAGATTGAGAGAGAGAGATATGAAAAATCTTTTTTTACACACTGTCGGATATTACAAATCAATGATTTATCATATACATGTATATACACATACACATAGATAGATAGATAGATAGATAGATAGATAGATAGATAGATAGATAGATAGATATTAATAGGAATGGGATAGATAGATAGATAGATAGATAGATAGATATATATATAGATAGATAGATAGATAGATAGATAGATAATAAAATAGACTCAGATAGATAGATAGATAGATAGATAGATAGATAGATAGATAGATAGATAGATAGATAGATAGATAGATAATAAAATAGACTCAGATAGATAGATAGATAGATAGATAGATAGATAGATAGACTCAGATATATAGATAGATAGATAGATAGATAGATAATAAAATAGACTCAGATAGATAGATAGATAGATAGATAGATAGATAGATAGATAGACTGACAAAATATACAAAAAGTATGCATGATTCTGTACACATATTCATATACAAAAACAGACATACACACGCGTGAATAGACGAATACACGTCGGCCTTCAAGCACACTCTATGTATTTTCAGTATCATGGGGCTGAGTTTTCTTTCCCGGTGATACGTTTCCAAGAACGAACATCAGCTCATAGGCAGATTTAATATCCAGTTTTCTGTTAATAATTAAGGAAATTAAGAAAGCGTGGTTCTCATAAACCGAAAGAGAAACATTCGCGTTCCGAGGTCTTTTTGATGAAAGATGTTTTCCTTATTTGTTTGTTTTTTCATGTCTTCTCATCAATTTTTACCTTCTTTCATCTTCTTTTCTTTCTCTTTTTCTTTATCGTTCGTTCGCTAGTTCTCCAACAATCTGTCCTGATTAACTTCTTCGGGGTCTCTCCGCAATATCTGGCCCGGGGTTCCTGTGGGAGACACCACCGAGTTGGTTCGCTCAAATGCGAAACTGAAGTAATCATTTCAAGAAACATAAAATTCGGGTCGTAATTTTTGTTTTAATTTTCTAAAGAAAGTAAAAATGGTGGATAAGAAAAGAATAATATTTGTGTTGAGAATTAATTATCATTGTAGTTATTCCCACATCTAAGATTTTTATTTTTCTTGTCCGCTTTCTTCTTTTCCTATTTCATTATTATTATTATTATCATTATTATTATTATTATTATTATTATTATTATTAACGTTAACTGGGTTTAGCTTCAATCATTCAAAGGCGATAAAGTGACAACAAGTCGCCTTAATACACCATCAGTCAGTCAGTTATATGCTATGCATGATACACGCTTAGGCCATCATGTATCTTTTGATACATGACTGACGACGTACATTTTTTCCCGCAGGAGGTTGCCATTTCTTTCTGTGGTTGAACAGTTGCTAGAACCCGGTCTGTCCTGCTATTTATCCATAGCTGGGGAAGGAGTTGAGAAGAGGATTCACATCTTTCCCAAGGGTATTATCACGTCAGTCAGTCAGTTATATGCCATGCGTGATAAACGCTTAGGCGATCATGTATCTTTTGATACATGACTGACGAAGCAGATTTTCCCGCAGGAGGTTGCCATTTCTTTCGGCGGTAGACCACTTGCCATCCAAGACTATATAACCCGTTCTGTCCTGCTATTTATACATAGATGGGGGGAAGAGAGAGGATTCATACCTTTCCCATGGGTATTAGCACGTCAGTCAGTTAGTTATGTGTCATGCGTGATACACGCTTAGACGATCATGTATCTTTTGATACATGACTGACGTGGCAGATTTTTTTCTCGCATCATGTTACCATTTCTTTCTGCGGTAGACCAGTTGTCATCCAAGGCAACCCAGTCTGTCCTGCTATTTACACATAGCGGTAAATTTCGAATCGAACACTTTATTTCGTCCACTAAGAAGAGGATTCATACCTTTCGCAAGGGTATTAGCACGTAAGTGAATGTAATTGATTCGACTGGAAAGTCAGTCATTTATGTGCCATGCGTCATAGACGATACATGACTGACGAGGCAGATTTTTCCCACAGGAGGTTGCCATTTCTTTTTGCGGTCCATCCAAGGCTATAGAACCCCATCTGTCCTGCTATTTACCTATAGCTAGGGTGAGGGAGAAGAAGAAGATTCATACCTTTCTCAAGGGTATTAGCACGTAAGTGAATGTAATAGATTCGACTGGAATTCGAACTCGGCTCTCCGATTCCTCAATCCGAGCCACTATCCATGACTCCACCGTACACCAACTGAAAGACGATTTTTGTATCCATGTCGTAGGACTGTTCATGATTTGGCCTCTCGTCTTTTTATAAGGAGTGAGGCGGGGGGTTGAAAAGATTTCAGGATTTAAAAAAGTAAAATTAGGTAATTTTTAACACACTTTCCATTAATAAAGTAGAAAGTACTCGAGAGTTCTATATTTCTTTTTTTTTCTACATCATTATTATTATTATTAGTAGTAGTAGTAGTAGTATTAACAATGAATATCTTTTTATTTTCACTTGTATTGTTTACATTATTCGGACTGTTATCCTCATCTTCGTTGACAACGTTTCGGCCATTGCACGCCACGGTTTTCTGCGGGTGTTTGGAAGTTTCGAATCGAACTCTTTATTTCGTTCACTAACCAACGTCGTTATCCACACACATAGCCCAGTGGATAAAGATGCTGGTTGGATCAAGTGACTAGACCTAAAGGTTTATGAGTTCAATACCAGGCCACAGTAGTGGTGAACAAAAAGCATGGAAAGTTGAGATAAAGGAAATAACTGAGACATCCGGAAGAGGTATGGCACGTGGAACTCGAACAACCTACTCCGGTGGATGAAATGAAGGGTTAAATTCGAAATTCCAAATACCTGAAGCGTACAATGGACAAAACGCAGTGAATAGGGCAATGAAGATGAGAAAAAGAGTTCGAATAATGTAAATAATGCAAGTAATCATAATACCTCATCTCGTAGATATAGAGGCTGAAACGTAATGAATATGGCAATGAAGATGAGGATAACAGTCGGAATAATATAAATAATGCAAGTAATTATAATACCTCATCTCAGAGATATAAAGGACGAAATGTTGTGAATACGGCAATGAAGATGAGAATAACAGTCCAAATGATGTAAGTAATGGAAATAATCATAATACCTCATCTCAGAGATATAGAGACCGAAACGTAGTGAATATGGCAATGAAGATGAGGATAACAGTCCGAATAATGTAAGTAATGGAAATAATTATAACGCCTCATCTCAGAGATATAGAGGCCGAAACGTTGTGAATATGACAATGAAGATGAGGATAACAGTCCAAATAATGGAAATAATTATAACGCGTCATCTCAGAGATATAGATAAAGTTTCATCTCCATTCATTCAACGGAGATAAAGTGACAGCAAGTCGTCTCACTACGCCATACACAAAAGAAAAAAACGATTTTCATACTTTATATATTCATGTCGCAGGAGATTTTATTTCTGTATTTGTCATGGCTTCTCTTCTTTTTTTTCATGTCTGCGGGGACTGTGTGTGGAAAAAAAATTCAAGATTTACATTAAAATAGGTTGCTTTTTAACATCCTCTACGTTTATGAAGAAGAAAATTTTCTACAACTCTTTATTTTGGGATGGAGGATTTTTTTTTTTTTTAATGAGCACGACTGGAATTCGAACTCGGCCATCCGATTTCACACACCGATCCGCTACCCATTACAGTATTCGGGCGTCTATCCCAAATATGGTGATATTCCTAATTTATCTAATCTCGATTGCATGATTTAGTGACGGTTTTAAGTGTGTCTACTTTTATGAGAACAATCCTGATCTTTCATAACTTTCTCACCTACTGGGAAATGTCCTGCTATATTTAGATTTTTTCTTTTTCAATATCTAACCTGTTGTTCGGCTTCATAACTTTCTCTACCATTTAACAGGTCATTCTTTTCTTTTTCACAGCGATCAGATCCGGTCTATTTACTTGGTTAACATTCTCCTCAATTCTGTGTACACTAATAATTCTATCCGACCACCATCCATCAAACTATTTATACTCAAAAATTACTACATTCATGCACAACTATTCTATGACCATAATGGCAGCGTTTACACCCAAAGCAATGATTTTAGTATGAGAAATCCGCTCGGCACGTGCTTCTCCTATTATTACATGTCCCATGTAGAAAACATGACATTTAAACAAGTTTGTAAACCTAAACCAAATGTCCTCTACGTGGACGATATTTTCATTTTAGCGAATAACACAAAAGAAAATGATACTCTCAAGAACATATTTAAAAAAATAAAAAAACTCTATCCTTAACTTTATCTACGAACTTAGTCAAAAACATAAACTCCCATTTTTAGCATATCAACTATAAAAAAAAAATAAACTTCCATTCTTAGGACCTCAACTACAAACAAGATGAATCTTCACTTAGAAATATTATAAAGAAATACACTACCCCAACTGACTACTACAAAAATTTAAATCAGGAAACCTTATCCTCAAAAATAACAACACACCAGCAAAATCAAAATTACAACGAACGAACATTATTTATGAGTTCAAATGTCCCTCAAGGAACTGTTCTTGATCAAACTGAATTTATAAATAATTACATCGGTCACATGACTACATGCCTATCCAGACGCCTTACGTTACACTTATCTGAACACAATTCTATTAGAATCCATTTAAACACACACAAACTTGCCAGACTCCATCTGAAACATACTAGTACAAAATACAAGCATAATAACTTCATCTACATGTAAAAAATTATAAAAATAATGGAAGCCTTAATAATAAAAAGGTAAAAACCAACACACAATAATATTAACTACGAACACGGCTATAATGTCCTGTGTTCGGAAAATAAAATATCCCTATAACGCTAGATATATGCCATTGTCGAGGATGATTCGGGTTTTCAGCTTAATTGAGTGTGTGTTGATAATGGCTAAAGTTATTGCCGAAAGCGCTCGGAAATGTAAAAGATTAGGACAGTTCTTACACACCCTTTGTCCAGAAAAGAAAGCTCTTGTTAGAACACAAGAAAAATTAAATAAAAAGATTAACCGTAGTACCTTGTCTGTCGTTTTTAATGAAACATGCATATATATATATATATATATATATATATATATATATATATATATCAACAGAGATAATATATGATAAAAAGAGCGGTTTACATCGTACTACAATGTGAGTGCTAGTTAAGCAATCATCATGGCTCATGATTCATAAAACAGTCGAAACATTGGACGAAACGCGTCGACGACTACTACAGTTTTCCTATTTTCATTTATATTTATAAATATATATATATATGTGTGTGTGTGTGTGTGTGTGTGTGCATGTGTATGTATTGTGTATTTGCGCAGGTTTCATTGAAGACGATTGACAAGGCACTGCGATTAAACTTTATTTTAATATTTTCTTACACTCGTACAACTGATTTTTTTTTTACATAGATTGTGTCTGAAGTCTTCGAATGATCTGTGGATCCGAGCGCTTTCTGCAAATCCTGATAATGGCTGAAACATTATTTCACTGCCTACTCCAAGGATTAAACTCACGACCACGAGATGATAGTTACATATATTTAATTTGCTAACATATCCAATATGTCACTGTCCCGACAGACAGGCATTACTGGTGCATTTCTTAGCCTTTGTTTATGATGCCGGGTTCATTTCCATAATATAGTCTTTCATTTCTGAGATAAATATTTATCAATATTCTTGTTCTTCGTTTGAAATATTTTTCTCATCTTGATTGATATAAATGTTATTAAAGACACTACGTTTCGACCAAGTACCCTCTTGTCATCATCAGTTTTCCATTGTTTGGATGATACTGGATGTTTGTTGGTTATTGCTTTATTTTTGTCTCTGTGATGTCAGTTATCATTCTTTCATGTTGAACATTATTTCGAAATAATGCAAGTATATTTTCGCCTGTTGCAGTGAAATTCTCGCAGGGAGGCTGCGTGCCTTAAGCGCATACTGGGATCCAAACCTAAGGGGTAACTCGTACATAAGATACATCGCTATAGATGTTGGAAAATGGCCGACTCCCTGTACCGCTTCAGTTAGCACCTAACTCTTCTTGCTTCAAGCGAAGTATATTCCTTGGTTCCACCATTTCTCACCTTCACGTCGAAAACCGGCCATGCAACGCTCCTTGTAGCGAACCACCCTCATTTATTTTATATTCCATTAGTGAGATGTTAGTTCCACTAGAGTAGATTCTCCCCACTAATCGCTGCTTCGTGAAACCGACTCACAAGAGGATGCTTCCCCGATCGCTACAATCTTATCCTGTTCAAGTCTAGGATTAACTGTTATCTTCTCCACATAGCGTCATAAAATCTGTCCCTTACCTCCTACTCTGAACCGTCTACCTTGAGTGGCTCTTTGGCTTTGTACAGGATGAATATTATTGTAAAAACAAGAAAGGAATTTGCAAAAAAAAACTACTCCGGAAATAAAAATAGAATTCTATTTTTATTTCCGGAGTAGGTTTTTTTCTGTTTTCTTTTTGAATTTGTAGGTCTGATGAATTGGATCGTATTTACGATTCCAATGGAATAAATTATGACCATGGAATATTAGTGTTTAAGCCTTTTTATTTTATATATATATATATATATATATATATATATATATATATATATATATATATATATATATATATATATATAATAGCTGGCCACTCATATTCGAGGATACCCGTCTACTAGGGCGGCTAGCTAAGCCCTATTACAGACGCTCGCTCAGGCACATTTGTATTTGCTCAATACCTACAGAGCCCACCTTGTGCAACTATGCTGAGCAGACCTTAGTGGCAGTTTCTGGGAGAAAGCGTGTTATCTAGCGTGATCATCAATTTGAACATGGCCAGCACGCTCAAGAAATTCGGCCACGATAACTTGGGGCTTCGTGCTAGCGTAGCTGTTAACGAACCTCAAGTGTTCAGTCTACCCAATTTCACTCACAATGCTTGGGTCAACCCGTGGTATGGTTTTCAGGCACTTTCCAAAGGTGTCGCACGCTGGGATCGATCCAGTCCGATGTCAATTTATCTAGTTCACGGGAGTAGATCGCCCCAGTTCCACGTGCCGTGCATTTTTATTTGTCGGGGGGTATTTCCATTTCAGTTAATTCCGTTTAGTAACTCAACTCTCCAAGTTTTTTTTCACCTCTGCTGAATTACTTCAACCGACGTCTTCATCCATTGTGCCATATTGGTTGAAGTAATCTTTTGACTTGACCGAAAGTGTTATGAGTTCAGCACCTAAATGTCAAATTTTATTTTGGTTCTATTGAAAATACTTGGAAATTTCGTTTTTGATATCATCAAATGACTTTAGTCAATGTAAGATACATAAACAGCACAAAACAAAACATTTCTGACGATTAAGGAATTAAGGCACCCATTGTTACGTGGGATATTGTAGCTAAAGCCAAAACTTACAAAGGCAATAGATGTAATTTATGTCTTGCTGAACAATTAGTTATCTTAAAACACTTAAATAACCGTCGCTTTTTAAACAAAACAAATGAATTGATGGTTGCATGTAGGTTTGCAAACAAATATCTACTGAATTACGTTGATCCCGATTATTTTTTTTTAGTAAATTATGGTTTGTTTAGTTTTTCTTTTTTGAAAGAACCAGTAATCTCCCTTTATGAGTAATATAAAAAAAATATGTCAGTTATTGAACTCACAACTCATTGGGTTTAGACATTTTTTGTTAAAGGTGATAAGCTAAAATATTTAATGATATAACAGCGTAAATTCCACTGCTATTTTATAGTCGCGGGACCCGAACACAGCTTAGTCAAATATTAAGAATTAAGATTTATCAGAAAATTCAAATGCAGGGTGTCTGTAAAGTTGATGTGTGCTTTTAAAAATTTATGACTTTATTTGTATTTGCGATAAAAATAATCTGTAAAAAATGTTATAAAGTTTAATGTACCTAGTTTTAAGTATAGCTAAAATAACTAATGTGATTTTAGGCATTACTGTAAATCAGTTGGCAAATGTTTTCCGTGAACTGCAAAATCATATTAACCTTTGTATTGCTAATGATAGAGTACATGGGGAAAATTAAATAAAATTTCAATAAAATCTTAAAAAATATAGATTTACTTCTTTCTAATCCTTTTTACAAATTATTTCTATCGCAAGTACAAATAAAGTTATGAATCTTTTAAAGTGCACACGAACTTTATGGACATCCTGTATATATATATATATATATATATATATATATATATATATATATATATATATATATATATATGAAAAAATTCTTTCATGGTGAATACTGAACAATCTCATCACAGACACAGAAAAGACTTCAAGCAGCAGAAATGGCGTCCTACAGAAGGATGCTGAGAATAAAATGGACTGAACATGTGCGCAACGACGAAGTTTTAGAGCCAGTCAAAACAAAAAGGACACGTATACTTAACATGAGAAAGAGACAATTGAAAGAAGGCTTGGAAATTTTGACACTCACAAGACGTATTAAAAGCAAGAGGGACCAACGTAAACAACACATAAGCCCTGCCTAACGAGCTTATTTAAATGGATGGTGGAGCAATATTTGGAAGAGGTAGGAAGAAAAGAAAATTTACTAAGAGCTACAAAAGACATTTTGGAGAGCAATGATCGTCAACGTGCTGAAGGGACACGGCTCACACAGGAAGAAGAAACTAGATTATCAGTTAGGTTTTATTGTTTTACAGTTAAAGTTGCGATATACAGGGTGTCCATAAAGTTCATGTGCACTTTTAAAAATTTATAACTTTATTTGTATTTGCGATAGAAATAATCAGTAAAAAATGTTATAAAGTTTAATGTACCTAGTTTTAAGTATAACTAAAATAACTAATGTGATTTCAGGCATTACTCTAAATCAGTTGGCAAATGTTTTCCGTGAACTGCAAAATCGTATTACCCTTTGTATTGCTAATAATGGAGGACATGTAGAAACTTAAATAAAATTTCAATAAAACCTCAAAAAATATAGATTTACTTCTTTCTAATCCTTTTTACAAATTATTTCTATCGCAAGTACAAATAAAGTTATGAATCTTTTAAAGTGCACACGAACTTTATGGACATCCTGTATATATATATATATATATATATAAAATAAATTTATTAAATAAAATTTCAATAAAACCTCAAATTATTTCTATCGCAAATACAAATAAATTTATAATTATTTTAAAGTGCTCATGAACTTTATGGACACCCTTGTATAAAACCATGAATTTTCACGGATACTGCTCGTATATAATACTATTGCCTGGCCA
>OZ010606.1:76793810-76838810 GCA_963932145.1 Acanthosepion lycidas
CAAAGATGAGGACAATAGTTCGAATAATGTCTATGTTTCATTTTATGTGTTTTCCTGAATTTTCATATAGAAAATTACACGGAAATCAAATATAATACTATGCCGTTGTCGACAGGGAGAACGACTGTTTGCGGGACAGTTTGCAAAGAGCAGAAGGGTATTCTTTTTTTTAAGAAAGGAGCAAAATTTTGATTATTTGTTTATAAAAAGCCAATTTAGGGTCCATTATTTACATTATTTTGACAATTGCCCTCATCTTTGGCGCCATATTTATTACAACGTTTCGGCCGTTGTACGCTCCGGCCTTCTTCAGGTGAACCCTTTATTTCGCTCACTGGGGTAGACTGTTCTAGTTTCACGTGCCATGTTTGATGAGGACAATAGTTCGAATAATGTAAATAGTGTACATAATACCTCATCTCAGAAATATAGACAGATACTGAAAGACCGAAACGTAATAAATATGGCAACAGAGATAAGAATAGTCCGAATAATGTAAATAGTGTACATAATACTTCATCTCAGAAATATAAACAGATACTGATATCTCCATATATATGTATATATATATATATATATATATATATATATATATATATATATATATATATATATATATATATATATATATATATATATATATATATATATATATATATGCGTATATGTGTCTGTCTGTTGTGTGTATGTGTCTGTGCTTCAAAATTCAATGAAAAATAATATGAATGAAACGCAGCAAGAAAGATTACAATGGCAATGTTAATAAGGGCGGTAAAGCTTGTTACTGAAAAATAAATATATCTCACTTATTTCCCTAAATATAAATGAACCACACCTGAATTTGTCTAATCCGTTCCTACTCTCTTCAAGCCCAGCCATGAGCGAAATATCATTGGCCCTCTTTTTCCACTATCAACTATTCGAGCATTTCTCGTTATGACTTTCAGTTTTAAGTAATATAAACAATGTCACTTCAAAGGATCATATTTTCTCTGTAAAATCAAATTGCCCTCTTAGTAAAGGGAAAGTGATGTGACGAACACTTCTCACAACATTATTGTACAATACACACATACACATATACACACACACACACACGTGTGTGTAAACGTCTGAGGAGAAAAATCACCTTATACACATATATATATATATTGTGTGTGTATATATATATATATATATATATATACATATAGGTGTGCGTAAACTTATAATGTCATCTTTTTTAGCGTAGGTCTGGCACTTAATTGGTTTATCAGGGTAAACGCCCAAGCTTCATTTTAATTTTGATTTGTTGTTATTTGCTTTTGAAATTTAAAAATATTTTTTAACTCACCTGTTATTTACAATCGCCTGAGGAAACACAATACAATATATATGTGTGTGTGTGTGTGAGAGAGAGAGAGAGAGAGTTGGTACTCATCGGAAATCAAATGAAACTCGGCAGTCTAATGCCGACTATGTGAATCTCATTTTTAGCAGACCCGTCAGTTTTCTGATTAAATGTGTAGGTTTAACGCCAGAATGAGACCCATAAGAGTGTACGAGAAAGTCACTTTCAAAACTTCTCCATGTCTTTCGTGTATCACATCTGTGAAAAGGTATACCGGATCGAAGATGCTTTGCAAAGTCATCTGCTCTCCGATGGCCGCTCAATTCAATGCTGAAGTGATGACATTCTTCTGTAAAGAAGTGTCAGTGATAGATAGATAGATAGATAGATAGATAGATAGATAGATAGATAGATAGATAGATAGATAGATAGAATGAATACAGAATCTTGAAAAAATCCATCAGGTAAGGTGATAATAAATTTATTTCATGGACTTCACGTCCATCTTTTCAGACCAGAAAGAAGAAGAAAGAGGGGAGAGTTTCAGTTTCGATGTTAAAATGGAGAAAGCTCCATTTTAACATTAAAAAAATTTCCTTTATCTCTTTTTTCTCCTTTTTTTCTGTTTTTCCTTTTTCTTGTGTCTAAATAAATTGAATTCCATTTATTAATGAAAAGATGAAGAGATGAACGTGAAGTCCATGAAGTAAATTACCCACTGACCTGATGGTTTTTCTAACGATTCTGCATTCATTATTATATTGCTCTGTATATACATTGAGCTCTCCGAGGATTTATATCATCCTTTCAATTATCCCTACTAATCATCAATTGATTATATATATATATATATATATATATATATATATATATATATATATATATATATAAGGATCGTTCAAAAAGTCCTCATCCGGAAAGAAGAGACATAGCTGAACATTTTTGTTGTGGCGACGCACTCATTATTATCAGCCTTATCTCCTTGAATTTTGTTAATTGTAGGGCGGATCCGAATGCAGAAGTCCCTCTAATTTCACAACGGTCTATTAACGGCAGTCATCAGCGATTCTGGTACAGTCACACGGTCCATTGTTTGACATTGTCAAACCAGTTTTTTGCGTTGGCGTCCTCTTCTACGTTCACCTTCAACGATCCCTTGCATGATGGTCTTGTGCAAGCTGTTCTGTCACGTAATGTGTCCAGACCACACCACTTTTCTCCGTTTGACAGTGGGGAGAAGAGGTTCATGATGCCCCATAAAACTTTTAACCCTTTTCCGCACAAACTCATTGTTTTTTGGTTACGAATGGAAAATGCCAAGGATTTTTCTGTTGCGTTTGTTCTCAAATGCTTGGACCCTTCTCTCTGTTTCTGCCAACAGTGTTCCCGTATCACATCCATAGAGGAGAATGGAGACTACAAGTGATTTGTACACTCCGTACTTTGTTTGAAAGCTGATTTTTCTCCTCCATATTCTTGTTAATTTAGCAACACGCTACCATTTCTTATAAAACTATTAGGTCGGTGCAAAAATAATGTCGTTTTCTCACATAGTAACATATGTGAGAAAACGACATTATTTTTGCACCAACCTAATAGAAAAACGAATTCAGATTTCTGTCTTAATTTCTCTTCGGGTGAGGCCCATACAAAGGCGAGAAATCTGCGACAAATCTAAAAACCAACAAAACAAAGGTACGGGAATTCATAAAGTTTGAGCAAAAGAAAGGATTATTATTGTAAATGGCATAGCACGTCAAGCTATGTGACGGTTGCATGGAGGAGACAGGTTCGATTCCTGTCAGAGGATAAATATATTCTATCTCTCGGACATTGACGCCGGTAAATGAAGTTAATATTGTTTATTATAAAAACAGTGCATTCACTTAAATATTTGTATCTATAAAAATAACGTACAAACAGAAAATATATTAATTATATTATATGTCTGTATTTATGCATACGTGTATATATATATATATGATATAAATTTTTTAAATAAATAATTATATCTGCTCTACTTTATATTGAGCACTCTTTTAAGAATAGTAATTGTTGGTTATTGGAATTCATTCCATATACACCAATCATATACTCGTATATATATATATATATATATATATATATATAGTATTACGCAACAACATTCATAATTTCCTCATAGACCAGTTTATAGATCAAAGTTGAATAAGTCGGTTGAAATATATCTATCCTCCATATGAGGTAATTTTGAATTTTGTTGTGTCATACTATTGATATGGTCTGTTATAATAAATAGATTGAGCTCTTTTTGTGGATCAGTTTTAATATCTTATATTACTAGGATCCACTTGGATTACATACCAACAGATTTATTACCTTTACTATATATATATATATATATATATATATATATATATATATATATATATATATATATATATATATATATATATATATATATTTGTTTTTTTCTCACTTCCGTTTCCCCACTAATTTCCGGTGTACGTATATAAAGTAGGTGGGGTAAACTAAAATCTTTCATCCTATCAGCTGAGGACACAATCGTCGATTGCGTCTAGCATGAAACAGGATGTCGCCTCTGAGTGTTGAATTCAATGTTGAGTTTTATATTTATATTTATATACGCTCTATCTCCGATATTGAGCACTTTATCCCATAAATATAGCACACCTTAAAACTACATTTCTTAATACATACATACATACATACATACATACATATATATATATATACACACACACACACACACACATATATATATATATATATATATATATATATATATATATATATATATATATATATATATATATATATATATATATATATATATATATATATATATATATATATATATATTATTACGCAACAAATTCACCTCAGATGTGGGGGTGAGGTAATTTGAATTTTGTTGTATGAGGCGCGGTGTAGTAATGGATAGCGGCTCAGACTGAGGAATCGGAGAGCCGAGTTCGAATTCCAGTCGAATCTATTACATTCACTTACCTTAAGAAAGATATGAATCCTCTTCTTCCCCCAGCTATGGCTAAATAGCAGGACAGACTGGTTTCTATAGTCTTGAAAGGCAACTAGTCTACCGCAGAAAGACATGGCAACCTAATGCGGAAAAAATGGTTTGAAAGCATGTATCTTCATATCCTTCACTTACTACATTACTAAAATATATACAATTATCTATACTTATTGAAAATAACATACTTCGGCAGAATGCAAGGGGTTTACTTTTAAGTCAAGTGCATAATGCATTTTTATTTGTAAATATATGCAAAAGATAGATGCCGTGAATATATATATATATATATATATATATATATATATATATATATATATATATATATATATATATATATACTGATGCATGTTTCATTAAATAATATAGACGAGTTTTGTCTATTTTAAGTTCCTTTCATATTGTCTGATAAGCTTAATAAGCAAACTATATATTTGATGAACAAATAAAATGCTTTCTTACAAGTTTTAATACTAAGCAAATAGAATATAATGCTTTAACTAATCCCAAACATATTAATCTCTTATATCGTAGTTAAATGCATACTAATTATAAACAAGATGAAAATATACTAAAAAAATTAGTAAATACTAATATATCTACATCAGATCCTAGCAAAAAAATTAGGTTAATCATATACTACACTAAATCTAGTCTATCCAACTTAATTATTCGCAATGATTCTTTCTCCCCTCCTCATTAGTGATTTGCAAAAAGCCAACATAGTTTACAAATTCAAATGCCCTTTGGGAGATTGTATCTCCAATGGATTAAATAATATTTATGTTGGTCACACCACAAACTCGCTTTCACGACGCTTGACACTACATTTGAATGATGACTCTAACATTTTTAGGCATTTAAACAACATGCCTGGCCGCGTACACAATTCTGGAAAATCCTTGTTGAAAACACATCTATACTTAAACATGAAAACAATAAACAAAAACTAAAAATTCTTGAAGCAATATACATAAAACAGTTGAAACCTAACCTGAACAAAATAAACTACGATATTTTTAAATGCCTATAATTGATAACAGAAGCCATTGGTTTATACCAACGGTTTCCCATACTTAATACTTCTCGTTTTCACTCTCGCGTGGTCATGTGTGGCGTCACGAGCTGCGACGCGATTTTCGCTTCTGCGTCTCGTATACACGAGTTTGTCGTTGCTTTTAAATTTTTCATGCAACAAAAACAGACTATCATTATTGTTTCGTCCGTGTATTGTTTGATATATTGAAAAGTAATGGTCATCTTTGATAATGTAAGCCGAAAACTTAGATTGAATTTAAACATGTAACAATATGGCGATTTCGTTTCGTCTTTCAATGATAATGTTATTAAGCTTATCAGAAAATATAAAAGGAACTTACTTAAAATACATATACAAAACGTGCCTATATTATCTAATGAAACATGCATCAATGAAAAACAGCTGCTTAAATACACACAATTTATACATATATATATATATATATATATATATATATATATATATATATATATATATCCTATGTAACTGCATATATGGATATACTTTTTAATGATTCTTCATAGTATCACTGGTCTTTCATAATATTAATCAGACTTTGATACATTTTTCTAATGTTTGTATTGTTCTTTGTATTATGTCTTCCCAGAATTCTTTGCTTGAATATTGGTACTCCTACTAATGTACAGGTTGCGATGGGTATATATATATTATATTTTTAATTTTACGTATGCACGTTGTTTGTCTTTGATTTTGTCGACTGCACAGTATAATATTTTCCGTGAGAAAAAAAGAGCATCATGACGCAAATCCCCCCTCCCCCCGACAGAAATTAGGAAATGGCAAGCTGTACTGCTTTGCATTCAGGCCGGAAAGCTTCAATAGAAACATATCAGTGGGTCCCGGTGTCAAGCTGAGGACAGTGCAGAAGATTCGGAAAGAATTCGATGAGTCTAATTGACAGCTCGGAAAGTTCACTCTGGATATTGAGTTCTACCTGAATTCTATCCTCTTGGAAATATATATATATATATATATATATATATATATATATATATATATATATATATATATATATATATATATATATATTATATTTATATATATATATATGTATATTGAACACATTATCTATCTATCTGTCTATCTATCTATCTATCTATCTATATATATATATATATATATATATATATATATATTATATTCATATATATATGTATATTGAACACATTATCTATCTATCTGTCTATCTATCTATCTATCTATCTATATATATATATATATATATATATATATATATATATATATATATATGTGTGTGTGTGTGTGTGTGTGTGTATATAACAGACATATATACCGTGAGCAGCTAATATCAGTAATTACTTAACATTTTTCTAACAACTTGTTTTTCTTTTTTTCAAATAATCCAAGAATAACATTATTTTTATTTATTTATTCAAGATATTAACCGTTTCACCGGAGAAATCTTCTGTTCCTTTTAGAATAATCAGTTGGATTAATAGAAAAACAAATCTATGTGTCAAAGGAAGTTGATTCTGTAACTCACATTAATTACCCTAGCTTATCATTTAATTAATCTCCTTTACAATACCAACTTCTCCCCAGAGATTTTATTATTATATCTGTTAGCATTCTATAAAATTCATCAGTCTACCATTCTACAAGGTGCGATGGGTAAATTGTGCCAACTTTATATTTTTTTTAATTTCACGCATGCGTGTTGTTTGTTTTTGATTTTGTGGACTACACAGTACCGTAGGGTCAGCTAGACACTGTGAGAAAAAAGAGCATCATGACGCAATTCACTCCGACAGAAATTTGGAAATAGCATTCTGTCCTGCTTGGCATTCAGGCCGGAAAGCTTCAATACGAACATTTAAGAGTGTTTGATTATCAATCTGAGGTAAGTGCAGAGGATGTGGAAAGAGTTGGATGAGTTTAACAGCGATTACGAAGGTACCTCTGACCGTTCTGATAAGAAAAGAACTCCCGAATTTGTTGGTGATGGCGTCAGTCTCAACGCAGAGGCTTATATCACGTCCTTGAGAAGATAGTGCTGCTCCGGGTCAAATGGGTGACTGCTGGAATATCCAACAAGACTGTGCACCTGGCCACACAAGCAGGAGAAACCAGTCATGGCTGTCAGACAATTTCTGCGACCACATCACGCATTACATCTTGCCACCTAACTACCCAGACTGAAATCACCTTAATTATTATGTGTTGCGCAGTTGTGAAAGACAAAAAAAGCTCCTTGTAACACCGAAGACGAACTAAAAGCAAGGATTATCGCAACATTCACCAACTTAAAGAAGGAGATCGTCCAGAAAAGATGCAGGAGATACCGAAGTTGTTTAGAGTCGGTGGTTGAAGCCAATGCCTATTTTATTAAATAAATTTACTCTTTAGTATTTCAAGATATTTTTGTGTAATTTTGGTAAATATATCTGTTAAAATGAGATTTCAGTGTGATTTTCATTTTTGCGTCATTTAGACGACAATTTACCCATCGCACCCAGTAGATCACTTAATGATAATACAAAAAGATTTCTTTTCGATTATTATCATTGGAGGCTTAGCTACAATTCCATTAATTTGATATCGTTGGAACTTTTGGGTCAAAGTAGGCAAGAGTCATTGTGTAGTATTAGATAGAAAGTTTTATATTAATATACCCTTTAGCGTAAACCTAAATACTTGAGATTGTATCAAAGAAAAAAAACCTTGTCCAGTAACTTTTTTTTAATGTTTCACCCCAAGCAAGGCGTGAAGCTACTAGCACGCAAGTGGTTACAGAGAGTTCGAGTGAGAGCAAGTAGGAGTGATAGAGGAAAGGATGAAGAGACGGTTAGAGGATAGATCAGAGCACCTGGTGACGTCGATTGACATTACATTTGAATTGTTTGAGATTATAGCTATCAGGAAAAAAAGAAATGGGGAGGGAGTTTCACAGGTGAGAAGTGCGAGACATGAAGCTATTGGAGTAGAAGAAACGGCTCCATTTAACAGTTTCGACAGTGAAAGTGTGAGAGCGGGATGCCAGCCTAGTTGAACGCTTAAATTCATGAAGTCTGGGAACCAGCGAAAGCAGCTCATCGGAGCAGTTACCGTGAAAGTATTTGTAAATAGACAGAGAGAGGCAACGGTGCGTCTGTGAGAGAGCGGCTGCAGACGAGATGCCAGATCAGGGCCAGTTAAATTGCATATCCATCTTTGGATTTTATCAAGGACCTTTAGATAAACAGAAGGGGTTCCAGACCATATATGGGCAAGGGCGAATGGTCGATTTGTAGACTTGAAGGATCGACTCCGGCGAGAAAAATTTCCTGGAGCGGCACAGGGAGCCAACTTTCCTTGCGGTGGACGAAGCTATTGACTCAATGTATTAGGTTGGTGCAAAAATAATGACGTAATAATGTCGTTTTTTGACGTTAAAAAATACGTCAAAAAACGACATTATTACGTCATTATTTTTGCACCAACCTAATATTTGTTCCATCTCAGGTCAGCAGTCCTTGTGAGACCGAGCAGTCGCAAAGAGGTGCCCTCGTGGAGTTGAGCGTCAAAGTTTCTAATGGGAGGCAGGGATGTTTCTCTCTGGTGAGTAATAGAGAGCAGAGAAAATGACATAATAAAGGTGTTGTCTTTCGTAATGATGGTTTAGTAGATGTCTATATTTCTGAGATGAGGTATTATGTACATTATTTACATTATTCGGACTCATCCTCATCTTTGTCGCCATATTTATCACAACGTTTCAGCCGTTGTACGCTTCTCCAGGTGGTTGGAATGTCGCACTGAACCCTTTATTTCGCTCAATGGGGTAGACTGTTCTAGTTCCACGTGCCATGTCTAATGGATGTCAGTCATCAGTTATCTCCTGTTAATTCCGCTCTCCAAGTTCTCCACCGCCTTAACCAGGTACTGAACTCACACTGTTAGGCCACAAAAATCTCATGAGCCAACCAAGCATAGAAATGAATACAATATGGGAAGCAGTAATAAGGAGGGCCAGAGAAAAGCGATAATAACAACAAAAATTGCAATATGATCTCTGGTAAAAACATGGAATGATAACAGCAAAAATTGTAATATGAGCACAGATAAAAAAAAAATGGTTGCTGAAAATATTAGGTTTATAATACCCAGAAATTCTTACACATGGCACAGTGGATATAGGCGTTGGTTAAATCAGGTGACAGGACTCAAAGAGTGTGAGTTCAATACCCGGTTATGGTAGTGGAGAACTTGGAGAGGGGAATTAATTGACATCCATTAAACATGGCACGTGGAACTAGATCAGTCTACCCCAGTGTCATGGGTCCTTACCTAAAACTACAGAATTAACTCTTCCTAACACTATGTATACTACGCCTCTCATGAGAGAGGGATGAATCGAGTCGAGCCGATAGTAGTTCACTCCAAACCAGACTGACAGTCATACTAACACCTTCCACATCTTGTATTATTATTTCGTGTAATATACCTTCGTTATTTCTACTCGTGTGTCCGTGTTGTTCTTCCTTGATCCTAACCTGGACCATAACACCCAGTGAGCGAAATAAAGCGTTCAATTCGACATTCCAACCAACTGAAGAAGGCTGGAGCGTACAATTGCCGAAACGTTGTAATAAATAAATATTTCGACAAAGATTTGGACAATAGTTCGAATAATGTAAATAGTTGTTTAGTAGATATTGGCGTTGGTTAGTCAAAAGATTACAGGCACGAAAAAATAAGGTATCCTCCATTAGCAAAAATAATGGATACCAGAGGATGACCAGTGGAATACTTGGCCGAAACGTTTTGTCTGTAATAACACCTGAAACAATCAAAGATAGAAAAATACTTCAAATAAGCTTCATAAATTCATACAGAAAAAGTTTATTCCATGAAGCTACCCTCAGCCTTGAGAAGCTCTTTGATTTTGCCTCGGTAGCATGCCGTTTATATTAGCCACAGTAAAAAAAAAAAGAAATTTCAACAAATCCTTAACATTGTCAGGTCGCTGATTGCCTTCCTCTCGACCACCTAGTACCCTCAGTCGTAGAAATCAGGGGGATTCGAATCAGATGAACTAGGCTGTCACATGATCGTGAAAACTCTCAGATAGTTAATTCTGGATCATGTAGACTACACATTTAGCATAGAAGATGAGGAAATAGAAGGCAGAAAAGGCTGCGCTAGGTGTAGTTTCGCCCAATACCGCACATTGCTACAAAGCTAAAATCTCGAATCATGTTCTTAAATATCATCGTCAAATCGTAACTTTCATATGGCTGTCGTGTCGTTCAGAAATAATTAAACTACCAATTGTGTACGACCGCTTTCTCAGATCAATGATTAAAAATGCCCTCGAGCCAATGAAGCTTGTAGGTCTAAGAAAGTACCATACTAGTTTGAACATCGAGGACTGACGCTACAGAATCATAAGCAAAGAACTATCAAATTACAGAAACAACATCTCTTGAGAAATTTCAACGGAAGCTGCAAATAAAATGGATATCACATGTAAATCAAAGAGAAAATGACATAATAAAGATGTTAACATTCCACGCTACTTAGAGACAAAAGGTTAGGAAGTAATCCCTGGTCACTACTGGAAAGAGCGATAACAGTTAGTGGACTTGAAAAATTAAATTTCCTGAAAAATTCTTTTAATAGAGAGATTTTATAAATTTCAACCAATAGTAGTTCTGGCAGGTCAGGCAAAGAAATGCCGAATGTTTCCTGATACAAAAATGTCTAACATTAAAATTAGCATTACGTGGCAATGGAGAAAAGATGTCTCGAATAATTACAGCCGCTCCATGGATTAAGGGCTTGATCACTGTGTCGAGTATTTCGATGGAGACGGTCCTACTGATTTTGGTTCCCAGTGGAAAGAAAGAAAGGGAATTTTATGAAAGAAAGAAAGAAAGAAAGAAAGAAAGAAAGAAAGAAAAAAAGAAAGAGAATTTTAACAAGAAAGAAAGAAAGAAAAATAAAGGAAAATGAAAACTGAGAAAGAAAGAAAGAAAGAAAGAAAGAAAGAAAGAAAGAAAGGGAATTTTAAAAAGAAAGGAAAAAGAAGGCAGGAAAATGGTAACTGAGAAGAAAGAAAGAAAGAAAGAAAGAAAGAAAGAAAGAAAGAAAGAAAGAAAGAAAGGGAATTTTAAAAAGAAAGTAAAAAGAAGGCAGGAAAAATGGTAACTGAGAAGAAAGAAAGAAAGAAAGAAAGAAAGAAAGAAAGAAAGAAGGGAAATTTAATAAGAACGAAAACAAGAAAAAAGGAAGGAAAAAGACAACTGAGAAAAAAGAAAGAAAGAGTATTTCAACATGAAATGGAAAAGAAGGATAGATAAATAGCAACTGAGAAGAAAGAAAGAAAGAAAGAAAGAAAGAAAGAAAGAAAGAAAGAAAGAAAGAAAGGGAATTTTAATAAGAAAGAAAGCAAGAAACAAAAGGAAGGAAAAAGACAACTGAAAGAAAGAAAGAAAGAAAGAAAGAAAGAAAGAAAGAAAGAAAGGGAATTTTAATAAGAAAGAATTTAAAAAAAATGAAAATAGAAACTGAGAAATAAAAGAAAAAGAGAATTTCAACACGTAAAAGGAAGGAAAAGGAAAATGAGAGAGAAAGAATGAAAAACAAAAACTTTAAAGAAAGAAAGAAAGAAAGAAAGAAAGAAAGAAAGAAAGAAAGAAAGAAAGAACGGGAATTTTAATAAGAAAGAAAGCAAGAAACAAAAGGAAAGAAAAGACAACTGAAAGAAAGAAAGAAAGAAAGAAAGAAAGAAAGAAAGAAAGGGAAATTTAACAAGAAAGAAATTTTAAAAAAATGAAAATAAAAACTGAGAAATAAAAGAAAAAGAATTTCAACACGTAAAAGGAAGGAAAAGGAAAATGAGAGAGAAAGAATGAAAAACAAAAACTTTAAAGAAAGAAAGAAAGAAAGAAAGAAAGAAAGAAAGAAAGAAAGAACGGGAATTTTAATAAGAAAGAAAGCAAGAAACAAAAGGAAAGAAAAGACAACTGAAAGAAAGAAAGAAAGAAAGAAAGAAAGAAAGAAAGAAAGAAAGAAAGAAAGGGAAATTTAACAAGAAAGAAATTTTAAAAAAATGAAAATAAAAACTGAGAAATAAAAGAAAAAGAATTTCAACACGTAAAAGGAAGGAAAAGGAAAATGAGAGAGAAAGAATGAAAAACAAAAACTTTAAAGAAAGAAAGAAAGAAAGAAAGAAAGAAAGAAAGAAAGAAAGAAAAACTAAAACTAGAAATTCTCTACGAAAAATTCAAGCAAGTGCTGGTAGTGGGTCAGAATGGGGATGTTCGTTAACGTTAACCAGGCCGTCTTGTTCCCATCATGCTTTGTTTATTCTCTCTCTCTTCACCGAAGCAACCAGGTGTCTTTTTCTCTGCGCCGTTGAAAATGGGCATAGCCACTCGAAGAAAGAAAGACATAAGAACACAAAACGCTGAGTTGTTTAGGTGAATAGATTTTATTATTATAAAACTCGTCCTGACCAATGTTTGTAAAGTTTTCCGCGTTACAGGAGCGACACATGTCTTACCGAAGACTGTTTAAATGGCTTTGTGTTGATGTGATCTGTGCAGACCAGGGGATTATCAATTAATGTACACACAGATCAGATTTTTACGATTCTAATTACATATGATATAAACGATAATATGGGCACAGTAGTTTGTATTCCATATATATATATATATATATATGTGTGTGTGTGTGTGTGTGTGTGTGTGTGTGTGTGTGTGTATGTGTGCGTGTCTGTGTGTGTGTGTGTGTATGTGTGCGTGTGTGTGTGTGTGTGTGTGTGTGTGTGTGTGTGTGTGTGTGTGTGTGTGTGTGTGTGTGTGTGTGTGACTAGTCGCCAGTGCTGTAAGTAATATACATGAAGAAAAAAATCTAGAGACATAACTCAAACTTAACTGGAGTTTTTATATACACAATGGATTTTCTGCACTTGCTGTTTTGGCTTAGTGGTGAGGTATTGAACTGAAGCTTACAAGGTTTCATCGATATTATTCTGTAACGCAATTAAATCAACAATTCAAAAGATGATTTTAAGCCTAAAAATTAAATTCACATTTACAGTGATTTTTATTTGACTTCATATAATACGCACCATCACATAATTGCCCTACTATTTTAAAAGGATATTTTTTTTTGGGGGGGAAATAGCATGTTTTATCATATATTATTTGAAATATATTTTAAAGTGATTTTGAACATATATAATTTTGTGCATTTGAATAAAATATCATCACACTCGACTGGAAAAAAGTATGGAAACCTATATTTTATTTTTATTTTATTTTGCTTATTTTTCCTTCAAAGGAAACTAAATTCAATTTACCAAAGCAGAAATGAAATACGGTTACATTAGGGCAGGTCAATTTTGGAAACGTTGTATTGCCCTCAATTTGCAAATTTTGCTTTGACATACCAAAAAAGCATATTTTCTTTTTAATTGTTACGAATTTTTTTTTTTTTTTTGAGGAATCGATTTTAAAGATGAAGTTTCGATTCAAAATCTTAGCGTTAGAATTTCATTCTGGTGATCAGTGAAATCCTTATATCACAGCCTTATAAAATTTATAATTTAAATATATACATTTATTTGATTTGAAATTCACAGGGAGCATTAGTTCCATAACCATCGACTGTATATCTCTAACATAATCCAGAGGATAAACCAAAGGTTGACTGAAATACAGAATGTTGCATTAAAAACTTTACAGCACATTGCCTTCGCTTTGCTTCCAGAAAATATTCTTTTCTCATTGTTGATGTCAGCAGATGAATTAGAGATGAGAGAAGAGACTATAAAAACAAAATTGTCCAACAAATAGTTCAGTGATTGTGTCATGCGTGACACACGCTTAGGCGATCATGTATCTTTGCCCTCAATTTTCAAATTTTGCTTTGACATGCTAAATAACGAGGTTATGGTTACATGACTGACGAGTCAGATTTTTTTTCCGCAGTAGATTGCCATTTTTTTTTTGTTTTTGTTTTTTTTTTTTGCGGTAGAATAGTTGACACCCAAGGCAATACTGTCTGTCCTGCTAATTACCCATAGCTAGGAAGGCGAAGAAGAGGATTCATACCTTTCCCAGGTTTAAAATGTAATGAATTCGACTGGAATTCGACTCTCCTACTCTTCAATCTATCTATCTATCTATCTATCTATCTATCTATCTATCTATCTATCTATCTATATATATATATATATCTAAGTTTATTCCTATCTATCTATCTATCTATCTTAGTCTGTTCATATCTATCTATCTATCTTTCTATCTATCTATGTAAGTCTATTCCTATCTATCTATCTATCTATCTATCTATCTATCTATCTTAGTCTGTTCATATCTATCTATCTATCTTTCTATCTATCTATGTAAGTCTATTCCTATATATCTATCTATCTAAGTCTATTCCTATCTATCTATCTTAGTCTGTTCATATCTATCTATCTATCTATCTATCTATCTATCCATCTATCTATCTATCTAAGTCTATTCCTATCTATCTATCTATATATCTTAGTCTGTTCATATCTATCTATCTATCTATCTATCTATCTATCTATCTAAGTCTATTCCTATCTATCTATCTATCTATCTATCTATCTATATATCTATCTATCTATCTATCTAAGTCTATTCCTATCTATCTATCTATCTATCTATCTATATATATATATATATATATATATATATCTTAGTCTGTTCATATCTATCTATCTATCTATCTATCTATCTAAGTATATTCCTATCTATCTATCTATCTATCTATCTATCTATCTATCTATCTATCTATCTATCTTAGTCTGTTCATATCTATCTATCTATCTCCGTCAGTCAGTTATGTGCGATGCGTGATACACGCTTAAGCGATGATGCATCCTTAGATACATCACTGACGAGGCAGATTTTATCCCGCAGTAGGTTGCCATTAGTTTCTGCGTAGACTAGTTGCCACCCAAGGCTATAGAACCCGGTCTGTTCTGCTATTTACTCATAGCTTGTATGAGGAAGAAGAATATTCATACCTATCCCAAGGGTATTAGCACGTAAGCGAATGTAATGGATTCGAAATGGAATTCGAACTTGGCTCTTCGATTCCTCCATCTATCTCAAAGAGTTCAATATTCTTTAATATATTTTTTAAATTCATATAAAATATTTACCGAAATTAATTTTCATAAATTCCTTATTCCTTTTGATGATATAAAAGTGTATTAACATCAACTATATTTCTTTCCTTCCTTCTTTTTTTCCTTCGTTGATTCAAAACATGTTATCACTTTCTTTTTCAGCTTTTTATACATTCCTTTAAAAAGTTACGTACCACGCTTAGGCGATCATATATCTTTCGATATATGACTGAGAAGGCAGATTGTTTCCCCGCAGTAGATTGCCATTTCTTTCTGTGGTAGACCAGTTGCCATCCAAGGCTATAGAACCTGGTCTGACCTGCTATGTACCCAGAGATGGGAGGAGAAAAGGATTCATGCCTTTCACAAGGGTATTAGCACGTAAATAAATGTAATAGATTCGACTGGATTTCGACTCTTGGATTCCTCAATCCGAGGCGCTTTCCATTACTCCACCGATCCTTCCTGTCCAATCCATAAGTAGACATATATTCATATTTAATTTCAATTAAAGGTGCAATTATAATTTATAAATTCATGAATCATTCATACAAAAAAACAAATATAGAGGTTAATGATTTAAATGGCGAGAATACATCCTCGCAAACAATATAAATAAGATACACCAACCCCGAACCTGTATATGAATGATATGATCCCTGTTTATCAATTCCAGTTGCATAAGGTCTTTTTAATTTTTTACAAGCTTTCGTCTGTTCCTACAGACATCCTCAGGTATGGAAATAGATTTTGTTCTTGTTTTTACTTCTCGGTAATAAGAGGACAACGAAAATTTCATATTTAATTAGCTATCAGAGTCTGTCTATATTTCTGAGATGAGGTATTATGTACAGTATTTACATTAGTCGGACTATTGTCCTCATCTTTGTTGCCATATTTGTCACAACGTTTCGGCCGTTGTACGCTCCGGCCTTCTTCAGGTGGTTGGAATTTCGAACTGATCCCTTTATTTCGATCACTGGGGTAGACTGTTCTAGTTCCACGTGCCATGTTTTGATGGATGTCAGTTATCAGGTATGTTTAATTAGCTATGTCGATTTGCAGGACTAATTTTAAAATTTAATTCGAATTACATCACAAAAATATAAACAAGTATGGATAAATTTTTCAGTATCAGTCTATATTTCTGGGATGAGTATAAGTAGTACCCTACAACATAACAACTACCCTGGGTACATAGCAGAATCCCCAATAAACTGGAATAGGCGGGTCCAAGAGGAGGAGGAGGACAACAACACTCAGAAAACAGTATGTCTGCCTTATGTAAAGGGATTATCAGAGAAAATACAAAGGATCTGCAGTGCATATAACATCAGGACAACCTTCAAAAGCTTGACGACACTTTGCAGATATCTCTCCCGATTAAAACACCACATAGACTAGAACATGACTAATGACTCTGAGTATGCGATCCCCTGCAGCTGCGGAAAGAAATATGAAGGGGGGACAGGCCGTCCCCTTAAAGGTAAGGCTTCAAGAACACCAAAAGCTGTAACACGAGGGGAAGAGGAAAAATCAGGCGTAGATGACCACATATGCTAGGCCACAAAAATCGCCTGAGCCGACTAAGTATAGAAATGAATACAATATGGGAACCAGTAATAAGGAGTGCCAGAGAAACGCGATAATAACAACGAAAATTGCAATATCAGCTCTGGTAAAAACATACAATGATAACAGAAAAAATTGCAATATGAGCACCGGTAAAAAATCAGTTGCAGAAGACATTACATTTATAATACCCAAAAATTCATACAACAGGACGTCTAACCACACTGATGATCTGTGATTCAGCGAAACAGTCTGTCTGTGGATAACAATATATATATATATATATATATATATATATATATATATATATATATATATATATATATGTTCCTGAAATTTTTCTTTCAGTTGACCTCTCGGGAATGAAAGTGTGAGTTTGTAAACAATGACTACTACTGCTAATAATACAATACTCTTCAATAAAACGAATCGAATTTGATCAGTCATTGGCCTGTTTATTTAAAAAAAATACGCTTAAACTCACCTCCATCCCTGCACCAACGGCTTAGGGGTAGATATTCCGACTGACGTCAATTCAGTGGGGTTTTGATCCTAGCTAGAGGCAACCGGACGTCTAGCAACACTGAGGAGCTGTGATGGACCGAAACAGTCTGTCTGTGGATAACAGTGTGTGTATATATATATATATATATATATATATATTTAATTTCGATTATAGGTGCAGTTCAATTTCAATTTTTACATGAATTGTTTTTTGCATGAATGATTCATGCAATATATATATATATATATATATATATATATATATATATATATATATTCCAAGCGAGTACCACCATTTATATATATATATATATATAAATATATATATATATATATATATATATATATATATATATATATATATATATATATATATTGCATGAATCATTCATACAAAAAACAATTCATATATATATATATATATATATATATATATATATATATATATATATATATATATATGTGTGTATATATATATGGTGGTACTCCCTTGGAAAAACCTTGGATGTATGTATGTATGTATGTATGTATGTATCAATGATACATTTAAAACTTAATTTTCACCCAATCTCTAATATCTGTACAAAAATAGTTCCGTTAAAAAAGATGTCTCACAAATTAATATTAATTTACTTTTCTCTTGTTTGGTACATTTTTTAATGTAAATGACATTCAGTTATATGACGTAAACCATTTTAAATGATTTCGAACCATTTTTCACATTAATCTTTAGACTTTTAATTTAAGAATTAATATGATGACTCTCAAATTCGACTTAATAAAGAAACAGACAGTATATCTAAATCGAATATCTTGTTAAAAGTTTTTATACGAGTTGAAGATACTGTCTGGTAACAAAAGATCTTCATTTCAATTGATATAAAGATGTTGGGGCCAATAAAGATAGCGATCAACAAGACGGTATGAGTAGAAATTTGGGAATGAACTGGACGTGGGGAAATATAGCGTCGATTCGCCGATATATGCTTGACGTCAGCCTTTGAAAAGATAACTTCCGTATCAAAGATGAAAAAAATGGAAAGGAAGCAGACGACCAATATGATGGCGCTTATAATGTCGATAGCACGTCTAGAGATAGTAATATTAACGGTAAAAATGTTCACAGTTTTGCTGATGAAGTCGCATATAGTTAAATTAATGATGCCATTAAGAGAAAAGTATTAAAAAAATTATCCTATATTTAACAGCATTGACGTTGCTAAAATTCATGGCGACCTGGTAGCGTCGTATTCTAATTTCATGCTTTTATATTTCTGAAAGCTCACGTTGTAACAATCGACCAATGAAAACACATTTCTTTTTTTTAATCATTTCACCCCAAGCAAATTGATAATGCCACTAAGACGAATGGACCTACAGGGCGTCAAAGGGAATAAGAACAGTTTATTGAGAAGAAAGAACAAAAAAAAAATAGGTTTCAGGAAGA
Organism: Acanthosepion lycidas; assembly: GCA_963932145.1. Taxonomy (NCBI): domain Eukaryota; kingdom Metazoa; phylum Mollusca; class Cephalopoda; order Sepiida; family Sepiidae; genus Acanthosepion; species Acanthosepion lycidas. The sequence goes on from OZ010606.1 coordinate 76,812,875, forward strand.
CAAGATAGCGAGTGGCGTTACATTTATTTTTTTGAAGATTGAACGGGGCAGGAAAGCAAGACACCGGAAGAAAGTTCCACAGACGAAAAGTGCGAAATAGGAAATTATTAGAATAGAATAGGAAGCAAAAAGAGATGAATTGAAGGAATAATCTTGAGTAATTGTTCGATGTCAGTCACAAACAGTCACACGTGATACACGCCCCGGAGATCATTCATCTTTTGATACATGGCAGACGAGGCAGAAGATTTTTCACTCAATAGGTTGTTGTTACTTCCTGCGGTAACCTAGTCGCCATCAAAGAGTATAAGAACCAATCTGTCCCACTAGGGTGAGAAGAGATGGATTCATGCCTTTCCCAAGGGTATTTAAGCATAAGTGAACTTAACGAACCCGATCGGAATTCGAACTCCGCTCTCCGATTTCTCATTCCGAACCGATATCCATTATACCTACCTGCACACATCCAATTCTCCGAAAAGAGCGAAACATGATTGGATATGAAGAGGAAGGCCGTGCTCCTTATCATCAGAGCACTGGGAGCAATCAAAAAAAAATCATTACAAGAAGAATGAAAGAACTAGAAATCCGATAACAACGATTCAGACGTCACCAGCGAACACTAGAGTTCTGGAGATTTGACCAGACTGATAATCATCAGTGACCTCTGTTATGAAAACAATTATAATACCAATACAGACAAAGGAAATATCTAAAGCCATCGCAATAACTACTGATTTTTGTCTCTCTACTTAATAATAATAATAATAATAATAGCTAATCGCCAAGTCATCGTTCTTAGAGACCACAAACAAAAAATTTGCCTCCTTATTGATATGACAGTCCCTAAAGGCTGCAATGCATCTTTGAAGATCTTCAAAAAGCTGTCAAAATACAATGACCTTGAAATCGAAATCTCAAAAATGTGGCACATGGGAACATCAACAATTCCAGTTATAGTTGGAACCTTCGGAATGATTGGAAAAGATTCCAATAGACTCATTGAAGGGATTCCGGGTAGCCCATGCCTTAAAGAAATAAATGTTCCCAAGAGTACAGCCTACACCTTATGAAGAGCTTTATAGATGTAAAATATGTTGGGTTTTTTTTTGTGTTTTTTTTTTAAATTGCTCAGTGGAAAATATCTTGATATTTCTAGCCTTAGGACTCTTGGCGGGACCCGGAAAGAAATGAGTACATACCAGAAATCAAAAGGATAATAATAATAATAATAATAATAATAATAATAATAATAATAATAATAATAATAAGCACATACTACACGAGACCCATAGCTCCAATATCTGAATTGATTGGAAAGGTTAAATTGATTGGAAAGGTTATTTTTTTCCAGCACCGTAATATACTACAAAGCCAAGATATTGCTTCTGAAAACACAAATTCTTTAAATAGCTACGCTGATCTAAATTTCATATAGATATCATATATGACATCCAATTGATTCACAGATGCCTAAGTGTTATGGTGAAACACACCTATTCTATAGTTAATAGACTCTCCCACCTAATATAAGTAGGAGTAAGAGAAACCAGGATCAGTCGATGTCGGACGACCGACTGAACGGTTGAACTCTCTGCCTTCGGGCGGGGAGGAACCCGAACGAGGCTACGCCGAAGGGCGGAATCTCGTTCTGGGAGGTAAACCTGACCCTGAACCCGTTTATACGGGTTCAAAGGGTATATTTTTGGCCGAGCCCACGGGCTCGGAGATCCCACATTAAACCGGCCTTGTGCCACATGATACCCTTGTGGGGGGGGGGGGTGACTAAATACTAGTCGATGTCGGACGACCGGCTGAACGGATAAACTCTCTTCCTTCGGGCGGGGAGGAACCCGAACGAGGCTATGCCGAAGGGCAGAGCCTCGTTTGGGTAGGTAAACCGACCCTGAACCCGTTTATACCGGTTCAAAGGGTATATTTTTGGACGAGCCCACGGGCTCGGAGTTCCCACGTTAAAACGGCCTTGTGCCACATGATATCCTCGTGGTGGGAGTGACTAAATACTAGTCGATGACGGACGACAGTACACGACAGTTAGTCGAATACGAAAGTAGTCAGCGACCACAAGATTACTCTGCGTAATACCTATTATCTCAAGTTCCTAACGTTTTGTACGTCGAACCTATTTTAGGGCCGATTTAGTACAAATACAAACCTCCACTGCGAAAATGCTCCACAACACTAAGCAATAATCCGTTGACAACTGTATTGTCAGTAAAACGGCTTAATATGGATAACGTGTATGGCATCCAATTGATTCACAGATGCCTAAACAACCATCCGTAGACAACTCCATTCTCAGTCAATAACGGTTTAATAGAAATTAATCCTCTAAATCAAAATCGTGAAATGTTTTGCCGAATAATAAAGGCGACGTTAACTGCAACAACAACAATAAAGATGTGCAACAAATATAATGAGAAGAAATAGTGATATTTAATTTTCTACACTTCTGCCGTGTTCCTTCAAAACATAGGTGATCATGGCGCTCCACATCTTTCTATTCCTCGTAGCTCTTAATACGTTTTGTCTTTTTGTTAGTTTTCCCAAACTCTGTTCTGTCATCCATTTGCTCAAGCTCATCAACTACGTTAAGCGCTGCTTTCCTCTGTTCCTCTTTCCCTCAATTTGTCACGTGAGTCTTATTCTTTTATGTGTCGTGTCTCTTCAGGACATATGGAGTCATGGCCCTCCACATCTTCCTGTTAGATGTAACTCTTAATAAGTTTTGTCTTTTTGTTATTTCTCTCACACCCTATACTTCCATCCATTTGCTCAAGCTCTGCAAGTATGTTACACGCTATTTTCCTCTGTCTTTTTTCCTTCAACCTGTCATGTGAGTATCAGATTTTCCAAGCCCTCCTTCCTCATTACCTACCCCAGAAGTTTCAGCTGCCTCTTCCTGATGTTAAGTATAATTTTCCTTTTTTAATTTCATTTACTCTAAAACCTTGTCTTTGCTCACATGTTCGGTCCATGGTATCCTCAGCATCTTTCTGTAGAACTACATTTCTGTGTTTCAAGTCTCTTCTTCATCTTTGAGGAGATTTTTCAGCATTCACTGCCATAGAGGAGGATATATCTAAAGCAAAATGAATGGAAATTGTAGGGGTTTTTTTTTTCTAATATTACAGAAAGATCTATAACAATTACTGTACTTGAGAAGCCAAATTTTCTGAAATACTGTTCGACCAATGAATGTCGAATATTTCTTGTAAGGAAACGATTATGTTTATTATTATTAATATTAACCAAAATTTGGAGAATTGAGTTAAAGGAAAATAACTGAGATATCTGGAAGCGGCATGGCACGAAATAAAGAGTTCAGTTCGAAATTCAAATCACCTGAAGAAGGCCGAAGAGTAAAACAACCGAAACGTTGTGAATATGACAATGAAGTTGAGTATAACAGTCCGAACAATGTAAACGATGCAAGTAATAATAATACCTCATCTCAGAGATATAGAGGCCGAGACGTAGTGAATATGGAAATTAGGATGCGGATAAAGGTCCGACTAATGTAAATAATGCTAGCAATCATAATACCTAATCTCGTAGATATAGAGGCCGAAACGTAGTGAGTATGAAAATGAAGAAGAGGATAACAGTCTGAATAATGTAAATAATGCAAGTAATTATAATACCTCATCTCTGATGTATAGAGGCCGAAACGTAGTGATTATGGCAATAAAGATGAGGATAACAGTCTGAATAATGTAAATAATGCAGGTAATCATAATACCTCGTCCCAGAGATATACAGGCCGAAACCTTTTGAGTATGGCAATGAAGATGAGGAAAAGTGTTCGAATAATGTAAATAATGCAAGTAATCATAATACCTCATTTCTGTGGTATAGAGGACGAAACGTTGGCAATAGAGATGAGGATAACAGTCTAAATAATGTAAATAATGTTAGTAATCATAATACGTCATATCCGAGATATAGAGGCCGAGACGTAGTGAATATGGTAGTTAAGATGAGGATAACAGTTCGACTGATGTATATAATGCTAGTAATCATAATACCTCATCTCTGAGGTATAGAGGCCGAAATGTAGTGACTATGGCAATGAAGATGGGGATAACAGAGTAATGTAAATAATGCTAGTAATCATAATACCTCATCTCGGAGATATAGAAGCCGAGTGGTAGTGAATATGGTAATTAAGATGAGGATAACAGTCCGACTGATGTATATAATGCTAGTAATCATAATACCTCACCTCAGAGGTATAGACAGTTATTATTATTTACTATATTAATTATTGTTAATATAATAGTTATATAACAGTTATGTTGATGTTCTTCTTCTAGTCGTAGGAAAATGGTAGTAAAATACTAATAAAATAAAATCCTTGAATCAATAGAAATTATGAATTTTTTCTTCCTCCCTTCCTTTAGCATGGTATTCTTGGAATCCAGAAAGTCGCCCGAGAAATGCGGAAACGCCGCAGGTGAACGGAAAAAGGTTAACTTACAAAATCGGGTCTTATTAAAATTAGCAATTTTTCTACCGTCGATTCTTACGATTTATTCATTAAAACTGGCGAGAATTTTGTTGGGGTTTTTGCGCCTGGGTTGGGGAATGAGAAAGCAAAGATGCAATAGAGCAGGGATTTTTTTTTTTTTTTTTTTTTTCATTTTATTTTATTTTATTTATTTATTTACCCCCTTTCTGCTCCGGGCAATCATTCCAGATCGGCCCTCTTGAGCAACTTGTACGAACATTTTTCATTCAAAGATTCGTCTTTCTTTATTTTTATTTTTTTGTTTTGTTTTATTTTTTATTTTTTTTTTTTGTCATTAAACTTTTGTTTCTTCATTTTATTCTTTTTTTACAGGACATATGTAAAATTTACTGGTGGCTTACCTCGTAGCTGAAGTGGTTGTTTTTTTTCCCCACCAGTATCTGAGACTGGTTTGTAAGCTAAGGTAGAATATTGATTGTAAATCAATACAAACATTCTTCATCTGAAATATTGGCGCAACATAATCTTCCTAAATTTCTTTTACTTATTTACCTTGTCCCGTTTCTGAACTCAGTAAATATATTGCACTTTCAATTGCTATAGCAATGTGAATTTCATCCTTACTATTAGGTTGGTGCAAAAATAATGACGTAATAATGTCGTTTTTTGACCTTAAAAATACGTCAAAAAACGACATTATTTCGTCATTATTTTTGCACCAACCTAATATTACTCAAACAATGGCCTTGTGTCAGACTAAGATAAACTCAGTAAATGACTGAGTTCCTACCGTAGAACAATCCACAATTTTAGTGAATCTAATTTTACAATTACAGCCTTGTATCATACAATGCATAATTATGGACGCCTACCGTAGCGCAATAATATTATAAGATAATATAATAAGAAATTTGGTCTTTTTAAACCCTTCACTGGTATAATGAATTCAGTCCTCACAAAGTGCTCTAATACAGTGACCTTAGCCCTGACTATGCAAAGTCAATAACTGTCTAATTTACTTGAATTGCTTTTTTTACCCCTATTGTCTTTTTTTTTTTTTATTTAGTATTAATTTGTTTCTTTATTTTTTTATTTTCATTTGTACTTTAAAACGTTTTTTGTGTTCGCTTTTGTTTTTTGTTTCTTCACAAAAAAAAAGACGATGCTATTTTAAAGCTATGTAAGGGAGATAACCGCGTGACTGTCATGGTATCTCTCCGGGAGCAAGAGAAAATGAACCGTAGCTGTCGACGGGAAAAGTTGAATTATATCATTTCTAGGCTGGACGAATCCGTGAGGTTTATTTTTGTTTTATTTCAACCATCAAGTTTTTTCATCTTGTTACTGTTGTTGTTGGTGGGGGTGTTGCTGAATTTTTTAATTTAACATCAGCAAATGACACGAATTCTAGCTCCACCCCTTCTTCCTACCCCCTTCTTCGTGCTTTTCCACATTTAACCCTAACCCCATCCACAACCATTTCTTCTTCTTCTGTTTCTTCTTTTTCAGCTTCCTTTTGTCACAATCTATCCTTTCTCACTTTTCCTCCTCTTCTCATAATCCTGCTTCTTCCTTTTCTTCTTCTTTTTCTTCTTACTCTTCTTCTTCTTCTTCTTCTTACTATTATTATTATTATTATTATTATTATTATTATTATTCATTTATTTGCTTATTTTTTATCTTTTTTGTTTTTCTTTCCCTCTATTATTTTAACCTATTTTTTTTCAAACTATCTCCTTCACATCCTCATTAGATTTAAATATTTCTTTTTCTTCTTCTTCTTCTTACTTTTTCTTCTTATTATTCTTCTTCTTCTTTTTCTTCTTCTTCTTCTTATATTTTCTTCTTCTTCCTTTTTCTTCTTCTTCTTACTTTTTCTTCTTCTTCTTCTTCTTCTTACTTTTTCTTCTTCTTCTTCTTACTTTTTCTTCTTCTTCTTCTTCTTCTTCTTACTTTTTCTTCTTCTTCTTCTTCTTCTTCTTCTTGTTTCAACTTCTGTATTTTTACTTCTTACTTTTTTTTTTTTTCATTTTGTCGCTTTTTCTTTGTCCCCTCTGCTTCTCTCTTTCATTCCTTATGTTCTTTCTCCTTTTCTTATATTCTTACCCTATTCTTCTTCTTCGTCTTCTTTTTTTTCTTCTTCTCTCTCTCTCTCTCTCTTTCTCTCTCTCTCTCTCTCTCTCTCATCTCCTTTTTTCATATATTCAGTCTCTTTCGGCTTTGTCGTAGCCACGTAAAGATTTTTATTACGGATACATGATCAAAAGTTATCTTTCCCTCAAGCGTTATTTTTATCATGTCGCATAGCTATGCATCGAGCGATAGTTGCACAGAAGCAGCATCCCACCTTGCATTTGCTTATATTTAATATCTACCATCTACAAAGCCTACGGCTACTTTTTTCATCATCTGAATCTTGTAAAATTTTAAACCAGTTGATAGAGATTTCCATAAGAACCCCAAACAAGTGGATGCTATAGCTCATCTCTATAAGATATGGCTTACCTTTTAAAACCGTCTCATCCTAATAGGCACAGGTTCAATTCCAGATATTCTCATTTAGGGGTTTAGGTAAACCAATATATATATATATATATATATATATATATATATATATATATATATATATATATATATATATATATATTATGAAATGGATAAAGTCCGACAATTATTTTAAGACATTTTTATGTTTAACATTTTTTTTATAGATACAAATATTTAAGTAAATGCTCTGTTTATAATAAACAGTATTAACGACATTTACCGTCCTGAATGTCCGAGAAATTTTCATAGAAAATATGCGTCCTCTGACAGAAATCGAACCTGTATCCTATACGGAACCGTCGTGCTTCTACCGATTTAGCCACAGAGGAGCGTTCGATTATCAAGGTCGATTTTACTGTTTTTAAACTACAATTCTATATGATTTTCTCTTGTACATTCATATTTGCTCGATGCGTATCCAAATGTAAATAAATAATTTCATTTTATATATTAAAACACACACACACACACATATATATATATATATATATATATATATAAGACAATAGGAAAACTCTAATATTACCCGACGCATTTTGTCCAATGTGGACTTTTCAAGGCAAAAATGAAATGAATTTATTAAAACAAAGTAACTAATTTATATATATATATATATATATATATATATATATATATATATATATATATATATATATATATATATATTGTATTTCAGCAGCAAGAATTCTTTTAAACATGGTTGAATTTGAAATAAATTTAAATTTTGTTGAATAACATCGACAATTTTTGTCTATGCAATGTTATATTAACGTTTTCAAATTTCCGTTTAATGATTATGTCATGTGCATGGTTACGTAACTGTTTCTTTTTATTTCCCGCGTTCCACGTCGAAACTAATTTCTAGCCACTCAAAAATATACATAAATATTCCTGTTTATCTGTTTAAATGACGTAATCGTGAGTGTTGAAGTCAATTTCAAGCTACTGACGATGACGTCATTTAAACAGTCAAATTTTATTTTTATGAGTATTTTTTTTTCTTTTTGTGCGACTAGAAATTAGTTCCAATGTGAGAAAACCATAAATTCCATAAATACAAACAAATGAAAATCTTTGAAAAGGAAGGTTGCAACAATCGAAAGTACATAGAAAATACACAGGGAAATATAAAATAAAATAAAATATGAATTTTGGTAACTTTATCGATTACATAAAACAACTAATTCGGAAATTTAAAAATCTTAATAAAGCATTGAATATAAATAAATTGCAATATTTATAATGGAAAATATCGGATATGACCGTTTGAATGTAGAGACATAGTAATCAAATCTGCATGATATTTTCAGATTAACCTTTTGTTCTGGGGATTGTACTAAAGTGTGAAACTGACAGTCACCATGCAGTGCTGACACCTATGTCCACACTTTCTTTCTTTATGTTTCTATCTCTCTCTCTCTCTCAATATATTTCTTTCTCTTTCTCAATATATATAGATATGTATGTATAAGATTTTGTCTTGTATTTGAAAAGTTGAGATGCTACCTAACATTTAGGTGAATTGGATTGCAATACCCATTCACTATATATATATATATATATATATGTATGTGTATACATACCAACATATATATATATATATATATATATATATAAAGATATTTTTTTATGTTTATACGTTCTTTTTATAGATACAAATATTTAAGTAAATGCTCTGTTTATAATAAACAGTATTAACCGGCTTCAATGTCCGAGAAATTTTCATAGAAAATATGCATCCTCCGACAGGAATCGAACCTGTATCCTATACGGAACCGTCATATAGCCTGACGTAACTTTAACCGATTTGGCCACAGAGGAGCGTTCGGTTGGCAAGGTTGAATTTACTGCCTTTAAACGTGCTAATCGAACGCTTAATGTAAATCCGCATATATATATATATATATATATATGGAACCGTCAATTGATCTGACATGCTACACCACTCAGGCACAGAAAAACGTCTGGTTATAAAGTACAAATTGTTGTTTATAAACAGTAATACATATATATATATATATATATATCAGTGTGTGTGTGTGTGTATATATATATATATATATATATATGTATGTGTGTGTGTATGTGTGTGTGTGCGTGTGTGTGTATGTATAATTAGACAGCATATCTTTATTCAGGCATTTTTGGTTGAATAATTTAGACATACTATGTCCATTTATTTTAATCCTTGCAAATTCACGGATCAATTGTTTACTGCTGTTACAAAACTAAATAAGAAACACGCCGTACTTTTATTTTCCCAAGTACGTTTAATCTCATGCAAGATCATCTAAAACAAAAGTGTACTTGATAGTTGTGAATTTTTTGTAAATTCGCATGAACGCGCTCCGTTATAGTCAATCTCCGTTACAAACATTCCTGTTCACATTTACGCTTTTGAGAAATATTAATTGACAATACAAGTATACTCCACCATTAAAATAAAAAAGAAAAAAATTCCCGAAGCAATCTATATAAAATAATTAAACCAACACGAAATATAATTAATTATGAGTATAGCAACGATGTTTTAAAATGTCTATAAATCAATGTTTTGGGATTCTGAAATTGTAATTTTTTTTTAATTTTTCGAAAACAGTGAAACATTAATAATAAAAAAAATAAACTAAGTTACCTCCCTTACAGTTTCTCATGTATGTAAATTATATCAAGGCAGATGCAAGGATTTTATTATGTAACAAGTATTTATATAGAAGAGAAAATTGTGAGTGGTTTTTCGATTTTTTTACGTTTAGGATCCCTCATAAATATTTATCAGGTTTTCAGGATAGTTGAAAAGTCAGGCAAACTATGGAGGATATGATTTGACACAGTTCAATCTCTAATAAATTGTACCACGTCGTGTCTAATTAATTATGCCACGTCGTGTTCTCCATAGCTTGCCTGACTTTTCAACTATCCTGATAAATATTTATGAACGTTCTTAAAAATTGAAAATGCTTTAAAGCCAATAACATGTTTACACTTTTATATAAATACTTGTTATAAAATAAAATTTCTCCATATGACCTGATAAAGTCCCTCAGAGGACGAAACGCGTCAGTTAAGATGAGTTTTTCTTTTCTCTTTATTCATATCAGTATATAAATTTAAATGTTATTTTTAGTGAATAACCATAATTGAGTAGATGCCCCCTTTATTTTAAACAGTATTTTAATTCGTCTATCGTCCTGAACGCTCAAAAAGTTTTATTTAATACATCTAACCTCTCACACACTTTGCAGGAGGAAGCGTATTTAGATCCGACCTGCTTTAAAATAATGCCCTCGTCATTATCAATGCCAGATAAAGTAGAAATGATATTGAACACACCAGCTAAAATGTAATGATCAAAACAACACTGACAGAGATAATTGTCCGAATAATTGATTATTATGAAATTAGAATATCGCATGTAAGAACGCTATATAACACTCAGGAAGAAAGAGCGAAACACCACAAAATCGCAAAGTACAATAGGAATATTATGACAGAATTGAGATTGTTCATAATGTGTTATAATATTATGCATTCTATAAACGAAAATGATCAAGATTATCATATTTCTGAGACAACTAAAGTTGATAGAATTTCTTAGAGAAAATAAATGAATTGACATCATTCTAAAGCTGCACCATTGAGATTTACAGTAGATACACTATTTTTATTAAATCTCTGTTGTCACATCATTAACATTATAACAATAAAATCAAATCTGGAATAATTGTTATTGTTTAAGAACTCATAGAATTTGCAATCCCGAATATCTGTCTGATGAGGAAAACATGTTATTTTTTTTGAAATTCTGTACTATTCTAGTTATTTCATATATAATGCTAAAAGAAAAGCATACAAAATCTACAAAACACGATTCTTTTTATTGACTGGTTGATTATGTTTAATGGTCCCTCAACCTCTTGTGGGTCATTTAGATCCAAATTAATTGTTGTAAACATATTTTTATAGTTGGTCAAGTATAGATGTTGTATAGTTCTTCAGATATGGTTAAAGGAAATTTTTATACTTTGTTAGGTATGGTTGAAGGAATATTTTCCCACGTATGGTAGAGAAGTTTTATTGTTTGTCAAGAATAATTTAAAGTAAGTGTTTTGTTTGTGTAAATATTATAAACATTTTTTTTATTTTTTATATTATTGTAAAGTCAAATCTTTTTAACAAATTGCTGTATGTTATCTGGTTTCCTGTTTACAAAAGTGTCTAAGATTGTTCCTTCTGTTATACTTGTTTCGAATTTGCTGCAATACTCCAACAGTATGTGCCTGACCGTATAAGACACCTGACATGGTCCACATATTGGTGGGATTTCATTTCTCAATAAATTATCTTTTTATCACATCCATTATTCGATAATTGATGAACAGGAAAGAAATGCAACTAATCTCAATATAAAAATGATCACAAACCATTCAAATTCAGTAAAGAATGTAATTAATGTAAAAGAGAAAGATAATTTATCGTGAGTAAAGGGAATCTTGAGTAACGTCAAATAATCTGTTGAATCATCCTGAAACTTACAGAAAAGAATATAAAAGGCATTTAAAATTACACAACATATTCAGTGGGCTTGAATGCCCCCGAAAACTTTGTGATCACAAATTTGAATTGGAAAAAGTTATTTATTAAAAAGTAAATATAATTCTCTCGGATGATGATGAATTGGAACTGCTATGATTTATGAAAAACCCCTCCAATTAACATACAACGGGTCTATTTTTGCTTATTCTCTGTTATTACTAAATAAATATTAATAAATGCCAAATTCTCTTAAATATTCGTCATATATTCGCACGCACAGACATACACACACATACATTTATATATATATATATATATATATATATATATATATATATATATATATATATATATTTCGCGACCGTTATCGTTGCATAGCAATCTTCTAGGTCAACAGAATATCATCGATGGTGAATATCTTTGTTTAAATGTTCGTATAACCCCTCTGAGGATGGCTCAAACAAACAAACATTCCAACATTAGAACGGCTCATTATCAGACGTAATAGACATTCACTCTCCATTATATTTAACAATATATGTTTAAATATACTAAGGCATTAATAATTAAATCAAGGTTCGTTGTCAAGTTTTTTGAATTTTCATATACTTGTATTTTGATTGGTCATTCCAGCTTATGCAACAGCCTTTCCCCTAGCAAGGGGTGATTGCTCGATTTGAACCTTTTAAATCCGCTTTATTCTACTTTCAACACCATCACTTGAAAAGACAACCGAAGTGTTGAAACAAAATAGCTATTTTTGAATAATTTTCGAATAGATTATATATATATATATATATATATATATATATATATATATATATATATATATATATACACACACAAGCAAGGCGATAATGCCACTAATTTGATGCCATTAATTAATGTACTGAAGAAGGTGTAAAATGTTTTCAATGTATTTCTCCTCTTCATCTAAATGTTGGGGGCTGCAAATTTTGAGTGCTCTTAAGTAGAATCCGATGATTATACCGGATTTTATTTTGTTGCTGTGATGAGAATATATATATATATATATATATATATATATATATATATATATATATATATATATAAGCGAACATAGAAGTCAACACTTAGAGGCGACAAACTGTTTCATGCTGTCGCCTCTAAGTGTTGACTTCTATGTTCATTTTTATATTTACACATGCTCTATATCTGATATTGAGCACTTTATATAAATATAGCACACCTTAAGACTATATTTCTTCATATATATATATATATATATATATATATATATATATATATATATATATATATATATATATATATATAGGGAGAGAGAGAGAATTAATAATTTTATGTTTATTTACACTATTTATATTTGGATTATTGTCCTCATCTGGGTAACGTACAGGGAAGCAATAATGGCGAGAAAAATAGTCCGAATTTAAATAGTGTAAATAATAACTCCCCATCCAATTCAGACAAAAATTCATTTTTAATCCGACATTTTAATTACTTTAAGCGTCATTTCTTAGTAGATACCCGTATTTGAAAGAGACGCCCGGTTTTTAGTTTCTTTAATCAATTCGACGCAAGCAAGGGATAATGTTTAGGAGACCGAGGAGGAGTGTGAACCGAACAATGACTTAACCTATATTTTCTTACTGAGTAAAACAAAAACAAAACAAAATAAAAAGAAATAGTAAATAAAAGTTCAGAGTTTAGGCTGAAACATTAAAGGTATAAAGTTGAATCAGACTTTAGAAGGAACCGGAAACCCAACCCTAAACAGGAAACAAGGGATAAATCTCTACACCTGTTCAAAAACCAGGGAGGAGTGTTTACCGGGCGATAGGCGAACCTATCCAGTATGTATTACATTTATTGCCCTGCTCACTCGAAAAATCCGACCTGGCTCAAACTTGCGTCTCTCTTTGTAGGATAAATAAACCACCGTTTCCCAATTTCTTAGAAAGCTCGGCCACAGAGAACAACCAAGCAAGGTTCAATTTTCCCTTTTAGGGAAAATACAACTCCTCGTTCAGATTATTGTCTTCAAATTCCATATCTGCTCAGGGCGATAGATGTCATACATGCTGTTGAAAATAAAAAATGGGTGTTTATTTCAAAAGAGAGTATTTTATTGATCGATTTCACCCCGAACAAGGCAGTAAAGCCACTAAGACAAAAGGGGTTTACTGGGTGTGTAAGAGTTAGAAACAGAAACATTACGGAGGAAAGAGAACAAAAGAATGGTAATCAGGCCGCCAGTACATAGCGATTGACATTGCATTTAAACTTTTGGAGATTAACGTTGGCTGAAAAGCATGTGTGCATTGTTTGATAGCCTCCGTTATATGCAATTACAAATCAAATATTCGATTATAAAATGCATTTATCTCTAGAAAAAAAATTTAACAAATTTAACTAAAAAGTCCTCGATAATTTAAGTTAAAAAAATATCTATTTTATACTTAATCAATGAAGACTATTATTACTTGTACTGCGACCTACATCCATAGCATGATAATAGTCAATATCCTAGAAATAGTTTCATATACCACTCTATACGGCCTTAAAAATGTCTCTCTTCTAACAGAATAATGCAAAAATATACGCCAGCTTATATTTTCAACTAGAAAGTTAATGTCTTTCATAACATACATAATCACACTTTTCTCCAAAAATTGGTTTTAAAATATATCCCGATGTGACAATATTATGCCACTGGTAGTATGAAATTCAAATTAAAAAGGTTCATGTGAAATCCCAGTATAGGAATTGGAGAATTGGAAGGGTTAAAAACGTTAAGGAGAAAACATGAATTGAATTGAAATATGTGGTGAGAAAAAAACAAGATGGATTTTTGTTCTTTCTGATAGCCACGAATGCTGAATAGAATAGGGATGTAAAATGTAAGCCGAAAGAAAAATGGAACTGTTAGATTTCGCAAAGCCGCTAATGTAAACAATGTGAAGTATCGTTTTGAGAAAATGCAAAATGGGCAGAAAATTATATGGTTCAAATTGGAAAATCGACAACAAAGGAAATTCCTTGATGTCAAGCACGTAGGAATAATTTATAAATACAAAGTTTGTTATCGGAAAATAGTTGTTTTGAATAAGTAACCGATCGCGGACCGAAATATAGATAAATGATAAACAAAGTTTGTTGTCGAAGAATGTATTGTTTTGTAAAAACTAACGGCTTTGTTTTATGGTCACTTCAAAATTGAAGAAAATAATTAATTGATATGAATGTTGATGATTCCTGAGGTGCGGTGGGAATCGGTCGAAGTACATATAAAAGCGACCCACCAGTTGGAGCGAGAGACTACAAGAGACGCAGACGAGAGAGCGGCGGACGAAAGAGCTGCTGAACCCCACGTGACATGATGCTGAGAGAATACCTGACTGAGCTCTGTTGATTGAACCGGCTCTAAATTTTAGAAAGAGACGAAAGTGTCATGATAGAGAGTTTAACGAGAAGGGTTAATTCTGTTGTATCAAAAACTCGATCTGCACTGCTTTGTGAACAAGGAACACAACGTGAGACAGGAGCAGATGAAGGAACGAAGCGGAAAGCAGATAAACATCAGCTAACTGGCAACAGTACTGATAAGCGAGGGAACAACGCAGGATCGAGCCGGGCCGGCTGTGTTATACCGAGGCTAATTTGAGCTGTATTGTAAGCTAATGCTCAACCAGAAGTTTTAGACTTCCAGTTATTAGCTCAGAATAGCGTGATATTAAATGTAAATAGACTAAAGGATTAATTATTTAATCTTAGTTATAAAGTTGATGTGCATGCATTTTCGCACTAATACCCTTGGGAACCATAGGACTTCCTCTCTTCTCCCAACTGCTATGGATTAAATAACAAGTAAGATATTTTTCTATAACCTTGGTTGGCAAATCAGAATTCAAAACAAGTTGGGCATAGGGTTTACAAGTCCTCCCTATTTGAAGCTACTTGCAGCAAGAAACCATAGCAACACCATCGTGGTGAGTCTATATTCTAGGCATATATTCTACAAGGAAGTCGAATGGCAGTAAGGATAATATAAAACAGAATATTTTATTCTTTCTGTTTGATTGTAATATTATATTCAACATTCCTTTTTCCATTTTTTTTTATTATTTCCTCCTAAGCAAGGCAATAAATCTACTAAGACGCAATTGGTTTACTGGGTGTAAGAGAATATAAGAAGAAAACGTTATTAAGGTTTGGTTTGGTTTGTTTTGTTTTACGGTACATCAACCTCAATGGGTCATTTCATGCCGACAACTTTTTTTT
This sequence comes from Acanthosepion lycidas, assembly GCA_963932145.1. Taxonomy (NCBI): domain Eukaryota; kingdom Metazoa; phylum Mollusca; class Cephalopoda; order Sepiida; family Sepiidae; genus Acanthosepion; species Acanthosepion lycidas. The sequence continues at coordinate 76,828,713 of OZ010606.1, forward strand.
GTGGGGGCAATATTTTTGTTTTGCCAAAAATCTATTTCTGTTAATATTTTTTTTTCAAAAACGTATATCTGATAATATTTTTTTTTTCAAAAACGTATGTCTGATAATATTTTTTTTTCAAAAACGTATAGCTGATAATATTTTTTTCAAAAACGTATAGCCGACAACACTATTCTTTCAACAAAAAAAAACAATAGTTGGTAATATTTTTTTCAAAAACATACAGCTGGCAACATTATTTTTTAAAAACGTATTATCAGAGGCCTTGCTGTTGGATGTAGTTTATCGTCGTACCCAGGACGCGGATGTAGTTTATCGTCTTCCCCAGGACGCGGATATAGTTTATCGTCATACCCAGGATACGTTATTAAGGAGAGAGAACAATGAAAGATGATGAATAAAGAAGACAGATGATAATGATTGACATTGCCTTTCATTTTTATGATTAACTGGAAAGCAAGAAATCGGAAGAGAGTTCCACAAGCGAGAGAAGAAACTGTCAGTGTTACAGTAATTTACCCACGCACACATTGATTCTCCCAGCTATAAATAGGAGCAGGTACTGCCTTTTGGAGAGGGCAGTTTCCAGCAGTCAGCTCTGAGAGTCGAACTAAACATTCTTGTTGTAACACTCTCATTTGTATATGTTTGTATTACTGTTTCTGTTAATATATTTGTTTAACTCAATTCCTCTCTTGTGTCTTTAATTCTGGCCCTAATAAAGACACAACAGTTAACATAGAACTTACTTAGCTATTTCAACAGTAAAATAAAACCTGTTTGCCAATCTAACCATCTTTTATGTGCCGTGTCCCTTCAGGACGTAGGCGAACATAGTCCTCCATATATTCCTGTCCTTTGTAGCGCTTAATAAATTTTATGGTTTTGTTACTTCTCCCAGACCCTGTTCTGCCATTCATTTGTGTTGTGGATTCCGAGATGAAATCCGGTCTCAAATGAATGACAAACGCAGGAATGAAATATAGCAAATAAATGTATTGACGTAATAATACAATTGGTAATACGGTTAGTATCTAAGTATGACTTCATTCTGAGTCTACGTGCTCGCAACTGTGACTCCTACAAAGCGGTTACCTCACACTCGACTCTTCCGGTTAGCTATAACCCTTCACTGTTAGTCTCCGACTCGACTCTGTCACTCACTCGTCTCCGTCACTCTCACTCTCTCACTTCCGGGTATTCACTGGCAGCAGTACAAGTACACACTGGGCGAGTCCACTTGTATAAAAAGGGCTGGACCCCTTAACAATTTGCTCAAACCAGTTAGGTGTATCACGCGTCGCTTCTCCCGTTTCTCTTTTTCATCTATCCGTCCTGTGAGTATCAAGTTTTCCAGGCTCTTCTTCCTCATTACTTGTCGCATAAATTTCAACTACCTCTTCTTGATGTTAAGTATAAGTTTCTCTTTGTTTACATTCACACCAAAATATCGTCGTTTCTCCGTGGTATCCTCAGTATCCTTCTGTAGAACAACATTTCTGTTGCTTCAAGTATCATCTTCATCTTTGAGGAGATTCTCCAGCATTCGCTGCCATACATGAGAACAGATATCACGTAACAGTTCAGGACTCTTTTTTTTGTTTCTAGCGAAATGTTTCGGTCACTTAATAACCTGTTTAGTTTTTGAAATACGTCTTTGCCCATCCCAAAATATCCCAAAACATCCCAGATATTTAAATTTCTGTACCTGCTTTATATTTCTCGCTCATCGTTTTGCTGATGACCATGCATTCTGTCTTCTTGTAGTTTGTGTTTAGTCCCTTCTTCTTGCTCTCCTTCGCCACCTTCTGTAGGAGGTTTTGTAGTTTGCTTTCTGCGTCCTCAATCAACACTGTGCCATTTGCATACCTTATATCGTTAAGGTGGTGGCTGCCAATGATGAATCCTGGTAAGATTTCTAGCCCTCTCAGAATTGCCTCGCTGTATTGGTTGAATAAGTCCGGTGAGAAGACGCATCCTTGCCTTACGCCCATTTCTATTTTTGTATATCTGCTGAACTCCTTTTTATCCGTATACAGGTCACTCTTGTACTGCGCTTAAATTCGTAAACTCTCCGTACCAACGTGGAAAGCTCATCAACACAATTAAAATAAAAATATTTATAGGAAATACACGGGCACGCTACGTGTCTTCTGTGGGGAAGTGACTGAAGCTGAGATGCCAGAAATTGGATTATGAATTAAAAATGGACAATATATGATGTCATCATTTTCCCAAAAGCAATCATGAAAAAATATTCCAATTCTTATACGCGACTTAAGTTTGTTTACCCAGAAATCGTTGAAAATCAAAAATGTCTAATTGACATAATTCACAAACGCTATAATATTAAACAGAAATTATAGAAAGAAAAGCATCAGATATATGGGCTGAGATTTTCATTGCTAAAGGCTGTTAATCAAGTTCATCTTCCGTTTTAATTTGCTAAATGTTGAAACTACACGAGGTAATATATATATATATATATATATATATATATATATATATAAACATAAAACATTAGGCAGCATATAATTTATATACAAAGAAATAATCAGACATAGAATCAATCAGCAATATTAATGCTATCATTGGCGACATCCATCGCTAGTACTATATAATGTATGCATTAAAATACTGTTAATCCATAGAGTGACGTGATCCTCATTTTAAAAACTTATAAACTGCAAACAACAGACAACAGTTTTATAAATGAGGATCACGCCACTCTATGGATTAACAGTATTTTAATGCATACATTATACACTAATAGCGATGGATGTCGCCAATAATAGAATCAATATTGCTGATTGATTCTATGTGTGATTATTTCTTTGTATATATATATATATATATATATATATATATATATATATATATATATATATATATATATATATACAGGGTATCCATAAAGTTCGTGTGCACTTTAAAAAATTTATAACTTTATTTGTATTTGCGATAGAAATAATCTGTAAAAAGGATGGGAAAGAAGTAAATCTATATTTTTTAAGGTTTTATTGAAATTTTATTTAAGTTTCAACATATCCTCCATCATTAGCAATACAAAGGGTAATACGATTTTACAGTTCACAGAAAACAATTGCAAACTGATTTACAGTAATGCCTGAAATCACATTAGTTATTTTAGCTATAGTTAAAACTAGGTACATTAAACTTTAAAACATATTTTACAGATTATTTTTACATATCATTTATTAGAAATTATATATATATATATATATATATATATATATATATATATATGTGTGTGTGTGTGTGTGTGTGTGTGTGTGTGTGTGTTTAGTCAGCAATCCTTTCATGCACATTTCATTGAATACGACAGACAAGGTGCTTTTATTTAGTTTTTTTATATACAATTTCTCAGGTAATCTATTTTTTTTTTCTTTTCGGATGATAAATTATATAAAAACCGTCCGAATGTTCTTTTTATCCGCGCGCTTTCGGCTATACATTTAGCCATTTTCAAGGATTAAATATTTTAACTGTAAAATAAGAAATAGTTTGTTGTTTGTATGTTCAAAGTTAATATTATTAAGTGTTGTTTTTTTTTTTGTTTTTGTTTTTATTAATAAGACTTCCATGATTTTTGGCCTTTTTTTTTTTGCATGTAGATGATGCTATTATATTTGCGTTGTCAACAAGTATGTTATGAATAGTGTCCGGTAGGTCTCCATGAATATTTAAATGAGATCTAATTGAGCGATGGTCAGAAAGGTGTAGAGTAAGTTTGCCTTCTAAACATGTTGTAGTGTGAACTACATAATTATTTACTAAATAAAAGCACATTTTCTGTTGTATTCCATGAAATGTGCATATATATATATATATATGCTGAACGTTTCCTTCCTGTAATCAATGATATTTTATTTCATGTGGGCTGTTTATTTTGTATAAAAAAACTAGTAGGGTTTTGAGTCTTTCTTTTCATTGGATGGTCTAGAGTATTTTGACACTATCCAATAATATTTGTAATATGTTGATGTCCCAATAACCATTATATATGAGTCACCATAGACTCTTTCAAATTTTCAGCTTGCTAAAGAATACCAGGATGTAGACAAAGGAATTTAAGAACAGGGCAATATAATAATGAATACAGTTTCCTTAAAAATCCATTCAGTCAGGTTATAATTTATTTTGTTGATTTCAAATGTTCATCTCTTCAGACCTGTTTTGCGTAAATAAATGGAGTTCAATTTTTGTCTTTTTTCTCTCTCTTCTTTTTTTTTCTTTTCTTTTTCCTTCTGTTTGACTAAATTAACTCCATTTATTAATGCAAAACATGCCTGAAGAGATGAACGTTTGAAGTCTATGAAATAAATTTTAACCTAACTGAATGGATTCTTAAGGATTCTGTATTCATCATATATATATATATATATATATATATTGGTAATCCGTATGGAATTTCCAAGATTATATAGATCTAGTGAGAGTTCTATGTCAAAGACAGAGCAACAATTATTATGCAATGAAAAACAAACACTTAAAGCACTTTAATTTTTTTTACCAACCTCAACGAAATAAATATCCCCTCATGGTGTTCTAAGTGTTTGTTTTTCATCATACATATATATATATATATATATATATATATATATATATATATATATATATATATATATATATACCGGGTGTAACAGCAAAATTGTCCAGAGCGTGTAGCAGCATAATTATCCATCCCACACGTTTCATATCTAAAAATCACTAAACTAATTGAGTTTCTTTTTTTCATGTTTTTACATACGACGTTTAGCCATCTCAACACCGTTTGTCGTAAGAACCAATGAAAAACCGTTTGAGTTATTCAACTAAAAAGAGAGCAGGTTAAAATTGTTTTGTGTCCGATTCACTCTCTTCCCAAATGAGCAATGGTAAGGAGAAGAAGATCATTCAGGCCTTCAGAAATGGTATCAAAACATACTCTGGCTTCCATCTTCAAAGTCCATTCAAGAGCCATCAACACAACTGTAAATAAGTTCAAAAAAGAAGGAAGAGATGAAAGCTGGATCAGGAGGTTACATCAGGAAGAGGGATCTTCATATCAACTTAGATCTAAAGAGATCAATTAGAAAAGAACAAACTCAATTCATACGACGTTTGGCACGTGAGAGAGACGTTTCAGTTATGAAAGTCCAAAGAGCCGTCTAAAAAGACTTGAAAATGGAATCGTACGTAAAACCTGTGAGTCACTTTGTTATTTTAAGACAGAAAGTTAGAAGGTTAGACAGGGAGAAGATCATTTTGAATAAGTTGGAAAATTATCCTGGAATATATATATATATATATATATATATATATATATATATATTTGGTTGGATTGATGTGAGTTTGTGACCCTGGGTTTCACGCTTTTGCGATCGTTAGACAAACACTCTCTGATATTGAGCGATTTCTAATAAGTACCGCACATATAATATATAAATAATTATATATATAAATTTATTTATATTTATATACACACACTTTTCATATATATATATATACATATATATATATATATATATATATATATATATATATACATATATATATATATATATATATATATTTGAACTTTATTATTCCAATACTTCATGAGTTTCCTTAGCTATGGTTAATTAATGCTGAACATGTCATTTTTGTTTGTGATCAATTTCATCACGATGCTCTCTTAAGCTCCCTCTCTCTCATTACCACTCTCCTCACTCTCTCTTACTCCTATTCCATTTATCAATCTCTCTCACTACCACTCCCTCTCTCACTCTCACTCTCTCTCACTCTCACTCTCTCTCACTCTCACCCTGACTCTACCACTTCCACTCTCACTATCTCTCACACTCTCACTTTCATTCTCTCACTCTCATTCACTCTCTCACTCTCTCACTCCCACTCTCTCTCACTTCAACTCTTTCTCTCACCCTGACTCTCCCACTTCCACTTCCACTATCTCTCACACTCTTACTCTCTCTCACTCTCATTCACAGTCTCTCTGACCTCCTCCCTCTCACGCCCACTGTCTCTCCCTCTCACTCACACTCTCACTCACGCCAATCTTTCTGATTGGTCAACTCTTCGTCTTCAGATTAATATTCCATGTAATCATCTAAAGAGTGATATAGTTTGTGGTAATAATTTATATATTCGTTATCTGCCTGCCATTGTCTCACATGTGGTGGGCGTCTGGAGCCAATGTCTATCGTATTTACGTCATATGCTCTTTCGCCAATCCAATCATTTTGATTGGTCAACTCTTCGTCTTCAGAATAATATTCCTTGTAATCGACTAAAGAGAGATTTCATTTGTTGAGAATTAATTCATAGTCACTTTAAAGTGGTAGAAGTAAAAAGTCCAGAAATGTGTCGAGTGACGCCCACTCGTCAACTATTAACTGCCAGTTCGTTTTAACTTTCATTTCATCAATTGCTTCTTTACGTCCACACTCTTGTTACGCAAAACTTATTTTCTGAACAAGGTGTTCATTATTATTATTATTATTATTATTATTATTATTTCCCTTGATGTATACTCATTTCTTTCTATGCCCCGACCAGAGACCTAAGGCCAGAAATGGCATCATGACATTTTTCACTGAGCAATTTTGAAAAAAAAAAATCACATATTATATATAGATAAAGCCCTTCGTAAGGTGTGGGCTGTACTTGTGAGAGCATTTTTTTTGTATTTCTTTAAAGCATTGGCTTACCAAGAATCCCTTCAATGAGTCTATTGGAATCTTTTCCAATCATTCCGATGGCTCCAACTACAACAGGAATTGTTGATGTTCCCATGTGCCACATTTTTGAGATTTCGATTTCAAGGTCATTGTATTTTGATAGCGTTTTGAAGATCATCAACAATACATTGTAGTCTGCAAGGACTACCATATCAATAAGGAGGGGTTTTTGTTTGTTTTTTGTTTTAGTTTTTTTGTTTTTTTGCAGTCTCTAATAACGATGTTTGGTCGATTAGCTTTGATTGTTCTGTCTGTGTATATTATGTAGTCCCATAAAGTTGTTACACATCCTATCTCCGTAACCTGATCTGGGAGGTGCTTATTATTATTATTATTATTAGGTTGGTGCAAAAATAATGACGTAATAATGTCGTTTTTTGACGTTAAATACGTCAAAAAACGACATTATTACGTCATTATTTTTGCACCAACCTATTATTATTATTATTATTATTATTATTATTATTATTATTATTATTATTTTCTCTGATTTCTGTTGTATACGCATTTCCTTCCGCTTCCCAACCAGAGTCCTAAGGTCAGAAATTGCTTCATGACATTTTCCACTGATAATTTTTGCAAAAAACAAAGAAAAACCTAAGATCAAACAAGTTTTATATAGATAAAGCTCTTCGTACTGTGTGTACTGTACTTGTGAGTAAAGTTTGTTTTTTTTTGGGGGGGGTGCATTTCTTTAAGGCATGAGCTACCAGTAATTCATTCAATAAGTCTATTGGAACCTTTTCCAATCAATCGGACGGTTCCAAATTCAACTGGAATAATTGATGTCCTCATGCGCCAAATTTCAAGATTTCTACTTCAAGATCTTTGGATTTTTATAGTTTTCTTTTTTTAAGAGCTTCAAAAATACAGATGCTTAAAAAATATCAAAATACAAGTATCTGGAAGTGGAAATGTCAATATTATTATTTTAAAACGTTTCTTTTTTACCTGCATTTGTTTTATAATGACATGTCCGGTCATAACCTTTGATCTAGGGAAAGCAAATGATGGGATTTTTGTTCTTTTCGGTAAATTAAACAAGGCAGTATCTGTCTATATTTCTTAGATGAGGTATTATGTACACTATTTACATTATTTGGACTATTATCCTCATCTTCGAAAGATGTAAATAATGTAAACAAGACAGCTATTAAAATATATCAAATGGACAAGACTCTACGCCGAAAACTGGGGATTTCCTGGCGAGATGGCGTATCAGGGTTTTTGTTGATTTGTTATTGAGTTCCTTTCTTTATCAGACCCAAAGCTCCAACCACATCAGGAACATTTTTCCATCTACAAGTTTTTGTATTTACTTAGTCTTTCAAAAACCTTCGCAGAGATCTTTTTGCCACTTGGTGCATTCATGTTCCAATGTACAAAACTTTGATGTGTTGATGGAAAAATCCCAGAGGATGGTAACATCTTCTCCCCCTGATTCAGGATGATGGACATACCAATTTGCAGCTGTATTTTTTATCCCGCAATGATGACAGATATTTCAATGAAGACATCGATCTACCCTGTCAGGACGGTTTTTGTATTGACTGGGTGTAAGCTCCGTCTGTGGTATTCTCAGCATCCTTCTGTAGAACCACATTTTTGTTGACTCCAATTTTTCTTCATTTGCTGCCATACAGAAGGATTGAGATTACAGAGCAGTTCAGAACGCTTTTCTTTGTTTCTTATTAAGTTTTCACGTTTCTTAATAATTTGCTTAACTTTTGGAAGGCATCTTTCTGCTATTCCAATGCTTTTGGCGATTTTGGTGTCATATTTTTTTTATTTCCAAAAAAAAAAAAAAAGACTTCAAAATTGGAACAATAATTTACCGTTAAACTTAATATGTAAAAACCTAATTGTACTATGAAACAAAATTAAAACCGAAATTCGACAACTTTTCAGTGTTTATTTTAAGAATAATCTTATTAAAATATTTTAATACAAAAAGTAGATGCAAATAATTTTAATTCATTATTTATTAAATAAAAGATTTTTAGATATGTATCGTTCTATTTTCCTTTCTATTAGAATAATCGTTAAAAAAAAAACAATAAAATGCTGATATTTATTTCATATACCTACGAAAAAATGAATTTAGTTAACAGTTCCTGATTTCCGACATTTTTATGATCCGACAATATCCATTTCTCGGTTAAAGGGATCCAAATCTATTATTATTAGTAGTAGCAGTAGAAGTAGTAGCTAAAGCAGCAAAAGTAGTAGTAGTTTCTCCGATAAGGTTTTAATATCTGTTAATTAAGGCACAGACAGCGGGCCACAACCAGCAGCTTTAGGTCTCATACAATTTCCCTTTAACACTAAGTAGCCTACAGACAAATCCCTGCTTCTCGTTCGATTACCTAAGTTAAACAACGCCAAGCCTGGACAATTCTTAGATAGCACAGCCGTTTGAAACACCGGGTGCTGTACGCCATTTTCTACAATCTGAAATATATTTTTGTCCTTATATGATCCACAAAGGGTTGATAAGCCGTAAAAGAAAATTAGCTGACTCTAAGTGTTCATCACTTTCCGGATTATTCTTGCCATTCCTAAGAGGCTTCGTTACTGCAACAGTTCCATTGGGAATCCATTTTTTTATCCGTGTCTCTAATCTGTCAGTCACCTTACCAAGTACGCCAATGACAACTGGTATGATTGTGACCTTCCATTTCCAAAGCCTTCGGTTTTTCTTTTTACTCTATCTTTGGATTAACCCATATTATCATTATTATTATTATTATTATTATCATTATTATTATTATTATTATTATTTCCTTTTAGTTCTGTTGTATACACATTTCTTTTCGGGTCTCAGCCAGAAACCTAAAACCAGAAATGGCATTATAACTTTTTGCACTGTACCTTTGGTTAAAAAGTCACCCTACAAATTCATACTTATTCCATATAGATAATGCCCTCCGTAGGGTGTGAAATTATTTGTGAGAGCAATTATTTGCACTTTTTAAAGGCAGGGACTACCGGGGATCCCTTCGATGAGTGTATCAGAACTTTTCCCATTGTAATTCAGGGCCCCGACCACAACTAGAACCCTGTGCCACATTTTTTTTTTAAATTTCTATTTCCGTGTACTTTTATATTTTCTTAAGATCTTCAAAGAACAGTCATTTCAAGAAAAAATTATTATTATTCGTCGCAGACATAGTAGTAGGATTTCTTTGTTGATAGGCGGAACTATATGTTTCTGCGTAGGTATTCCGCATCTATGAGTATAGTCTGGTTTGGTGACTGAGAGGACAAGTGTGTATTCGTGTGCATGTGTGTGTCCGTATGTTTGCTTTTCGTTAAAGTTTATATTGCAGTGTGTGTGTGTGTGTGTGTGTGTGTGTGT
>OZ010606.1:76846310-76858810 GCA_963932145.1 Acanthosepion lycidas
CGATAAAGACGACAGAATTTGTATGCAAATAGAAGCCTGCAATGCGAAGAAATGGAAGTGAATATGTCAAATTCGCTTACGTTGTTCTGTTATTGCCTTTCGTTTTGTTTTGTTTTGTTTTGTTTGTTTGCTTGTTTTTAGTTTAGTGGCGAAAAGATTTTACTGCCCTGAGAATGGAAGAAGAGAATTAAGAAAGCGGCCAGAGGGCGCCACCAAATGTAAGATGGCGCTCGCCGGCAAGAGAAGAACGAAACAACAATTTCTATTGTAAAACTCTCGAAAATTAAAAAGAAAAAATAGAAGGAAAAAAGAAAGAAGCTGTTATTGTGGTACTGGTGGTATTGAAATGAAAATTGAATTTAGATTAATTTGAATTAAGAAGTGAGTTTTGAAAATGCGTGTTTCTTAATTTTATTTACCCAGCCTTTCAAACTGGTTTTGTTTTACTTTAATTATTTTTTGTTTTTATCAATAAAGTATCATTGAAACTCCAGGATAAAGAAATAACGAGAAAGATACAGGCGGAAATCGAGTTAACGTCCCTTCTCCTTTTCTCTTTTCGATTTAAAAACTTCGGTAATTTTACGCACTTTGTGTTTTTCCGAAAATTACGTGAATGTCTTAACTCAAAAAATTTAACTTCTCAATTTTTCATCCGGCAAAGCTATAACGTACGTGTGTGTATGTGTGTCTGTCTATGTGTGCGTGTCTGTAAAATTGTGTATGAAAGACTAAGTATGTATGTGTGAGACAGAATGATAAATATAACGGTGTGTATATGTATGTGTGCGAGAAAAATAGTGTGTATGAATGTATGTGAGAGAATGTGTGTATATATTTGAGAGAAAGCGCTCGTCTGTAAAGAGAGAATGTGTGTCCGTAGGAGAGAGAGAATATGTGAGTGTGTGTGTTTATGTGTTTAAGAGAGAGAATATATGCTTGAGTGTGTGTGTGTCTGAAAGTGTGTGTGTGTGTGTCTGAAAGTGTGTGTGAATGAAGACGGGTATGTTTAGAGTGTATGTGCATGTTCGAAAGAGAGTATGTGTGTGTATGTGTGTGTGAAAAAGAGGGTGAGAGTAATAGACTAAGAGTACACAGTTGAGTGTGTGTGTGTGTGTCTATGAGCGAGTGTGTGCGTACGTGCGTGATAGAGGCAGAGAGAGAGAGTGTGTGTGTATATTCGAGAGTGTATATGTAAGAAACGGCAAAAGAGAATAAGATGTAAGTAAATCTAATACCTACATCAAATCGATTTCTTAATTTTAAATCGATTTTAACAGACTTATAAAGCACATAGGCTTTACTAAAGTTATTTACGAAAGTTATCTAAATCAATTCAATCAAGATTTTGTCGAAGTGTTTGACAGATGGAAATAGTTTTGTTTTTTTTTTTACAACAGAAATCTTATCACCGATAATAGGCGGAAATCGATTTTCATCAGTTAATATTTTAGATATTTTAAAATGATTAAAAAACTTGTTCGCTTTTATCTTTTAAATACAATGTTCTTTCAGTACGTAGGCGAACATAAATTCTCTATTTCCTTACCATCACTGAATTGAGATGATTTCTTGGAAACGATAGTGGAGTATGTATTCTCCTGTTGCCTTCTACATGGTTTGGAATTCAAAGTTTTCATTCTCTTAAACTAGTTACTGGCAAGGCACTGGAGGACGAAAATGTACTCCAAACAGTAAATCCATTCTACCTCTCTATTTAACAATGGTGATGAAAGAGACGGATTCATGACTTTTCCAAAGGTATTAGTGAAAATGTGAACTGAATAGACTAGCCCCAAATTAGAACTCAGATCGCCTATTTTATATTCTGCGCCGACATTTGTCATCATACCAGCACCTCTGATGTCATGAGTGGTTATCAGTGTCCGTCTGGGGTAGGATAAACGGGTTAAGTTGCTGGCAATAAATATCTGTAGTTATTGTCCTTTCATGTTTCAGTAGTTCGTAATGGACCACACCTTCCATATTCCTCCAGGCACAAAGCAGGAATTTCTATGGATGTAATCATGATTTCAGTGTAAGCATGTTTTTGTGAGCGAAATAAAGTGTTCAGTTCGACATTCCAACCGCTGGAAGAAGGCCGGAGTGTACAACGGCCGAAACGTTGTAATAAATATGGCGACAAAGATGAGGACAATAGTTAGAACAATGTAAATAGTGTACATAATACCATATCTCAGAAATATAGACAGATACTGAAAGTCCGAAACGTTGTAATAAATATGGCGACAAAGATGAGGGCAATAGTTCGAATAATGTAAATAGTGTACATAATACCACATCTCAGAAATATAGACAGATACTGAAAGTCCGAAACGTTGTAATAAATATGGCGACAAAGATGAGGACAATAGTGCGAATAATGTAAATAGTGTACATAATACCACATCTCAGAAATATAGACAGATACTGAAAGTCCGAAACGTTGTAATAAATATGGCGACAAAGATGAGGACAATAATCCGAATAATGTAAATAGTGTACATAATACCACATCTCAGAAATATAGACAGATACTGAAAGTCCGAAACGTTGTAATAAATATGGCGACAAAGATGAGGACAATAATCCGAATAATGTAAATAGTGTACATAATACCACATCTCAGAAATATAGACAGATACTGAAAGTCCGAAACGTTGTAATAAATATGGCGACAAAGATGAGGACAATAATCCGAATAATGTAAATAGTGTACATAATACCACATCTCAGAAATTTAGATAGATATTACTGGTACTTTTACAATATAAAAATATTTTTATATTTTCATAGTGCTGTCTTTCTGTTTGGGGTTTCATTGTTTACTCTAACAGCTCAGGTTAGGGTAGAGCTGGGAACAACATCACCTAAGAGGTGGTTCCACGCTCCTCAAAACCTCCAATCATCCGATCAGCCGTTCTGCCGGATGTAGTTTATCGCCATACTCCGGACTCTGCTTGTTTGACACTTTCGTCTCCTCTTGTCGTCGGTGTATGTTATTTGGCGAGAAATACGCCATTAAAACTACTAGAATTTTTACTTTTCTTTTTTTTCTTTGCAAGGAAGACTACCAACCTGTACAATTTATACAGTTATTAATACCAAATATGTTTCTTCTAAAAGTTATAATTTTCAGTATCCAATAAATGACACACCATCGGAGAAAGAAGGATGATTAAACTAAATCTAGACGCAGTTTCGTAACATTCGGCATTAGTTCTGTCTCCGATGTGGTGTAATGGTTAACAAGTTTGTTTTGATATATCAGTTAGGATAGGGAGTTTGGGCCTCACTGTGTGCCCATTAGTTTCGACCTCGTGCCACTTTTAAGCTACACTTATAAAGCAACTTTAACCAGCTCGTCTCACTGCCCAAATGGTTAATATAGTGAGTTCGATTCTCACTGTGTATCCAGCTGCTGCTACTTTGAGACATATCATTAGTTTGGTATGTTTCATACCTGAAATAAGTATTTTTGCAAGCTGTAGGAGATTGCTTTCAAACTAAAGTAAAATGCATTTTTTTCGACGGTAGATTTTCTAAGTAATAATAGTATTAGTTAGCTTCGCCTATCGTCAGGTTCCCACTTCTGTCTGTTTTTTTTTTTAACAGAAGTAAAAGTGTATCCTTTGTTTCCTGATTAGGATTGAATTTCCAGCTCCTTTTCTTTCTCTTTCACTTCCGGTGGTCTCTTGCATCTTCATGGCATTATCACCTTCCTTGGGATATCATACTATCTAACCCTCTTCATTGAGTGGCTCTTGGTGTCTGTACAGGGTGAGCATCATTGTAAAAATTGGTTTGTCCCCAACTTAAAGGAAATTTTCTTACACTATTTGGTCCTTCTCCATACTAAAAATGAGTTTAGTAAATATCGAGAACTTTTATTTGTAACCAGAATATATGTCTTCGCTTCTATTTTAAAATGTACTTGTCAAATGATTTTTGCTGTATTTAGGAATATTTTTTCAGTCCTTCCTTTCATCATATTTTTCAGTCCTTCGATTCAGAAAATCTTTTTTTTTTCTTTCAGATCTAACGCTAGCAAATATAAAGGAAATAATACCTTTCTTCTTTCTTTTAGACGATAATTTTTTACATATGTTTATTCTATCAAATGACCAAACGACTATGTTGGACTTTCATGTCAGCCGTTTTTCTTTTGTGCATATTTTTGTTTTTATTTTTATTTGAGTATGTGGGACACATTTATCGCCACGTCGCTTACCGCCATCTACAGCTGTGGAATACTGATCAAAGAATTAAACTTCTGTTCGGCCATTATCTTTGTTCGTGTTTACATCTAAAACAATACCAATAAAAAATGGCTGATATTCCATTCATATATTTTATTGTCTCCCTTTGATGTGTACTTTGGCGTTTTCTTTGCTAGAGAATTTTAAACAGTTTACAGATATACTTATTGTTTGATTTCATTTTCTTTTAGTCAGAGTCATACTGAAATGATTGGAAAAAATAATTTGGGAAGTGGATGAAGATTTTTGTTTTTAAACATGTAAAAAAGAAACTTACTTTTAAAATAAAAATATAGAAGTGTCTTTACGTTTGCACCATCAGTATAGAATATATATGTTTTTAGCTTCAAGTCTCTATCTCACCACGGTACAAGAATGTAGAACATATCCAATTCCAGACAGAACATCAATTCTTGGTTTCGTGACGGTTATAGTATTCTGAGAATGGAAACGTGCGCAGTAACATTCTCCATCTGTCCCATTGCACGCCTGAAATATCCAGATAGACCAGTAAAAGTAAAAGCACTACCAATATCTTCCGATTTATTTTGTATCAATAGCTATCTTGGAGAAATATGTAGTGCGTCCCGATAAAAAATATATAAACAACAACAACAACAAAGAATTTCAATTAAAATAAGCCAATTTTGCTTTCGTTTAAAGCCTTCTCTCTCTCTCCCTCTCTCTCTCTCTCTCTCTCTCTCTCTCTATATATATATATATATATATATATATATATATATATATATATATATATATATTAGGTTGGTGCAAAAACAATATCGTTTTTTAACGTTAACAAATACGTCAAAAAACGATATTATTTTTGCACCAACCTAATATATATTGTGTATATTTAGGTAACAATTTTTCATTAATGCATGTTTCATTAAATAATATAGACAAGTTTTGTCTATTTTTTTAAGTTCTTTTCATGTTGTCTGATAAGCAAAAAACCAACATAGTTTACAAATTCAAGTGCCTTTTGGGAGATTGTATCTCCAATGGATTAAATAATATTTATGTTGGTCACACCACAAACTCCCTTTCAGGGCGCTTAATTCTACATTTAAATGATAACTCTAACATTTTTAGACATTTAAAACAACATGCCTGCCCGCGTACTCAATTCCGGAAAATCCTTGCTGACAACATAACTATACTTAAACATGAAAACAATAAACAAAAATTAAAAATTCTTAAAGCTATACACATAAAACAGTTGAAACCTAACCTGAACAAAATAAACTATGAAATCTCCACAAATCTCCTTAAATGCCTATAATTTATAAGAGCGACACGATTTCCGCTTCCGCATCTCGTATATACGAGTTTGTCGTTACTTTGAAATTTTCATGGAGCAAGGGAGGACTATCATTGTTGTTTCGTCCGTGTGTTGTTTGATTTATTGAAATTGTCATCTTTGATAATGGCTTATGTAAGCCGAAAGCTTAGATTGGATTTAAACATGTATCAATATGGTGATTTCCTTTCGTCTTTCAACGATAATGTTAATAAGCTTATCAGACAATATGAAAGGAACTTACTTAAAATAAATAGACAAAACTTATCTATATTATTTAATGAAACATCCATTAATATATATATATATATTGACCACTACTATTATATATATATATATATATATATATATATATATATATATATATGTGACGTCGTCCCCTGGTCGCAGCGCCAACCGTGTCGTTCTATCCCAGTCTACCACGGCACCAACTGTGACGGCCTACTTTGATTCCCAGTCTGCCTACCCACGTTGTGAATTGATCTAGGCAGAGGAAATCAATCAGTCGTCGGGGCCATACTGCAAACCGAGTTCAACGGGGGTGACACCACACAAATATGCATAAAAGGCAATAAAATGAAAACTCAAAAGTTCAAAGTATCAAAGAAAAAGGTAACAAACTTTATGTCTAGTTGTTCGATACATAGGACTGCATCTATCTCCCGACCCGTTCTATGGATTGTGACACGTCGTTTTCCGCTAGGCAAGTTTTAACACTTCAAGTTGTCTGCTCTCTAAGAAATTGGTGTTTCGGTGGGTCTTTGGACGAAAGTCAAAAGAAAAACTTATTTCGGTGATCTGGATCTAAGTCGCTCTTCAAAATAATTGTTCTTGGTTTGAAGATGGGTCCGGAACGCGTGTATCCTGGTCAGCTATCTGCGAGGCTTGCCTCAACCGGAGACTGACTCTGGGAACTGCTGGGACTCGACTCATTTCTGCTCGTTGTGGCTTCGTTTATATGGG
Organism: Acanthosepion lycidas; assembly: GCA_963932145.1. Lineage (NCBI taxonomy): Eukaryota > Metazoa > Mollusca > Cephalopoda > Sepiida > Sepiidae > Acanthosepion > Acanthosepion lycidas. Next base: position 76,852,836 of record OZ010606.1, read on the forward strand.
CGCCGGCCAAAACCGGGGTGAGTTTGTCGGCGCCGGGGGGTTCCTCGATAATTCTAAATACATATCCACCTCTCTGGCTAGGAATTTCCACCTTTTTCCATTTTTGGGAACCTTTCCTCACTCCCACCTTCTCATCATACTTCAGAGGGGCGTGAACTGCCCTCCCCACATCTTCGTGGCAACCTCTCTTACTCATCCTCCAGATGGGCGGCAACAGCCTCCCTCGTGCATCACGTGATCACCACTTGACCAATGATGTCTTAGTCGGGCGTGGACGAATCTGCGGCTTTGTTTCAGGAAGAAAAAAAAATATCTTGATCAAAAAAAAAAATTATCTCTTCCCTTTCCCTTTTCTTCCCCTTAATGGTTTATCATTTCTCCAGCCGCGAACGGGACAATATGACAATGGCGGTCATAACTCTTGTTCTACACGTGGTTTACGTCAGGTATTTTATCGCTAATTATCAGAATGTGTGGTCTTCTTGACACGGTCTCAAAAAAAAACATCTCCAAAGTTCCAGTCAGTCTGTCGCCTCGAAGAAAGAAAGAAAACACATTCATTTTCCTTCGGTACAAATTCCTGATAACAAAATTTTATTATCGCAGGCCAAGAATGTTCCGTCGGACGTTCGTGGGTGGTTTTTAATTTTTCATATCTGTCCAAGTCTTTTTAGTTGCCAGTTTTTCGTCACTTAACGAAATAACATTTTCATTTGAATTTTTTTTTTCTTTGGCCAGCCGGTCTGTAGTTGATAATAAGATGTCTTCCCGTACCAATAGTTTGTTTTCATATCCTTAGATAACACAGCCGATGCCAAAACATATCTGATTCTTTCCTTCTTTCCCTTTCTTTTTACTCAGAATTTCCCTGTCTTTGTAATGACACTCTTTCGCCATTTGTTACTTATCAAAATATCCTTTTATCCATTGTCTCTTAGCTGTGTGTGTGTTCTTGCTTATCACTCACGATTCGGTTCTTAGCCTCTCCTTTTCCTCTTTTCTTTCTTTTCCCTTTCTGCCTCGTTAAATGGTGCCACATATATATATATATATATATATATATATATATATATTTATATATATATATATATATATATATATACACACACATATATATATATATATATATATATATATATATATATATATATATATATATCAGGATTGAGTTCTCTAGTGTGTTTATGAAAAAATAAATACGCCTTTCTCTCTGCCGGTGATGCCAAATCGGTCGTGTTTCGGTTTGAAGCGATCGCATGTCTAGCCACACTGGTGAGCTGTGATACAGCGAAACAGTCTGTCTGTGAATGATGATATTAGCTCCTGAAAAATAATTAATTCGATCGAGCACTGTAGGGAGAAAAGCGCGAATTTATAAACAGTCACTATTACTGCTGATAATGCAAGTCTCTCCAGCTGGATGTACGTATGTATAATCATTTCGAAAATTATAATATAAAAGTGTTATAAAATCACTACAAAAATAGCTATTTTGTTTCAATACTTCTCAAGTGATGGTGTTGATTCAACATTTTTATGTCATAATTTTCGAATAAATGATTATATTTGCTCTACTCTGTATTGAGCATTCTTTTAAGAATAGTTTTTGTTAGTTATTGGAATTTATTCCGTATACACCAATCCTATACTTGGGTATATATATATATATATATATATATATATATATATATATATATATATATATATATATATATATATATATATATGTATGTATGTATGTATGTATGTATATCAACCTACAAGAAGGCAACCCTTAAATAAAAAGAGGAAGAAGCAAAGACTAAACCCGACCAAAAGCCAAGTTTATTTTATTTGTGACTGAAAAGTACCAAAAATAAGGGAGGCTCCACGCATAACTTCCGTTATAAAAAAAATGAAACTAAAAAAAGATGTAAAAGAAAGAAATGCCCTAAAATAAAATACTTTGGCCAATCAGAAAAATTGACATTTATGTTCGCGCCAAATTCTCTCCCCTATTGAAAAGGCTATAAAGCCCTGACATCTCAGGGCTACAAGGAAATGGGACGCGGAGAAGAGAGAGGAGATCAGAACGACCCCAGAAGAGGACGGAACAAAAACTTCAGGTATGCGTGACATGCGAAGAAACAGTTAAGAAGTAATCGGCTACTGACTTTTTCGCCCTGTTTCTGGGCCAAAAACAAATACAGTAGATTAACACTGAACTAATTTCTAACATCGCTACTACCCCTATCATGGGCTGACATCTAACTACGGAAATGGACATTTCTTCAGACTTCAATATCCGTCTTATTAATGAATATTTTGCCACGACCGATTACCAAAGGACTCGCTCATCACTCTAAAGAAAATAAATATATTATTTATTTTAACCATTCAGTCAGTTCGTTTTGTTCCCGAAGATTCTGATATAATAATTATCCTACAACATATCCACACGGGCAACATTCAGAAGTCAGCACGTATGCCACAAGTATCCTTGTTCTTTGTGATATTCGACGTTTTGGAACCAGCGTTAATTTTACTTATTTTTACCTAGTAAATTTTGCGTCCTGGATATGACGATAAACTACATCCGCGTCCTGGGTAAGACGATAAACTACATCCGCGTCCTGGGTAAGATGATAAACTACGTCCAACAGCAAGGCCTCTGATCAGGAGGTTTTGAGGAACCTGGAACCACCTCTTAATTGCTGGTGTTCCCAGGTCCACCCTGACCCGGGGTGGTAGCACCTGTTTGGGTCCCAGCTATGAGTGAATAGTTAACCCCGAAACTGAAGTAAAAAGCATTATAAAAGTGTAAAAATAGGTTTTAATACCAGAAATACTTTGAAAAAAAAATATTACCAGCGATACATGTTTTAAAATAATATTACCAGCGATACATGTTTTAAAATAATATTACCAGCTATACATATTTGAGGAAAAAATATTACTAGAAATAGGTTTTTCATAAAACAAAATATTACCAGGGAAAAAAAGTTGTCGGCATGTAAATAACCATAACCGAGTATAGAACTCACATACTTTGGGTCCTGTCACTAACTAACGCCTTAATCCATTCTGCCATGAGTCCTTGCGGACATCTCTGTATGAATTTCTGGGTATTATAAACCTAATATCCTCAGGAATTATTTTTTTACCGATGCTTATATTTAGAATCAATGAGGTTGATATCCCGAATCACAACAAACCAAACCAAACCATCTCTCAAAACGGAAAATAATTAATGATTTTGATCTATTAAAAATATTCTTAAAAATAGGTACAGATGTAATTGTTAGCAAACTATTACATCAGAGTAAAGAGTTAAATCTTCATTCGGTGCTCCATACCTTCGGCCTTGTGTTATTTACAAAGCTACGCTTAGTAAATCTTTATAATCTTCCCTCGTCCCTTTTATTCTGTTCTGCCTTTCTTTCTTTTCGTTACTTCTAAGTGTTTGGTCAGGTGACCAATAATTTGAAATCATTTATTGACGATATCTATTCCCTTATTTGGATGAACGGTAACATTTTTGTTGTTATCACTCTTGAGGTTGCAAATCTTGGTAAGCCGCTTCATGAGTAATTCAAGATAAGATTTGCTTCTGTTCTACTAATAATTTACTATTTCAATTCCATTCTTTTTGCTAAAAAAAAAGGTGGGGTTATCACCCAAACAACAGCTTAACTGAAAGCTCCTCGAAAATTAAGAATTTGCCTGAGAGACTTAGAAACTTGTTAGCCACATATGGCAGGAGCATTCTAATGAGTATGACGTTTTTGCAATTTACTATTATTTAGGGTTACCAGGAATTTGACCTACATATTTGTTTGCTCTTTGATATAATTCCCAAAGACCTTTTCTTTACCATTTGTATTTAGTTCCTTCTTTTCACTATCCTCTCCTCCCTTCTGTAGGAGTTCTTGCAATTTCTTTTGTGCGTTAATATTGTGCCCGCCAATAATAAATCCAGGAGGGACATCGATTTCTGTCAAGATCACCTTGCTGTAATGGTTGAATAATTCCTTGTCTTACTCCCCTTCCTATTTTCGTTTATATAGTGAATCCTTTTTCTATCCGTATGCAGGTGTTTTACTCCCAGCGTATAAGTTGCGGATTAAGTATCTTCTTTATAATCATCCTTCGTTTGCAAACTTTGACCTAGTGTAATGGTAAGCAGGCTTGTCTCGTTGGATAAATTACGAATTAGTAGTGAATTCGATTCTCGCTGGGTGCTCCACACATTCGGCCTTGCGCCACAACTAAGCTATCTTAGAAAATCCTGTGCACTTGGACGTGGTGTAATGCTTACCAAGCTTGTTCTGCTAGATCCATTACAACTTAGTAGTGAGTTGGATCCTGTCTCAGCAGCGCGACGATAAACAGCGGCTGCCTTTGATCTGGTAACGCAATCTGGTACAACGGTGCAGTCTCCTGCCCACTGCCATTCGCACGGCTGTATGTAAAATCATATCGGCTCGCTCACGATATGAATATCCTGCCACTGTTAAACGGAATACGTCTCAGATAACTCACTTACTACACTCTTGAATAGGTGTAGACAGACTAACCACAAATATACACGAATGACAAACGTAACCTAGTCTACATGGTAACACAGTACCATCTACCGTAAAAGTTCTTTAAACTTATCTCAAAAAACGAAGGATTTACGCACATATGCTTATATGTCCTTGTTTTGTTGTGAAGAACCCCCCACCAGATTTGTAAATTTATTTTCGATACATCCCATTAATATATATATATATATATATATATATATATATATATATATATATATAGTTACATTTCCCAGAAATAATTATGAAATTTAAGACATTGGTTTTAAAATGACAATTGGAAAAAAATTTTGTAGCCATCTTTCATTGCTTGTCTTGATAAAGTCGGAAGACGAAACGCGTCAGCAAGAACTAAGAATTTTCCATATATATATATATATATATATATATATATATATATATATATATATATATATATACAGGGTGTCACAAAGTTCGTGTGAATTTAAAAAATTTATAACTTTATATGTATTTTACGATAGAAATAATTTGTAAAAAGGATTAGAAAGAAGTAAATCTATATTTTTTAAGGTTTTGTTGAAATTTTATTTAAGTTTCTACATGTCCTCCATCATTAGCAATACAAAGGATAATAGGATTTTTGCAGTTTACGGAAAATATTTGCCAAATGATTTACAGTAATGCCTGAAATCACATTAGTTATTTTAGCTATACTTAAAACTAGGTTCATTAAACTTTATAACATTTTTTACAGATTATTTCTATCGCAAATACAAATAAAGTTATAATTTTTTAAATTGCACACGAACTTGATGGACACCCAGTATAATGTATTCATTTATTTGTAAAACTGCCCTTTTTTCTGCATAGAATAAAATGTATAAAATGCATAAAAAATTGAACAAAGTTATTGCTTCATTTCTAAATAAATTGCTTTGTCCCTTTTCTCTTGGTCCTAAAAGAGTATATATACTCAATAAATTACAAAATGGTTTCAAATAAAACTGATAAATCCATTTAAAATTTACTGCATCCTTTACAAAACTTATTTATTTTTTACTTGGTCCACAAAAATTGTTATAAACTATACGACGTTGCATTCGTATAGAAAAAAATCCTGACCGCTGAGCGTTATTTTTTATTTTTCTCTGCTAATCGATTTCTCTGATTCTTAATTCTAAATGTTCAAAGCGCCTGATCCGACCAAGAATGGAATAATGTGGTTATATTTGGGCGGCAGCTGCACAGAACGCATTTTCTAGCCTCGATAAAGTCCCAAAACGTCTCCGACTCCTTGTGGGTGACGAATTATTTTCCACCTTCCAATCTCTCTCTCACAGGCGGCATGTGACAAGCCTCTCGCTGCTCTATAACTAATTTCACGGAAGAACTTGGTTCCGCCAAGCCTAACCGCCATTCTCCCTACATTCTAGCAACCACCCACATGAC
>OZ010606.1:76866310-76971310 GCA_963932145.1 Acanthosepion lycidas
TAGTTACACGTTAATGGATGTCCGTTATCTTCTGTTAATTCCCCCTCTGTAAGGTCTCCACTGCGTTAACTGGGTATTGATCTCACACTCTTTGGGTTCTGTCAATGCATCTAATCAACGCCTTTATCCACTGTGCCATGTGTAGTTTTTAAAAGTAACCGAATGATCGCTCTAATGGAGAACAAATTTCTTGAATCCCATCAAGGAACGGTTAGAAGCAAAAAAAAAGAACCAGAGATGAACTGTTTTGACCTTGCACAAGTACAAGAAACAGTTGAAAAATGCACATGGGCCAGATCCAGAACAGACATCGAAAAGAAGCCTATAATGTTTCATCAGATTCCTGGTTACCCCTTGTCAAAGGTAGACATCGATTAGAAGATTCCATGATTTTCATTGACCATTATTGAAAGTCTACAGGAGTGATGAAACCGAGAGAGAAAACCAGTTGAACTATTAGAAATAAACTAAAAGCTATTTTTGCTAGACATGAAATATCCGACATTTTGATTTTGGATAATGCCTCACAGCAGTATTCAAAAGCTTTACCAAAATGTGCAACTTTGTTACGTTGGGCGGTATTCAAAATTTTTAAAAAATAGCAGGTCTCTTACTCTCTTACCCTCAATGAAATAAGAAATAAATAATACAATATGAGAGAGATTAATCTTTTCTTGTGGATTAAAAACACTTTTTTTTTATTTCTTCTTTTCGTTTATATATATATATATATATATATATATATATATATATATATATATATATATATATATATATATATATATATATATATATATATTATATATATATATTATTTTTGCTATTCTGTTGAAGAGCAATATATGTGTGGGGTCCGAACACGTGTTGTATTTCAATGAATGTTTAACTTAACCACGCTCCACCCCTCCCCCACAAAGAATACTTGCTGTTGACATAAACGGTTTACTTCTTCCACTGAGGCAAGCAGAGCAAAGAAAGACGGACATTTAAGCAATATCGGTTGTTTCTTAAACTGACGGGCGCACTGACCCCGATAATGAAGGGGTGAGATTTGGATTTTTTTCCCCCAGAATGGTAGCAGTTATATTTAATCCAGGATGAAATTAAATCATTGGGAAAAGATGTTTCACTGTAACCTTCGTTTTATCACGTCGGGATTGTTTACCGTTGAAGCGATGGGATGTGAGTTTAGAAATGTGAAAGACTCTTTATTGTGGCTACAATTTCAAATACAGGGTGATTGAAAAATAATTCCCTATTTTATGTATAATGAACCCTCCCGTCTTGTAAAAATTATAGTGAGACGAGAGAATCCATTTAATTACTTTAAGTCCATCTCTAAATTAATTATACCATTATATGCCACACTTCCCTGGAACATGCCGAGTAGGTTTTTATCATCTCTCAGGTTTTGGGTCTCTGTCTTTGGGCAGAGAGCGACTGAGTTGCGGCTCCGTCGGAGGACAGTGGCGCAACTGAGGAAAATCATACTTTGAGATGCCTAGACGTAGGAACAGATACCTGAGGTTGCACCCACTCATTGCACTAGATAGAGGGATCGGTGCTTTCACCGAGGCCAGCGCAACCGACGGTTGCGGCGGCTCGGGAAATTTTTGTCCTTAGTCCGAGTGTACGGTGTACGTGCTCGGATTCCTCACGTTAAACTGACCTTGTGTCACAACCTAACTCCATGGGGTGGGGATCAAGTAATGCGAACCACTTAAATTAGTGTTTTCCAAAGTGGGCGCTAGCGCCACCATGTGGACACTGTTATGTTGAAAGGGACCACTGGTAGTTTTGTTTTTTATTTCATTTGTGGGGCGGTAAACATACTCAGGTGGCATGTATCCATTTTTTCAGATTTTCAAAAATTATTCAATATTGACAACAAATTGAAATTTCTGAAAGTGATGTGGAAAGCTATCAAACTTTCCTTCATTGCTTTTCCAACTTCTAATATGACTAGATGTGGTTTCAATACAGCTTCAGAGATTCTTACAAAACAAAGAACCCGACTTCAAATTACAAAACAAGGTGTTTTACGATTACTTCCAAGAATCATGGAACCTAAAGTAAGAGACTTAGCCAGAAAGCACCAAGGTCAACCATTGCATTGAAAACATTGAGATAAGCTATCAAATGAACTTATAGTAAGGGCCATAGCCAGTACGCACCAAAGTCAACGATCGCATTGAAATCATTGAGATAAGCTATGAAATGAGTCTAGAGTAAGAGCATTAGCCAGTAAGCAGCAAAGTCAACAATTGCATTGAAAACATTGAGATAAGATATCAAATGAACTTATAGTAAGGGCCATAGCCAGTAAGCACCAAAGTCAACCATTGCATTGAAAACATTGAGATAAGCTATCAAATGAACTTATAGTAAGGGCCATAGCCAGTAAGCACCAAAGTCAACCATTGCATTGAAAACATTGAGATAAGCTATCAAATGATCTTATAGTAAGAGCCATAGCCAGTAAGCACCAAAGTCAACCATTGCATTGCAAACATTGAGATAAGCTATCAAATGATCTTATAGTAAGGGCCATAGCCAGTAAGCACCAAAGTCAACCATTGCATTGAAAACATTGAGATAAGCTATGAAATGAACTTATAGTAAGGGCCATAGCCAGTACGCACCAAAGTCAACGATCGCCTTGAAATCCTTGAGATAAGCTATGAAATGAACGTATTGTAAGCGCCATAGCCAGTAAGCACCAAAGTCAACGATCGCATTGAAATTATTGAGATAAGCTATGAAAACAGTCTAGAGTAAGAGCCTTAGCCAATAAGCACCAAAATCAACCATTACATTGAAAACATTGAGATAAGCTATCAAATGAACTTATAGTAAGGGCCATAGCCAGTAAGCACCAAAGTCAACCATTGCATTGAAAACATTGAGATAAGCTATCAAATGATCTTATAGTAAGAGCCATAGCCAGTAAGCACCAAAGTCAACAATTGCATTGGAAACATTGAGATAAGCTATCAAATGATCTTATAGTAAGAGCCACAGCCAGTAAGCACCAAAGTCAACCATTGCATTGCAAACATTGAGATAAGCTATCAAATGAACTTATAGTAATTGCCATAGCCAGTAAGCACCAAAGTCAACCACTGCATTGAAAACATTGAGATAAGCTATGAAATGAGCCTAGAGTAAGAGCCTAAGCCAGTAAGCACCAAAGTCAACAATTGCATTGAAAACATTGAGATAAGCTATCAAATGAACGTATTGTAAGCGCCATAGCCAGTAAGCACCAAAGTCAACGATCGCATTGAAATTATTGAGATAAGCTTTAAAAACAGTCTAGAGTAAGAGCCTTAGCCAATAAGCACCAAAGTCAACCATTACATTGAAAACATTGAGATAAACTATCAAATGAACTTATAGTAAGGGCCATAGCCAGTAAGCACCAAAGTCAACCATTGCATTGAAAACATTGAGATAAGCTATCAAATGATCTTATAGTAAGAGCCATAACCAGTAAGCACCAAAGTCAACTATTGCATTGCAAACATTGAGATAAGCTATCAAATGAACTTATAGTAAGGGCCATAGCCAGTAAGCACCAAAGTCAACGATCGCATTGAAATCATTGAGATAAACTATGAAATGAGTCTAGAGTAAGAGCATTAGCCAGTAAGCACCAAAGTCAACGATTGCATTGAAAACATTGAGATAAGCTATCAAATGAACTTATAGTAAGGGCCATAGCCAGTAAGCACCAAAGTCAACCATTGCATTGAAAACATTGAGATAAGCTATCAAATGAACTTATAGTAAGGGCCATAGCCAGTAAGCACCAAAGTCAACCATTGCATTGAAAACATTGAGATAAGCTATCAAATGATCTTATAGTAAGGGCCATTGCCAGTAAGCACCAAAGTCAACCATTGCATTGGAAACATTGAGATAAGCTATCAAATGATCTTATAGTAAGGGCCATAGCCAGTAAGCACCAACGTCAACCATTGCATTGAAAACATTGAGATAAGCTATGAAATGAACTTATAGTAAGGGCCATAGCCAGTACGCACCAAAGTCAACGATCGCATTGAAATCATTGAGATAAGCTATGAAATGAACGTATTGTAAGCGCCATAGCCAGTAAGCACCAAAGTCAACGATCGCATTGAAATTATTGAGATAAGCTATGAAAACAGTCTAGAGTAAGAGCCTTAGTCAATAAGCACCAAAATCAACCATTACATTGAAAACATTGAGATAAGCTATCAAATGAACTTATAGTAAGGGCCATAGCCAGTAAGCACCAAAGTCAACCATTGCATTGAAAACATTGAGATAAGCTATCAAATGATCTTATAGTAAGACCCATAGCCAGTAAGCACCAAAGTCAACAATTGCATTGGAAACATTGAGATAAGCTATCAAATGATCTTATAGTAAGAGCCACAGCCAGTAAGCACCAAAGTCAACCATTGCATTGCAAACATTGAGATAAGCTATCAAATGAACTTATAGTAATTGCCATAGCCAGTAAGCACCAAAGTCAACCACTGCATTGAAAACATTGAGATAAGCTATGAAATGAGCCTAGAGTAAGAGCCTAAGCCAGTAAGCACCAAAGTCAACAATTGCATTGAAAACATTGAGATAAGCTATCAAATGAACGTATTGTAAGCGCCATAGCCAGTAAGCACCAAAGTCAACGATCGCATTGAAATTATTGAGATAAGCTTTGAAAACAGTCTAGAGTAAGAGCCTTAGCCAATAAGCTCCAAAGTCAACCATTACATTGAAAACATTGAGATAAACTATCAAATGAACTTATAGTAAGGGCCATAGCCAGTAAGCACCAAAGTCAACCATTGCATTGAAAACATTGAGATAAGCTATCAAATGATCTTATAGTAAGAGCCATAACCAGTAAGCACCAAAGTCAACTATTGCATTGCAAACATTGAGATAAGCTATCAAATAAACTTATAGTAATTGCCATAGCCAGTAAGCACCAAAGTCAACCATTGCATTGAAAACATTGAGATAAGCTATGAAATGAGCCTAGAGTAAGAGCCTAAGCCAGTAAGCACCAAAGTCAACAATTGCATTGAAAACATTGAGATAAGCTATCAAATGAACGTATTGTAAGCGCCATAGCCAGTAAGCACCAAAGTCAACGATCGCATTGAAATTATTGAGATAAGCTATGAAAACAGTCTAGAGTAAGAGCCTTAGCCAATAAGCACCAAAGTCAACTATTACATTGAAAACATTGAGATAAGCTATCAAATGAACTTATAGTAAGGGCCATAGCCAGTAAGCACCAAAGTCAACCATTGCATTGAAAACATTGAGATAAGCTATCAAATGAACTTATAGTAAGGGCCATAGCCAGTAAGCACCAAAGTCAACCATTGCATTGAAAACATTGAGATAAGCTATCAAATGAACTTATAATAAGAGCCATAGCCAGTAAGCACCAAAGTCAACCATTGCATTGAAAACATTGAGATAAGCTATCAAATGATCTTATAGTAAGGGCCATAGCCAGTAAGCACCAAAGTCAACCATTGCATTGAAAACATTGAGATAAGCTATCAAATGATCTTATAGTAAGGGCCATAGCCAGTAAGCATCAAAGTCAACGATAGTATTGAAATCATTGAGATAAGCTATGAAATGAGCTTAGAGTAAGAGCCTTAGCCAGTAAGCACCAAAGCCAACCATTGAATTGAAAACATTGAGATACGCTATCAAATATATTTTTTTTTTTTTTAGGATTTTAATCATTGGCATTTCTAATAGAAATGAAAACAGTATTAACATTATTTTTGTACTAATAACTAAGTGTTATCTTGCCATGAAAGATTAATTCTGTATACGATTTACATTATTCGGACTATTGTCCTCATATTTGTCACCATATTTATTACAACGTTTCGGGCTTTCAGTTTCTGTCTATATTTCTGAGATGAGGTATTATGTACACTATTTACATTATTCGGACGATTGTCCTCATCTTTGTCGCCATATTTATTACAAAGTTTCGGCCTTTCAGTATCTGTCTATATTTCTGAGATGAGGTATTATGTACACTATTTACATTATTCGGACTATTGTCCTCATCTTTGTCGCCATATTTATTACAACGTTTAGGCCGCTGTATGCTCCGGCCTTCAGGTGGTTGAAATGTCGAACAGAACCATTTATCTCCACTGTGCCATGTGTCCTTGACTGGACCCAAAGAGTGTGAGTTCAATACCCGGTTAAGGCATTGGAGAACTTGGAGAGGCGAATTAACAGGAGATAACTGACAACTAACGTCCATTAGACATGGCACGTGGAACTAGAACAGTCTACCCCAGAGATCGAAATAAAGGGTTCAGTTCGACATTCCAAGCACCTGAAGAAAGCCGGAGCGTACAACGACCGAAAGGTTGTAATAATGTAAATAATGAACACCATAATACTCACTGGGTACAAATCATAAGAGAAATGTTTAAAATTTACATTGTTTATTGAAATTAGAACTGAAACTACAGCACTGTGTAATACAGGGTGGTCCAAAATTAGGTGGACAGTAAATAATTACATTTATTTTGAAATTACATATACATACAATTATATTTATTAACACAATTATTACATTGACCATTAAATTTTATTGTGAACAATAATACGAAAGCCTCTAAATTTTATTGCAAAAAATAATACAAAAGCCCTTAAATTTTATTGTGAAAAATAATACAAAAACCCTTAAATTTTATTGTGAACAATAATACAAAAGCCCTTAAATTTTATGGTGAAAAATAATACAAAAACCCTTAAATTTTATTGTGAAAAATAATACAAAAGCCCTTAAATTTTATTGTGAACAATAATACAAAAGCCCTTAAATTTTATTGTGAACTATAATACAAAAGACCTTAAATTTTATTGTGAAAAATAATACAAAAGCCCTTAAATTTTATTGTGAAAAATAATACAAAAACCCTTAAATTTTATTGTGAACAATAATACAAAAGCCCTTAAATTTTATCAACGCATGTACTCAAACTGTTTTCCATCACAATTTACACAGCTTTGAAGTCTACCTGTAACTATTCGACAAACTTTTTTGCACAAGTCTTTTTGGGTATTAATTTCTTAAAATGCATCTCTTATGTAATTTTTCAAATCACCGACACTTCTTTGTTTTCGACTATAAACTTTGTCCTTGAGTAGTCCGTAAAAGAAAAAATCCATTGGGTGTCAAGTTTGGTGAACATGCCGGCTAATCAATTGGACCTCTTCGGCCAATCAGTTGGACCTCTTCGGCCAATCAGTTGGACCTCTTCGGCCAATCTATTTCTCAGGAAATGTTTCCTCAAGATACTTAGTTGTAATAATATAACTGATACATATACCTATTACATATACAATCCACCTAATTTTGGACCCTCCCCCTGTATATTATATCGTAATAGAGCTAAACTTTTCAGGATAATTTCCCTTTCAAGTAAATGAATGTCTTATTTGATGGCACAATGACTTAGTAATAATGTGCTTAAGCCATACATCTTTTCCATATAAAATTTATAAAGCGTCAGAAAATTATAAATTTTATAAAGCTGTGCTATGATGCTTTTACAGATCACCGGAATGAAATTGCAATGCTTCGATTTTAACCTAAACATAAACTTTAAATTTGTTTCCTCAAAAAAAAGGTAACAATTTGAAAAAAATATATTGGCATTATTTATCATGTCAAACCCCACATTTCAAATTGAATGCAATACCTACCACGTTTCCAAAATTGACCTGCCCGAGTACAGCACTGCCAATCATCTTCAGGAGGGCCGCTCGTTTCTGGCCATGGAGTTTTTTGTTGTTGTTTTTTTCTTTTAGGGCCATAACGTGTGATTTGTGTTACAACTATACTGAACGCACCTTAGTGACAGTGCAAGTGTGTGGCCTACCATGGATGATGTACGGTTTTGAATTCAGAGTTGTCCTTCTCTTATAGTGATTGCTAACCACAGCTAAAGAGCCTTGTCTGTCCCGCTATTTAACCCATTGCTGGGGCCGGAAGTGAATATATACTTTTCCCTAGAGGATTGGTGCAAAGATTAAGGTAACTACCTCGACCGGAATTCGAAATCAGCTCGCCGATTTCTCTTCTCGATACTCTAACCATTGCAACACCTGCAAATCTACATTACAAACAACAGGGCAAAAGAAAGAGAAACCACAATAAGATTGAGCAAAACTAGTAATAAAAAGGATAAAGGTTGAGAGGATATCTTCCGAAGAAATTCTGGATACAGTGTTCTTGATTGGAAAAAGGATTACAAAATATAAGCCCACGGAAAAATGGAAACTTTACTATAAGTGTGCCTATGTTTTACTTTGTTGCAAACCAAAACTATATCAACGGTTTTTACTCGCGTGATATCCACACCTATGTCCAAATTCTTCAATCACGTACAAACCAAAACCTCTGTCTACTTTTCTGATTCTCATACAAACCAAACCTATGTCAAAGTTATTTTCCTCGCCTGCTGTCCAAACCTTTGCCCAAATTCTTGATTCACGTACAAACCAAAACCTCTGTCTACTTTTCTGATTCTTATCAATCCAAACTTATGTCAAAGTTTTTTCCTCGCCTGCTGTCCAAACCTTTGCCCAAATTCTTGAGTCCCGTACAAACCAAAACCTCTGTCTATTTTTCTGATTCTCATGGAAACCAAACCTATGTCAAAGTTTTTTCTCACCTGCTGTCCAAACCTTTGCCCAAATTCTTGATTCACGTACAAACCAAAACCTCTGTCTACTTTTCTGATTCTCAAACCAACACTATGTGAACACGTGATGACCAAACCTATGTCCAACGTTTTGATTCACGTACAAACCAAAACCTACCTTTCTGATTCTCTTGCAAGCAAAACATTTGTCAACTTTTTTACTAGCGCGCTGACCAAACCTATGTCCAACTTTTCGGTTAACGTACAAATAAAAGTTATTGTAGGGCAATATTTGGCATTAAACCTGGAAAAGTTGATATGTCGTAAAACAGACCGAACAAAACCAAATTATAAGTGAACAAGACGGTCATTTACACCAAAAGATCACTTCAGCTCAAGAGATAATTTATAAATATAAACTTTTTTTCATTTTTTCAAATTATTGAATAAAACAAAATGGCTCTATAAAAAAGAAAATTATAACGTAACAAGGAAAGTAAAAAAAATGATTGCACTCTTTGGAACTAGAACAGTCTAACCCAGTGAGTGAAATAAAGGGTTTAGTTTGACATTCCAACCACCTGAAAAAGGCTGGAGCGTAAACGTTGTAATAAATATGGCGACAAAGATGAGGACAATAGTCCGAATAATGTAAATAGTATACATAATACCTCATCTCAGAAATATAGACAGATACTGAAGGGCTGAAACGTTGTAATAAATATGGCGACAAAGATGAGGACAATAGTCCAAATAATGTAAATACTATACATAATACCTCATCTCAAAGATATAGACAGATACTGAAGGGTTGAAACGTTGTGATAAATATGGCGACAAAGATGAGGACAATAGTCCAAATAATGTAAATAGTATACATAATACCTCATCTCAAAGATATAGACAGATACTGAAGGGCTGAAACGTTGTAATAAATATGGCGACAAAGATGAGGACAATAATCCGAAACATGTAAATAATTTACATAATACCTCATCTCAGAAATATAGAGATACTGTCCAAATAACTTAATGACGACATAATCATTTGACCAGGTGCTCATTCATATGACTCTTTTCTTCGTCAACGATAATTTTTTGTCTCGACACCTTGCGATAGAATGCAAACAGAAGTGAAGTTATGCCTCGTTCAAGGAAATGAATGATTTACTTATCTTAACGGACCTCGTCGAATTCTGTTTTCAGTGCAACCCTTGACCTCTGATGTAATAAATATAATTTCACAAAAGAAAAAACGAAAACAAAATAACAGCAACTGAACTGTAACTAAATGCAACCCATAAGAAAGCGTGCACGCAGCAGATGGTCAGCGATTTCGTATCCATTACCAGACATCAATGTTATCTCGCCCCACCTCCGCCTTCTCTTATTCTCTCTCTCTCTCTCTCTCTCTCTCTCTCTCTCTCTCTCTCTCTCTCTCTCTCTCTCTCTCTCTCTCTCACACACACACACACACACACACGCAAACTTTGTTATTTGTTATTCTTTCGGATTGTAGACTATGAAATTCATTAGTCTTGTGGTGAAATCGATCTGGGTTCGAACTTTTCCACAAACCAAAACAGTTTAGGAGGATGAGGTTTGTTCGAAAAGTATACAGCCATGTTAAATATACCTGGCAACCATTTTTTACAATGATCTATACAAGGCCCAAGAGCCACTAGATGTAGAGGATTACAGTGTAAAATGCACAATTTATACGTGGGGAACATAACGGTCAACCCTAGACTGGAACCGGTGAAGATTGTAGTGATCAGGGAAGTATTCTCTTGGGAGTCGGTTCCACAAAGCAGAGGTTTGTGAGAAGAATCTGCTCCAGTTGAAAGACATCTCATCAAAAAAATACGAAGGAAATGACAGTAGTTCGCATGGCGGGTCTCAGCCCTGAAACTGGGGAAACTAATGAGTGTAATTCGTCTGAGCACTTTCCTTCGATATAGCGAGAGGACTGCAATGACTCGTCTGGGAGTGAAGGGGTTTTAGGGCGGAAAATAATTCGTCACCTACAAGGGCGCAGAGACACTTTTGGACGAAATCAAGTGGAAATTGAAAACTGAGCAACTTCTGTTCATATATATATCAGCAGTACTCCATTTTGTGCCTGTTCTGGCTCCTGTAATAGTAGAGAATAACTGGAGGAGTCAGGTAATTCTTGAGGCGGTACAGGGAACCGACTTTTTTCATCTATCTTTAGCGATGGATCATATGTAAGAGCTCCACTTGAGGTCTGGGCAAGTCCTAAGAGGCGCTCAAGGCACGGGTCCTCCCTGAATGAACACCCGTTTATCGCAATAGATAAGTGATAAGTCCTCTCGGTGATGATGAAGCGTTACCAGTTCGCTAAACTTTAATGTGGCTTAACCAGTAAGAAGGAATCTTACTGCATATGTGTGAGCAAGCACTCTCCTGTAGGATTATTCAGTCGGCAGAAAAATGGCGATTGAGAAATTTTATACAATGTGTGGTCGTCGAATTTTATTTTATTCTTTTAAATATCATATCACTACTGGTTAGTTATCTTAAAATTTGACCGTGATTTCTAGTTGTTCTAGAAAGCTAAAACCGCCTTTCAAATAACGTGAATGAAGAGAACACAGATGGTGATTCCAAAATGAGGATTTTTTATACTGTTTTGAAAGTGCAAGGAACTCAAGCACAAATCAACGTCTTCAACCCACTAAGCTATTGTACTGTTCGTCTATACTTTTTTACGGGTTTGCCCTCTGATAAAAGTAACAACTTCCCCTTTTAATCTTCATTCTGTGTTTGTGTGTGTTTATACCAAAAACTATCTGTCGCAAAACGTCTACATTTTCATTCCTTACCTAGTCATTGTTTTTACTTTTAAGATGAAAATTAGCACTGGAAATTTCCCTACTATGCAAATGACTTTTTCTTCATTCAGTTGTAGCACTCACACGTCGAATCTAATGACTGTCATGACGTTGTATTATAACAGTTTCACTAGGCTGCATCTCTACAAAATCAAGAATATCATGGATAAAACACGTGAGCAATGGGGAAGTTCTAAAGAAAATTTGAGCTAAAGGAACGCTTATATTTAACATAAAAAATATTAAAACTAAGAAGTATGATCGGGAAATAGGGCTCGGGAAATTAAACAGGTACAAGATATATTGACGGAAGTTGTGGAGAGCCATGATCATATTCTTCATGTGTTTGAGTGAATGGATAGCAGAATAAGGACAAAGAGGGATGGTAAAGGGTTAAAAGTTGAGAGCAGCAAAAGACAGGAAATTGGGGAGAGCCATGATCACCGACCTAATGAACGTGTCTGAATGGATATTAGAACAAGTTCAATGATAATAAAGAGTCAAAAGACAAGTTTTGGAGAACGATGATGAGCTACCTAAAGTCCTAGGTGAATGGATTGTGGAACAATGTTCAAAATTTACTTAGACCAACAAAAGAAAGTAAGTTGTGGAGAGCCATGATCACGTTCTTAATGAGTTAATGGATAGCAGATCGTTGATAAAGAAATGTGGTAATGATTCTAGTGCTGTTTACAGCAACAAGGGGCAGGAAGTTATGGAGAGTCATGATCGCAAACGTCCTGAAGGGACAAGGTATGTAAAAAAAAGAATACTGTACGCATTTTATATTCCAAGAAATGCTTTCTTGTTTGTTTGTTTCTTTTTGTTTTGTTTTGTTGTTTTTTTTGCGGGGGGGTTGTTATTTTTTAATTTTTTTCCTAGAACGGATGCTGTAGGCTATCATGGATCCAGCCGAGCCAACCTAATTCATCCTCTTACCTTTGTTGTATTTAAATATTCCGCATTTCAGTCGTCCACGTGTGTTTCACGACAAGACTTTTATTTCGTCCTATTTTGGGACTCGTCAGCAGTGCGTATCAATAACCTGGACCGTTACGATATGACGCAAGCGTCATACCGACTAGACCAAGGGGTCTTGGTGACGAAGAGGTAACAAACTAGACTCGATATAGCACCGCTCTTCACAAATTCCGTCGTGTAACTCATCCAAGTTTGCATAATTCAACGTACTGTGCCCCCACGAGTCACGTCTTCTACCTCCAGAGCATTAGAAGCCGGTTCAAGCAAGGATATACAAGTGATAGAAATTATTAGGGGGATTTGAAAAATCATAATTAAGTAATTCAGTCATACTCGCTAGACCAACGGGTCTCGGTGACAAAGAAGTAACAAACTAGACTCGATACAGCGCCGCTCTTTACGCTTGCGTCGTATCGTAACGGTCCGGGTTCGACTCTCGGTAGTGGATGCGCACTGCTGATGAGTCCCAAGATAGGACGAAACATCCTTCCAGTGCTTTTTGCATTCATTCGACGATTCTTCTAAACTCGATGAATTACTTAATTATGATTATTCAAATCCCCCAAATAATTTCTATCACATGATATTATCTATTTCGCATTTTAAAACAATAAAATGCTGGGGGGTCAACAATAATAGCGGTGTTAAGGGAATAACCTTCCTTTTGACACCGTTTTTTTAGTTTGTTTTTTGCAGCACGATGGTTAAATTTTGCCAATATTTTTACGGAAACAAGAACCTGAAAAGAAAATAGCAAAGATATTAAACATTTGTCAATTTTTGTAAAAAGTCGATAAACAAATATGTGATAATTTCCATAGGATAACCTCCTGATCCAGTTTTTCTATTTACTGTTCCCTCTTTTTTAGACATATTCAAATTTCTGTTGACAGTTCTTGAATTCATTTGAAGATGGAGGCCAGGGTACCATTACTGAAAGCCTGACTGATATTTTCCTCTTATTATTGTTTCATTTGGGAAGACAGTGTGGCTGACACAAAACGATTTTAACCGGCTCTCTTTCTAGCTGAATAATTCAAAGGGTTTTTCAGAGAGTTTTACGACAAATATTGCCAAATTGTTTAAACTTCTTATCTGGAAAAAAGAAACTAAATTAGTTTAGTAGTTTTTTTGTTTTTTGTTTTTTTGTTTTTTATTTTTTTACATATTAAACATTTTGTGAGATGGACAATTATGCTGTTACACGATTTTGACAATTTCGCTGTTACATCCGATATGATATTGCTGTAGATACCTTTCCTGGGATTTTGCTGAGTACAATAGCGGCTGCACTATCTCAAACACTCATCCCTTTCTGTATTGAACAAGTAAATCTTTGCTTAACAGATGAAATCATATGCGGACCAAGGTTCTGACATGCTTCGTCTGGAAGGCTAACAAAAGCACATTGTTAATCTATTTCGAGGAAAAGTTTTAGCCGTTCGCGCGTCATTGTTTTTTTCCTTGTTCGCGGTGAGTTTCCGTGTTCCGATAATTCGAACAACCCCGAGAGGCGTTCGCTTAATATAAATGTCGAATCGGCTTGTCGATTTGCCGTTTCTTATCGCGTGATCCTGCGGAATTATGGCGTACTGGCCTTCTTGCTTTTCCCAGCATCAATAAATTCCCACCGTACAGCTCCCCGCCCTCACTCAACTGGCCTCCGGGCGCCTTCCTCATCTCCAACCCCGAAAGAAATTCGTAATGTTATAAAAGATGTTTAGTGATAGAATACCTATGTTTCTAATGTTAGCGGCATCTCTGGCCACGGTATGAGTGTTTCAACGGGCTGGACCACTCTGGGGTAATTCGGTGTGCAAGAAAATTGACAAAAGAGGCTTATACTGCAACATAGGTACCAAGGATTTTACAAATACCATATCCTAATGTAGTCTTTAGGGTGGGGATATATTTGCGAAGATTTGAAAATAGAGCTGGGGTGAGTATTTTTTTTTTTTTTGATAAAGGTTCATATGGTTGCCATATTTGTTCTCTTTCTTCCTATTCTGAATAGATTACCATATATTTCGACGCACTTTTTTATATCTGAAAATACCCTGAAAAATACATGTACGTCTTATAAAACGAATTTAAGGCAACGGCCAGGCTCAAGTAAGCTTAGACGGTTACCTAATTGACTTGGCTGATAGGCACGTGGAGTTGTATGATGAGTCATTACACTATAATGTTAGCTATCTAGTTAATTCAGCCTTTTATATGATGTAACCTCAGTACTTAACAGTTACAAGTATTTCCAAGACTATAACCTTCCTGGAGCCGAGCCACAAGCTTAAACTTGTTCTGTTTACTAGCAGCGGCGGAAGCATTTCTGTACTTGAATAGTATGTCATTGCCATACAAACAAAATTGAACGAGTGATTAATGTAAACAATACATAGCGCCAGTATGTGAGGGATGCATGGTGAATGTGTTGTTATATGAGGATGAGTTTTTTTCTCATATATTTCTTTTCAATATTAGGGTGCGTCTTCCAATCCGCAGCGTAGGCCGGAAAATATGGGGCTACATTTTGGACAACATACAACTAATAGACATTTATTCTTCTAAGCAATGGGCCGTTCTTACCGATTACTGAAAAAATATTAGGTGCTGTAAAATGGGATGTGCAGATGGTGTAATGGATAATTTCTTGTCATTATTAAGCGGAAAACTGAGTTCCTATTCTAGTCGGGTTCGTTAAATTCACTTACGCGCAAATATCTTTAGAAATGGTATGAATCCACCTTTTCTCCCCATTAATGGGTTAAATAGCAAGACTTGTATCGTTAAAGCATTATTATTTAGAAAACAAATTCTTACAAATTGAAAAAAATTTCCTGTCATTAAATCTTTGAGCCTAGAGTTCCTGAACAATTTTAGCACGACTGCCTAAATTCCTGAATCAAAATTCGCAAATAATTAATATGTAATATTTCAAGGTAGATATAAAAAGTGTTCAACTGATAGCTGGGAATTGTGTCATTATCCTCTACCACTGTTCTACTGCCGGTAAAGCGGTAGTCAGGACTCAAAGGGTAAAGTCATTTTTCTCTACAACTGTTCAAACAGTGGCTGGGCATTACGTCATATTTCTCTGCTGCCGGTAAAGCGGTGGCCATGAATCAAAGAGTTAAGTCATTTTTCTCTACCATTGTTCAAATGGCGGCTGGGCATTAAGTCATATTTCTCGACTGCCGGTAAAACGGTGGTCGTGACTCAAAATTTTAAGTCATTTTTCTTTACCACTGTTCAAAAAGTGGCTTGGCATGAAGTAATATTTCTCTACTGCCGGTAAAGCGGTGGTCAGGACTCAAAGATTTAAGTCATTTTTCTCTACCTATGTGCAAAAAGTGGTTGGGTATTAATCATATTTCTCTATTGCCGGTAAAGCGGTGGTCATGACTCAATGAGTTAAGTCCTATTTCTCAACCTCTGGGCAAACAGTGGCTATGTATTTAGTCATATTTCTATACTGCTGGTAAAGGGGTGGTCAGGACTCAAAGATTTAAGTCATTTTTCTCTACCACGGTTCAAACGGTGGCTGGATATTACGTCATATTTCTCTACTGCCGGTAAAACTGTGGTCATGACTCAAAATTTTAAGTCATTTTTCTCTACCTCTGTTCAAACAGTGGCTGGGTATTTAGTCATATTTCTCTACTGCCGGTAAGGCGGTTTTTTTGACTCAAATAGTTAAGTCATTTTTCTCTACCACTGTTCAAACGGGAGCTGGGCATTAAGTAATATTTTTCTACTTCCCGGTAAAGCGGTAGTCAGGACGCAAAGGGTAAAGTTATTTTTCTCTACCACTGTTCTAACAGTGGCTGGGCATTAAGTCATATTGCTCTACTGCCGCTAAAGCGGTGGTTAGCCCTCAAAATGTGAAGTCATTTTTATCTACCACTACCATCTATTTTTATCTACCACAGTGGCTGGGTATTTAGTTATAATTCTCTACTGCCGGTAAAACTGTGGTCATGACGCAAAATTTTAAGTAATTTTTCTCTACCTCTGTTCAAACGCTGGCTGGGCATTAAGTCATATTTCTCTACTACCGGTAAAGCGGTACTCAGTTAAGAGATTCTTGGCAAGAAGTAATATTTAGCAAGCTACTCTGAGTTCGATTCTCACTCGATGCCCTTTATTTTGAATGCAATTGTATGCCTACAACTAAATATATTTTGAACGCAATTGTTTGCCTGGAATCCTAACAGGTGCTACCACCACAGATCAGATTGGATATTGGCTTAATATAAATCAAAATGTCGTTCCATTCTCCACAAATTCTCCAATCTCCAGGTTAGAGGCCTTGCCGCCGTCTGTAGTCTATCGTCACACTCAGGACTGAATTATGACAGACTAAATTCTGCATTGTAGATCCCCAAAATCCAATTTATAAAGGTCACTTTTGAAAAAAGCTTGTCAAGTTACACCTGTCTGTGACTAATGATATTCACTTAAACAAGTTTCTTGCAAAATAGGAATCGTCCTCGTAATTAAAGTTAGAAATTGTGAGAAATTATTTCATTAACCGTTTAAGCCTTGCGTTCCTGAACAATTTTAACCCTTCTGCCTGATTCTCTTGAATCAAAATTGTCAAATAATTGGTATGTAATGTTTCACGGTAGATATAATAATAGTTACAAAAAATAGAAGCATTATACTTAGCAGGGAGAGAGTATGATTGAATGCCTTCAGTTTATTTCCAGAATTCTTTATTCGTGCATCAGTCTACCCAGCAGGTGCTGGCTCTCTTGATGCACAAGCAAAATACGACGCTAGTATTTACACACAGTTCAACCGGTGACTGGGCATTACGTCATTTTTCTCTACCACCGGTAAAGCGGTAGTCAAGGCTCAAAGGGTTAAATAACCTGCAATTGGTCGATAAACCATAGAAAATGAATCAATCAAAGAGCAGGTTCTTTCAGTAAGTTCTAAAATATAGAATTCTGTCTTCATTCAACACACTTTCTGGAGTCATAGTCTTCCTTTATCGTAATGTTTCGACAACTTCTTCCGTTTTCGTAGTACTGTCTAAGGTTCTTAGATACAGTATTTCCATTATTCTTTCAAATGGTCAGGGTCGACTAGAGAAAAATGCTTTTCTGAAAACGAACAAAATATTAAAGGATCTTTAAAATAATATTGGAAACAAATAAAATATTGATGGACGCCAATGTAATATCTACACTCATATATTGCAATTTATGCTATACAATTTCGTCACAAAAAAAGAAAAGACAGATTCACCTTTCGTCCGGTTCACACTCATCCACAGTCTTTTGAACAGGAGTAGTGGTTTATCTCTCGTTCCATTCTTTCACTCCCAGTAACCCCTTGCGTCTTAGTGTCATTATCGCCTTACTTGTGGTGAACTGATTTAAAAAAAAAACAAGAGATGTGGTTCTGCTGACGAATCTTTAGAATACCAGAGACAGACGCGATGTGAAAAAGTTTTAAGAATGTGAACGATTGCTAAAATGCAGCAAGAAACCATTGAAATACTCACAGGTCGAATAGAGGGGAAAAGAGACAAGGAAAGGCAACAGATGACATACCTGGCGGGTGTGGGCGGATGGCGAAACGTGGTCGTGGGGAGTTAGCAGAGGCACGAAAACTATTGAGAGCTACAGGGGAGAGTGGGAAGTGGAGAGACATGACCGACTACGTCCTGAAAGGTCACGGCACACATTAAAAAATATAATGGAAAAAGAAAGCTCGGAGAATTTAATACCCACATGGCACACCGAAGAGGCAGAGAAAAGCATTGAATGACCAGCTTAACATGAAAAAAATATTACAAAGCCAGAAGAGTTATAAAAGAGATGCTATTGCTGAAAGACAGGAAGCCAAGGAGAACCAAAATGGTTCAAGTCCCAAAGGGCTATGGCACATTGACCAAAAGAACGAAGAGAGAGGAACCTTTATTTTCTTGTTTGTAGCTCAAGATTTTAGCTGATAGATTCTTTCGTCTCTCTCAAATAGTTCTTCCCTCTGGCTCTCATTAGATATCACTCTGTGCAATATTCAAATTTTTATCTTTATTATTTTATGCAAACAATTCAGATGATACATTCTTCAGCCTTATTGATATTTCTCAAAAGTTCGATGCTAATGATACAACCATTGATTCCTGCCTTGATAATAAAGCTGATTAGTCCAACAAGATCAAAATAGCAACCGATGTCCAAAACGACAAGTCCGTCGTTAACGACGGCAAAAAATGGCTTGTCAATTTTAATACTACCAAAACTAACCTTCTCTCCATTAATCATCTGAGTGACCTCTCTCTGCCTTCCATCAGCATGACAGATGCTAACCTTCAGGAGAGTGACTCGTTACACCTTCTAGGGCTAACCTTCTCAGCTGACATGAATTGGAAATACTATATTAAATCCATTGCTAGGCCAGCTGCTAAGAAAATCGGTTCAGTCTGTCGTGAGAGACAATTTTTCCCTTCCAAATCTATCATACATATATATATAATTCTACCCTTCGTCCATGCTTAGAATATTGCTGTCACATATAGTCCGTTACCCTTGCTATTTACCTTGAGCTTCTTGATAAAATCCAATCAGCAATATTATTGGTCCTGATCTGGCGGCTCGGCTTCAGCCACTTCCCCATCACCGTAAGGTCGACTGTCTGTATATATTCAATAAATACTTTCATGGTAATTGTTCGGATGAGCTCTTCGCATTGTTATCTAGAATCTTTTAATTTAAGCGCAGTACTAGACTGGCGTAGAGATCTCATCAATTTACAGTTGAGCTGGCAAGATGCAACCGTAAATTCTATGCTAACAGTTTTTTTTTCGCACTTCTCGCAAATGGAACTCTCTTCCGTTTCCATGCTTTCCAGCCAACTTTAATCTGCAAAAATTTAAATGCAATATCAATCGCTATCTATTGTCCTCCTCATTGTTCTTTTTTTTTCTTTCCGCTCATTATTAATGTTTTTTTTTTATTTTTATTTTTTTTGTTTTTTTTTGTTGCTAATTCCTCTATGGATGCCAATTATCAGTTATCTCCTATTAATTTCCCTCTGAGTGTTCTCCACTACCTTAACCGGGAATTGAATTCACACTCTTTGGGTCCTGTCACTGTGGCATGTGTCCTCAAAGATGAAACGTTGTAATAATTATGGCAACAAAGATGAGGACAATAGTCCGAATAATGTAAATAATGTACATAATACCTTATCTCAGAAATACAGACAGATACTGAAAGGCCGAAACGTTGTAATAAATTAGGCGACAAAGATGAGAACAATAGTCCGAATAATGTATTTAATGTACATGATACCTCATCTCAGAAATATAGACAGATACTGAGGGGCCGAAACTTTTTAATAAATATGGCGACAAAGATGAGGATAATAGTCCGAATAATATAAGTAGTGTACATAATACCTCATCTCAGAAATATAGACAGATAGCATCTTTATTATTGTTGCTTTTAACAAAACGCGGCTGATTTTAAATACTTTTTTCTGAAATTCTGATGCTATCAGGTTATGATTCAATTTTAAGCAATATGTTTGAATTTGATTGTTCTAAAGCTTATTTTGTTTTGTTCTTTGACCTTCCTCAAGTTTATTTTGTGTACGGACGTCTGCAGAAGGGAATGGATACTTATTGATTTTTTTTTTCTTTGATAACTCTACTCTTTTTGAAAATATGTTCTTTGACCTTCCTCAACTGTATTTTGTACCCGGGCGTCTTCAGAAGGGAATGGATACTTATTTCTTTTCTTTCCGTTGATAGTTCTACTCTTTTTGAAAATATGTTCTTTGACCTTCCTCAACTGTATTTTGTACCCGGGCGTCTTCAGAAGGGAATGGATACTTATTTCTTTTCTTTCCGTTGATAGTTCTACTCTTTTTGAAAATATGTTCTTTGACCTTCCTCAACTGTATTTTGTACCCGGGCGTCTTCAGAAGGGAATGGATACTTATTGATTTTTTTTTTCTTTGATAACTCTACTCTTTTTGAAAATATGTTCTTTGACCTTCCTCAACTGTATTTTGTACCCGGTCGTCTTCAGAAGGGAATGGATACTTATTTCTTTTCTTTCCGTTGATAGTTCTACTCTTTTTGAAAATATATTCTTTGACCTTCCTCAACTGTATTTTGTACCCGGGCGTCTTCAGAAGGGAATGGATACTTATTTCTTTTCTTTCCGTTGATAGCTCTACTCTTTTTGAAAATATGTTCTTTGACCTTCCTCAACTGTATTTTGTACCCGGGCGTCTTCAGAAGGGAATGGATACTTATTTCTTTTCTTTCCGTTGATAGTTCTACTCTTTTTGAAAATATGTTCTTTGACCTTCCTCAACTGTATTTTGTACCCGGGCGTCTTCAGAAGGGAATGGATACTTATTTCTTTTCTTTCCGTTGATAGTTCTACTCTTTTTGAAAATATATTCTTTGACCTTCCTCAACTGTATTTTGTACCCGGGCGTCTTCAGAAGGGAATGGATACTTATTTCTTTTCTTTCCGTTGATAGTTCTACTCTTTTTGAAAATATGTTCTTTGACCTTCCTCAACTGTATTTTGTACCCGGGCGTCTTCAGAAGGGAATGGATACTTATTTCTTTTCTTTCCGTTGATAGTTCTACTCTTTTTGAAAATATGTTCTTTGACCTTCCTCAACTGTATTTTGTACCCGGGCGTCTTCAGAAGGGAATGGATACTTATTTCTTTTCTTTCCGTTGATAGTTCTACTCTTTTTGAAAATATATTCTTTGACCTTCCTCAACTGTATTTTGTACCCGGGCGTCTTCAGAAGGGAATGGATACTTATTTCTTTTCTTTCCGTTGATAGTTCTACTCTTTTTGAAAATATGTTCTTTGACCTTCCTCAACTGTATTTTGTACCCGGGCGTCTTCAGAAGGGAATGGATACTTATTTCTTTTCTTTCCGTTGATAGTTCTACTCTTTTTGAAAATATGTTCTTTGACCTTCCTCAACTGTATTTTGTACCCGGGCGTCTTCAGAAGGGAATGGATACTTATTTCTTTTCTTTCCGTTGATAGCTCTACTCTTTTTGAAAATATGTTCTTTGACCTTCCTCAACTGTATTTTGTACCCGGGCGTCTTCAGAAGGGAATGGATACTTATTTCTTTTCTTTCCGTTGATAGCTCTACTCTTTTTGAAAATATGTTCTTTGACCTTCCTCAACTGTATTTTGTACCCGGGCGTCTTCAGAAGGGAATGGATACTTATTTCTTTTCTTTCCGTTGATAGTTCTACTCTTTTTGAAAATATGTTTTTTGACCTTCCTCAACTGTATTTTGTACCCGGGCGTCTTCAGAAGGGAATGGATACTTATTTCTTTTCTTTCCGTTGATAGCTCTACTCTTTTTGAAAATATATTCTTTGACCTTCCTCAACTGTATTTTGTACCCGGGCGTCTTCAGAAGGGAATGGATACTTATTTCTTTTCTTTCCGTTGATAGCTCTACTCTTTTTGAAAATATATTCTTTGACCTTCCTCAACTGTATTTTGTACCCGGGCGTCTTCAGAAGGGAATGGATACTTATTTCTTTTCTTTCCGTTGATAGCTCTACTCTTTTTGAAAATATATTCTTTGACCTTCCTCAACTGTATTTTGTACCCGGGCGTCTTCAGAAGGGAATGGATACTTATTTCTTTTCTTTCCGTTGATAGCTCTACTCTTTTTGAAAATATATTCTTTGACCTTCCTCAACTGTATTTTGTACCCGGGCGTCTTCAGAAGGGAATGGATACTTATTTCTTTTCTTTCCGTTGATAGTTCTACTCTTTTTGAAAATATATTCTTTGACCATCTTGAGGTGTACTTTGAAACCGGCTGTCTTCTTTTATTTTCGGTGATCGTTCTACTGTTTTTGACAATATGTTCTTTGAACTTCCTCAGAAGTGTTTTCTATCCAAATGTCTTCAGAAGTTATTGAATGCTGATTTCTTTTCTATATTTTTTCCTTCGACAATAAGTTCTTTGAACTTCATTATTTATATTTTAGAAGGTCTTTAGAAGTTATTGTGTGCTTAGTTTACAAGTACTGTACACACAATTGCTATATTCCCTTGGCTCCTCAATATACCCACAAGATGTCTTCTTTTTTCTCCTCTTTACATTATTATTGCTTTTATATCTAGTCTGGTGCTGTCAAATCTGCCCTTTCCACCCACGACAGAATTCAAAAGTGTTTGCGCGGCCGTGTAGGTGATGAATTACTTTCCACTACAACACCTTTCCCACTGAAGAAAGGTTGCAAAGCTCTCGCCTATTCATCTGTTCCTACCACCTGTTCAGACCATTACAGCTTTAATTCGGTATAAAATAATTTGGAAAAGGTTGTTATGCCGTATAATAATCCAAATAAAAACAATTCTCTTCACTACTTTGATAAATATAGATACATAGTAGAGAGAGAGGTGGGGATACATGATATAAAGATATATATATATATATATAGAGAGAGAGAGACAGACAGAGAGAGAGATAAATAGAGAGAGAGAGCGAGAAAGAGAGAGTGAAATAGGTCGATGGAAGGTGATATATTAATATAAATATACATCGACAGATAGAAAGAAAGGGATTTATTTTACATTCAACATCATCACTTGATAAGACACCGGAGGTGTTGAAACAAAATGGCTATTTTTGTAGATTTTATAACATATTATGTTATCATTTTTTAAAATATATATATATATATATATATATATATATATATATATATATACAGAGAGAGAGAGAGAGAGTGAAATAGATCGAGGGAAGGTGATATATTTATATAAATATACATTGACAAAGAGAGAGGGATACACACACACACACACACACACACACATATATATATATATATATATAGAGAGAGAGAGAGGGTGGGGAGAGAGAAATGGATATATCGAGGGAAGGTGATATTTCATATAAATATAGATTGACAGAGATAGATAGATAGATTGAGCGTGCGTTCATGTAAAACCCGAACTAAATAGATCATGACCCCACATACAAAAACACACAACATGCACACATAATGGCCAAATACAGTGAACAAACCACTCACATACATGAATGCACGCTCATATACGGGAGACACGAAGATATATATATGTATGCACACATTTATATATATATATATATATATATATATATATATATATATATACGCATGTTGACAAAACAGGGGAACTACTCACGAGCACGCACCCAAACCCCACACAACTTAGGAAGTACGTGTGTATGTATGCACGTATGTATGTGTATGTATGTGTGTATGTGTATACTGGTTCCATGTAGCTTGGGAAGTATGTGTGTATATGTGTACTGATTCCTTGTGGTGGGGTGGTGTGTATGCGCGTATGTGTGTGTATGCGTGTATATATACAAATGAGTTTACTAATTCCTCGTAGTAAGACAGTATATGTATGGAGGGGGAATATACGCACGCATATATACACGCATGCTGACAGAAACACATGAAAATGGAAACAGATCTAAGAACACATAGGGGTCAGTAAAACATTAAAAGATAAAATGCCGATCAGTAATTTATCATTTCGTTTGGACCAACCTTAATTGTTTTATGACCCTTTGCGCAGAACTCTCCATTGCCAATTCAAAAAAGACATTCGGATTACTAACACGAAAACAGAAAATGTCTCATATCGAGAATTTTTGACACTGAAAAACATAAGGAAAAAATTAATTATTTTTAATATGTGGAAATCTCCGCTTTTACCTGAAGATGGTCGCGAGACCAGAAACGCGTGTAGTAAAATTATGAAAAACAAAGCATAATATTTTTTTCTAAATAAATCCACATTACAACCAAAAACGTTTGCGGCACCTCTCTTTTCTTCGTTTTAATATTTATATATATATATATATATATATATATATATATATATATATATATATATATATATATATATATCGATATTGTGAGCGAGAGAAAGAGAAAGAGAGAGAGTCAAATAGATCGTGTGAAGTGATATATTTATATAAATATACATTGACAGATAGAGAGACGGATATTTATATATATATATATATATATATATATATATATATATATATATATATATATATATATATATATATATATATATATATATAATCAAACCCTATAAATTGTACCTCTCCAATTTCATTACGGCCAGCGTTTCCTATTCTTATTTAAAAAAAAAAGAAATGAATTTAAACATAGAATAACATTATCCTAATTTAATTTTATGATAATTCTTATTTTATTTTACGGCAATTTTTTGAAGATTTTTTTGTAGCTGTGCATAATACGCACCCCTGATTTTGCTTCAATCAACTCTAAATGAATCAATTCGTCCACTATAATCCTCTCAAATTTTGAGTTCTCAAATTCTCAATTTCGCAGAATTTACTCTTAATCCTTTGAGCCCTGATCACCGCTTTAACGGTGGTAGACAAAAATGACGTAATCTCCAGCCACCGATCGAACGGTGGGTAAACACTTTTAACTATTTTTATATCTACCGTGTTACATTATGTATCAATTATTTGCAAATTTTGACACAGGAGCTCAGGCGATAGGGTTAAACTTGTTCAGGTTTGGTTTGGTGCATTTTGTTTTACGGCATATCAACCTCAATGGGTTATTTAATGCTGACAAAAATTTTATCTATCTCAGACTGCTCGTATCTATCTATCTATCTATCTATCTATCTATCTATCTATCTATCTAAGCCTATTCATTATCTATCTATCTATCTATCTATCTATCTATCCATCTATCTATCCATCTATCTATCAGTCTGCTTCTATCTATGTATGTATGTATCTATCTATCTATCTCAGTCTGCTCGTATCTATCTATCAGTCTGTTTCTATCTATCTATCTCAGTCTGCTCATATCTATCTATCTATCTATCTATCTATCAGTTTGCTTCTATCTATCTATGTATCTATCTATCTCAGTCTGCTCGTATCTATCTATCTATCTATCTCAGTCTGTTTATATCTATCTATCTATCTATCTATCTATCTATCTATCTATCTATCTATCTCCGTCTGCTCGTATCTATCTATCTATCTCAGTCTGTTCTTTCTATCTATCTATCTATCTATCTATCTATCTATCTATCTCCGTCTGCTCGTATCTATCTATCTTTCTATCTATCTTATTCCTGTTCGTATGTATATATGCATGCATATATCTGTCTATCTATCTATTCATTGATGTGTGTGCTCAAACTCAATTGTTTTAATCTTATTTTTAAGCAAGCCTATAATTCTGTTTTTTACATTAATAATGTACGAAAACTCAAGCATAGTTTTTTCAATGATTATCGAACACACGAAACAGTAATACTCCTCTGCTAGCTTCGATAGATAGATAGATAGATAGATAATGTGCGTTCAAAATATTTAACAAATCCCCTTTACCATTAATACTTTCTTTGTTTCTTATTCTTTATATATATACATAAATATATATATATATATATATATATATATATATGTGTGTGTGTGTGTGTGTGTGTGTTTGTGTGTGTGTGTGTTTTCGTTTATTTCTCTTTTGTTTTTCTCTCCTTTTATTTGAAGAAATGTTTCCTTTCTTTTTTTCTTTTTTTTTTTTTTGTTTCTTTTTCCTGTTTGTTCCTCGATGTTTTTACCAACCAGATTGCTAGCATTGCCAAATTATTACCCATCATGCACTGGACAGCCTCGGACGGAGTTTGGGCTGAGTTAATAGTTGCGCGGCTCGGGACAACATGGCATTGATGGTTTCGAAAGATTTCAAGATGGCGGGAAAATAAAAACTGCCAAAATGCCACTCAAATCCTGAGATTCTGCCAACAATCGCTTGAGAGAATCAACCTCCATTCGCAGGGGCACAAGAAATACTCCCAACGGAATTTCAATCTGACCCTGTTACCACTCACCCACAAAGAAAAAATATAGACATGCAGACATTTTGCTTTTTTTTTTGGCTATAGTTATTATTCTATTCCGTGATATATTCAGTCAATGGATAATTACTGAGTTTTGCGTGACAGGATAATGTTATTTTCTTCAAGAAACCTTCTCTTTTAAAATCATTTCTGTATATATCCCAGTTCCAGTCGCCTTCCACCATAGGCTTTACTATTGTTCGCATATTATCAACTTCCCCTTTTTGGTAGCTCAGTGGCAAAGAAACCTCGAACCGGAAAATTTCAGTGGTTGTTAGTTCATGCGCTTTAATATGTAAAACTTATTGTATCAATATATATATATATGTGTGTGTGTGTGTGTGTGTGCAGGTGTGTGCAGGTGTGTGGAGATATGTAGAAAAATAGAAAAGAACACGTCAGGTAAATAATCCGGAATTCTTTAGTATTTTTGTTTTTATTTTTAAAAAAACAGTACTCCATACAGAAGTAGACCTTAGATTATAGTTATTTAAAAAAAAATATGATTCCTTCGCTACATAAGAGTTCTCATGTTTCAAAAACAACAGCCAAAAACTTCAATATAATTATTAAAATTAAACTGAATTAAAGTATCAAGCCCTGTTTCATCCTCAAGCGAAAATTTAGGAATAAGGTTATTCCTAAATTTATAACCTTATTCCTAAATTTTCGCTTGAAGATGAAACAGGCCTTGATAATTTAATTCAATTTAATTCTAATAATTATATTGAGGTTTTAAGCTCTTGTTTTTGAAACATGAAAACTCTTGTGTAGCGAAGGAATCATATTTTTAAAAAAATAATTATAATATATATATATGCGAAACATTTATAAACATTTCGTATTTGTTCTTTGTTCTATCATACACACACACATATATACATACATTCATACATACACATACACACACACACATATATATATATATATATATATATATATATATATATATATATATATATATATAATGTTCGATTTTCATCAATGAATTAAGTGAATACACAATGCAGATTATGATTAAAAAGATATATTTATGTGTAAGTTGATTTTTCACCATTAAACTATCTTTCATTTTTATTTACATATATATATCAACAAATAGGTCTGCCTTGAGGATGAGATGATTGTCTATTTCCTTTCTTGTTTATGAACACGCAACACAATCTTCCTACATCTATTTACTCGCGCATTTGAGAAAAGGCTTAGATTTCCATCGATATACAAAAATAGGCTTACGGTCATATTACGCTGAAATACCGATTCCCTTATGATCACACAAGTTAAACAACGTCCAGGTTGGTCAGTACTTAGATGGGTGACAGTTTGGGAATACCATGTGCTGTAAGCTTGGATGTGCGGGTGGTGTAATGGATAATGGCCCGGAATTGTTAATCAAGTGAGCAGAGATCCAATTCCAGTTATGTTCGTTATATTCACTTATGTCAGCCATTGCTTGTAAAACATCTACTACATGGAATATTTCGAGGAAACGACATTAGAATCAACATCGCTAAATACAACCGGATGCATGAGAATCAAATCTTTCTTTTTTTTTTTTTCATCTTTTGAAACAATTTTTAATCTCAGTATTTGTCTATATTTCTGAGATGAGGTATTATGTACACTATTTACATTATTCGGACTATTGTCCTCATCTTTGTCGCCATATTTATTACAACGTTTCGGCTTTTCAGTATCTGTCTATATTTCTGAGATGAGGCCGAAACGTTGTAATAAATATGGCGACAAAGATGAGGACAATAGTCCGAATAATGTAAATAATTTTTAATCTATTCGTTAAAACTATCGTTTTCGTAAGACATGAAAGATAACTTCAATCTTCATCCTCCGACACTTTTTTTTTTTTTCTTAAGATATCAAATTATATGAATAAATCGGTGAAAAGCGTAATGCTTTCACCGGTCAATGAACACAGATTTTAATAATTGCCATTAATTTTGAACACATTCTTATCAAAAACGTTTCTTTACACTTTTCAATATATTAGATAAAGTATGGCGTCTCAAGTTCATTTGCCGCTAAGAACTGACTCCGATTCAAATAAATAGTTATTTAAAAAAAAAAAAAAATGAAACTCATCTGGTTTCTTTCACAAACAAATTATATTTTCTCAGCATTATCGCAGTAAGAGGAAAT
Source organism: Acanthosepion lycidas (assembly GCA_963932145.1). Classification (NCBI taxonomy): domain Eukaryota; kingdom Metazoa; phylum Mollusca; class Cephalopoda; order Sepiida; family Sepiidae; genus Acanthosepion; species Acanthosepion lycidas. Next base: position 76,894,924 of record OZ010606.1, read on the forward strand.
ATTCTTATCTTATGTTTACTTCTTACGCAACGTCTACATAAAAAATCTATATAGAAAATTCTGTATAAAAAAAAAATGACTTCCGCTAAATCGTTCCGCTTCATTCATTTGATTAGTTTTCGCAAGTTTTCAACTGAGGAAGTTTTTTCGATTTTCTTTAAAATTCGGAAAGTTTAGTAAATGCAAATTTTGGCACTTGAAGAAAATTAATTCTAAAGCACAATTATAATCACAACTGAATTGGTAAAAGTTTTCATTTTTGTGAAGTTTCATTTTTTTTTTTTAAGTTTTTAGTCGGGCATTAAATTAAAACATGAATTCTATAATTTAACATTTAACATTTGAATAGTTTCTCACAGGCCACGGAGGACTTAAATAACAATAAATACTACACACGTCTATTTAGCGATATTTAAATTTTCAACGTCGCCTCTCCTTCGTCTGAATATATGAGCGCATTAATGCAGACATCACTTTAGTCTGATAAAATCCTAAAGGCCAAAACGAAACACACAAAAAATATTTTTTTTAAAAATTAAAAAAAAAAAAAATAAATGAATAAAAAATAAAATAAAATATAAAAAATAAAAATAAAATATAAATAAAACACGCACACACACACACACACACACACACATATATATATATATATATATATATATATATATATATATATATATATATGAATGATTCATGAATTTATAAATTATATTTACAACTTTTAATTGAAATTAAAATAACTGATCCAGCGTGCAACTCTCGGATAATAAGTGTGACATTACTGTAATTATTGAACAATATAGTTCATGCCATATTCACGGAAAATCTACCAGTAAAAAAGAATTCTCTTGTTACTATATTTGTACAAAAACGCACAACCTTAAAATTTAAATTCAAACTCAGCGTTGCGACCGCACGTTCCAAAACAATAACACATTTCTCATAGCATTTTTTCGGATTACATCTCTATTTTCGTTGTCCTCTTATTACTGAGAAGTAAAAACAAGAACAAAATCTACTTCCATACCTATTGATGTCTGTAGGAACAGACGAAAGCTTGTAAAAAATTAAAAAGACCTTATGCAACTGGAATTTATAAACGGGGACGATATCATTCATATACAGGTTCGGGGTTGATGTATCTTATTTATATAGTTTGCGACGATGTATTCTCGCCATTTGAATCATTAACGTCTATATTTGTTTTTTGTATGAATGATTCATGAATTTATAAAATATATATATATATATTTCTTATTACTTAAACGATATTTTAGTAGATACTCGTGTAGACGATCGGTTTATTTATTAAACAGTATATCTGTTTGTTTTCTTGGCCTTAAAGGCAACTAAGTTCTCTCATGATTGTGAGGCTCCTCGTATCCAATGTACACAAACCTTCATCAATAGTCGCAATGGCGGAAGTTACACCCTTGTGCAAATTAATTGAAACAAAACGAATCATTCCGTTATTATTTACTTATTTTCATATTTTTCCAATGAAACAAGCCCTATTGCACATGTTAGTATTTCGTATGTCCATTCCACGAAGTCGTTCCTTGCAGGGTGATCCCAGATTCTCGAATGGATTTAAATCAGGAGAGTTTCCGGACCAGTCTATAATAATTTAATTCGCTCACTGGTAAGGCTTGCCAGTGTGTTCGTGCAGCGTTACAGTTTCCGTAAGCTTCCTTGGAGTAACGTCCATCGCAGACAATGGCCGTAGGACAACTAATCGATAGTCGAGACAATAGTGTCCGGGCATGATGATAATCTGATGCAATCACGGATGACGTAATATTTTTCAAGGCGAAGCAAATTTCATCATACACCCCGAAAATAGATTCATATTACAGCACACCACTGCAAATGACCTAATCTGAGGCAAAATAGAAATCGATTACACCCTGTCACTCCAGTGGGTCTAAAACTGACCGTATGGTGAAAGAAAGGAAACTAAAACGATTTTCACAAGGGTGTATTCTTTGCTTAAGTTCATCCAAGTCCTTTGCTTTAATGCGGTACACGGTATCTTTCGGTTCACCTCCTCCTATCCAGTGATCTGGAAACCTTTCATTTAAAAATCCGTGGATGAGGTGGTGCTCCATCTTGTTGAAATATGACATTTGGATGGGGCTTTTCCAGTTGTTCTTTTAGAGCATCAAGATAAGTATTAACTATTATTGTCTGAAGACTTTTTGGGCACGCTGTGTATATATATATTGCTTTCGTATCGTGGCCACATAAACTTACATCCCGTAATTGCTTATTGAATAACTCCTCCTTGGATATAAATATATATGCGCATAAAATTGTAAACTTTTCTATACATTCATACACGGTTCTAGACATCTGCGTTGATCTCCATCTAAACATTACCTTATCTCCATAAAGAATGACATTTTTTACCGACTGCGAAAGTAACTGTTGCTTAAGTACCCAATTAAAGAGCCAACAGCCGCACTGAGGTTCCCGTTATCCATCGATCATATTACAATCTGGAACGAGAAAAACCCGCATCGCCTTCTCTCGACTGGCACCCCCGGATAAGAAAACCTCTTCTGAGTGAAACAGGAAGGAAGGAAATCTTTTACTATAAAAGAGAGCAGTAGATGTCAAAACAGACAGGAATTATTGCATCATACTCCGAAATAAAAGCGAACTACTTCAAATAACTATATTTAATGTGCACCTAACCCAGTGTAAACAGAGTCGCCATTAAAACGGCAATAGACTTGCCATTATTGTTAGACAGCTTAAAAATGAAAATATGTTTGTCGTGTGTTGTTTTTTTGTTTTTTGTTTTTTTCTTTTTTTGAGGGTGGGAGGATTGCGGAACGGGAGGATTCTCACTGATTTACTTTTTATTTATTCATTCAGAATTTATTATATAAATTAACAGAGCAATTATATCGAGTATATTTCTCTGGGGATCAAGTGACAACTGGTCTTCTCCCTACTTCAGAAAGGTTCCTCAAAATTCTTAATCATTTTGAGCATTTCTTTTATTCCACAAATTGAGCCCGTAGGCCTCAACCGTAGTGATGGGAAGCGGCCTGATGGCATTACCATTTTCTCTTTTAAAGTGGAGAAGTTGTTTGGGGATGCGACTTGTACAGATACATTTTCGACCAGTAATTTGATCAGGTCCGCGGTTGAGCCGGGGACTATCGCTCGGGATACGGAGTTTAAAAAAAAATAGTTAAATATCCTTCTCTTGCGGAGATATTTTTTTCCACTCCTGTGGCATTGGGGTTATTCTGGGGTTATTGGCCCTCGTTCAATGGCGTTCCTTCGGAGGGTTGGCGGGATTGCGTCTGGATTAAGAGACGAGCCTCACGAAACGGAATGGCTCTTGCAGCGTGTCTCACTGTCGATGGTTCGAGGTAATGCTTTCTCCGTCATTGCGGCTGGCAGAGGATAGCAAAAAAGAGCATTTTTGTTTATAGATACTATATACTTCCACAAATAATTCTTTCTTTAAACCTTTCGGCAAGGTCTTTGAGATCTTTCCAGAATTCACCCATATCAATGGCTATAGTCGCCCATCTTCATATTCCATACATTTCTTTACTTTTTTTCTTTTTCAGTTTCAGATCGAAATCTAGACAAATTTCCAGATTTTTATTCTTCTCAGATTTCACTCTTACTTGAGCTTACGACTTGTACAGAATTCAGTGGTATTTATTCCCCTTATCACAAAAGAGAAAACGTGACTCTACGGCATATTTATTATGGGGCTTCACCTCACGTGTAGGTAGTGAAAAAATTGTTTAACATCTCAGCTTGCCATTTGGCATACTACATGGATCAGGAAATGTCTTTGCTCAACCCTTCATAATGTAATACCAAAGTCCGTTCTCAGTAGATATGTTCCTTGTCACTAGACATTATAATTTAGAGTAGATAGGGAAATCCTCTACCAACAGTGTGACTTAATTTCAAAATCCCAGCGATAGATTCTGATCTATATACAGGATGTCCCTAAAGTCTGGACACATAAGCAAAAATGCAAACATTGGTGCGCTTTGAAAGATTCACGTAAACTCTATGCAGTAACTCTACATTGCCGTAAATTTTAGACATTTTCACTCTTTATGCGTTCAATCAAGTGTGAAGCATCTGTGATTTGCATTGAGTACACCTTCTCCTTTAGCAGACCGCAGAAAACGATGTCATTTCTTTTTTTTTATTTCGATAAAAACCATGTTTAATTTGTGGAGTGAAACAAAATATATTGTTAATGAGATTTTCTATATGTCCAGACTTTAGTTACACCCTGTAGTTTTCGGATTTGGGACTCAGGTGTCTTAGGTTCCTTGCGAAATAAATCGCTATGAAAGGCAAACATTCGTATGTCCTACTATTTTGACCGATAATGTTTCATAGCGTGAAAAGACCCCACTCTATAAATCAAGTGTTTTGCATCTGTGATTTTCATTGAGTACACCTTCTCCTTTAGCATACTCCAGAAAAAGAAATCAATTCTTTCTTCTTTCGACAAAACCATGTTTAATCTGTGGAGGTATAAAAAAAATATAGTTAATGTGATTTCCTAAGTGTCCAGACTTTAGGAAAATCACTAAGACTTAAATGTCTAGAAAGTGTTTTAATCGTTTATTCAGTCAAAAGTAAATTTACAAAGTATCAGTGAACATTGATAGTCCGACAATTGCGGTTAATCAATTGTCAGACCATCAATGTCTACTTATATATATATATATATATATATATATATATATATATATAGTTTCTCCCAAAAGTTTGGACACATAAAAAAAAAATGCATATTTTCCAGGAATAAATTTCGCAACATTTTATTGAAATATCAACAAATAACATCTTTCATATGATTTCCAACATTTGTCATGCAAAGGTGGATGCACTTTGCAAGATTCACGTGAACTCGATGTAATAATTCCGCATTGACATCAGTTATAGTACATTATCTCTTTATGCGTTTAATTAAGTGTGTTGCAGCTGTGATTTTCATTGAGTACACCTTTCCCTTTAGTCGGAAGAATTTCTCTCTCTCTCTCTCCCTCTCTCCCCCCCCCTTCCTTGGAGAGTCTTTATCCGGTGGCACAAGGAACCGGCGATTTCCAGGCTGCACATTTGATTTTTGAATTATTTTTCCACTTTATGTTTGATGTACAGCCAGAATCTTGGAGTCAAAGATTTCGCATCTGTAGATTCAACCAACGACAGATCGAATATTTTGGGAAAAGATTTCAAAAATTGAATTTGCTTCGCGCTGGCAATTGCGCCGAATCCCGCCATTTAACAGATATTCAGCCCCTTTCCAGAGCCTGGTGTTTGAATATTGGCAGACTAGCATCCCTACTCCCACACATATATCCCTTTAGGGATTGGCACTAAGTTCCAATAAAATTGAATCCCTGACACTTGTACTACTTAACACTTTGTTGCCATGAACTATCTAACACCTTGTTGTCATGAATTACTAAACACTTTCGCTCACTGACCGATGACACTCACAACATTTAACCAATCTAATCGGATTAAATTTAAACAAATACCAATCGGAGAAACCTTTTGCCTGCATAAAACGAAAAGAATTCTCCAACTAAATCAGATGCGAAACAGAACATTGCATAGCAACGTGTCTCTCTATGTCAATTTAACTTTTGTAAATCATAGAACTGTGAAACCGGTTGTTTAGTTTGCTGATTGTGTTTGCTGGCATATTAACACCTCTATGGATCATTTAATACCGAAATATAAATATTTTGAACACAGTTTTATGGCTTCAACTACAAATAAAATATATTGTTGGCCATTTTGCTTTAAAAATATATTGTTGGTAATTTATATATATATATATATATATATATATATATATATATATATATATATATATATATATATATATATATATATTGCTGGTATTTTTACTATAAAATGTATTTTTATACATTCATAGTGTTTTTTTTTTTTTTGCTGAAGGTTCACTATTTTCCCATAGCTGGTACCCTAACAGGTGCTACAGCAATTAAAAATATGCTTCCACTCTCTCAATAAGAGGCCATTTTGCCGGATGTAGTTTATAGTCATGCTCAGAACATGTGAAACCGACAAAGTTAATATAAATTAAATATTCTTAAAGATTTGTTACATTTTCAAGTTCTTTTTTCCTATATATTTCCGATAGATAGATAGATAGATAGATAGATAGATAGATAGATAGATAGATATGTGTGGGTGTGTGTATTGAGGTGGGTAAATCAAATATATACGCGCGTTAGCGTTCATACATAGGTAAACAAATAAATATTTGTTCAGTTTACATGGGACCCAGTATATTTAAATCATGAGTAATAATTCGTTCCTGATGAGTTGGTACAACAACGAAACTTAAGTTGCACTTCGAACGTAGGTATATATATATATATATATATATATATATATATATATATATATATATATATATATATATATAATCTCAGTGATGCTTAGAATTTCTGATCTCCGTTATCAGCCGAATTTAACTTCCTTCCACGACCTTCTTGAACTTTCAAAACTTTTATCTCCCTGTTGCAACCTTAATAACTTATAAGAGATCTTGAATTCAGTAACTGATCTATAACCAAATATTTGCTTGGTGTTACGTGCAGTTCAGGTTAGCGTTTCATTCAAATTTAAATCAGACAGGGTGGAGTAATGGATAGCGGCTTGGATTGAGGAATCGGAGAGCCGAGTTCGAATTCCAGTCGAAGCCATTACATTCACTAATACCCTTGGGAAAGGTGTGAATCCTCTTCTCCCTCCACCTATAGGTAAATAGCAGGACAGACTGGGTTCTATAGCCTTGGATGGCAACTGGTCTAGGAGAAGGAAGACTCTGAATTCTAAACCTCCGGAGGGTCGTTTTTGGACCTTGTGGCACGTAGTGCACCAGGTCTCTGTATTCGGCCCTTCAAAAAGTGTCGATGGTCCTGCACGAAACCTTCACCACTATAATCAAATCTCATGTGCTATACATGCGGGTTGGGGACCGCTTGTGAATTCCAAATTCTCAAACTGAATGCCGTTACAAGTACAGGTAGGGGGGGACCATCATTTGAGAATAATCAAAACGAAGGCCTTTTTCGTGCTTCCTTTCTTGAAACGGGCAAAACTTACGCTAAAACTTGGACAGAAAACAATCGATAAAACACAAATTGTCACAATGACTCACCTGTTTTAACGACGTTTTTTCTAGAAATTCAGTTATTTATTTCGTGAATATTCTGACAGTTGTCTGCCTGTCCATGTTCTTATTTATTTCCTTTTTAACTTCCGGAAATTAGAAAAGCAAAATAAAAGGTTGAACGGACGGGCCATGTTGATGTTTAATGAATCTTGTTTGAAAAAGATATTTCAGCTATTATTCAAGAGTAGGGGCTTATCGTCAGTGGTAGTACCTATGCATCGAAGCGGTCGACTCTACTCAGGTGAATTGGGAAGCAGGACTGTACTAGTCCACGGCCTACATCCATCTCTCACACATATCACCAAGAAATCCCATGGGCACTGCGTCAGCCACACCCCAGTCCATGATAAGGAATCCGCCGCCTAAACACTGTGAGGGCAGTCGGAAGGGTTTCTCGACCCAACCGGTGAAGGAGAACGCCTCTTTCCAGCCTACCTATGCCAAGCGGCCATCGATCAGTCGCCAGCCTGGGCCTAGGAACTGCGTCTCAGAGGTCAACGCCTTAAGCAGTGGACAGAGGATTTCTGAGAGGAGGGACAGAGTAACCTCAACTAGTTCGATGCAAAAGGAACCAGCAAGCCATTAAACTCTTTTGCCTTGAATGTCACTATGAACCGAAATCACAATAGAGGGGATTGGTGACCACAGCGGCACAAAATGCGCTAACTGAATAAATGAAGATGAATGTCTTTTAAATGTTCAAATATTCTGCTATATATTATGACCTAGGGAAGGTTACTGAAGAGAATAATCACACGAAGGTTGGTAATGAACTGTAATGCGAACAACTTATATAAGATTCGCCAGCAGCGCGTAGAAGTAAACTGCTAGAGGTGAGTCAAGGGAATTCCACAACTAATCTCCAACTGCAGACCAACATACAGTATTTACTACTATATTTATGTGAATGGGGACATACCTATTATCCTGTGTAGTTATACTACAATATGAAATCAGTAAATACAGGGATTAAGTATATTTTATTATAACGGAAAATGTGCTGTAGTTACACCCTTGTAAATCTGCATTATTTAAATCCATATATAAGTGAAAATGATGGAACAAATATAAAGTTTATTGTATTTAAATTTTCAGCAAAAACAAAGATGAAAAGGGAAAAATCTAATCATTTGGTTTGGTTTGTTTTGCTTTACGGACTATCAACCTCTTTAATGCCGACAAGATTCCCATTGCTGGTAATATCTTTGCTCAAAATGTATTGCTGGTATTTTTTTCAAAAATGTATTTGTGGTATTTTTTTCAAAAATGTATTGCTGCTAATAATCTTTTCTTCAAAAAAATATTGCTTGCATTAAAACCTATTTTTACACTTTTATAGTGTTTTGAACCCAATTTGGGGGCTATCTATTTGCCCATAGTTGGGACCCTAACAGGTGCTACCACCTCGAGTCAGGGTGGTCGTAGGAACAGCAGCAATTAAGAGGTGGTTCCACGCTACTCAAAACCTCCTGATCAGAGGCCTTGATATTGGACGTAGTTTATCGTCTCACCCAGGACGCCTCATTTGAGGTGGGGCGTCTTACCCCCCTGCAGAGGTGCAGTGGGTGTATTCTGAAGCCCAAGCTGTCAGGGAGGGCTTTTTTTTTTGTTAATTTCTGTAGTTTATAATAAAGCAAACAAACTGATGACAAGAAATAATAAGTTACAAGAAATGTTATGAATATGGCGTTTATTGTCAATTTAAATAGGACCGTTGAATATGCGATTTACAATAATCTGTAGCAATTTGCATAAATAGAACCTATTTATGCAAATTGCTACAGAACTATAGCATCAACCTGAAAACACGAGTCATGTTCTTAAATAGCCGCGTCAGATCGAGACTTTCATATCGGTCATGCATGAAATAACTAAGCACTTAGCAGTATACAACCACCTTCTCACTTAATGGCTATTAGCGCGAGTGAAGCCTGGGGGTCTTAGCGAAGACCACTCTTCAACGAAACTTGTGGATTGGCGCTACAGAATCACAAAAAAGGGACTGCACCAAATAACAGGAACTACAACACTTGAGAACTATCAACAGCAACAACAACTAAAATGGATATCACATGCAACTCGAAGAGAAAATAATGACATAATCAAGATGTTGACAATCCACACTACTTCAAATTAAAGGTTAGGAAGGAAACCTCCATCAATAATAGAAAGAGTGATAACAGCTACTGGGCTTGAGAAGAGAAAATAATGACATAATCAAGATGCTGACATTCCACACTACTTCAAATTAAAGGTTAGGAAGGAAACCGCCATCAATAATGGAAAGAGTGATAACAGTTACTGGGCTTGAGAAGAGAAAATAATGACATAATCAAGATGTTGATATTCCACACTACTTCAAATTAAAGGTTAGGAAGGAAACCGCCATCAATAATGGAAAGAGTGATAACAGTTACTGGGCTTGAGAAGAGAAAATAATGACATAATCAAGATGCTGACATTCCACATTACTTCAAATAAAAGGTTAGGAAGGAAACCGCCATCAATAATGGAAAGAGTGATAACAGTTACTGGGCTTGAGAAGAGAAAATAATGACATAATCAAGATGTTGATATTCCACACTACTTCAAATTAAAGGTTAGGAAGGAAACCGCCATCAATAATGGAAAGAGTGATAACAGTTACTGGGCTTGAGAAGAGAAAATAATGACATAATCAAGATGTTGATATTCCACACTACTTCAAATTAAAGGTTAGGAAGGAAACCGCCATCAATAATGGAAAGAGTGATAACAGCTACTGGGCTTGAGAAAAGAAAATAATGACATAATCAAGATGCTGACATTCCACATTACTTTAAATAAAAGGCTAAGAAGGAAATTTCCATCAATACTGGAAAGAGTGATAACAGTTACTGGACTTGAGAAGAGAAAATAATGACATAAGATGTTGACACTCCACACTACTTCAAATAAATGGTTAGGAAGGAAACCTCCATCAGTACTGGAAAGAGCGATGGTAGGTACGTGACTTGAGAGATCTATTTTCGTAAAAAATGTTTTAAAAGAAAGATTTTATAAATTTCAACCGCCAGCAGTGCTGGCTGTTCGGTCAATAAATGCCGAATGTTTCCTTATAAGGAAACAGTTACCATTATGCAGACATATTTAGGAATATTCGTAACGTTAGGGTAAATTAGTGAGGTTTGCAACATATCAGTACATGGTAAAGTTTTTAATTCCGATTGTAACAAATGGTATATCTGAGAGTCTGCTGACTGTTCCGGGAACCAGTTTCGTGTTACCCACGCACGAAGCAGGGTTGTATCAACTTGATGTATTAACTAACAGTTACCCCAGGGAAACGTGGCGACCTTAAAGGAGTGAAACTGTCTACAAAAGAAAATGTGTCTGTCACACCCGTGTAGACAGACTCCAGTTTTATTAATGGTTTTTATAACACACGCTACCTCATTACAAAGCGAACATCATTTGTACTACACTCTGCTGACAGGTTAAATCTATGGTCTGACACAGTTGGAAATTTTATTCATCTGACCAGACAAAATGGCGTCCATTTTATGCATTTCAATGGCGATATACTTAGTCCCAGACGAGTCTGATGTGTTAATAATGATGCTCTTGCTAGTTGACGTCTACGAAACAAAACTGAATCCAATGCAAACCAAACACTTGTGGACTGTTGGGTTGAGCGACACCAGCATTGAATTTGGATGTGATTTAATGTAATGCCAAACTTCGTTGAGTAATTAACTCTTCATTAGTTACCAGTAGTCCTATTATTGGATTGCTTCAGGTGTAACTTTATTTCTAAGCATTTACATAGTCCAAGTATACATTTGCTACCATTTACTGAGAAAAACTTGAGTAGCCATTTTGAAGATATTATTCAGTTAAAAGAACTAACATTAATTTCACGGTCAAATTAAATGTGGCGCATATATTTAATCCAGGTGAAGAATTTCTACAAATGGGTCGGGGTAAAATCATCCAGTTTGTAGATTACTCTGAATTTTGTTGGTGGGGGATTTCTGTTTAAATACGCAAAATGAAGCTCCAGTATCTAGGTTCAATATTGCTAGCTAAGATAATTGACTCGTAACTGAAACCAGGACCATAGCAATTGCGAGTTCAGTTACTGAGCCGGGTAGGGCATACTTAGACTCAGTCGAAACAGAGAGAGTAATAATAATTGGGTGGTAATAAATACTAACAAAACTATATATATATATATATATATATATATATATATATATATATATGTGTATAGCTATATATATATATATATATATATATATATATATATATATGTGTATAGGTATGTATTAAAAGTTGTTATATACAAACAAGTACACACGACAAAGATGCATTTTGTTTCACCTGTGAAGATGCGTTCGCATCGAAACAAAAACTCATCTTTGTTGTGTGTACTTGTTTGTCCGTACGTAACATCTTTATAATAAATAACTATGGCTCTACTCTTGGCATTAAATTAATGCTACGAACGTTTGAATGTATATTCTATTCGTTATCGTTACATATATATATATTCTGAACAATGAAAAAATAAAAAAATTAAAATCTTTAGACACACTGGGTTGTAGATTAATATTCTTTTGTTTTGTTTTTTTTTTTATTATTATTATACAATTTAGATTCCTCGACTAGTTTCGACCAAAATGGTTATCATCGGGAGGAGAAATATTTCTGCTTGCTGCTAGCAGTGAACTAGAGAAAAAAAAATTATATATATATAATAAAATATAATAAAAAGGCTTAAACACTAATATTCCATGGTCATAATTTATTCCATTGGAATCGTAAATACGATCCAATTCATCAGACCTACAAATTCCTATATATATATATATATATATATATGTGTGTGTGTGTGTGTGTGTGTGTGTGTGTGTGTGTGTGCGTGTGTGTGTGTGCGATGGATAAATTTTCGTCTAAATTCCGAAAAATTGAAAATAACATTGACATCTTATTTTAACAGATATATTTACCAAAATTTAAAAAAAAATATCTTGAAATACTAAAGTTTAAAAAAAAATACTAAATTGAAGTCTGACCCACACTAATGTAAAAACATAAAATAAAAATATTTAGTGAAATAGTAATTGAAAAGGTAAAAACTTACTTTAAATTTGAAACTTTTAAAACTAAAGGAAAACCTTTTGAAACGTAGAGTAGCGAACGAACTTGTCTGTAAAGAGACAAAACTATTAGATGATGCGACCCCTTTCATAATAATGTCAATTCGAGCCTTCCATAGACAAAAAGAAGGAACATAAGTATTCAGTAAAACGTATTAAGTAAAAAATTAAAAAATAAATAATATTTTAAAAGTAGAATAGTGCAACTATGTTTATTAATCTTTTCAGCTTTGGATTCGTAAATTTACTTCTACATCCAGGAAATATCGCAATGCAGAATTTTACACGATTTTTAAACTGTTATAAATTATTATAATTAAAATTTTAAAATAATGAACACAATTCTTATAGAAATTCATTATTCATCGGAAAAATTTTAATTCTTCAGACAATAGTGTCCTTAATGTAACTTATTTACAAAAGCAATTAAAAGCTTTTCTAATAAATAATGTCATAGTTTTATTGCATTTATTATTTTTCAATTCAGAGCAGATTTTCAGTTAGAATAGCGCAAATTTGAAAAGAAAATTACAGAATTTGCATTGTCCAAGGAGTCCTACTTTTAAGGAATTAAAAAATTTCAGGAAATAGAAGGGTTTCTTGTGAAATTTCAAGAAATTAAGTAAGTGCGGTGTAAAAAAAATATTTTTTACCAAAATTTTCTAAAAAAATTTTAAAAGTAATTGCATTCATTTGTGAATAAATCCTGAAATTTTCATTAAAATTGGACAATTATTTGATTTTTACAAGAATTTCAAAATCAATGTGTTTAGAACTGAAAAAAGCGCAAAAAAAGCCAATGTTATCATATAGCCACAGCAATGATGTGAACAAAACAAAATTTTAAACAAAATTTTAACCAAAATTTTGAGCATGTTAGAAAGGACTATTGTCCTCATCTTTATCGCCATATTTATTACAACGTTTCAGCCGTTGTACGCACCGATCTTATTCAGGTGGTTGGAATGTCGAACTGAACCCTTTATTTCTCTCACTGGGGGTAGACTGTTCTAGTTTCACGTGGATGTTAATTATCAGTTATCTCCTGTTAATTCTCCTCTTCAAATTCTCCACTGGCTTAACCGAGGGTTGAACTCACATTGTTTTTGTCCTGTCACTGGATCTATCCAATGCCTTTCTCCACTGTACCATGTATCCATGAGGACACATGGTACAGTGGATAAAGGTTACAATCGCTGAAACGTTGCGATAATAACAATAAAAAGGAGAAAAAATGGACTGAATGAGAATGTTATAAATAATGATAACACATCATCAGAAAAAAAATGACAGCATTTGAAATTATTTACATTATTCAGACTGTTATCATCTTCATTGACAACATTTCGACTGTTGTACGCTCCGGCCTTCTTCAGGAGATTGGAATATTGAATCGAACCCTTTATTTCGTCAACTGGGATAATTTATTCTAGTTCCAGCTGCCATGCATCTTCTGGATGTCTCAGTTATTTCCCTTTAACTCAACTCTACAAGTCTTCGTTCACCACTGTGTAAAACGGCCGAAACGTTGTAAATATGGCAGTGTAGGTGAGGATAACATTTCCGAATAATGTAAATAATGCAAGTAATCATAATACCTCATCTCAGAGATATATAGGCCGAAACGTAGTGATTATGGCAATGAATATATAACAGTCCGAATAATGTAAATAATGCAAGTAATCATAATACCTCATCTCAGAGATATAGAGGCCGAAACGTTGTGAATATGGCAATGAAGATGGGGATAGCAGTTCGAAGAATGTAAATAACGCAAGTAATCATAATACCTCATCTCAGAGATATAGAGGCCGAAACGGTGTGAATACGGCAATGAAGATGAGGATAACAGTCCAAATAATGTAAATAATACAGGTAATCTTAATTCCTCATCTCAGAGATATAGACAGTATTTGAAATGTTGCCTTTTTTTTCAAAATCTGGGCTCAAATGTTTATTTTTTGCTATTTTTTATCTAAGTTTAAATGCTGGTAGGAAAAGACTCAACTCTGTTGTCATGTCCCCACGTAAAGTGGTCTGTATGATATTCTTTTGAGCATCACCTATTTCGACCGCCTGTGCTCCATCAGCTGCCAGTTTTCTCCTTAGACGTGATCGGCCAATGGAAAGAGATGCAGCAAGCAAAAGCCAATCACGCACTTTATCGCGACCACTTGTCAGCCGCGCGAAATTGTACACGTGAGGACAATAAATTCTTCAAATCTTGACGGAAGCTGCAGATAAAAGATAAACCACTTTCATATGGATAGAATTATTCCGTGATATGTCCGCCATTGACATAAATTACCCTGGAAATTACTCTGTAAAATGAGCGCGTTTTTATATATTTTTTTCTTTATTAGCTCCTATCACTATTGTTAATATTGTTGTTTTATTATTAACTTTATTACTTTCATTATTATTATTATTATTATTATTATTATTATTATTATTATTATTATATTATTGTTGTTGTTGTTGTTGTTGCTATCAAACCGTTAGTGTACTCATTGTCCTTTTATTATTTTAGATACCGTTTTATTATTATTATTATTATTATTATTATTATTATTATCATTATTATTATTATTATTATTGTTGTTGTTGTTGTTGTTGTTGTTGTTCAACACTTTGCTGTTATTGTTCTATTTACTTTTTGTTCAAGATATTATATTTTTATTGCTGTATTTTTTTTATTTTTTTTTTTTTTAGTTTTCACACCATTGGCTTTCGTTAAATATCAGGTGACAGCAAGTCGCCTAACCCATCCAGCATTCTCTTCAATATTCTCGCTGATTTTAGTAATGATTTTTGTCTATGAAGCTTTCTTGCATTTCTAAATTTTCGGTCATTTAATAAGACTTTTCGGATCTGTTTTACGCGCACCAGTAATTAATTTCTTTTTAGTTTTTCTTTTTCTCTTTTGTTTACTTTTGCTTTGTGTAGTAGGAGGTTCTCAGCCAGAAACATCAAGAGACAAGTCTCTTATATACGAAGATGCAAAAACAGATAAGGCACCAGGCAATCAGAAATAAAATATTATCATCAGCATCTTCTCTGATAAGATTTTAATATCTGCTAATTAATCCAAGGATAGTTAACCATAACAAAAAGCATATAAATGTTCTTCGATTCTAAATGTTCATCAATTCGCGCTTTATTCTTGCCATTGTTAGCGACTTCCTCTCTGCAATAGTTTGGAAAATTAGTTGTTGTTATTATTATTATTATTATTATTATTATTATTATTGGAATGACTGTAAAAAAAACTTTCTCCTCCACCAATTTATAGGCAGAAGCACACAAATCCATGCTGGGATTTCTTCCTAGCCAATAAAATCGGTCGGTTCTCGGTCTCATCTGATTCATTCCCGGTCTGTTTCGTCTTGAAGTTAGAATGCTACGTTCGCTTATCCGAATTCGTTTTTGCGTGTCAACCACAATTCTTAGTTTTTGAGCTTTTTGCCTTATTATATTACTTTGCCTTATTACTGTTGCTTTGCCTTATTGCTGTTGCTTTGCCTTATTGCTCTTCCTTTGCCTTATTACTGTTTTTTACCTTATTCCTGTTCCTTTGCCTTATTACTGTTCATTTGCATTATTACTGTTCCTTTGCCTTATTAATGTTGACTTGCCTTATTCCTGTTCCTTTGCCTTATTACTGTTCCTTTGCCATATTACTGTTGATTTGCATTGCATATATTGTTTGCTTGCTTTATATTATTTTTTGGCCCTGTTCTTTTCTTTTTCTTGTTATTGTTTATTACAAACTTTGTCAATTCAGTTTGATAAAAAGTTCTGCTATTTATATCTAATCATGCTCACATACACCACAATTATTCACCGTCAATTTTCTTTATCCATGTCTCCAGATTATTCGTTTCTTTAGAGACATTATTATTATTATTGATAGTAATAATAGTAGCAGTAGTGTCAGCAGAGGTTTCTCAGATAAGATCTTAATATCTGTGACTTAATGCATAGATAGCGGGCTGCAGTCTTAAACTTTAGGTCTCATACAATTTTCCACTAAGTGTTCATCATTTTCCATTTGTTTCTTGCTGTTATTCTTGCTGTTTCTTTTTGCAACAATTCCACTTAGAAATCATTGTCAATCTTCTTTATCAATGTCTCCATTCTGTCAGTCAGCCTACCAAGTGCACCAATGACAACTGATGTGATTGTGACCATCTCCAACTTCCAAAACCTTGTGATATCAAACTTCAATGTATCATGGTTGATTACTTCCTCTTCTTCCTTTTATGCTAAGAAAAAAAAAAGGGATGTTAAGTTACTCATTGATCCATCGTGCCCTTTATTATTATTATTATTTTTTATTTTATTTTATTTCTGGCGTTTACACATTTCTTTCCGGGTCCCGCCCATGGACCTAAGGTTAGAACTGGCATCATGACACTTTCCACTGACAAAAAAAATTACATAGATAAAGCCCTTCGTAAAGTGTGGTCTGTACTTGTCAGAACAAAGTTTGTATCTCCTTGAGGCATGGGCTTCCAGGAATCCCTTCAATTAGTCTACTGCAATCTTTTCCAACCAGTCCTAGGGCTCCAACTACAACAGGGATTGTTGATGTTCCCATATGCCACATTTTCGAGATTTCTATTTCAAGGTCCTTGTATTTTGACAGCTTTTTGAATATCTTCAAAGATACATTGCAGTCAGCTGGGACTGCCATATCAATAAGGAGGCACCGTTTTTGTTTGTGGTCTTTAATAACAATATCTGGGCGGTTGGCCTTGATTGTTCTGTCAGTGTATATTGTGTAGTCCCATAGAATTGTAACAGGTTTATTATTATTATTATTATTATTTTTATTTTCTTTGCTTTCTGGCGTTTACACATTTCTTTCCGGGTCCCACCCAGGGACCTAAGGTTAGAAATGGCATCATGACCCTTTTCACTGACAAAAAAAAAAAAAAAAAAAAAATTACATAGATAGAGCCCTTCGTAAAGTGTGGGCTGTACTTGTCAGAACAATTTTTTGTATCTCCTTGAGGCATGGGCTTCCAGGGATCCCTGCAATTAGTCTACTGCAATCTTTTCCAACCAGTCCTAGGGCTCCAACTACAACAGGGATTGTTGATGTTCCCATATGCCACATTTTCGAGACCTCTATTTCAAGGTCCTTGTATTTTGACAGCTTTTTGAATATCTTCAAAGATACATTGCAGTCAGCAAGGACTGCCATATCAATAAGGAGGCACCGTTTTTGTTTGTGGTCTTTAATAACAATATCTGGTCGGTTGGCCTTGATTGTTCTGTCAGTGTGAATTGTGTAGTCCCATAGAATTGTAACAGGTCCTATCTCCGTAACTGGGTCTGGGTGGTGTTGGTACCAGTTTCTTTCAGTTTCCTTCACGTAGAAGTTGCAGATTTTTATTATTATTATTATTATTATTATTATTATTATTATTATTATTATTTGTGTATTTTATTTCAGTTTTTTCTCAGACAAGATCTTAATATTTGGTAATGGATGCATGGATTATGGACCATGACTTTCAGCCTCAGGAATCATGCCTTTTTTCTCTGATCCATCACTTCCTGGATTGTTCTTGCCATTCCTAAGCAGCTACTTTTTGTTAGTTTCACTGAGAAATCACTGTCAGTCTTCTTTAACCCCCCCCCATTCTGTCATACCAAGTGGACAATGACAACTGATGTGATTGTGACCTTCAACGTCCAAAGCTTTGCATGTTTTGACTTCAGTGGGTCATCGTTGATTACTTTCTCTTCTTCCTTTTGCTCTATCCTTGTATAAAAAGGACACAATGGATCAATGATTAAACCCCATCTTTTCTGTTTTATCTTCTACTAATATGTCCCGTTTGATCTGCTTCAGTTTATTTTTTTCTATTGTAAAATTCAACAAATTCTTGCATGTTTCTGTCTCAAAGACATCTAGCTTTCATATTTGTAGGAACTTTAATATTTACCCCAAAGAGTGGTTCGTCAACTCAAACAAAACTGATGAAGAAGGTAGATACTGCCAAGACTTCTCCATCACCTTCACCTATGAACTGACGTAGATCTTTGAAGAAGCCACCCGTGTTCCTTATTCAACAGGAGATCAACCAAAAATACTTCTGGATTATTCTTGTTCTTCCTAAGAGTTTCCTTTTCTGCACCAGTTCAACTTGGCAATCATTGTCAATTTTCTTTAACCACATCCCCATTCTATCAGTCGCCAAACCAAATGAACCAATGACAACTGATATGATCGTGACCTTCCCAACTTCCAAAACCTTGTGAGACCAAACTTCAATGTGTCATGGTTGATTACTTCCTCTTCTTTCTTTTGCTCTGTCCTCGTATCAAAATGACACGCTTAGTCACTCATTGTGTCCTTCTTCTTCTTCTTCTTCTTCTTCTTATTATTATTATTATTATTATTATTATTATTATTATTATTTTATTTCTGGTGTATACATCTTTTTTCGGGTCCTGACCAGAGATCTAAGATCAGAAATGGCATCATGATATTTTTCCCTGAGCATTTTTGAAAAAAATAAAAATAAATACATAACAAAAAATACAATAAATAAAAAAAAATAAAAAGTAAAATTTGCACATATTTTAAAGCCCATCGTAAGCAGTGTGCTGTACTCGTGAGAAAATAGTTTATATTTCTTTAAGGCATGGAAAACCAGAAATCCCTTCAATGAGTCTATTGGAATCATTTCCAATCAATCCGTGGGCTCCAACTACAACAGGGATTGTTGATGTTCTCATGTGCCAAATTTTTGAAATTTCGATTTCAAGGTGCTTGTATTTTGACAGCTTTTTAAAGATCTTCAAAGATACATTACAATCAGCGGGGACTGCCATATCAATGATGAGGCACATGTTGACTTTGCGGTCTCTAATCACTATGTGTGCGCGATTAATTTTGATTGTTCTGTGTGTATCGTGTAGTCCGTTAAATTGTTACAGCCCCAACCTCTGTAACCGGGTCTGAGTGGTGTTCTTACTAATTTCTTTCGGTTTCCTTTCCGTGAAAGTTTCATATTCTCCAATGTGGATATTGACCATATCGGTGGCTGCCAATACCGTGCAACCTGACATAAAAATAGTCAATTGTTTCTAGATACTTATCACAGACTCAGCATTTTGGGCAAATGTGTGTGTAAAAATTAAGGATAGAGTATATATATATATATGATCGACTCTCCCGTCGAGATTCGACGTATGAGGGTCAAGCAGATCAGTTTCCAGGAAACCGACAGCCCGACACCGGCACATTTGATTATAGTGGTGAAGGCCTCGTGCAGGACCATCCACACTTTTTGGAGGGACGAATACAGAGACCTGATGCACCGAATGCCACAAGGTTCCCAAACGACCCTCCGCATGTTTTGAATCCAGAGTTGTCCTTCTCCTAGACCAGTTGCCATCCAAGGCTATAGAACCCAGTCTGTCCTGCTATTTTATCCATAGCTGGAGGGAGAAGAAGAGGATTCATACCTTTCCCAAGGGTATTAGCACGTAAGTAAATGTAATGGATTCGACTGGAATTCGAACTCGGCTCAATCCAAGCCGATATCCATTACCCCACCGTGCCTCCTATACTTGCGTATTTCGTATAGAGAAAAACGTTAAAATACCATTCCTTCCTGCAGTGCAACGATGGCCCAGGGGTAAGATATCTGACTGATGTCAAATCAGTCAGGATTCGTTCCCAGTTTGAAGCCATCGGACGTTTAGCCACACCGAAGAACTGTGTATGAATATGAATATATATATATATATATATATATATATATATATATATATATATATATATATAATCGGATAGTGGAAGCTTACTTGCTGAAATGTTCTTCGTGGCTGAGTGGTACAAACCCCTGGATCAAACGGTGGTCTTTCCTACAGAAGAAATTCTTGAATGCGCCAGCCGATAAAGCTAACACATGCTTCTTAATAAACAAAATATGGGGCGTCTATTTCAAATACGAAGTACCCAGTCTAATAACGTTTGGAGTAATAAAATATCTGATTAGAAAAATCCATTAATTTTATCTTTAGAGATACATAATATATATATATATATATATATATATATATATATATGTATATAGAGAGAGAGAGAGAGAGAGACAGACAGACAGACAGACAGAGACAGAGAGACAGAGAGAGACAAAGAGATTCAGACATATCCCAAAATTTCGATTCTTGACATATAATGTAATCATGCTTCTTTTCAGTATATATTATCATTATTATTATTCTATCTTTCTGCCTACTATGTATATATATACATACATTCATATTCATATATATATATATATATATATATATATATATATATATATATATATATATATATATATATATATATTGCGGAGATGACATCGGGGCTGGTTCGCGAAAAAGAATTGAAAGCCTTATGATAGAAACGAGAAACAATCAATGAGACCGACTCGTAAAAGCGAGCGATCGGAGTTTGGTGTGGGGGAAAAAAGCGTTCAGACCGGATCTATCACTAGGTGTATCTAGATATGCTCTACGGTTGTATTGAGCTCTTTTGTTAGTTAGTTGTTTACTCGTATCGGGTTTTTTTCTTTGGGCTTCAGACCTGCATCTGTGCGATTTTTTTTGGCAGTAGTTCATGTTTGTAGCTCTTTCTTTTTTTAAAACCTTTTTGTCCCTCGATATTGATTTGATTATTGGCAAATCAAAAATTCGAAGGTTTTTCGAAACGAGTCTAGTTATCTATCTATCTATCTATCTATCTATCTATCTATCTATATATATATATATATATATATATATATATATATAGCTCGTAGTCCGATAAACGTAATACACACTGCTTAAAAAATAAAAACAGAACGTCTGTTTCAAATACGAAGTAACCAGCATAATAATGTTTGGAGTTATAAAAATGGATTAAAGATTAATCTATTATTTCTTTACAAATACGTGTCTGTGTGTGTGTGCATAACCTCGGAATATATATATATATATATATATATATATATATATATATATATAGAGAGAGAGAGAGAGATAGATAGATAGATAGATAGATAGATAGATAGATAGATAGATAGATATGCGTATGTTAAAACTATCCTTCTGATTTTTTTCTCATTCCTTTTATTTTATAAGCGTTTTAATATATTTTACTTTCTATTCATCCAAATTTCGTCTCGATGCTAAAATCAATTTGAACTGTGTTCAAAGCTTCCTGCTACTCAACTTTATAATACCGTCAGGCTAAACATGTTTTCGACAACATGCGATCTGCGTGTTGAACAACGACTTTTCTTTTTGTTTTTTTTGTTTTTCTTTTTTTTTTTGTTTTGTTTTTTAGGCAGTGAATACAGGTTGTTACCCTCATGGGATATTGCGGAGATGACGTCGGGGCTGGTTCGCGAAAAAGAATTGAAAGCCTTATGATAGAAACGCGAAACAATCAATGAGACCGACTCGTAAAAGCGAGCGATCGGGGTTTGGTGTGGGGGGAAAAAAGCGTTCAGACCGGATCTTCTCGATTTTCCTGGAAGGCACAGAAAAGGTGAATGCGATTGGCAATTCGCAAGCGTTTGCTCATCTGAGCGTGCCTTATATCTGCTTCCTTGAGACGGCTAAAAATTTGCTTTCCAGCCACAACAACCCCGCTTTCCTCAGGATCAAACTGGGACCCTAAAAACACGGTTACAAACGTTAATTGAATCCGACGAACTGAAGCCGATATTTCGTGGTCGCTAGTAAATCGGGGATTACATTGCCCGGCCGGCTGCTGATTTGGGAACTATAGCGCGATATGATCTACATCTTTCTTTTCGCTACAGCCGAGGCGGCTGGGGACGCTAGTATGTAACTGTGTTCATCGTGCCTGCCGGCGTTTGAGCTTTTTCATTTATCAAATTTGAACTGTTAGCAAAATGTACAATCAGACGCTCGACGTGTGTGAGTTCAGCGCCAAGTTTTAGGTAGAGCAACGAAGAGATCTACGAATTGAACGCTCAAGCGTAAACGACCATATATATTATAAAGAAATTTTAATCAAAAGGTCAAGTGCCCCTGAGTCAAGGTCACTTGTCTTGAGCCGAGCTTATTAACTAGACGAACAGTTCAGTGAACAGTTTTATATTATAATATGGACTTTACTCCTTCAAGACAAATTATAATTAGCAGTTTTTCATATTTCAATGAATTTGAAAAATATTAAGTTTTCTCACATGAAATATCTGATTAAATACGAATTGTCCTTGGTGCATTAATTGGACATCCTCACAGACACACACACACACACACACACACACACACACATATATATATATATATATATATATATATATATATATATAAATTCATGAATCATTCATACAAAAAACAAATACAGAGGTTAATGATTTCATTGGCGAGAATCCATCGTCGCTAACAATTCAAATAAGATACATCAACCCCGAACCTGTATATGAATGATATGATCCTCGTTTACAAATTTCAGTTGCATAAGGTCTTTTTATTTTTACAGACTTCCTCAGGTATGGAAATAGATTTCGTTCTTGTTTTTACTCTCAGTCCTCTTATTACTGAAAATCTACCAGTAAAAATGAATTCTCCTATTGCAATATTTGTGCAAAAACGCACAACCTTAAAATTTAAATTCAAACTCAGCGTTGCGACTGCACGTTCCAAAACAATCACATTTCTCATAGCATTTTTTCGGATTATATCTTTATTTTCGTTGTCCTCTTATTACTTATATATATATATGGAGAGGGTTAATTTCTTTGATATTATTATTATTATTATTATTATTGTTATTATTATTATTATTATTATTTCCTTTAATTTCTTGTGCATACTTATTTCTTTCCGGGTCCCAACCAGAGACCTAAGGTCAGAAATGGCAACATGGCTTTTTCTGCTGAGCATTTAAAAAAACAAGATTCCACAATTTTTTTTCATAAATAAAGTCCTTCTTAAGGTTTAAGCTGTACTTCTGAGTACAATTTGATGTATTTCTTTAAGGCTTGTACTACCTGGGATTCCTTCAAGAATTCTATCGGCACCTTTTGCTGTCAAGCCGAGAGCTCCAACTACAACTGGAATTGCTGAGGCCCTTATGTGCCACATTTATCATTATTATTGTTGTTGTTGTTGTTATTATTATTATTATTATTATTATTATTATTATTGAATACATGATACAACCCTTCAGGAAGAAAAAGTCCCGCTGACCGGAAGTGAGCCAGTAAATTAGTTTTGGAAAAAATGGATATCCAGATGTTAGCCCCAAAGTGTGTGTGAGAGAGTATATATAGAATGTCTCATAACGGTGGGACATCTTTTAAATGCAAATATCTTGGATTATGAAAATGTCATAGAGTACCAAATATATTCATTATATAAATGATATACAGGAGTCGAACATATCAGCTAAGATTTTGTTATTTCCTACTTGTATATGAGCTTTTTTTTTCTTGACAATTGACTCTCACAATGTCGTGGATTGCAAAAGAAGTTGCATATATTCAGGTTCTCTTCGTGCTGATGGCCATCTCAAGAATGTAATATTCAAATCTTACATACATATATATATATATATGAAGAAATATAGTCTTAAGATGTGCTATATTTATGGGATAAAGTGCTCACTATCAGAGATAGAGCGTGTGTAAATATAAAAGTAAACATAGACGTCAACACTTGGAGGCGACAGTCTGTTTCATGCTAGATGCAATCATCAGGCCACGAGTGCTGTTATTTTTCTCGGCTATTTATATATATATTTATATATATACCGGTCAGTTGTGCATTGTGGGTAGTCTATTTTGGCAGTTATTTTACCGGAATTCGTTTATTTATTTATTTGGGTTAAATTATTTTGCTTGTTTTTATTTATTTTTTATTTTTATTTTTTTATCTTATATATTTATTTATTTATTTTTATTTTAATCGGTGTTTTTATTAACGTAGTAAAAATGTGCTTATATTGTTTATTTAACAGTTTTGTTTTGGTTTGGGAAGATAAAGCTATTTATTTAATTTTGGGGTTCATTGTTGTAGTTTATTCTAACTATTATTTTGGCGCGAACAGTTTTTAATTTCTTTATTTTTCATGTATTTATTTGGATTGATTTTATATATATATATATATATATATATATATATATATATATATATATATATATATACTTATTTTTATACGGGTGAGTTATTATTGTTGTCAATGATGTAAGCAGTTTTAATTTTTTATAATAGATAATGAATTTTATTTCTTGTTTTTATAGTATGGAGTTGTATAATCAATCAGTTATGTGCCATGCGTGGTACACGTGTAGGCGATTAAGTATCTTTTCATACATGACTGACGAGGCAGATTTTTTTTCCTGCTGCAGTTTGCCATTTCTTTCTGCGGTAGACCAGTTGCCATCCAACGTTATGGAAATCGGACTGTCCTGCTATTTACCGATAGCTGGCGGGGGTAGGGGTGAGAAGAAGAGGATTCATACCCCTTTCACAAGGGTTTTAGCACGCTAGCACCTAAGATATATTAGAAACATTATAAAGATGCGACCTGTGCTGTTACAATTTCGCCCAGTAATATGATCAGAACAGCGGTTGAGCTGAGGTCTGTCGCTCGGGACGCGGAGATAAAAAATATAGTTAAATATTCTTCTCTTGCTTATATATATATATATATATATATATATATATATATATATATATATATATATTACTCCTGTGGCAATGGAGACTTCTGGGGTTATTGTTCAATAGCGTTCCTTCAGAGGGTTGGCGGGATTGCGTTGAGGATGAACCAAGCAAGTGACTCTTGCAGCGTGTCTCAATGGGAATGGTGTGAGGTAATGCTTTCTCCATCATTGCTGCTTGCAGAGGATAGCAAAAAAAAAACATTTTTATAGTTACTTTTTTCAATACTAGACTTAATTTTCAGTCATACAGAACTCCAGTATATTTGTATTTCTGAGATGAGGTATTATGTACATTATTTACATTATTCGGACTATTGACCTCATCTTTGTCACCATATTTATTACAACGTTTCAGCCGTTGTATGCTCCAGGTGGTTGGAATGTCGAACAGAAACCTTTATTTCGCTCACTGGGGTAGACTGTTCTAGTTCCACATGCCATGTCTAATGGATGTCAGTTATCAGTTATCTCCTGTTAATTCCCATCTCCAAGTTCTCCACTGCCTTAACCCCGTATTGAACTCACACTCTTTGGGTCTTTTACTGGATCTAACCAACGCCTTTATCCACTGTGTTCTGTGTATGAATTTCTGAGTATTATAAACCTAATGTTTTCAGCATCCATTTTTACCAGAGCTCATATTGCAACTTTTGTTGTTATTATCGCTTTTCTCTGGCACCCCTTATTCCAGAGAATGTATAAACATAAAAATGTCTTAAAATAATTCTCGGACTATGTCCATTTCATAATGTGTGACGTCATTTGTTTACATTTTGATACGCTTTGAGCAGATATGAATGTACGTGAGAGATTCATGGAAGATTGTAGTTTAAAAATAGCAAAATCGACCTTCCTAACCGAAGTATCCCCTGTTACTCAATTGGTTAAAGCACGTCAGGCCATATGACGGTTCCGTATAGGATACAGGTTCGATTCCTGACGGAGGTCGAATATTTTCTATGAAAATTTCTCGGACATTCAGGCCGGTAAATGTTATTAATACTTTTTATTATAAACAAAGCATTTACTTAAATATTTGTATCTATAAAAAGAATGTATAAACATAAACATGTCCTTTATATATATATATATATATATATATATATATATATATATATATATATATATATATATATATATATATATATATATATATATATATATATGCATGCGTGTGTCTGTTGTCTATATGTTGATTTCGTGCGTCTTTATTTTCTGTTTGCAATCTTAGGATTGACGATTTGCAAAGAACCAAAGTATATGGCGGCATATTAAAATCGAAGAAATTCAAAGAGGACTGCCGTATTCATTTTCCCACTCACAAACAATTGTTAATGTCGGCTTCGCAGGTGGGTGGCAGAAAGAGAGAGAGGTGGGGGAGAGAGAAGAATCTTTTTCATTCCTTGTGATTAGACTCCCACGGCCAGAATCTGAAACGTCTCCACAGGAGTCATAAACTATATTATTAGACCACTACAAGCGTTCTTCAGTTTTTACCCAACAATAATGACAGGTGTCTTTTGTCATTTTATTAGAAGCATAATATATATATATATATATATATATATATATATATATATATATATATATATATATATATATATTTCTTCTTTTATTTAGTGGATATAAACTAGAACAATAATGTTTTGTGAAATAAAAATAAAAAAATAATTTCTTCCGTAACCTTATTTAATCTGTTAGCGAAGTGATTTCTCCATTAATTACATTAACTGTACTGATTTATTCTTTGTATGTATACTTCTTTATAATATATATATATATATATATATATATATATATATATTCTTTGTATGCATACTTCTTTATAATATCTCTCACTCTCTCTCTCTCTCTCTCTCTCTCTCTCTATATATATATATATATATATATATATATATATATATATATATAGAGAGAGAGAGAGAGAGAGAGAGAGAGGGAGGAGGCACGGTGGGGTAATGGATAGCGGCTTGGATTGAGGTATCGGAGAGCCGAGTTCTAGTCAAATCTATTACATTCTCTTACGTGCTTATACAATTGGGAAAGGTGTGAATCCTCTTCTTCTCGCTCCAGCTATAAATAGCAGGACAAACAGGGTCTAGGAGAAGGTTCACCTTTGACACGTGCCAGGATCCACTCTGACCCGAGGTGATGGCACCTGTTTGGGTCCCAGCTATGGACAAATAGTTAACCCCCAACCTGGGGTCAAAACGAACTACCAACCTACGTCCGCAGAGTCTCTTTTTCCATTCGCCTCTTTATACCCGCCTCTGATGATAATTTATAAGTTATTTGTCATGCCGATAATGGACGGACCGGCAAATATATATATATATATATATATATATGTATATATATATATATATATATATATATATATATATATATATATATATATATGTTAATTGATTCATCGAGTCTGATAGAAACCTCAGAAAGCACTGGACGGCCGTTTCGTCCTATATTTGGGACTCATCAGCAGTGCGCATCCACTACCGAGGGAATCGAAACCCCGATATATATATATATATATATATATATATATATATATATATATATATATGCATAAAAGAGAACGGTTAGAGTTGTTCCAAAGAGCGAAATGTTTATATATTGAATAGAAGAAAGAAACGGCAAACGATTTTGTTTATAATGTGGATTTTTTTACAATATATACTTTATTTTCCATATTTTTGCTACATGTGTTTCCGGGCTCGCGATCTTCATCAGGCAAAAAGTGGTTATTTCCACATACTGTTAAAAAGCATTAAATTTCCTCATGTGTTCCGATTTTTAAGCATTGTCTTTGTGTGTATTAGTAAACTAATTTTTATTTATTTATTTTGTTTTATTTTTATTTTATTTTTTTGAGGTATGTCCACAAGTCCCAAAATAATTTTATTATAACCAAGAACGTTGGCGGTTTCTCTCTTCTCTTATATATATATATATATATATATATATATATATATATATAGCTTCGACCAAATACGGACTATTGACCAGCATATATAAATATTTGCGCAAAAGACATCACACATGGCCTGAAATTGTGTTCATGAAACAGACTGTCGCCGTCTGATATTGGCTTCAATGTGCAGTTTTATATTTTTTTTATACTTACTCTTTATTCTTCGTATTGGGCATTTTAAGCCAGAAATAAAGGATATCAAAAAAACTATATTTTTATCACACACACACGCGCGTGCGCGCATACATATATATAAATATATATGTATATATGAAGAAGCATATAAAATTGTTTATTCATGAATAATAATAATAATAATAATAATAATAATAATAATCACATTCGTTAATATACAATAAAAATGTGTTAATAATTGGAGTCCTACCGGGATTCAGCATTGCCAACCACAATCTTACCAACATAAGCAGTCACAGAAAAGAAACTACAGAAGGCAGCGTGGGAGAGCGTGAGAAAAGGTGTACCTTACTATTTTTGAGTAGGTTCACGTTTACTTATCATCTCTCAGTTGCATCTCTATCTTTGGACAGAGGGGCAACCGAGGAAAATAATACTGAAGAGGTTCCCAGCCCAGGGGAACAGCTGCCCAAGGCCGCGCCCTCCCATTGCACCAGTGGAGGGATCGGTGCTCGTACCAAGACCAGCGTAACCAACAGTTGAGGGGGCTGAGGGGAATTCTTGTTCCTGTCCCGGGTGTACGCGCTCGGGCACCCACCTAAAAAAAGACCTTGTGGGAGGGTAGAGTAAATACCGCGTGTGAGAAGGTTAGGATTGTTGCTCGCGAGGCTGGATCACCATTACAGAAACCCATTGTGACTTTTTCACGCGTCCATGGTGTTTTCAATGTTAGCAAGAATGGACAATTGAACATTCCTATATCTTAAGATCAGGTTCTGGATGGCTACAAAGGATATCCCAGATTATCACACTATGAAGGCAGCAATGACTGCACAGGTCAGTTGCGTCCTGGGTATGACGATTAACTACCTCCGCGTGCTGGGTAAGACGATAAACTACATTCAACAACAAGGCCCCTGATCAGAAGGTTTTAAAGAGCGTGTAACCACCTCTTAATTTCTGTTGTTCCCAGATCCCCCCTGACTCGGAATGATAGCACCTGTTAGGGTCCCAGCTATGGGTAAATAGTTGCTCCCCAAACTATGGTTAAAACACCATAAAATTGTAAAAATAGGTTTTAATACCAGCAATACATTTTTGAAAAATTTTATTGACTAGCAATGAATTTTTAACGAAAAAATATTACCAGCAATACATTTTTGAAAAAAGAAAAATTGGTTGCAATGCATTTTGGAAAAAAAAAATTACCAGCAATGAAAAAAAAAAAACGATTGCATTAAAAATCTTGGCATTAAATAACCCATTGAGGTGTTAATATGCTGTAAAATAAACCAACCCAAACCAAATTGGTCAGACGAAATTTGGCACCATGAAAGTCAGCATAGATTTTGGGGAATTATTTGCTTGTGGCAGGACTACGGTTCCAGATGTCTCTTACCATACTTCCACTTATACCTTCACTCGTATCGTGTGAGGGTTATTTGAAGAATCATAAGACGTATCAATGTCAGATTTTTTTTTCTGTGCAAGTGATGGTTGTTTATGCATGTGATATAGACCTGCACAGTGACATCTTTCAGAATTTATTTGCTTACGACAAACAGCTGCAAGTCCTGTCATCATAAACGAGGGATGTGATAAATTAGAATTCTCGCTCACATTTGGTGTTTGTGGATGGAAGCGTGTTAAATCCAGAAATGAAAAATGTGCATGTTTTTACTTATTAACTGTCACAAAGCTCAATAGTAGCAATACTGGTACAGGTTAAGTAACCTTTATCTGAAAACCTACAAAATCCGAAAACCTCTAAAATCCGAAAGTTTTTTTTTTCAGATGCTGACAAGTAAGTGACATCATCCGCCCTGTGTGGGGTTCTCCTGCCCAACTACATAGCCTCCGTTGGCGAATTTTTTTTTTGTTGGCGTTCTTCACAGCAACACATTCATTTACTTTTCAGATGTTTCGTGCTCAGTAAAGATATTATTCAAACTGTCAAAAAATCCTGAATTTTTATATTTTTTGTAAACAGTGATCATGTTTTGTTTAGTTTTTTGTTTTTTTGTCTTTTTTTGTACCCGTACAGTAAGTGCAAAACATTTTTACGTGAAATGTTAATTTCACCATTTAAAAATCCGTGTTAGCATTACATGTCTAGCGCTATTACCTGTATCTGTATGTGTACAAAATTTATTAAATTTTATATAAAACTACTTTCAGGGTACATGTTATTTATAGAAATCTACCTTCAAGGTATATGTATAAGCTGTGTTATAAAGGGATATCGTGTTTAGGCTTGGGTTCCATTCCCATGATGCCCCATTTTATAGATGCTATATACAAATTAAATAGCCTGTAGTCAAAACTCGGGAAAACATTTCCTGGGTATGACGATAAACTACATCCCGCAGGAAGACCTCTGATCGGTTGGTTTTGTGAAATGCGGAACAACCTCTTAATTTCCGTTGTTCCTAGGTCTGCCCTGACCCGAGGTAGTAGCATCTGCTAGGGTCCCAGTTATAGGCAAATAGTTAACATCCAAAATGGGGTCAAAACACTATGAAAGTATAAAAATAGATTTTTATAGTAAAAATATCAGCAATACATTTTTGAAAAAAATATTACCAGCAATACATTTGACTGTCGACATAAACCCTCTTTGCAAAAATACATCAATGAAACCAGATCTACAAACTGATTTCCTATAAAGAATACATATTCTATTCATACGAACAAGTCATCGTGGCCAAGGTTTGACATGCTGGCCGCAAAATTGTTGATCATGCTAGATAACACGCTCTTTCCCAGAAACTGTAACTAAGGTCTGCTCAGCATAGTTGCAGTATAAACCATAGGTGGTCTCTGTGGGTGTTGAGCAAACACAAATGTGCCTGAGTGAGCGTCTGCAATAGGGAATGTCTAACCACCCTAGTAGACGGGTATCCTCGAATACGAGTGGCCAGCTATCATCAAATTACTCCCTTGAATCTGATCAGTTTTAATTTTGTCCTGTAAATGTGTGGTAAAAGTTAATTCTTGATGGCCGTCAAAACAAGTTTCTTTTTTTTTTAAATCTGTGCCTTCGGTCTTCGAGGATCTTAGCTGATGTTACTGTTGAGGTTACTGGCCGTGGAAGTATTAAAAGACAGAATCATTACTAAGGAACGAGAACAAAAGAAGAGTAATCAGGAGGAGAGTAGACAGCGATTGACATTGTATTTAAAATTTTGAAGATTAAATTTGATGAAAAGCATGGGACCGGAAGGGAGTTCCACAAGCGAGAAGTGCGAGAGAAGAAACTGTTACATCTAGCCGATTCAATTTTTTAAAAGAATTCCTGAAACTCTACTTGTTAACCTTTCTTTATCGTGGTGCTTTCTAGGCTGCCTCTCGCAGGAATTAAACTCTCAATGAAACGGATTTATCAAAGTTTTATTTACAACTAGCCGAATTGCGCGTGCCTTGCTACGTGTCACACATTTTTTGTAAGAAAAATAATACTGCGGATGAACAAAGTAAATGAAAATACATTCTCGAATTATTCGGATGGCTATCTTCATCTTTATTGTTTTGATCTCTTTTTTTCGATCGTCGCATTCTCCAATCCTCTTTCTATTTTAACATTCCTTACTTCCTCTAATTTGAAAAGTTCTATTTTTTTTTTCCTGTAAATGTGTGGTAAAAAGTAATTCTTAGCATTCTTTATATGGTCATCGTGGCCGAGTGGTTAAAACTTTCGCATTCTGAACATGAGAACCGGGTTCGAATCTCACTATGGTCGATTTGTCTGGATACTTCCTGCTGCTAATTCTTTCCTGTAAATGTGTGGTAAAGCATAATTCTTGACATTCTTTATATGGTCATCGTGGCCGAGTGCTTAGAACTTTTTGCATTCTGATCATGTGACCCAGGTTCGAATCTTAGCATGGTCTATTTGTCAGGAGACTCCCTGGTGTTAATTCTTTCCTGTAAATCTGTGGTAAAAGATGATGCTTGACATCCTTTATATAGTCATCGTGGCCGAGTGCTTAGAACCTTCGCATTCTTAACGTGAGACCCGGGTTCGAATCGCATCATGGTCGATTTGTCAGGAGATTTCCTGATGTTAATTATTTCCTGTAAATGTGTGGTAAAAGATAATTCTTGATTGTCGTCAAAACAAGTTGCTTATTTTTTTTTAATCTGCGTCTTCGGTCTTCGAGGATCTTAGCTGACGCTTTGGCTATAAATTTACTGCCCATAAACAAAGTAAATATCATGAAAGAATAAAAAATATTTTTGCTGTTGTTGTTGTTTTCATTTATTTTTTAGTTGAGAAAATTGTTTTGAAAAAGTAATTTTTTATTGTATCCCAATAATGCATGGTGATATTTTTTTTTAACTCAAGAGGAACGACTGCAGATAACAGAAAGCAAACAAGCCGGGTGTTTGTTTTGCTTATTTAATATTTCAATTTTTCAATTCCTCTTCTATTATCTTTTATCTGTCAATTCGAATAGTTTTCATTTAAAATCCACTTGAAATCAATGTAAGTTTGTAAGAAGAGAACAAGCAAAGATGACCTTGTCAAAACACTGTATCGGGTAGACTGAACGCATGGCCCGGGTATTAAGTTGAACTGTGATTAATGATCACCACTTAACCTTTTTTTTCTTTCCTTTTTTGACAGCATTATTGCTGAATAGTCTACACACAATAACGTCAATACGTTTTTAATTTTATATTTAAGTTGAATATAAAGAAAACCGTAAATTGGCATCTCCCTTAGAGAGACGAATGGAAGGTTAGCTTCGCTGCCATTGTTAGTGACTTCCTTTCTCATCGGGTGTTCCGCTATTGTGGGGTTTTGTCTGAAACTTCAACGTAAAAATCCCTTAGGAGAGTTGAACGTAAAATGATATACGTTTCGCAGGCTAGTGTAAGCTTGATCCTCACCAAGTATCCCGCCCTCGAGGCTTTGTGCCAGATTCTTCGACGTTACGCTACTAGGTTGGTGCAAAAATAATGTCGTTTTCTCACATATGTGAGAAAATGACATTATTTTTTCACCAACCTACTAATATCTAACACGCGCAGTCAAAAGTAAGAGCCTAAAAAACGAGTTTCACGAATTATTGCGTGTGTGTTTAATTCTCATTTGTTTCTTTTCTATCCCGAACTACCGCCAGTCACGGTGAATGAATGTCTCCTCGAGGAGTCCCCGTGCCTTAAGAAGATACTGAACCTTAAACTCCCACACGACCTCAAGTAGAACTCCTATATCCATCGCCAAAGATGCAGATAAAGTGATCGGCTCCCTGCGCCGTACAGTAAGTACCTGACTCCTCATGCTACCCTCTACCCCTAACAAGAGTCAAATCAGGCCGAATATGGAGTACCGACGCCACATTTGGACGGGAGCTGCTCAGTCCTCACTTTCCAGTCTTGATAGAAACACACTGTCATGAAACACACTGTCACCGCTTCGTGTTTACCTCAGTGTACGCTTATATATATATATATATATATATATATATATATATATATATATATATATATATATATATATATATGTAATAATCCAAGTGAATCCTAATAATATAAAATATTAAAACTGATCCACAAAAAGAGCTCAATGTATTTATTATAACATAGCATAAAAATTACATGGAATAGAAATCCAAATTTATCTCAGTGGTATA
Organism: Acanthosepion lycidas; assembly: GCA_963932145.1. Lineage (NCBI taxonomy): Eukaryota > Metazoa > Mollusca > Cephalopoda > Sepiida > Sepiidae > Acanthosepion > Acanthosepion lycidas. The sequence goes on from OZ010606.1 coordinate 76,928,718, forward strand.
GCTATTTCAACCAACAAGAAGACCTATAATGGCATTGTAAAAAAGAAGACCTATATTGACATTGTCAACTTAGAAGTGTTTTTTATTCTTCACACTTCTGAGTTAACCATGCCAATATAGGTCTTCTTGTTGGTTCTAATAGCTGTTCCAATAAGGTAAATTTGTATTTCTATTCTAAGTAATATATATATATATATATATATATATATATATATATAAACAGGTAGGTAGGCGAAAATCATACTATTTAAAAAAAGAGATTCTGCTCAAATATTTGTATCCACTAAATATTACGTGTATCCTATTAACGGTGAGAATAGAAACATAAACACTAACATTAATATGTTTTGTAAAAATCAGATGAACGAAAATTATAAACAGGATAAATGCAGAATTAAGAACATTATAAAAAAATGCATAACACCAGTTGACAATAACAAAAAAATTAGATTAATTATTTATTATAAAAAATTTAAAACCTCTAACCTTATAGTTTAAAATAATAATTCACCCCGTAGAACAAAATTAAATAGGGCAAATATTCTTTACAAATTTAAATGCCCATTAAGGAATTGTATTCCTGATCAATCAAAATTTGTATATATATATATAGATTTGTATCTGAAAAAAATTACTGTTATTATCTATGTAATATTCACTCGTAAAAAAGTAATTATTCTTATAATGCAAACTTTGTTTCGGTTGTATAATAACTTACAAATGTTTGATAGGTCGTAAAAAAACAATTTTACCAATCAATCATCAATACAGTCACTTTATTCATTAACCCTTTACCTTGAGTGGTTCTAGAGTTTTCTGCTGAGGAAACATTTTATTTAAAAAAAAAAGAAATATATAAGACTGTAGTTCCAGAGATGTCAATACAATCCGTTTGAAATCGCTTATTTGCAGCAGGACATCGTGCACACGTGCCTCTAGTCAGACTTCAATTTAGGGCACAACATCGTCGTGCACAACTCCAGTAGTTGTTGCAAGAGGCTTGAGATCGAATGATGTTACGTAGTATTCATTGGTGACTGTTTCTATCCTCCTGCAAATAATGGTCGTTCGTGTGCGCGACGATGACCTGGAGAACAATACCTTCCTTAATATATTCGCCCACAAAACAATGGTTATACCCTTGGTATCATGGATAGTTCGGTATACATTTCAACTTTTACTTACCTGAACAGTCTCATGCACATCCAATCAGCTTTGCTGACATTCCTGCAAAATGAAAGCGATTTGCTATTTCAGTTGGATAATGCCTTTACACATGACATACTACTACCAAATCGTGACAACTATTAGGGAGATGTGATTAAATATACTTTAATGTTTAAAAACAAATATTCTGTCTTATTATTGTTTAGGCAATAAGCATTATAACATGATGCAAATAGCTATATTGTCGGAAAAAGAAATTTTCGACAATATACGCATTTTTAATGTATTTATTTTTATTTAACTTTTATCAAAAACGACATTCTTTTATATGTAGTTATGAATAATGTTATGCATTAATTACTAATTTTTTAATTAAAAATTATTTGTGTTCAGACTAGGTTCTATAGCCTGGGGTGGCAATTGGTCTATGAGAAGGACAACTCTGAATTCAAACCCGGAGTGGAGCCCCTAAGGCGGATGGACGGCACTTTGTTCTACTTTCCGGCAACTCCTGCAGCCGCGCTGGAAACAAACTGTATTGGTTTATCCTCTCCTTTGGATTCTGCTAGCAAGACTGAGAGGGGGAACTAGACGTCTAGGGAAGCCCTAGTTCTCCATGTATCCCGCCCAGTCTCGTAGCGCACCGCGCTAATCCATCGTCTCTCTCGAGACAGACAGACAGACAGACGAACGGATGCAGACAACGACGACGATTTGTGTTCAGTTGTTGACATTAATAGCTATATGCAGATGTGTTAACATTTTGGAATAAGGCAATAATAAAAATTTAAATTTCATCTCTCTAATGGATGTCGCGATCTGTAAATAAAGTCTAGACTATGCTTAATATCTCCCTTGGACTGCGCAATCGCCAGAAATAACAGCCATTGAAAATATATGAGCTATGAAATACCGTCTGTCTCGCTGACCCTCTTACATCTTTTGCTATACTGAGTCAAGTTTTTTTTCATAATTTCACTCCAAGTAAGGCAATAAAGCCACTAAGACGCAAGAAGTTAGTGGGCTCGAAAGAATTTCAGAAAAGGAAAGCACCAACAAGGAGGGAACGATAAAGGAACAGAAAGAAAGACAAAAGAATACAATTAACTGAAGATCAGAAATTCCTGAAGATCAAACTTGTCTGGAAAGCAATAAGACATAAGAGAGTTATTTCAAAAAGAAAGGTTCATGGAGTAAGAGATGATTTGTCTACCAGTATTTTTTTAATTCTAACTATCATAAGAAGATTATTTTTTCAGGAGAAAAACACTAAAGTAACTATCACTGTCCATCGTCTATGGCAATATAAAGACGGTGGTTAATCATAATTTGGCCTCAGCTTTGCCCAACAGAAGTACATGTAAGGGCACCTATTCATGCGCGTCATGGCACTGCAAACACCTGGCTATTATGCAGCTGTTGACAAGAGTAGACTCTCTACCAAAGATTTTGGGATCCTTACTAGCATTTAGAATACAGCAACCAGAAATTAAGGTTTACTACAAATTAGCAGTTAGATTCACCTTCCCGTCTCTTGCCTATCTTAAATTCTAAAGAGAAAAAAAAACAAAATAATTATCATTGCCCGTCGTCTATTGCCTCGATGTTTCTCCATGAAAGTACATACAGGATCATCTATCTTTGTGCGGCATGTCACTGAAAGTACCTCAATATTATGTCATTGTTAACTACAACAGCTTCTCTAAGCGCTACCAAAGAATTCGGACTCCTTACTAGCAGTCGGAAAGAAGAAACCATAAAAATAGTCAAACTGGTATCCTTATAATGAAAAGTCGCAGCCACTCATCTGACAGATTCCCAAAAGCTTAAGAGAGTTAAGCCATTAAAGAAATGGAAGAAAGGAACCGGTAAAGCATATTTTAAACAGAAAACAAAAGATAAAGCTCCACTTCTACTTCTTTTGCCGTACGATGTGTATCGCAGGATGCTATTCACCATCTGTATGACTGACTATATACGAGAACGCAGGTTATCCTGGGTATGGCCCTAAACTACATCTGGTAGCAAGGCCTCTGATCGGGAGGTTTTGAGGAGTGTAGAACCACCTCTTAATTGCTGCTGTTCCCAAGGTACACCCTGTACCGATGTAGCAGAACCTGTTAAGGTCCCAATTATGGGCAAATAGTTAACCCCCAAACTGAAGTCAAAATACTATGAAAGTCTAAAAAATAGATTTTTATAATAAAAATACCAGCAATACATTTTTTTTAAATTACAAGCAATACATCTTCGGTGAAAAAATTACCAGCAATACATTTGACTCTTAACGAAAAATCCTCTTTACAAAAATACATCAATGAAACCTTAGCTACAAACTGATTTCTTGCAAAGAATACATATTCTATTCATACAAACCTATGCTAAAAATCATTAAATAACCCACTGAGATGTCGATATACCGTAAAACAAAACAAACCAAACCAAGAAAGCCAGCCTGTGTTAGCAACAAATGCCGTCTTCTTTTGGAACGTGTGCACGTATTAATATGTAATCTGGGATTATTTACTGTAATCCAGGCTATGTTACATGTACCTTTAATGTTTAATAAACTGAAATGAATATTCTGAATTTTGTAAATTTATTTTGTAGTCAGTGTATATACATGCTTTCGAAATGTTTTTGTTTTTTTAAATAAAGATGACACGCTGTTTTGCTGCAGGTCACTTCTGCTGAAGCAATCAAAATTTTCTTCTATCTTAGTTTTCTCTAAGACATAAAATAAAGGTAAATTTTCGATCGAATTCATCGATAAGGGGAATTAAATTAACAAGCAAATGAATGTATTGTCTATTCGATCGATATTTTCGATAACTGATAAAGAAATTTAATCGGAGAAGAAATTATCATGAAATAAAAAATACTAATATAAGAATTTGTCACTGACGCAGTGCACACCTGCCAATTCCCTCATATGTCTGGGTTTACATTTAAAGATAAAAATCAAACACAAAAAATCGATTTTAAACAAAAGTCGGGCATGCTTTTATGTTTTTGAGATATGTGCGTGCTTCTCTGTGTGTCGGTGCGCATGCGCGCGCGTGCCCAAAGGACCACCAACGTAGAATACACTTCCGGTCGTTGACTTATTTTGCTTTTATAACTACGCTTCGTAAACTATAAAAATAAAGAAAATCTCTTATTAACAGATATGCTCAAAATCTGCTTAAGAAAGTAGTACAAAGTATTCGGACATTTTCTCTTAAAAAACAATAAAGAAAATGAAAAAGGGAAAGATAATATTCGGATCGGTTAAATAGAACTCGTTAACCTAGGTGGGCAGTCCATCAAAGAGAAGGACATCTCTGATTTCAAATCTATACTGCTTTACCGCTATACGCAATCAAGGGAAAAGTTTCGAGAATAAACCCTTGGGGGATAAATTTGCAGCCGCAAACACAACGACAGTCCGGCGTTAAATTCAGCCTCGTTTTGGCAACCCATGCAACGATACTGGTAGCAATCAGTATCGACCACAATTGCCACTGTCTTGGATAATACCCATGGCGTAGAGAGGGGTAACATGATGCATAGATAATATCGATGGATTGGAGAGGGGTAACATGATGCATGGACAATATCGATAGCGTATAGAGGGGTAACATAACGCATGGAAAAAGATCGGTGGCGTAGAGAGAGGTAACATAATACATAGATAATATCGATGGCTTAGAGAGGGGTAACATGATGCATGGACAATGTCGGTAGCGTAGAGAGGTAACATGATGGATGGATATTATCGGTGGCGTAAAGAGCGGTAACATGATGCATAGATAATATCGATGGATTAGAGAGGGGTAACATGATGTATGAACAATATCGGTAGTGTAGAGAGGTAACATGATGCATGGACAATATCGGTGGTGTAGAGAGGTAACAAGATGCATGGATAATATCGGTGGCGTAGAGAGGTAACATGATGCATGGATAATTTCGATGGCTTAGAGAGGGGTAACATGATGCATGGACAATATCGATGGCGTAGAGAGGTAACATGATGCATAGATAATATCGATGGCTTAGAGAGGGGTAACATGACGCATGAACAATATCGATGGCGTAGAGAGATAACATGATGCATGTACAATATCGATGGCGTAGAGAGGTAACATGATGCATGGATAATATCGGTGGCGTAGAGAGGGTAACATGATGCATGGACAATATCGGTGGCGTAGTGAGTGGTAACAGGATGCATGGATAATATCGGTGGCGTAGAGAGGGTAACATGATGCATGGACAATATCGATGGCTTAGAGAGGGGTAACATGATGCATAGATAATATCGATGGATTAGAGAGGGGTAACATGATGCATGGACAATATCGATAGTGTATAGAGGGGTAACATGACGCATGGAAAAAGATCGGTGGCGTAGAGAGAGGTAACATAATACATAGATAATATCGATGGCTTAGAGTGGGGTAACATGATGCATGGACAATATCGGTAGCGTAGAGAGGTAACATGATGGATGGATATTATCGGTGGCGTAAAGAGGGGTAACATGATGCATAGATAATATCGATGGATTAGAGAGGGGTAACATGATGTATGAACAATATCGGTAGTGTAGAGAATTAACATGATGCATAGACAATATCGGTGGCGTAGAGAGGTATCATGATGCATGGACAATATCGATGGCGTAGAGAGGTAACATGATGCATGGGTAATATCGATGGCTTAGAGAGGGGTAACATGATGCATAGATAATATCGATGGATTAGAGAGGGGTAACATGACGCATGAACAATATCGATGGCGTAGAGAGGTAACATGATGCATGGATAATATCGGTGGCGTAGTGAGTGGTAACATGATGCATGGGCAACTGTCGACAAATTAAAAGAATCCTCACACAGCTTCTCGCTCATGACAAAAATGCACTGCTTCTCTTTATTTGCGCTCGACAGATGTTGCCCTACCAGATGAATTTAAAAACTCTCCAGGATCAGGTTTGCGGAATATATAAACCGAGTTTATATTCACACAGATATTTTCCTTTTTATTTTTTACTGTTTTTCGTTTTGTCATGATTTGCCCTTAATACATTTATTCAAGTCTAGGATAATGGGAAATTCTGTTTCTCTTTTTATGCGCCCTCTGCCCAATCGGTGCATTTGAAACTCGGTTCTACGATTTCTCATTCCGAGCCACTCACTTATCTGGTATTATTTGAATTCCAGCGCTCAAAACAAAACGATGCCTAGATATAGCCAATGTGATGTTACCGAGATGTGATACAAGTCTTACTAATTGACCCATAGCTGTGGGGAGGAGAGCTGGATTCATACCTAATCAGAATTTCATAACCAAACAATTATAATATGGATATAAAGTGGGAACTCAATTCTATATTAAAATTAATATATAAATTGATCCCTCATTTTGTGATTATGGTAGTTTCTGTAGATTTATATTCCCAATAATATGAATAAATCTAAAAGACATGCCTCTGTAGCTAATCCATATTTATTTGACAGATTCTTTTTCTACGGTTTATCAACCGTTTGCAGGTTATTTAAAGCCAGAAAATATTTTCACATTGTAAGAATTGTTTTTATAATAATGATTTAGTTATACAAGTTTTACTAATTAACCCATAAATGGGGGAGAAAGTTATTTGCGCGTAAGTGAATATAACGAACTGTAATAGGAATTCGGTTTTTCTATTAAAAATTCCGAGTCATTATCCATTACAACATCCGTACATCCATGTTTACAGCACCTGCTTTTCCCAAGTGGTTACCTATCTAGGTAGTGACCAGGCTAGACGTTGCTTAACTTCGGTGATCCTATGGGAACCGGTTTGTCGGATGTTAACTAAGCACATAATGCTTAAAAATGTTTTCAGTTAAGCTTTATCTAAAAAAAAGTATTTTTCAGATATTTTTCCATTGGTAACAAAGAAAAGAGTACTGAGCTGCTAAGTGACATCCGTCCCTCTTTACGTCAGCGAAAGTTGGACAGTCTCCTCAAAGATGAAGAAGAGACTCGAGGCGGCAGAGGTATGGTTCTACAGAAGGATGCTAAGGATATCATAGACCGAGCGTGTGAGCAACGATGAGTTTTTGGAGAGGATGCAAACAAGGAGGAAGCTTATACTTAACTCTAGGAAGAGGCAGCTGAAATTTCTGGGACACGTAATGAAAAAGGACGGCTTGGAAAATCTGATACTCACAGGTCGAATAGAAGTACAATTACATATTCTAAGCTTATTGGCTATTTAAGGTTAAAAATAGTTTTTTAAACGGAAACAAAACCAGTTAATTTACTTTATTAGTTTTGATCTTCCGTATTGAATAAAATGTTGGGCAGGTATTTTTTTTTAAAGCGAATGTCGCGATAGTATCTGCTACTGTTTGACATATGAACTTGTTGACAGCTAGAGTTACAGTGTCCAAATACGCTTCCGTAACATGAGGAAGAGGCAGCATAATACAGGACATAATGAGGAAGGAGGGCCTGGAGAATCTGATACTCACGGGTCAAATAGAGGGAAAGAGACAAGGGAAAACAACGCCTGACATACCTCGCGGTATTAAGAAAGTTAATGACAGAACAGGGCCTGAGGGAAGTAGCAAAAGGATAAAATTTATTGAGAGCTACAAGGGATAGGAGGAGGTGGAGAGCCATGACCACCTACGTCCTGAAGAGTTAGGGCACATAAAAAGAATGAATTAACAGATTGTGATATATTAAATTTGATTCAACGCCATGAATTAAAATCGCTTCATTTCCGTTGCGTAGGTGACCAGCTCGATTGAGTTGATATATAAGCTACGTTTGCGTCGATGGCAGTTTCGATATTAAGGTACATTCACGTGGGTGTTGAAAGCGGCACAACCGATGAAGCAACAGATTTCGCAAATAAGGCCGTATTTATCCTTACCGTCAGTGGTTTGAAGATATAGAGATCTGTGAGACCGGTCTATTTCACACGCTTGGACTCCTCAGTTCCGATGTCAGTAAAGGCGCGGAAGTAGTGGCCCCTTCCTGACCATGACGATCGAATAGAAATAGTTTTCTCAAATAAGCGATGTCGAGTGAGCCGACAGCTTTCACGAAGTGGCGAGATAGAGCCTTGCTTCACGCACGTAAGTTTTCCGACACGTCTTGTTGATGCGACTCCTAGGCGAAAAGAATTCCCAGTAATGTGTAAAGAAAGCTTCAAGGAACGACCTTCTATGACGAAAGATCTCGCAGTGTTGCTTTACGTCCAAACTTGACAGATGGCCAAGCATCCCGGAACAAGTGTCTGGGTCTAGAATCTGTCTGCGACAATGCCACACTGACATTCGACTCTTCAACAAGTTCGTTGAACGTATGCAGATTCTCAGTGTAAATGAAATCAAGATCATTTTCGTTTCGTCTTCGTTTTGGTTAATCCACTTCGATTTTTCAGTCAACATATCAACCATTTTGGGCATGAATTTCTGAAAACAGTAGGCACAACTCTGTTTAAAAAAATGGATATTTTAATGGTGAGAATGTGTTGTTCGTTAATTGGCTGTTTAGAGGCATATCAACACCTCTAGGGGTTATTTAATGCCGAAATGTAAATATTTTGTATCCATTTTTTTTTATTTTTGAAGATAATAATGGTTTACAGTACCTGGTATTCCCAAGCGGTATCCCATCTACGTACTGTCCAGGCTCAACGTTGCTTAACTTCGGTGATGATACGAGAACCAATGTTTCAATGTGATGTTGCTGTAAAACTTATCAGTTTTTAGCTTCTCATGATGGATATACCTCCATACCTATGTAAGAATATGTTAACTGTACTTTGGTCAGTAGGAAGATCATGTTGCGCCAAGCTTAGAATTCGGGGCAAAGACAGGCAAGCTTCTTTCTTTTAATCTTCAGAAGTATTTTTGTTAAGAGATTTTATATTTTTAAAAACTAAAATATTTATTTTAATTTATCATTTTTGAAAAACAAGTAGGTCAATGGCGAAAATTACCTTTCCAATTTGAAAAAGAAGCTTTAGAAAAATCGCTAGTTATTAACGAATATATTTATTGAATTAGTATTTCATATTCGCGCCCAGCTTAACGGGAAATGCCAGGGAAAACGGAATAAGTAAGCTGAATTCGGTGTAGTTTGTTGGGTCCGACGGAAAGGCATGTATCCGAGTTTTTCTTCTTCCCCACTAGCTCTGGTGAAATAGGTGGGTAGACTAAGTTCTCTAGTCTTGGCCGGTAACCAACCTGAGGGAAAATAATTATCAATCCTGAATTCAAAACCATGAAAAACCACTATAACGCCTCAAAAACAAAAGTGCTCTCTATTAATCACCACAGAGATCCTTCCCTGCCCTCCATTAAAATGTCTGATGCTCAACTTCTCGAAAGGAACTCTTCGCGACTGCTCGGTCTCACATTGACTACTGACCTGAGATGGAACAAATACATTGAGCCAATTGCTTCGTTCACCGGAAGGAAAGTCGGCTCCCTGTGCCGCGCCAGGAAATTTTTCTCCCCGGAATCGATCATTCATTTCTACAAATCAACCATTCGCCCTTGCATGAATTCAAGCGTCATACGAGGCTGGCATCCCGCTCTCATCCTTTCCCTGTTGAAACTGTTACATGTAGCCGTCTCTTCTATTCCAATAGCTTCATATCTCGCACCTCTCACCTGTGGAACTCCCTTCCCTATTCCAGTTTCCCAGAGAGCTATATCTCCAACTATTCAAATGTAATGTCAATCGACATCTCCAGTTTCCTTGATCTATCCACTATCCTTCTCCTCATCCTTTCTTCTACCACTCCTATCTGCTCTTGCTCCAAATCCTCTGTAACCCATGGCGTGCTTATGGCTTCCCGCCTTGCTTGGGGTGAAATGCTTAAAAAAAAATATTTTAAAAGTTATGGCAATTAAAGAAAAGGAATCTGCGGAGACCCATGACCGCCTATACACTGAATTTAAGAAGTGTCATATGTAATGTGTATGTATAATTACATACATTTGTGACTATATTCCCGAACAAATGGCAGTGCTAAACATATATGTATATCTTTGTATTTTTTCTTTATTGTACTACGTACACGTCCCGACATATTGCCCCTAATCACTGTCAATACTGCTTGTATATTTATGCTTAATACATATATATATATATATATATATATATATATATATATATATATATATATATATATATATATATATATGTAAAAGGAAGAGGTTAGAGTAGTTCCAACGAGAGAAAAGTGTGTTTATTAAAAAGAATAGAGAAACCGCTAACGTTTTCTGTTTGTAATGTAGTTTTTTTTAACAAAAAAAAAATATTATGCTTTATGTTTCCATGATTTTGCTACACGGGTTTCCGGTCTCGCGACCGTAATCAGGCAAAAGGTAAAGATTTCCACATATTAAATTTTTTTTTCTTTATGTATTTCGATGTTAAATATTCTCGATATGAGACATTCGCTTTTTTATCTTAGTGACCCAAATGTTTTTCTTGAACTGGGTCACTAAGACAAAAAACGAGAATGTCTCATATCGAGAATATTCAACATCGAAATACATAAAGGAAAGAAAAAAAAATTATTTTTTTTAATAATATGTGGAAATATTGTCTGATGACGGTCGCGAGACCGGAAACACGTGTATCAAAATTATGAAAAATTTTTCTAAAAAATAAAAAATCCACATCACAATATATATATATATCCACATCACAATATATATATATATATATATATATATATATATATATATATATATATATATATATATAGACAAAAGGAAAATTTATCCCTCAGAGGTCGAAACGTGTTTATCAAGACAAATACAAGGATTTTGTTTTAGAAATTTGCCATGATAATATCCCACAGACGACGAAATGTTTGGACTAAGATAAGTTTTCCTTTCGTTTTTATTCATACTGTCCTTTTACAGTATCTGAAATTTTTACACACACACATATATATATATATATATATATATATATATATATATATATATATATATATGTGTGTGTGTGTGTGTGTGTGTGTGTTTTGTATATGTGTGCCCGGCCAAGTGTTTGACACACTTAAACAGCTGTCGGGCGTTGTCAGGAATCTGTCGTTGGCCATATATTGCATTAAAAGCATATCGGGCGTTCTTGAACCTTAATCAATTATTTAAATTTTTAACTCTAAAAAAGGTTATCGGGCGTTGCCGGACATTAATTAGGTGTTATCGAAAGTTAATCAGTGACGTGTTCCTTGAAATTGCCATTGAAACGCCATGGGATAGTTTTCCGGAATGCGTTCTATTGATAAAAATGGCAAACTCTGTGAAGTGGTTTGAAAACAAAAAACGAGCAGTACGGTTGCGACAGTAGAGAATTCAAGGGCTCTGATGGTAGACCGAGCTTTCCCCTCCTAGATGCCTCAAGATGCCCTTGTTTCAGCAGGAAGACAAACCACCACGTGGAGATAAGAGGTCCAAACGTTGATTAGGAATATCAGACGCAAAATTATTTTCTTAAATATCTGCCGTCCGTTGTCGCGCTATAAGTTACAACACGCGCCGGATGCAGGATGGGTGCATTATGATCTCAAATTGCGACACGAGGTCAACCACATTATCAAGTTAAACGGACAGTTATTGGGACCTCGGGTCGCAATATGTGTAAACAAAATATATCCATGCCATCATGGTAATTGTTCTAAGCAATTTTCATAGTAATTATTCAGATTGATTTTCCTCTATAGTTACCTAAACTTTATTAATTTAAGCGCAGTACTAGATTGGCGACACGGTCTCATCATCTTACAGCTGAAATGGCTAGATATAACCGTAAGTTCTATGCTAATAGGTTCTTCTATTGCACTTTTCGCTTGTGGGACTCTCTTCGGGCTTCTTACTTTTCAGTCAACTTTGATCTTCAAAAATTTAAATGCAATGTCAATCGTTATCTTCCTTCATCTTAATTCTTGTACATTTATTGTCATTTCAACTTAATAGTAGCTTTTCTCATAATCTCTAACACTCAGTAACCTCCTGCGTCTTAGTGGCTCCATTGCCTTGCTTGGAGTGAAATGATTCTTGTAAAGAGAGGTTATTTGAGCTACTGTTCTCATTCGATCAGCTTGAACCAACCTGGCCATTCTTCTTCGAAATCTTTCATCAAAAAGGCATTTCCATTCGCAAAGTTCCCACTCGCTAGAATTATAAAAGCGTAATTTATACTATCCGGATGTATCGATACATTTGAGTTTTTTTTTTTATGCCGAATCCAGAGCATAAATGAACACTCACGAGATGAGGCAGCGTTTTTCCGGTGTTCTCGTTCAATTTATGCGATCTAACAACGTGTGTTGTAACTTATAGGTGTTCTCAGTCAGTGTCGGGAGTTAATTAAGAACATTCGACTTATTAAGCATAAAATTTCATTGTATGAATTTTAAAAAAAAATGAATAGTAATTTAGCTAGGTTTTTCACATATTTCTTAAGTATTGTTAATATCGCAAGCGACAAGCTTTTAAAACGTTCTTAACGTTTTAAAAGCCTGTCGCTTGCGATATTAACCATGTATATATGACTTGTAATGCCACGGGGCTTACGGTTATATCACGTTGAAACACCGGCTCTCGTATGATCACCGAAGTTAAGCAAAGTTCAGATTGGTCAGTACATAGATGAGTGTCCGCTTCGGAATACCAGATACTGCAATCTTGGATCTACAGGTGGTGTAATGGTAAACAGCTTGGAATTGGAAATCGGAGAACCGACTTCAAATCTAGATCGCTCCTTTATATTAACTTGTGCACTATTAACCTTAGGGAAGGCATGAATCCAACTCTACTCCCCTACCTATCTGTTAATTAAAATGAGTTTTATCAGTAAATCATTATTATCTCCAAATATTATTAAATCTAAAAATATTTTCTAACTTTGAATAATCTGCAAAAGGTTGATAGACTGCAAAAAAATAATTAATCGTAGTGCCACGGAAACGCCATGGGATATTAGTTTTACAGAATGCGTTCGATCGATAATGGCAAACCCTGTAGGGTGATTTGAACCAAATGTCACATAAAATGAGCAGTACGGTTGCGACATTAGAGAATTCAAGAGCTGGTAGACCGAGCCTTCTCCTCCTAGATGCCTCAAGATGCCCTCGATTCAGCAGAGAGACAAACCACCACGTCAAGATAATAGGTAACAACACAACACAGCTGTCCTTTCTATTTCTCTCCGTATCTCTGTCTCTACCCTCTCTTTTCCTCTTTTCATCTTTCGCTCCCTCTATGTTCCCCGCTCTCTCCCTTCGCTTCCTCTCTCTCTCTCCGCTTCTCTCTCTATCTCTCCCCTCTTTCTCTCTCTCGCTTCCACCAAGAAATGATATTGACTAGTATGACCACCACCACCCTTAAAATCGGGTAAGACAGAAATCTTCTGAGCCGACCAAGCATAGAAATGAATACAATATGGGAACCAGTAATAAGGAGTGCCAGAGAAAAGCTATGATAACAACAAAAATTGCAATATGAGCTCTGGTAAAAAAAAACATGCAATGATAACAGCAAAAATTGTAATATGAGCACTAGTAAAAAAAAAAATGTTGCTGAATACCCAGAAATTCATACACAGATTTCCTCAAGGATACATGGCACAGTGGATAAAAGTGTTGGTTAGATCCAGTGACAGGACACAAAGAGTGTGAGTTCAATACCTGGTTAAGGCGATGGAGAACTTGGAGAGGGGAATTAACAGGAGATAACTGATAACTGACATCCATTAGACATAGCACGTGGAACTAGAACAGTCTACCCCAATGAGCGAAATAAAGTGTTCAGTTCGACATTCCAACCACCTGACGAAGTCCCGAGCGTACAACGGCCGAAACGTTGTAATAAATATGGAGACAAAGATGAGGACAATAGTCCGAATAATATAAATGGTGTACATAATACCTCATCTAAGAAATATAGACAGATAAAAAAACAGAAACCACATGATCGTCTCTCTTTAATTCAGTCTGTGTTGCAGTGTTGGTCTACCTGCTGAGGAAATGCCGATAGACCACTAGAATTCAGAGATGGCACGCAACGACACAATTTGGTATAACGATATGAAGCATTTTAATGAGTTTTCAGTGGAATTTTAACTTAGATGGGTATCAGTTACATACATAGAAATCGTGATACTTTGAAATGCGCTGTCGGGCACTATCGTTAAATAGTCAGGTATATGTCTCGTAAAGCTACTGGTCATTGTCTGTCGTTAAGTATTTACATAGGATACGATATTTACATACCCCCAAAGCCTCTCGATATAAAGGGTTATAGAGTAAGCGGTAAGAAGCACAATTTATGGAGATATGTAGGTAAAATAACGGTTAACCCTAGATTAAACAGGTTAAGATTTTAGCGATTATAAAGCATCCTCATGGGAGTCTTGTTTAATAATACCCTCAGACACAGTCGGGCGTAATTAGGATTCGGGTTGGTAGAGTGCATAAAAATTTAACTAATCTAAACGGCTTTGATTACTTTGTTGATTCAGACACAATTGACATTAAACACTCTTTCTGTGCATTGAGAAATACGTCGACCTTTTGCAATTTTTAAAATGTCATCGGGCGTTTTGAGGCGTTAATTAGGTACGTTGTAAACATAGTTTACAAATCTACCAGACATTGTCTGTGGTTATGTAGTTACATTGGACACATGATGCTTACAATATTACCGTGCATTTCCTGGTGTATTGTTTTATGCCCTCCGGGTGTTAATTAGGTATTCCGTACACATAGTTCATAAAAATCTAACGGAAATTGTTTTTCTTTAACGCGTTTCATCAGACATGACATTTACAATGTTAATGCCCGTTCCCTTGTGCTTATGCTACGATGGTACAGTATTCCTTGAAAATACTCTCTGGCGTTTTCGGGTGTTGATTAGGTATATGGTACGTATAATGATTAAAATATGTACTGAACGTTAACTGTGGGTAAGTAATTACACCGGGCACATTATGCTTGCAACTGGGAGTTGATGGCTTCATATTGCTGAATGCTCTTGTCGGGCGTTGTCGGGTGTTAATTATCTCTTATTTCATAGTTTTTAATCAACTACCAGATTTGATTCTGTTTAACATCGGGCACATTATACTGACAATCTTACATGGTTGTCAAAATTGCTATCAAAATGGGAATAAAAGTATTATATCATTGCAGAAGTTCGGGGCATTATGGCCACATCACGTTAAAACACCGGTCCCCGTACGATCACCGAAGTTAAGCAACGTCGACCCTGATCAGTACCTAGATGGAAAACACTTTGGGAATACCAGATGCTGAAAGCTTGGATGTGCGGGTGGTGTAATGGATAATGACTCAGAATTGTTCATCGGAGAACCGAGTTCCAGCTCACGTTGGGTTCGTTATATTTACTTATACGCAAATACCGTTGACAAAGGTATGAATCTACCGCTTCTCCTCCATCTATGGATTAAATAGTAAGACTTGTATCCTTAAACCATTATTATCTCAAAAATATTCTTATTATCTAAACATATTTTCTGGCTTTAAATAACCTGCAAAA
Source organism: Acanthosepion lycidas (assembly GCA_963932145.1). Lineage (NCBI taxonomy): Eukaryota > Metazoa > Mollusca > Cephalopoda > Sepiida > Sepiidae > Acanthosepion > Acanthosepion lycidas. The sequence goes on from OZ010606.1 coordinate 76,944,452, forward strand.
GGTTGATAATCCGCAGAAAACGAATCAATCAATCAATCAAATACTGATTAGCTACACAGGTATGTCTTTTAGGCTAATTTACATTCCATGGGATATAAATGTATAGAAACTACCGTGGCCACAGTATCTAAACATATTTTCTGCCTTTAAATAACCTGAAAAGCTTGATAAGTCGCAGAAAACGAATGAAACAAGAGTTCGTTCCCGACTTTCATTGTCTTTTATTTTTCTAATCTGACACAAATCTCTTCAATGTTCTAATATTTTAATAAATATCTACTAGATGATGTTACGCCTTAATTAGCTATATCAAACTCATAAACTTAAAAGTTTTACTGGGCATTCGTGGGTGTTAATTAGTTACACTGAATTGTTAATACTTAAAAAGAATGTCAGATGTTGGTTATTTTCATAAGCCAATTTCATACATTTGAGATGTTAGCATTGAATTGAAGACAGGCAGTAAATCGAGATATCAAACTAAAAGAATTAAAATGACTGTCGGGTATTGTTGCACGTTAATTAGGTCATTTGGATTAATGTCCGCCTAAAATATTCGTGCCTATTGTGCCTTAAATTGCAGAAAATCATCTTGTGAATAAATATACACTCACCGGTCAATTTATGAGTTACATTCTTTTAGTATCGGGTTAGATACACATCTGCATTTAGAATCGTCTTTGTTCTTCGAGGCTTGGATTCGACGAAGTTCTGGAAGCATTCTTTCAAAATGTGGATACATCCTGGTATTATGGTATCCCGCAGTTGGATTTGGGTCTCCCTTTTCACTACATCGTAAAGATTCTCTTTGTGACTGTAGACACTACACAGGTCGCTTTAACAATGGAAACTTATTGCTGTTCTGTGAGTCAATCTGCCACTAATTTTAATTTATGGCACTGAGCGTTATCCTGATAGAAGTGACTCTATGAGATTGAGTGCACCATAATCCCAAATTGAGACACATGGCCAGCCAAAATACCTAGTTTAACGACCAATTATTTGGACCACAGGTTGCAATATGTGCCACGAAAATATCCCCATGCCATCATGGTAATTGTTCTGATTAAATTTTCTCTATGGTTACCTAGACATTATTAATTTAAGCGCAGTACTAGATTGGCGGAAAGGTCTCATCGTTTTACTGTTGAATGGCTAGATGTAACCGTAAATTCTATGCTAATATGTTCTATTGCACTTCTTGTACGTAGGATTCTCTTCCGGCTTCTTGCTTTCCAGTCAACTTTGAACTTCAAAAATTTAAATAGTTATCTTGTGACTTCTTAATTCTTTACTTTTATTGTCCTTTCTCCTTAATAGTAGCTATTCTCATATTGTCTAACACTCAGCAACCTCTTGCGTCTTAATTGCTTCATTGCCTTTCCTGGGGTGAAATGATTAAAAAATATACCACACTGCCAACAACAGCCTGAATCATTTATACAGTCCGGATGTATCCATAAGTTTTTTGGGTTTTTTTTTTTTCTTTGGGTTTTTTTTTGGGGGGTATGACAAATACAGAACCTACTATTCGAACGTTGCAGCATAAATCAACACTCACGAAATCAGGCAGAGTTTTTCCAATCTTCTATTGTCTAATTTCTGTGATTCTTAACGAATTGTAGCTTCGCTTTCTTATTCTTCAGCGGCTGTAGCTCATCTGCCTCAAGGTTCGACGTGTTGCGCATTCCGATATGCTCATCAATATACAAATATTGTAAAGAGAGGTGATTTGAGCTACTATTGTCTTTCTTCGAACTCTTTCATCAAAAAGGAATTTCCACTCACAAAGTTTCCACTCGCTAGAATTATTTATTTATTTTTTTTTTTTTTTGAAACATGCTCTGTTATCTGCCAAAGATCGTTGTTAGGTTATATCCGAGTAAATTTGCAATATTTTACATATACTTGGACACACCCGTCTGGCACCAATAGACATGCCGCATTGAAAAGTCATTTATATTAACTTTCTTTTCCCTAATAATGCATTCAACGAAATTCAGCAAGTCAGCATGACCTTGTTTAAAATATCTAAATAGCCAATATCATTGGATGATTTGACATTTTCTTAAAAGATCATTTGTCCGCGGGAACTTCTTTAAAGTGGTCAGCGAATTTTGTCTAGTTACTGGTATTTGTTTCTTAATTTCATACACACACACAAATATATATATATATATATATATATATATATATATATATATATATATATATATATATATATATAGTATTACACAACAAAATCCAAAATTACCTCATATGGGTTATCGATCTATTTCAACCGACGAAAACTTCGTCAGACTTATTCAACCTCGGAAGTTTTCGTCGGTTGAAATAGATCGATAACCCATATGAGGTAATTTTGGATTTTGTTGTGTAATACTATATATATGCTTTGTTATAATAAATTCATTGAGCTCTTTTTATGGATCAGTTTAAATATATTTTATTATTAGAATCCACTTGGATTATATACCAACAGCTTTATTACCTTTACTATATATATATATATATATATATATATATATATATATATATATATATATATATATAGTATACATTTGTTCCTTATGGTGAGGAACAGATATATATTAATTATTTGTATAACCTTCAGCTCAGTTATTTTATATGGAATACTGCTTTTATACTCACCGTGCCATATATATATATATATATATATATATATATATATATATATATATATATATATATATATATATATATATGGTGTCCATAAAGTCCTTGTGGAATTTAAAATACTTGTCGTTTTGTAAATATATTAGGTTGGTGCAAAAAATAATGACGTAATAATGTCGTTTTTTGAAGTATTTTTAACGTCAAAAAACGACATTATTACGTCATTATTTTTGCACCAACCTAATACATGATATAAACAATCTTTAAAAGGATAAGAAAACTTGATATGTTTAGGTTTTTTTCTCTTATCTTCAGAAAATTGGTTTAATATTTGTTTTACCTATTATTTTTTTTCAATTTCTTGAGACTTCTAAATGATGTTTTTTGTTTTGTTCTTTTGTTTTTTTGTTTTTTTTTCTTTTTTTGCAGAATTGCTGTTTGACTCCATTGTGTTTCTTTTGGTGGGGACATGGAAAAATTAATGTTTGTTTAATTAAACTTCGATCTTTAGAGGAAATGCAATCTAGGATCATTGATGTAATTGACGGTATTACTGAAAATCAGAGGCAAAATGTTTTCCGAAAAGTACAGAATCATATAACCTTTTGTATGGGTCATGATGATGGACATTTTGAAAATTAATAATCCCAGTAATATATAAATGTATTTTTCTTTATTGCTTCTATCATGTAAACTTACAAAACTACAAGTATTTTAAATTGCACGAGAGGAATCACTCTCTCACTCACTCTCTCTCTCTCTCTCTCTCTCTCTCTCTCTCTATATATATATATATATATATATATATATATATATATATATATATATATATACACTGGGTGTCCATAAAGTTCGTGTGATTTAAAAAATTTATAATTTTATTTGTATTTGCGATAGAAATAATCTGTAAAAATGTTATAAAGTTTAATGTACCTAGTTTTAACTATAGCTAAAATAACTAATGCGATTTCAGGCATTACTGTAAATCAGTTTTTCCGTGAACTGCAAAATCGTATTACCCTTTGTATTGCTAATGATGGAGGACATGTGGAAACTTAAATGAAATTTCAATAAAACCTTTAAAAAATATAGATTTACTTCTTTCTAATCCTTTTTACAAATTATTTATAATTCCTCAGGAAACTGGATACACCAACAATTCCAGTTCCAAGACCTAGTGCCTTACTTGAGACCCCTACACCAGTACCACAAACATTCGACGCTGGAATAACATCAAACACTGCTCAGCCGTCTACAATAACACGGACAAGACCCCCTCGGGCATTGTCCAGACTACTTCCACACAACCAGCCAGGTTTAAAAGAACTCATCCCTCCCCAAAGGCCACTACCCACACGCGATGGGGGGAAGGGAGATGTAGAATAACAATACAACGAACAGCACTTACCGGCATAAGGGTCCCAGCTAGCGTCCAGCTGGCAGACAAAAATAAAGCAGGTTGTAACTCAATACAAACCCTGAAACTAACTGATGAATCAAGCTGGTATTTATATAGAAATACCTCCACTCAGGTACCAGTAGCCAATCACATCCCAAGCAATGGACTATTCCACATTAGCACAATGAGATGCTCCATGGGACCATAAATAGCTCACTTTCTCAAGGTTTAATTACTATTCACTTAGCTTGCTTCACGATTGAGTGTTTATCTCAACCACGTGATTTCTCTACAATAGGTTTGGATGGGTAAATTGTTGCCATTTTATATTTTTAATTTTGTACATTCGCATTGTTTGTTTTAGATTTTGTTCACTGTACGATACAGTAGGGTCAGCGATGACCCAATTCACTCTGCCAGAAATTTAGAAACGGCATGCTGTACTGCTTGGCATTCGCGCCGGAAGCTCCAATACGAATATCTCAGATAGTTTGAGTGTCAATCAGAGGACAGTGCAGAGGACTCGGAAAGAGTTGGATGAGTTTAATGGTGATTACGAAGGTGCAGCAACTTGAAAAACTAACTCTGATCTTTCTGATCGGAACAGAACTCCCGAATTTTTGGTGAAGGACTCAGACTCAACACGGAAGCCGCCGTCAGTTGTCCTGAAGAGGCATTACTGCTTTCGGTCAAGAGAGTTCGCTGTTGTAACACTGTATGTCTGGCAACAGGACGCCGCACCATGCCACACAAGTAGGAGAACCCAGTCATAGCTCTCAGGCAATTTCTGCGAGCACAACATTACTTACATTTGGCCCCCTCAGAGTGAAACCTCTGATATTATGTGTGGGGTGCAGTTGAGCGAGAGACCAGCAAAACTCCTTGTAACACCAAAGATGAACTGAAGGCAAGGATTATGGCAGCATTCACCAACTTAAACAAGGAGACCGTCCAGAAGAGATGCAAAACAATATGTGTAGCCATGCATTACACATAGCTTTTGCCATACCAGTTGCTCCACTGATGATGATCCCAGAAAAAGATGGAAAGTACTTTGGAAATAAAAGTGATTCTCACTGTTACAGTGCCTTTCAATGTCCTATTTAATTGTAATATACGGAAAGATATTCGTGAAAATGAAAGCATTATGATAAAAATAAGTAGACATAATGTTTATAATTTATTCAATCAGACATATATATATATATATACATGTGTGATTGAATAAATATATATATATATATATATATATATATATATATATATATATATATATGCGCGGTACTTAGTGGAAAGTCCTCAATATCTGTGCTAGAGCTAACATATTCAGTTGCTTGGGTAATATATATATATATATATATATATATATATATATATATATATAATGTTAGTGGTAAATATACACATACATATGCAAAATATATAAATATATATACACATAGGTGCATACACATACATGTATATTTTTTTAATAAAAAATTCCGACAGGATAGAATCCAGGTAGAACTCAATGTCCAGGACACAGTAAGTATATAATAAAAAGGCTTAAACACTAATATTCCATGGTCATGATTTATTTCACTGGAATCGTAAATTGATCCAATACATCAAATCTAGAAATATATATATATATATATATATATATATATATATATATATATATATTGAACAATAAAAAAAATTAAAAAATTAAAATCTTTAGACACACTGGGTTGTAGATTAATATTCTTTCGTTTTTTTTATTATTATTCCATTTAGATTCCTCGACTAGTTTCGACCAAAATTCCCATCATCGGGAGGAGAAATATTTCTGCTTGCTGGTAGCAGTGAACTACAGAAATGAATGTCTTGATGGAGAAAATGAACTTTTGTCTGTAATTTTCATTTGCCTTTTTTTTATTTTCTTATCTTTTTAAGAGGAAAGATCAAAGTATTTTGGGGGTAATTTTTTACATTTTTTAATCGTTCCTAGCACGTCCGAAATTTTCGTTAAAAATCTTGTTTTTTTTTTGAGTCAGCAAAATTGACTATTTTTTTACATTTTATAAAAAAACTGGAAATCTCACTTTGAAATTCTTTTAAATATCAATTATCACTTTTTCAAAAAATATTTTAAGAAAATCAGAAATTATAATGTTTATTCAAAATATTTTGAACCAAGCTTAACTTAGCTTCTACGCCGAAAAGATGTTACTTAAAAATAAAACGAAGCAGGTCATAAACTTTCGCGTCACTTGACAGGTGCTGAATGACATATTGACGGATTCCGTGAAGATAATTTGTTCTGCGGAAGGAGAAAAGTGAAATAATTTAAGTAAACAAATTATTTACCTCGTTATTTTTAAGGAAAACTTTCAGCGCTCTATATTTTTTTTTTTTTTTGTACTTAGCTTTCACCTTTATGCTTACGATGCTTTATGGAAAATATATTCTAAAGAAATTAAAATAAACCGTTAAGAGTGACATTAAATTTCATATTTCATAAGAAATTTCATCATGCTATGCTCATTTTTAGCGATTTCATGGAGGTATCTGTAACCCGAGATTTAGTGTTAATTCTTAATTCTCTCAAATGGTTGAGATGATTCTTTTCAAAGTTAGTTATACCTCGGTAGGAGGTATTTCTCCAGTTTGCTCGGTTTCAAACAGCATGTTCAAACTCCTTTATAGGTATATTTGTAGGAATTAAACTGTATTTAAGTTTATCCTTGAAGCGTAACCAAGGACGGCCTACGTTACGCTTACCATGAAATAGTTGGCTATACATGAAGATTTTCGGCATCCGAACATTACTCATACTGATGACATCACCAGCCGGTCTGAACTGTGATTGCTTCAGAAAGGATTCAATACCACCGACACTACGTTTATATATATACAGATATACAACACGGCATATATAAATATATATATATATATATATATATATTTTATTAAAGACATTTTTTATGTTTAACGTTCTTTTTATAGATACAAGTATTTAAGCAAATGCTCTGTTTATAATAAACAATATTAAATAACATTTACCAGCCTGAATGTCCGAGAAATTTTCATAGAAAATATTCGTCCTTTGACAGGATTCGAACCTGCATCCTATACGGAACCGCCATTTAACCGAGCGTGCCTAACCGATTCGGCCACAAAGGATCGATCGGTTGGCAAGGTCGAATTTACTGCCTTTAAACTACAATCTTCCATGAATCTCGTACATTCATAACTGCTCATGGCGTATCAAATGTAAACAAATGACGTCATACATTAAGAAATGGACAAAGTCCGACAATTTATTTTATTAAAGACATTTTTTATGTTTAACGTTCTTTTTATAGATAAAAAATGTCTTTAATAAAATAAATTGTCGGACTTTGTCCATTTCTTAATATATATATATATATATATATATATATATTAAGAAATATATATATATTAAGAAATGGACATATATATATATATATATATATATATATATATATATATATATATATATATATATATAGGTATAGGTATTTTTGTTAAAACAAAGTCTAGATTGGAATTTGAACTCACGACATTCACGTTTTCTATAAACGATAACTATTATGTGTCTTATTCTGAAATATATCAATAAATAGTCAGTGCAATGAGAACACCACATTTACCACAAATACGTTACAGATATTACAGACAAATGTTATGTTATACAGTAAGATATGTGGGCGTGTTATATAGCAAAATAGTTTACCCAAGCATTAAATAACGACACCCAAAAGAAACACACACATTCGACATTGAAAATCTATTCCCATCAATAAGCACAAAGACACATAGACATTTTTACACAAGCTCATTTCCTCACATAAACACACAAACTAACATACATATTATAACACACTTACCAGGAATACACAGTGGCACACAAGAAACACCGGTTAGGTAAGCTTACGTGTGTATCTTTACCCTGCATGTCTATGTAAGTATAAATTCGCCTAAAAAACAAAAACGAATTGAGTGATTTTTCTCCCATAATTCCAGTCAGTGACCCGGAACTTAAAGAACCATGTTCCAGCGGGGTTACTTGGTACTTGATTGTACGAACAGGTGCTATGGCATAAATCAGTTTCTCTTTATTGCGATCTTTATTTTATTTCTTTATGACTCTCCGCCCAGGTAGATCTATGTTTGCTAAGATAGTTTCAAACAAATTGTGCGTGCCGCGCGTATGTAAACTTTATACGGGTCGAGGGTTAGAGATGAGAAAACACTGGTCTAGGGTTAGGGATGGAGAAAGTTCAGATAAGTGAGACTAGTAACTGTAGAATAAAAGAAAACGATTTCAACCAGTACTTGCACAGATGGACATCGCGAAAGGTGGGCTGGCACGCGCGTGAAGAAGAAGAAGAAGAAGAAGAATAAGAAGAGAAAAAAGAAGAAGAAGAAGAAGAAGAAGAAACTGGAGCAGCTGAAGAGAAACTGAAGAAGAAGAAGAAGAAGAAGAAGAAAGATGAGAACGAAAATATAAGCGAAGTGAGGGAAGAAAAAGAAAATGGAAACGAGTAAGAAAATAAGAATAAATGAAGAAGACAACTAGAAGAAGAAAAGTGAGAGAAGAAGAAGAAAAAATAATAAGAGAATAAAAAACTAGATGTGGTAAAAAGAAGAAGAAGAAGAAACTGGAGCAGCTGAAGAGAAACTGATGAAGAAGAAGAAGAAGAAGAAGAAGAAGAAGAAGAAGAAACTGGAGCAGCTGAAGAGAAACTGAAGAAGAAGAAGAAGAAGAAGAAGAAGAAGAAGAAGAAGAAGATTTATGTTATCATGTATTTGGTTGAAAAAAAAAGTACAGAATGAGTGAAGGATTTGAGGTTAATTCATCACACAACCAAGATTTGTCTTCAAATATCATTTTTATCGAACAGATGAGAGGCGGGTATCAAACTTTGAATATTAGGAAGACGGAATTATATATGAAGGCGCAATGAGTTCATTCTTCTTGTGACGTTATATGCTGAACAGATATCAACCAACGTTTTACTGTGAAATTGTTCAATACGACACAGTCAATTTATTTAAAACAAAATAAACTGAAAAATCATGGATGGAAGTACTTAGATAAATCCTAAAGTTCAAATTCTACACAATGGTTAATTCATATTGACTAGAAATCAAATTTCAATGAACCGGTAACATCATCAAAAGCTCTTTTTTATTTAACAGTACTGAAAGCTGTTCTTGCTTGTAAGAGAAACGTTTACATATTTGGAAATCATAGTAATCCACAATAGATTCATTGAGCGAGTAGATAGAGTGTCGTTGGTTTGTATCCCACCAGGGATGTGTTTTTTCTTCATCTACCTCAAAGAAAGTTGGTTCTCTGTGTCGCGCCAGAAGGTTTTTCTCGTTTGAGCCCATCCTTCACATCTACAAATCATTGAAGCATTGAATACTGCTGCCATACATTGTCTGGTGCCCCCGCTATTCATCTCAAGTTTCTCGAAAAAAAACAGTGATGGATATGCAATGTCATAGGTCCTGATCTGGCATCTCGTCTACAGTTACTTTCTAACAGACGTGCTGTGGCTTCCCTCTGTCTTTTTTACAAGTATTTTCATGGAAACTGATCTGACGAGCTACTTTCACTGGTTCCCAAACTGCATTAATTTAAACATGCTACTAGGTTGGCATCTCGGTCCCAATCTTTCACTGTCGAAACGGTTAAATGTAGCCGTCTCTTCTACTCGAACAGTTTATTCTCATACACTTCCCGCCAATGGAACTCCCTTCCTCTTACTTGCTTCCCTGATAGCTATAATCACCAAATATTCAAATGTAATGTCAATCGACATCTTCTGATGCCTTGATCTTGATCCCTGTCCTTTTCTTTATATTTTCCTCTGTGGCACCATTTAACGAGGCATAAAGGGAAAAGAAAGAAAAGAGGAAAAGGAGAGGCTAAGGACCGAATCATGGTTGATAAGCAAGAACACACACACGGCTAAGAGACAATGGATAAAAGGATATTTTGATAAGTAACAAATGGCGAAAGAGTGTCATTACAATGACAGGGAAATTCTGAGTAAAAAGAAAGGGAAAGAAGGAAAGAATCAGATATGTTTTGGCATCGGCTGTGTTATCTAAGGATATGAAAACAAACTATTGGTACGGGAAGACATCTTATTATCAACTACAGACCGGCTGGCCAAAGAAAAAAAATTCAAATGAAAATGTTATTTCGATAAGTGACGAAAAACAGACAACTAAAGGGACTTTGGACAGATATGAAAAATTAAGGACCCCCTACGAGTGTCCGTTGACCGATTTTCCTTCGACGGAACATCCTTGGCCTGCGATAATAAAATTATGTTATCAGAAACATGTACCGAAGGAAAATGAATGGGAACCTAGAAGTGTTTTTTTTTCTTTCTTCGAGGCGACAGACTGACTGAAACTTTGGAGATGTTTCTTTTTGAGACCGTGTTAAGAAGACCACCCATTCTGATAATTAGCGATAAAATACCTGACGTAAACCACGTGTAGAACAAGAGTTATGACCACCATTGTCATATTGTCCCGTTCGCGGCCAGAGAAATGATAAACGGCGATTAAGAGGAAGAAAAGGGAAAGAGAAGAGATAATTTTTTTTTAGTTAAGCAAGATATTTTTTTTTCTTCCTGAAACAAAGCCGCGGAGTCGTCCACGCCCGACTAAGACATCATTGGTCGAGTGGTGATCACGTGACGCACGAGGGAGGCTGTTGCAGCCCATCTGCAGGATGAGTAAGAGAGGTTGCTACGAAGATGTGGGGAGGGCAGTTCACGCCCCTCTGAAGTATGATGAGAAGGTGGGAGTGAGGAAAGGTTCCCAAAAATGGAAAAAGGTGGAAATTCCTAGCCAGAGAGGTGGATATGTATTTAGAATTATCGAGGAACCCCCCGGCGCCGACAAACTCACCCCGGTTTTGGTCGGCGCCCATATAAACGAAGCCACAGCGAGCAGAGTTGAGTTGAGTTCCAGCAGTTCCCAGAGTCAGTCTCCAGTTGAAGCAAGCCTCGCAGATAGCTGACCAAGATTCACGCACATTCCGGACCTCTCTTCAACCCAAGAACAATTATTTTGAAGAGCGACTTAGATCCAGATCACCGAAATAAGTTTTTTTTTTTACTTTCGTCCAAAGACCCACCGAAACACCAATTTCTTAGAGAGCAGACAACTTGAAGTGTTAAAACTTGCCTAGCGGAAAACGACGTGTCACAATCCATAGATGCAGTCCTATGTATCGAACAACTAGACATAAAGTTTGTTACCTTTTTCTTTGATACTTTGAACTTTTGAGTTTTCATTTTATTGTCTTTTATGCATATTTGTGTGGTATCACCCCCGTTGAACTCGGTTTGCAGTACGGCCCCAACCACTGTTTGATCTCGTCTGCCTAAGATCAATTCACAACGTGGGTAGGCGGACTGGGGGATCAGTGCAGTTACCTTGGTAACCAGGCGTTGGAAGCGAGTTGGGAACGACGAGGCTGATATCAAATCTAACCAGATTCCCACCCGAATCACCAAAAGGTTAGAACGTCACATTTGGAGCAGCGAGGAGCGAACGGCTGGCGCCGCGGCGAGGACGTCACAATTGGTGCTGTTTAGGGACGTCACAGTTGGTGCCGTGGTAGACTAGGATAGAACGTCACGGCTGGCGCTGCGACTAGGGGACGACGTCACACCTCAATCACCCCTTTTTATTCTTGCTCTCATTCTCTGTAACCCCTTGCGTGCTAGTGGTACTCCTGCCTTGCTTGAGGTGATTTGCTTTAAAAAAAAAAAAACAATAAATGGTCTATTTTCAACTTATGCAAATCAAATACCGCCATTTCATCGATTTTCTGTTTGGCAAAACGGATGGTATTTATTTGAGTTTTAAACCCACTATTTCAACTTGATTCATCTCTCTCTCTCTCTCTCTCTCTATATATATATATATATATATATATATATATATAGGTAATTTGAAAGAAAAGAAAATTGTATTAAACTATTCCTATCCCCTCAATCGCTTATCCAGAAATAAAAGAGTAGTTTCAAGTGATGTTTCGGCTATTCCTCTATATTCAAAAATAGTACGCGATTGGAGCACTCAGTCTGTAATCTGCCACGCATTTGAATTTTGATTTGAAATGTTCACGATATAATCTTCGAATTATATAACGTTTTAAACTTCCGCGGCCTTGCGGTCACATCCAAAACACGGAAAAGGCTATGGAAGTAAATCCAAAAAGAAAACCCCTGAGTGGAGCCGCGAAAGCGGTTGGCTGTCAACACTAAAAATATTCCGGCAACTCCTGCAACCAAGCTGTCCCCAAATGTAACGCCCTTTGGATCTTGTCGGTACAGCCTAGAGGGTGGGATCATGTAATCTAGGCAGCGCACGGGCTCCATACGCCATCGCTAATCTAGAAGGAGAACTCTGAATTCAAACTACCTGCAGCTTTGCAGGTCTTGCCTCTTTAACTTCTAAGAGGAGGGACGAGATAACTTCGCCATCCCCCGTACAGAAGGAACCGGCAAGTCATTGTACTATTTTGCCTTGAATGCCACCATGAACCACAATTACAACAGAAATAGGGGGGAATGGTGACCACAGCAGCGCAAAATGCAATAACTGAATAAGTGAATGAATGATTAATGTTTTTGTGATGTACGGTGGCCGTTAATGATTAAGTATAACTCAAGACTTCAATGTTAGGATAAAACAGTATTTAATTACAAACGCAAATAAATACTTAACAAGAACAAAGAAGTAAAAGTCAACCAAAGATAATTTACCAAATCAAACAATTTACTAAATAAAAACCCAAATCATTGATTCACAATAATTCACACTAATTCGACTGGATAGTTCCACTCATTAATCACTCAATAATCACTGCAGTCAGTAGCCTGACACCGCTATTTATACTTCTGGCGGAAAACATAAGTCTAGAGTGTCACGCTCAAATCTCTGTGTCGTAGTTACTGATTTTCTTCCCACATAACAAATGTTAACTACTAAATTAAGTACTATGACAAGGAAGGAAATTGTGTTGAAAAATAAACATTTTGAGTATAAAATAAAAGTCTTTTTTATCATTATGCTACGGACTTACTTACTGTACAGATACGTTATTATATTTTTATTACAATTGATGATATGATGCCGGGATAGGGTCATATCGCGAATTATACTTAATACTGGCATCTCTTTTCACCACAGGCCACGAACACGCAGGGCGTTACTGAGTGTGAAAGAATATTAAAAAAAATACATTATTAAGGAGCGAGATAAAAATGTTGTAACCTAGGAAGTGTTACTAAATGAGGAATAACCAAAACGGAGGTTGGAAATGAAAAGCTAATCTTTATAACGTCAACAAAATACAATACTCGGTCCCACCTTTTTACTGTCAAAACAGTGAAATCTAACCTCCTCTTCTACTCCAACAGCTTCTTCATTCGCACTTCCCGACAGTGGAACTCCCTTCCTCTTACTTGCTTCCCTGTTAACTATAATATTCAAAAATTTAAACGTAATGTCAATAGGCATCTTCTGCTGCCTTGATCCCCGTTCTTCTTTTTATCCTTTTCTCAGCCCCCCCCCCCAGTCTTTTCCTTTACTTAGACACTCTGTAGTCCCTTCCGTACTAAGAGCACTTCCGCCTTGCTTGGAGCGAAATGCTTAAAAAAACATATACAGATATACACGTGAACGTTAACTCATATCCACCCATTACATGTCCCAAGAGCAACTCAAGGTAGAAGGTTACTGAATGAGTTAAGGGCAAAAGAGCTTCATATGAGGATATGTAGTATAGATAACGGTTGGCTCTAGACTTGAAGAAGTTCATATTCTAATGACCAGAGAAACTTCCTCTCGGGAGTTTTTTCCACAACGTAACAGCTCTGAAGAACCTAAGGAAAAATTTCTCTTAAGCAATACGAAGAGAACGAGAATGCGTTGACATGTAACATGGCGAGTCCTAAATGATCTATGGGCTGGTGGAACTAATGAATGTAGATCAACCAAACATCTGCCATGAAAAAGTCGATAGCCTATCAAAGGCTAAGAACGTTTCGTCTGTTGGAAATCCTTCACTGGCAAGGCTGTTCAAATGCTTTTGAACGCTGTAAAGCGATCAGAGTATTGCGAGCCAGGAGGATTTCTTTGGTAAGAAAGAAAAAAAATACTGAGCTGTTACGTAACATATGTCCTTTACGGCAGCGAATGTTGAACGATTTCCTCAATGATGAAGACTCGAGGCGACAGAGATGTGGTTCTACAGAAAGATGCTAAGGGCATCATGGACCGAACGTGCGAGCAACGGTGTCGTCTTAGAGAGGTTGCAAAAAAAGGAGAAGACTTACACTTAACATCAGAAAGAGGCAGCTGAAGTTTCTGGAACACATAATGAAGAAGGAGGGCCTGGAGAATCTGATACTCACGGGTCGAATATAGGGAAAACAAAGACAAAGAAAAGCGGCGTGAGCTTGAACAGGTCTCAACAAGTTCCTTCCCTCTGCCACCTCCTCCCAGACCTGTTATCTACATGGAAGTCAATAAAAGATATCAAAAAGACAAAATTTATTAAGAACTACAACGAACAGGAAATTATGGATAACCATAATCACCAACATCCTGAAGAGACACGGTAGATAAAAGAAGCCTTTTAAACTTAAGCACAATAATAGATTAGCAGGTAGGTCTCATTTTTTACTGAGGAAATTGCTGAATGTAACCGGAGGTTCTATGCTAACAGTTTCTTCTTTTATACTTCTCGTTTATGGAACGCTCTTCCAGCTTCCTGCTTTCCTGGCAATTAAATTCTTATTTCTTTCTGTATGTTGTGTCCTTTCAGGGCGTAGGCGTCATGGCTCTCCACCTCAGTCTATCCCTTGCAGCTCTCAACAAGCTCCTTCCCTCTGCCACCTCCCCCAGACGACGTTCTGTAATCCACTTGCTTAAGGCCACTAGGGATGCCATGCGTTGATTTCCTTTGCCTCTTTCCCTCTATTTGACCCGTGAGTATCAGATTCTCCAGGCCCTCCTTCCTCATTATGTGTCCTGTATTGTGCTGCCTCTTCCTCGTGTTACGGAAGTGTATTTGAACATAGTAAGGTAAATTCCAGCTGTCAACAAGTTCATATGTCAAACAGTAGAAGATACTCCAGCGATACACCGCTTTTTACAAAAAACAAATACCTGCCCAACATTTTATTCAATACGGAAGATTTTTGATTACAATTTTCAGTGCCTGATTTTCTTATTTAAATAATATGTTTTTCAGTTCCTATTAATGTTAACTCAAAGTACAAAGTTTGAAGTGCCCACATGTAAAATATTTCAAATAAAGATTTATATTTAATATTTTTTTTTGATATTTTCAAAATCGGGTATGATATACCCAGGGTTAGTAGTGGTGTAACTTTAACCGATGGTTAGTGTTCTAGGATTAAAAGGCTTAAAATTAAACAGCTACTTGTGTTTAATGTTAAGCTGTTTAAAGAGTCTATTTTTCACCTGTGCTATTTTTTCTGATTTTTTCCCTTGTGCCATTATTATCTGTGATATTATTACCGTTCTCCTTTATTCTCTTTTTGTCCTGAGTAAGACGAGCAACTACATCCACGTCCTGGGTAAGACGTTAAACTACATCTGCGTCCTGGGTAAGACGATAAACTACATCCAGCAGCAAGGCCTCTGATCAGATGGTTTTGAGGAGCGTGGAACCACCTCTTAATTGCTGGTATTCCCAGGTCCACCCTGACCAGGGGTGGTAGCACCTGTTAGAGTCCCAGCTATGGGCAAATAGCTAGCTATTACCATCAATACTTTTTTGAAAAAAATTATTACCAGCAATACAATTTGGAAGGAAAAAAATTACCAGAAACAGATTTTTGACAAAACAAAATATTACCAGCAATAAAAAATGTTGTCGACATTAAATAACCCACTGAAGTTGATATGCCGTAAAACAAAATAAACTAAACCAAAGAATACATATTCTATTCATACGAACCCATCCTAAAAATATTGTCAGCATTAAATAACCCATTGCGGTTGATATGCTGTAAAACAAAATAAACCAAACCAATCTAAACCAAAGAATTCATATTCTATTCATACGAATCTATCCTAAAAATGTTGTCGGCATTAAATAACCAATTGAGGTTGATATGTCGTAAAACAAAATAAACCAAACCAAACCTTTATTCTTTGTGGTTTTTATAACAGTACAATGAATATTTTTATATAAATAGGAATTTCTGGATTAAATCGAAAAAAATAATTTCAAGTCGTGATTTTCCACTTTTGTCTAAATTTCGAATTTAATTGGAGAAATTTAGTTTCAAGACTCAGTGCCGAAGATTTATTTTGAGTTCGCACGTAAATCCCTTCGCACGGACGCTGATTGCAACTCGGTTCGGATTAAAACACTTAAACCTCGCGACGACCCTCTCGCGTATTTGACGAGTAATTATCCATTGACGCCTGTGGAGTTTACGATAAATAAATAGCCGGTATGTCAACAGGTGACCAGGTGTGGGCACGCATGAAACACACATCGTATGACAGGTGAAAAGGTGTAGATGGAAAGACGCATGTCAGTCAAACCCGGCATTTGGGGACATTAGACAAAAGGTGACATGAAACAAACGAGACATCGTCAGACGTGTTCGCGTGTGGCGACTCAAAGTCGACAGAAAGTTGATGTGCTAACACTGACCAAACCTCAGGACACCACAATAGCTCTCTCTCGTTACTCTCTTACTCTCGTTATTTATCTTCCTCTCCCTCTTTCCCCCTCGCCGCTAATCCATAAGCATTCTCTGTCTCCTTCTCACTTTTCTTTTTCCTTTCACCTTCGATCGCTGTCTTGCCCTCTTTCTTTCTCTTTTTCTTCTCTCTTTCTTTATGACTTTCTCCTTCTTTGATTCGTTCTCTTTTACTCTTTCTTATTTTCATTCTCTAACTTTCTTTCTCTTTCCTCTTTTACTTTATCTTCTCTTTCTCTCTCTCTCTCTCTGTTACTTTCTCTCTCTATCCCCCCGAGTTTAAGAAAGAGAGAGAGAGAGACAGTAAGATAACGTGTGGTTATTATTAAATACACATGTATACGCATCTATATGCTGCTGAAAAATGAAATCGATTCTCACTAGCTACTCTGCTATTTTATCCTTGTACCAGACTTAGGTAAGTTTCGCGAATTTCTAATCATCTGCTGTATTGTGTACACAACAAATTGTGAACTTACTCTTCACTAAATGCTATATGATTGTCGCCTTACTTATTAAAATTGTCGCCTTACTTTTTAAAACACCACATGTGTTCTCATATATACGAGGGGACACTGAAAAGCACCAAGTTTTTCCAAACATTTGATATGATTTTGGGAAGTGCGTTAGATATTTTAGAAAGCTTACAAATATACATAATTACATCAAACTTAGTATAAAGATAACGAAAAATGCTGAAACCTCCTGAAGAGTGGACTTTACAATTATGAAAAGTTCATCTTTTCTACAAAACTCTGAAGTCGAGATGCAGAATATAACATCACTCTCTAAGTGACAAATTTTATTTGTATTAATCCTATATATATATATATATATATATATATATATATATATATATATATATTGAAATGCATTTTTAAATTTTAAAATCTTTATTGAAACTTTTATTTTAGTTTTAATTCCGAGTTAATAGATTAAATATAAAAATTCCAATCATCAAAATACTTTGCTGTATTTCAAACCGAATTTAAATTGATTGGAATTATATTTTAGTTCGCTAAAATTGGCCATATTGACAAATCTGTCAACACAACATAATTCTCTTTATTTAAAAAATCTTTCAAAAATAAAATATACATCATTGAAATTTTAGTTGAAGATGATTAACTTATTTAAAGTTTAATTAATCCGAATTAAAACAAATATTAATTTTAGTTTAAAATGTGGAAAAGCAATTTTTAATAAGGAAGTAGTTATTTTTAAGAAGTGTTGACAGATTTATCGATAGCTTATATTTACCTTTTTTAAGTAAAAATTACTTAAGTACAACATGAACGCTTTTTATACAATTTTTTAACTAATCAGTAATCTTAAAAAATTAATAGAATATGATAAGTAAACTAATATTTTGCTAAATTTTAGGTATTTTAAAGTCTTAGTTACGAAGACATTTGTTGAGGAATGTTAGAATATTGCTAATAGATTTTAAATTTACTATAGATACCTCAGTTTCTTCATATTCATCATGTTTTATGATAATGTCGTTTATCATTTTGCGGTGAAAAACATTGATTTGGAAATTCTTGCAAAAATCAAATAATTGTCGGATTTTAATCGAACTTTCAGGAATTATTTACAAATGAATTAGATTATTTTATAAATCTTTTTTTGTTTTTTTTAGAAAATCTTGCTAAAATATATAACTTACATCTATTACTACCCCACATTTAATTTTATGAAATTTCGAGAAATTATATTGTATAAAGATTAACGTTTCTATTACTCAAAAGCAGAACTAGTGAATTTGATTCATCAATTTCTTTTCGTAAATCAAGACCCCCAGTTATCGAAGATCTGCTCTGAGTCGTAGAGAAAAATAGAAAATGCAATAAAAATCAGACATTATTTAATTAGAAAAAGCTTTGAATTTTTATGAATAAGATATAATAAGGACACTATTGAATTAAGAAAAATATTTTTCAATGAATAATTATTTTTTTCAAAAATTTTAATGAGAATAATTTATAAAGTTTTAAATCTTTTAAAATTCTGTAATAATTTATAACGGTTAGATGATAATGTAATTAAGTAAAAACTATATTTATTAATCTTAAATAGAAAAGATTGATACAATTCATCGGCCTCCAGTATTTCAAAAAGAATTTTGAAAAGATTTTTTGTGTGTATAAACGTGCCGATTTTTGTAAATACGGATGTTCATACACGGCATTATCCGAAAACAAGAGCGATAACCATAGTAATTTTAAAACCAAAGTACATAAAATTCAATAAAACATTAGATTAAGGAGGATATTTTCCTTAATTTCTAAGATTACTGAATATTTAATAATTATATTTATATATAATTATACACAGGTGTACACATTGTATTCCTCAGTTATCTTTTACAGCTATATCAACCGTAGGAAAGCATTAGATATCCCATTAGTGTATTTTTTTTTCTTGATCACAAGGTCATCAATAGTAAATTTGTGCCCTGTCTTTTACAGCATTTCACCATTCCTGGCAGATCTATGGCCACAGTGTTTGGTATTTAATAACAAAAGTCATGGAAACAAAAAGAAGAAAAAAGTCAATCAATCTAAAATAAATCGGCTAGATTATATAAAAAAAAAATTGTTTTTAAATTAAAATTTAAAATTCCCAGCATTCCTCATTCGTGCGCATGTGTAGTGACACCAATATAATAAATATAAACCAATGAAGGTCGAAAAGCGTTACATTAAAAAAAAATCCACTTTGTTATACATTTTTCCCAACATACTGGGCGTAACAGCAAAATTGTCCAAATCTTGTAACTGCATAATTATCCACCCGTCAAAATGTTTAATATCTAAAAAAAAAAACACTAAACGAATTAAGTTTCTTTTTTCCGGGGTTTCAGATAAGATGTTTAGCCATCTTGACACCATTTGTCATAAGAATCACTGAAAAAACCTTTTGAGTTATTCTGTTAGAAAGTGAACAGGTTAAAATCGTTTTGTGTCAGACCCACTGTCTTCTCAAGTGAGCAATGGTGAGAGGAGAAATCATTCAGGCCTTTAGTAATGGTACCAATATTCATACTCTGGCTTCCATCTACAATGCCCATTCAAGAACCATCAAGAGAACAGTGAATAAGTTTTAAAAAGAGGAAACAGTAGAGAGAAAAACTTGATCAGGAGGTCACAACAGCAAGAGGGATTATCATTTCAACTTAGAGCAAAAGAGATAAATTAGAAAAGATCCAACTCAATACATAAGACATGAAAGAGGAGTTTCAGCTATTACAGTCAAAAGAGCAGTGAAAAAAGACCTGAAAATGAAATTGTACGTGAAAAGTGTGAGGCACTTTGTTATTCCAAGACAGAAAGTTGGATGGTTAGATAGGGTGAAGATCATCTTGAATAAGTTAGAAAATGATCCTGGAATAATATATGTATATATGAACATACTTACATATATATCTTTGCATACATATTTGTCTCATATTTATACACATATACATATATGTTTGTGTCTGAATATTCTGACATATACACCTGGTGTAGCAGCAAAATTGTCCAAATCATGTAACAGCATAATTGTCCATCCTACAAAATGTTTAATATCTAAAAAAAAAACTACTGAACTAATTGAGTTTCTTTTTTCAGATAAGACGTTTAGCCACCTTGACACAATTTATCGTAAGAATCACTGAAAAACCCTTTTGAGTTATTCAGCTAAAAAGAGATCAGGTTAAAATCGCTTTGTGTCAGCTCTACTATCTTCCTAACTGAGCAATGTTGAGAGGAAAAAGATGATTAACGACTTCAATAATGGTACCAACATTCATACACTGGCTTCCATCTTCAAAGTCCATTTAAGAACCATCAAGAGAACGGTGAATATATTTAAAAATGAGGGAAGAGCAGAAAGGAAAACTGGATCAGGGGGTCACAACAGGATCATCATTTCAACTTAGAGCTAAAGATATTAATTAGAAAAGATCCATATCAATCCATAAGACGTTTAACACGTGAGAGAGGAGTTTCAGCTATGACAGTCCAAAGAGCAGTGAAAAAAGACTTGAAAATGAAATCGTGCATAAAACCTGTGAGGCACCTTGTTACTCCAGGACAAAATGTTAGAAGATTAGAAGGCGAAGATTATCTTAAGTAAGTTGGGAAATGATCCTGGGATAATATATATGTATTTGAACTTTATATCAGTCCTTCATGACCTTCTGAACTTTAGCTATGATTAATTAATGATGAAAATGTCATTTTCGCTTATGGTCGATCATAGACAAAGAACACCATTGGAAAATTCGTAAACTTAAGGAATAAGCATATATGCTAGGCCACAACAATCTCCTGAGCCGACCAAGAATAGAAATGAATACAATATGGGAACTTGTAATAAGGAGTACAAGAGAAAAGCGATAATAACAACAAAAATTGCAATATGAGCTCTGATAAAAAACATGGAATAATAACAGCAAAAAAATTGCAATATGAAGACTGGTAAAAAATGGTTGCTGAAGACATTAGATTTATAATACCCAGAAATTCAAACGCAAAATTCAAGGACACATGGCACAGTGTATAAAGGCGTTGGTTAAATCCAGTGACAAGATCCAAAGAGTGTGAGTTCAATACGCGGTTAAGGCAGTGGAGAACTTGGAGAGGGGAATTAACAGGAGATAACTGATAACTGACATCCATTAAACATGGCACGTGGAACTAGAAAAATCTACCCCACTGAGCGAAATAAAGGTTTCAGTGCGACATTCCAACCACCTGAAGAAGGCCGGAGCGTACAACGGCAGAAACGTTGTGATAAATATGGCGACAAATATGGGGACAATAGTACGAATAATGTAAATATCGTACATAATACCTCATCTCAGAAATATAGACAGATGCAATAGTGTTATAAAAAAAACTCGGGCAATTCCAATAAGATATCTTTAATCATTTCTAAGGTACGATTCAAAACTTAATCTAACAATTGGAAAAATTTGGCGTTATACGTTTTGGACAAATGATATTACACACGATATATATATGTGTGTATGGCTGTGTGCGTTAGCTCTCTCTCTCTCTCTCTCTTTCTCTCTCTCTCTCTCTCTCTCTCTCTCTGATATTGAGCGCTTTCTAATAAGTACCGCGCATGTAATATATAAATAATAATTTATATTACATATATATGTTTATATTTATATACACACTTTTCACACACATACATACATACATATATATTGCTTTTATTTATTATATTTCAAGTCATATAAGGCACACTTATCAATCAAATTTCAATATTTCTGTGCGTTATACGTAAAGAATAAATTTTTGGTAGCATTCGAAGCGTTTTCTTATCAGGACAACAGAACCATTTAAAAGTAAAACACTTGAAGAGTTCGCTTTAATTACTTTATCGTAAATTCTTGTGCGTTCTATGCAAAAGTCTGTTAAATAATTGGAAGTATATATCCTTCTTTATGAGTTTGAAACCAAATTTTTCACTGTTCATATATTTAAAATAAGATTCGATTTTTTTTTACCCTCAGAGTAAACTAGAAAACGTCTTTTTATTTAATATACATATTTGTTTTTAAGGTTATGTCTACACAACATGATAGCAGCTGGCTCCGTAAAATCACATATGAATTAATAAAGCCGTTCTACTACCATAGACCTTTGTTTGGCATTGATACAGATACCACCCCGAGGGGTTTGTGCTTGATCATTTGTCAAGCAGGGAGATGAACATTTCTTTCATAAAGTTCGGCTTATGGGAGAGACACTTCGGCAGCCCTTGACTATAAAATAGAGAGAAACATGACAATATGTTCAGATATTAAATTACTATCCTCCTTGAAAACAGGGTCAACCATATTGGTTTCCACAAACTTTTCCCAAACACGGATATCGCTGTTATATGAAGGAAAGTTTCGGGTGAGATATTAATTGTCGTTTTGAAGGACCCGTAATCTTAGATAGCTCGTTTGATTTCAAGTTATGAGCGGTGTCTGAGAGTGTTTACACCACCCTAGACTTTGAAAAATAGTAGATTGGTGAAACACAACACAATAGAATTTCTTGAAATTATCCATAGACTGGAAGCCGATGAAAATCTGTCAGACTATAAATGCATTAAACGCATTCCTTTTCATTAAACGAGAATTGATCTCGTGAATATTCATCATCATCATCATCATCCCCGTGACTGACTGTGGTCGTAAGGTCGCTGCTCAGCTGAGCCGTTCCCTCCTCCACATATATTGGTTGAAATCCGGGGGGGGGGGGAATTATTCACTCATGCGTGTCATGTCTTAAGAAAAGTCGACCTGGCGTAGCTCATTCCTCGCTAGATCTAACCACAACTGATAGCGTCTAGCTTGAAGGCTCGCCTTGGTCACGGATACATGACCATTGATTCGATCAAGGTAACTCTTAGCCATGGAGTGACTTTAGTCTAGAAGTCCCCTTGCCCAGTAATGACCACCTCACCAACATGAGTCATTGATTAATACATTGAGTCAATTGCCTCATCCACTGCAAGGAAAGTTGGCTCCCTGGGCCGTGCCAGGAAGTTTTTCTCCCCGGAGTCGATCCTCCAGATCTACAAATCAACAATTCGCCCTTCCATGGAGTATTGCTGCCATATATGGTCTGGTGCCCCTTCTGTTTGCCTCGGGGTTCTTGATAGGCTCTAGAGGCGGATATGCAATGTAGTTGGCCCTTCCCTGGCGTCTCGTGTACAGTCACTTTCTCACAGACGCGCCGTCGCCTCCCTCTGTCTGTTCTACAAATACTTTCATGGAAATTGCTCCGAGGAGCTGCATTCGCTGGTTCCTAGACGTCATGAGTTCCAGCGCCTTACGAGGCTGGTATCCCGCTCTCACTCTTTCACTGTCGAAACTCCTAAATGTAGCCGTCTCTTCTACTCTAATAGCTTCATGTCTCGCACCCCTCGCCTGTGGAAATCCCTTCCCTATTCCTGTTTCCCTGTGAGCTATAATCTCCAGCTATTCAAGTGTAATGTCAATCAACATCTCCAGTTGTCTTGATCTATCCACTACCCTCATCCTTTCTTCTATCACTCCTATCTGATCTTGCTCCAAAAGTTCTGTAACCCCTTGCGTCCTAGTGGCTTCCCGCCTTGCTTGGAGTAAAATGCTTAAAAAAAAAATTGGGGTACATAAGGATGGAGATTACGGTGTGCCACATTGGGATAAAAAAAAATAAATAACTGGTCACTCGTATTCGAGGATAGCCGTCTACTAGGGCGGCTAGCCAATCCCTATTGCAGACTCTCGCTCAGACACATTTTGCATTTGTTCAACACCCACAGAGCCAACCTATGGTTTATACTGCAAATATACTGAGCTGACCTTAGTTACAGTTTCTGGGAGAGAGCGAGTTATCTAGCATGATCAACAATCTGAACAAACCCAGCACATTCAAATCCTCGGTCACGATGATTTGTGATTTCGTGCTAGCGTAGCTATCGACGGCCCCCAAGTGTTCCGTCCACCCAACATCACTCACAAGGCTGGGATCAACCCATGGTGTGGTTTTCAAGCACGAATTCACTTGAAGATGAAACGGAACTAATGCTTTTAATTTAATTATATAATTAAATTTAAAGTTTTTAGCTTCCATTTTTGAAACATGGTTATTACTGTGTAGCGAAAAAAACATATTTAAATCAGTTAATTTATAATATATGTGTGTGTGTGTGCGTGTGTGTGTGTACACAGAGAGAGAGAGGAAGAGAGAGAGTGGACGGAGCGAGACGGAGACAGACAGACAGCTTTTCCAGTCGATTTTGTCGTATGAGAAACCAACAGTTTAATTTATAACTGAACTGAGAGTCTACCCATACAGATCATTTAATTATATCGTTGGTGAGTTGTTTTGAGTTAGCTACGCTTTTCGGAACACTGAAATGGTGCAAAGTGTGCCAGAAAATACCCGAAAAGTCCCTCCCCTGGTTGTATTATCACGGTGTTTAACCGCTTCGGAATCAAGTCAAATATTAAAGACACTACACGTATTTAAACATGAGCGTTTCCGGAAAGACGTAAATTGAATTCAGAGATTCTTTCCCCTAGATTGGGACCTTTCGACATGATGTAATTGCTAGCAAGCGTGTCTCGCTAGAACAAATACGACTGAGTAATGCGTTCTATCCTCATTGGGTACCCCATACTTTCGACATTGTGCCCCATCTAAGCTGCGCTTAGACAATCACCCTTTCTTCCAGACTGCTTGCCCCTCCGAAAGCAAGAGAGCTCACTTTGCTCTGCTATTCAACCTATTGTTCTATCTATCTATCTATCTATATATATATATATATATATATATATATATATATATATATATATATATATATATGAACACATCCACGGACAGACTGTTTCGCTGTATTACAGCTGATCAGTGTGTCCAGACATGAGATTGCTTCAAGCCGGGATCAAAACCGGACCGATATGAAATCAGCCGGAGACTCTCACCCTCACACAGCGGAGAAAGAGAATTTTTAACACCTTATATACGAGAGATAAGCATTACCGGCTGCCAGAGTGCTCTATTCACAGCGAAGAGCTTTTTGCGTTAATAGAAGTAGCCGACAAATTCCTTTTTCTTACAAAGTGCTCAACCTATCAGTGGGAGCGTGTATATATATATATATATATATATATATATATATATATATATATATATATATATATAATTATTATTATTATTATTATTATTATTAATCATTCGGTCGAGCTATTCATGAGTCTGTCACGCCACCATCACGGTCCTGCATCAAGGTCATTAAGGTGACATTGTGTGTCATGAAATAGCTGGTCAATGTAGATGGTTAATGGCTAACCAACCCGTCTTGCGCCATGACTAGGTGCCCAGAGCAGTAGATCTCTCGCGGAACAACAAACTTACTCTTACATAATTTCAGTTAAAAAGATATCGCTTAGTATCAAGCAGACAGACATTGAAACTGCTATAATTGCAAAAGCGTATTTTAAAAAACGTAAGCCCGACTGCCAGAGTCAGGCTTAAAGGGTGTGTGTGTGTGTGTGTGTGTGTGTGTGTGTGTGTGTGTGTGTGTGTGTGTGTGTTTGTCTACATATAAAGAAATAAAAGTGAGAGAGAAAATCTTTCTAAAATAAACGCCATACTGGTTTAGGTAGTACCTGTAGCTGAGGGACAATCGTGATCTATCTGTAGTAAATACATAAATTATCTTTCACAAAAAAATAAACACGTCTCCACTATTTTTGGCAAGGACACTTGTACTTAATATCAGGTTAAATTGAAAAGTTTTACATTTTAAAGTTAAACAAAATGACACTTACCCTTAATATCAGTTGAGATTTCTGGGGCACGTAATGAGGAAAGAGAGTTTGGAGAATTTAATACTCACAAGACAGATTGAAGGTAAGAGAGACAAAGGAAACAACGTAAAACCTATCTGGCGAGCTTCAGTGAATGGATGGCGGAGCAGGGTTTGGGGGAGACGGTAAAAAGACAAAACTTATTAGGAGCTATAAATGACAGGAAATTGTGGAGAGCCCTAATCGCCAACGTCCTGAATGGACACAGCACGTAGAAGAAGAAGAAGAAGAAGAAGAAGAAGAATCTCTATCTATAAAAGGCAGGATGTGTGTGTGTGTGTGTGTGTGTCTGTGTGTGTGTGTGTGTAACGAATGCACGACCGCAATTTTCGACGGATTTGCACCAAAAATTACATGCACATGCTCCAAGTTAGCAGGAAGGCCAAGACCGACTTAGCATTTCCCAACTACCATCGATAGTGGAAATAATTGATTTTTTTCATGCTTCTGCGGCAGTTTTCATGTAGTTTGCGGCCATTTTCTACTCGCCAGAGTGAGAGTCTATAGCTGGCTGTCACGAATAGGCAGGAAGATTCTAATGGCCATCGTGAGAGCCAACAGCTGACTGACACGAATGTTAACTAACATGCTAGCATGCAAAAAAGTCGATAGCTGCATTCGTCACAAGTGGGAAAAATTTAAACCTGCATGGCACTTTACTCCAATTAGCACATTCGCTTGCTTAAACTCAACGT
>OZ010606.1:76976310-76988810 GCA_963932145.1 Acanthosepion lycidas
AGATAGATAGATAGATAGATAGATAGATAGATAGATAGATAGATAGATATGAACAGACTGAGATAGATAGATAGATAGATAGATAGATAGATAGATAGATAGATAGATAGATAGATAGATAGATAGAAACACTTTTTGAAGTTAGATAGAAACGCTTTTTGGAGATAGATAGATAGGTAGATAGATAGATATGGTCAGACTGAAGGAGATAGATATGATCAGATTAAGATAGATTGAAATTCTTAAAATGTATACAACCAAATAGATAAATACGCACATACATATGTGTGTGTAGTTATATATATATGTGTGTGTGTACGTTTGTGTGGGTTTGTGTGCACGCTAAAAATTACCGTTATTGTTATCCTCGTCTACCCGGCCATTGTCACTTCATTGCTCATCATGTTTTGTGGTTTTATTAGCACCACTAATTTTACAATTTTACAAACGCAGTGACCTCTTCTCATCCGCGGTTAGATATGTTCCTGAAGAAGGCCGCGGCGTTGAGGACAATAGTCCGAATAATGTAAATAATGTACATAATACCTCATCTCAGAAATATAGACAGATAGTACCCCCCTAGTAGAACATTTACTTCTGGATTGTAGGTCGAATACAAAAGTAAAAAAATAGCGAGACACCGCATACAGCAGTAGAAAATTAGCGGGACACCGCATATTATTGTAGGAATTTAACGGAACACAGCATAAGATAATAAAAAACAGGGCCGGAGAAGGATATCGTGCACCACACTGAATCAACAATATCAGGTAAGCATCATCTTGGCAGTTTCTTCCACAAAATAAGTCCTGTGGAAAATGTCTGATTGAAGTTGCCTCTTAACAAATGAATAAAAAATAAATAGGAATGATTTGACGCTGTGAACATGGTATAGAGGATCCAAGCTGTGATGATCTGAGCGAAGTAGAACTATGGAATATATCTCGTCTGAATATCTGCCATAGAAATAGTGACTGAGTAGTGAAAGGCCTGCAATGTTTCATATGTGGGATAAGGGTTGCAGTATGGAGAACAATTCATCACCCACAAGGCCTCGTAACCGCTATTGAACTCATTCATGGTTGGACAGTGAGGATTGTATAGCACCAGTCTAGATATGGTAGCAATGTTCCATTCTTGGTCTGATCTGACTTTTGTAACGATAGAGCATTGCTGTTGGAGTTGGGTATTTTCTTGAGCGATAACAAGGAACCGACCATTCTTCTGGTATCTTTTGCAATTGCACCGAATATACACTTTCCATTAGTGGTTGGGTGTAAACATTAACCCCCGGTAGGCGTTCAAGGAATGGAACCTCTTTGTGGTTATGGCCACTCATCAGGATTGATGCAGGTTTGGGGTCTGCTCGGTGGTTATAAAATGTTAAGAGTTTAATTTTGGATGTAATTATTATTCTTATCATCAATGATACATTGAATGTTTGTATTGATAGTAATTTGTGGGTCAAATAACAGCAAGGCTTTCAAACAATTCAGCACACTTCTTAATGTTCAAGACAATTTCGGCAATGATGTCGTTTAGATAGTCGCAATTTTCAGGTAAGCATCCTCGGGAGTTTCTACCACAAAATAACAGTTCTTGTAGAAAAGGTTGTCTGATTGAACTTGCCTCTTAACAAAGGAGTATATAACAAATGGGAATGATTTTACACTTTTTTTTTTTTTTTTTTTTGGCGGGAGTATCAAAGGAAGACGAATGGGTGTGGGTTGGTTTGCCACCGTGAACAGAGCAGGACGGGTCCTAGCTGTGAAGGTCTCAGCTGGTGGTACTAAGAAATGTAACTCGTCCGAACATCTACCATAGCAGTAATGAAAGGCTTGGGTTGCAGAGTGGAGAAGAATTAATCACCGTACAAGCGCTTTTGAACTCTGTCGAGGCTGGACAGTGAGAATTGGACATCATTAGACCATATATGGCAGCAATACGCCATTCTTGGTCGGTTCTGGCTTCTGGAATTTGATATGTTTTTTGGAGAGATACAAGGAACCAACCATTCTTTTGAGATATACACTTGCCATTTGAGGTCAGGAGTGAGCTTTAGTCCTAGTAGGCGTTCGAGTTCAAGAGTGTATTTCAGGGTGATACAACTCATCAGGATTGATGCAGGTTTGGGGCTTTGCTCAGTGGTTATAAAATGTTAAGAGTTAACTTTTGGGTGTGATTTTTATTCTGATCATTATTGACTCATTGAGTGTTTGCATTGATAGTAATTTGTGGGTTAAATAACAGGAAGGCTTTTAAACAATTCAGCACACAATGTTCAAGACACTTTCGGCAATGATATCGTTTGGATAGTTGACACGTAAGCATCATCTCGGGAGTTTCTTTCACAAAAAACAGTTCTATGGAAAATTTTGTCTGATTGAACTTGCCGCTTAACAAAGGAATATATAAAAAATGGAAATGATTTTACGCTGTTTTTTTTTTATCAAATGAAGACGAAGGGATGTGGGTTGGTTTGCCACTGTGAACAAAGCAGGGCGTGTCCTAGCTGTGAAGGTCTGACCTGGTGATACTAAGAAATGTAACTCGTCCAAATATCTACCATAGTAGTAATGAAAGGCTGTGGGTCGCAATGGGGAGAAGAATTCATCAGCTTTTGAACTCTGTCGAGGTTGAACAGTAAGGATTGGACAGAATCAGACCAGATATGGCAGCAATACGCCATTCTTGGTTGGATCTGCCGCTTGTAAATTCAGCACACTTTTTAGTGTTCAAAAGGCTTTCAGCTGTCGATTGGATAGTCGCAACCTTTCCCTTGATTTCCAGATTCAACAGACATTTTTCCAGACTCTTCAAAACTGTCCCCAGAGCTTTTCTGTTATCTGCATATTCAAGTTTCTCCCACAAGTGTAACTCCTTGCTAAAAATGCTTAGAAAATGGTCAGTTCCCTGTACCGCTCCGGTAATTACTTGACTCCTAATTGCTATCATCTTCCTTTACAAGAGCCAGATCAGGCCCTGCTCAACCTCTCTCTCGCAGACTAAACGTTCTAAACTTCTTACTGCTCTATCATTATTTGAATGAAAAGTTCTCAGACGAACTACACTCCTTAGTTCCACAAGTATTAACCTTCACGCCTAAGACACTACATGCCACGCCCCTTGTCACGAACCACTCTCAGTCCCTTCGTATTCCATTCGTGAGATGTAAGTTCCACGTTTGCAACTTTTTCCTACGAACTGCCGCATTGTGTAACCACCTCCCGAGAGAATGCTTTCCTGATCGCTAGAATCTTAACCTGTTCAATCCTAGGTTTAACCGTTATCTTCTCTACTTATCCGTATAAACTGTGCGTCTTACTCTGTAGCCCTCTACTACGCATATTCCTGGGCATTGGGAAACATAACGAAATAATGTCCTCATTTTTGTCGCCATTTTTATTACAACGTTTCGGCCGTTGTACGCTCCGGCCTTCTTCGGGTGTTTGAAATGTCGAACTGAACCCTTTATTTCGCTCACTGGGGTATACTGTTCATTATGTTTTTAATGGATATCATTTATCAGTTATCTCCTGTTAATTTTCCTCTGAAAGTTCTCCACTGCCTTAGCCGGGTACTGATCTCACACTCTTTTGGCGACAAAGATGAGGACAATAGTCCGAATAATGTAAATAGTGTACATAATACCTCATCTTAGAAATATAGACAGATACTGAAGGATCGGTATGGACCCGATATACCAAAAATATGGAGACAAATTGAAAAATCCTACCAGAAACTGGCACGAATATCGAACCATCTGACATTCCTACACCGATGAAGAGACCTACAACTCATCTCTTCAGGCTTAGCACCAAGACTTCACGTCAATTCAAGGAGAGCCCATCTAGTTGCAGAAAAAGCGAGACACGCATGGCGACAAAGATCAGGACAATAGTCCGAATAATGTAAATAATGTACATAATACCTCATCTCAGAAATATAGACAGATAATAAGGAAATAACAAAGACTAAATGTACGTCAGAATTAGATATATCTTTATGGCAACTCGAACAAATGGAGCTAAGAGAGGCCCATCTTTATATTTCATTAATTAAATTAAGAATAATACTTCCCAGGAACAAAGAAAGTGACTGACAGCTCGAGTGGCTCCTGGGCCTTTACAGGGTGAACGTCAAGGTTGTAATAGTTATTTATCTCCTTTATTTTCCTTCTGATAATCTCCGTGGTCTCCTGGAACAGAGAAATCTATTATTACTATTCCTTCTGTTTATATTCCACGGTCTTCGTGGAGGCTTTCACAAACAAACTAGTACCAACATATTTGAGTGTCAGTTTACTCAAAGAATTTCCTAAGGATGTGAACAGCTCCGAAAGGTCCATAATCTTTTAATACGCTTGTATATGCAAGAGTGACTCCTCGCCATTCTAACTTATCAATAATTATCATTGTATTTCTTATTGTTCCTTTCTATGCACTGATCTACAGTAACCTGACCGAATAAAAAGATCATGTGTCTCCCAAAATACGGAAAGAAGTCCCACGCGATACGACCGAAATCAAAAGGAAAGAGACATGAACTTCAAATAATGAAATGAAAACATTTCTTTTTATCTCCTGATGATTTACAATTGTAATGTTCTGTTTGTAGTCGGCTCGTCTTTTATTCGCTTTCATTGTGAGAGACCTTTTTATATTGTTTTCGCGTTTCCTTATTTCTTTTTCTTTCCTTTTTTTCCCCTTTGGACGTAATCTCACACTTTCACATAGAAACGTGAACTGGGCGAGATGTAAAGCGTAGTCAAGCAGACAGTCACACCTGCAAAGCCCGGGAAATCTGGTCGGCCATATATCCAGGCCAGGCCGACAAACACAGCGCCCTCTTTATAAAAAGAAATATTTCTAGTACATAAAAATGAGACGTCGAATGTTATTTTATAGTGTAAATAGAATGAAATGAAATTCTCGTGTTTAATGATGGGACAGTCGTGGCTCAATTAGAGAAGACATCGTTTCTTATCTTACCTGAAATAGGTTTGACCCCAAAAAGATGATTTTTTTTTTTGGTGGGGAACATGCAATATTCTTTATATCACTACCAAGCTTAATCAACTTATATATGTATAAATTCTAAGATAGTCCGCTTGTTAAATAAAAATAATAAATAAATAAAAACAAAAATAAAAATAAATATATAAATTAAAAACAATTCCACGTAATCTGCAAGTCTTACGGCTTAATATGATATATTCAAGCACACATGTTGATATTTTTAATTTTTTCAGCTCAAGCAAGAATTAAAGACCACTAGGATACAAGCGGTTACTGAGAGTGAAAGAAATAGAGAAAGGAATAAATATCGAAAACCGACTGATTTGGCATAAGTCGGAGATTTTTCCCCTAAGCTATCGACAGAGAGAAAGGTGAATTTTTACGTATTTGTTATGAATAAACACGCCAGTGACTCAGAGTGCTCGACTCATAGAAAAGCTTTGCATTATCAGCAGTAGCATTCACTGTTTGCAAATTCTCGCTTTCTCTCTAAAGTGCTCGACTGAAATTTATTTTTTCGGGGTCGTATTGTGTTTAATTTGGCAGCATGTTTTCATTGAGACATGTTTCCTTGAACAATTTAGTTTTGTCTACTTACTTTCAATTGGGTCATTTCATATTCACAGACAAGCTTTTTGGTGTCATTGTTAAAGGAAGTGAGAAAATTACTGTGTAGATAGATATTATGTTATTCCGAGTAATTTGGACATAGCACAATGTCATCATCACTAACATGGAATGCAGTGACTATATCGAATCAAATGCTACGTCTACTGCAAGGAAAGTTGGTTCACTGTGTTGTATAAGAAATTTTTCTCGTCAGAATCTATCTTCATATTTATAAATGTAACGTCCATACATTGAATATTGTTGCCATATCTGGTCTGGTGCTCCTGCTGTACTTCTCAAGATTCTTGACAAAATTCAGTGAAGTGTCTCTAGTGTAATCGATCCAGTCCAGGCATCACAACTTCAGTCACTTTCTCACCGACTTAACGTGGCTTCTTTTCTACAAATATTTTTACGAAAACTGTTCTGTTTTTTTTCCTGGTGCTTTGACTAAATGAATTTAAGAGTTCTACTAATTCTGCCAATTAGGTCTCACCATTTTACTGTTGAAATAGCTAGATGAAACCTCCTTTTCTACTCCAACAGTTATTTTTCTAGCACTTCACACCTGTGGAGCTCCCTTCCGATTTCTTGCTTCCCTGATAACTACAATGTTCCAAAATTTAAATGCAACGTCAATCGCCATCTTCAGTCTTCCCTTTTCGTTATTTCTTCAATCTTTCCCATTTTTAGTCTTCTCATTCTCTTTTACTTTCACTCCCTGTAAGCCCCACGTTTTGGTAGAATTTAAAAAATCTTGAATGCTAAGACAAACAGACAGATGCTTCCAATTTGAGCGAATAAAACATTTGTTTTACCTTTTATTTTATCCTATTTCCTCTTGCCTCTTAAACGTTCATTTTCACAAAAATACTCATGTACTTCAACGGTGTGAAATCATCGCTTCTCGCACCCACCTCATCCAGTTATGAAATAAATAACAGCACAGGCTTGTTTCTCTAGCCTTGATTGGTAGCCAGTCTAAGAGAACTTTTACTCTGAATCCAAAGCCACGGAGAAGGACGTAGTACAGAAATCAACGACATATATTTACCAGAAGATCCTGGTAATTCACAGATAAATACAAAAAAAAACA
Organism: Acanthosepion lycidas; assembly: GCA_963932145.1. Classification (NCBI taxonomy): domain Eukaryota; kingdom Metazoa; phylum Mollusca; class Cephalopoda; order Sepiida; family Sepiidae; genus Acanthosepion; species Acanthosepion lycidas. The sequence continues at coordinate 76,983,034 of OZ010606.1, forward strand.
TTCCTTTAATGATCGTACACATCGTGAAGGGGCATAAAATTTTAAAAAATGAAAGAAGAAAAATAAAGATTGAGGAGAAAAATTAACGAATGAAGAAGATGAAGGGGAGGAAGAGAGGAAGAAGAAGAAGAGGAGGAGGAGGGAAGAGGAGTAAGAAGAAGAGAAGGATGGGAAGAAGAGGAACAAGAGAAGTGGAAGAAGAAGAAAAAGAGGAGGTGGGGAAGAAGAAGGAGAGGAGGAGTAAGGGAATAAGAAGAGGGGAAAATAGTTGAAGAACAAAAGGTGGAGGAGAGGAAGAAGAGGAGGGAAGAAGAAGAACAGGAGGAGGCGGGGGAAAGACGAAGAGGAGAAGGGGAAGAAGAAGAGGAGAAGAGTAAGAAGAGGAGGAGGAGAGGACGAAGAAGAAGAAGAGAGGGAGGAAGAGAAGAAGAAGAAGAAGAAGAGAAAGAGGAGAAGAGGAGGAGAAGAAGAGGAAAGGAAGAAGAGGAGGAGGAGGGAAGAGTAAGAAGGAGAAGAGGAGGAGGATGGTAAGAAGAAGAAGAAGAAGAGAGAGAGAAGGAGGACAGAAGAAGAGAAGGATAAAAAGAGGAGGAGGTGAAGGGGAAGAACAAGAAGAAAAGGGGAGGAGCGGAAGAAGAGGAGAGAAGAAGAATAACAGGAGAAGGAGGGGAAAAAGAAGAAGAGGGGGAGAGGAAGAAGAACAGGAGTAAGAAGGGTAAAGAACAGAAGAAGAAGAAGAAGAAGAAGAAGAAGAAGAAGAAGAAGAAGAAGAAAATTAATAATATCTGTGAAGTATCTACAAATAAAGTTGGCCTGATGGTTTGTAATGACAACTCCCAACGCTCCGTGTACGAAGCTTTTCTCTATTATCAATCAATGGCGGATTTCATAAGTCGTATCAACATCCCGTGCCATTCATCTGTTTACACAGCAAACAAGCATGCAACTTTAACGGTTGTCTGAATATGAGTTTTATAAAGTGAATGACGAACGGGTTTTTTTTTTCTCTGTAACGAAGACAAGCAATAATAACACTGTCGACTCAAGTAATGTTTTCTCTTCTGCTCTGACTTCATCTGTTTTCATCTTTTTTTCTTTTAATATCTGCGATGTATGTGCAAAACAGAGAGTCAGGGAGAGAGAGAGAGATCCAGGGAGAGTGAGAAAGGTTAGTTGCCGGTGGCAATATGTGTAATATAACATATGTGGTCTCCCATATGTGCCTTCTCTCTTATCTTACACTTAGTCAGACTTCAAAGTATATATGATTAATTATTTGCTTATTTTAATTATACCGCCATCTTCGAAATCATCCTCGTCCAAGTCATTAGCAATCGACGAGGCTGATTAGAGATTGTGCATGGCGATAGTAATCTCTTGATGCGAGGGATAATCGACAGTTCTCTCAAGCAGAGCCAATCTTATATGCTCAGGTGATTCGATAGATCGAACCCACTGGATGCCATATTTGATTTAAATTTTATGATTTCATTGCTCCTGAGATAGATAGATAGATAGATAGATAGATAGATAGATAGATAGATAGATAGATAGATAGATAGATACGAATAGGAATTAGATAGATAGATAGATAGATAGATAGATAGATAGATAGATAGCTACGAATAGGAATTAGATAGATAGATAGATAGATAGATAGATAGATAGATAGATAGATAGATAGATACGAATAGGAATTAGATAGATAGATAGATAGATAGATAGATAGATAGATAGATAGATAGATAGATGTGAATAGGAATCATTTTACTCAGATGAGAGCCGTCCTCTCACTTCTCGTATCAGCTGTAATGGCTTCCGTTTCGTTGTTTACTTATCTCCCCTAAGATGACTCTTGAGACTAGCATTCAATTTCATAGGTAACAGGCATATATGACAGATAACCTCTGTATCCTTGATTGGATTGTTTGGATCTCTATGCCCTACAACACTCCTCCGTATCACCATGCAAGCATACATATACATATATATATATATAGTCTATTGGGGCTGCAGATCATTATTCAAACATATATTGTTAAATATAACAGCCAACGAATGTCTATTATGTTTTATCATAGCCGTTCTAAACTTCGTATGGTTGCTTGAATTTTGGAAGAAAATAAGGACAAAACTCTGTATTAAAACAAAGCAACCCACATTCAACAAAATTACACTTCAAACTAGTCACAATACATTACATTGCATCTAAGCATATGGTCCTCTTGTTAATATTTAGGAATCCCACGTGGTACGATATCATAGAACCGCATCATAAATTTACGACTTCCGTCTGCTATTCCGCGACCGCCATCGTCGCATAGCAATCTTCTATATCAACATAACAGAATATAATTTTGATGATGAATATTTTTGTTTAAATGTCCGTATAACCACTCTGAAGTGAGCCGAAAGCTTAGAACAAGAAACAGCATAATAAAAAATGCAAATGTTGGACAATTTTTGCCTGTATTTTCTCCCGCAATTAAAGCAACCATACGAAGTTTAGAATGGCTCACCATCAAACATAATAGACATTGGTTGTGTGTTATGTTTAACAATATCTGTTTGAAAGTAGCACTCTTGAGAAACAGCTTAATTCTACAAATAGCAATCGCCTACGCTAAAATACAAAGCTCTTTGGTAAAATGAATACGAGCTCTCTGACTGCCTGGCGTTTGTTTACATTCGTAAAAAAAATCAACACGCTAGAATTAGCAGTTTCTCTCTGTCGAATGCTGATGGCTTAGGGATAAAAACTCCAATTGACACCAAATTGGTCGTGTTTCGATCCTGGCTTGAGCCTTTCTTCAGAGATCACGTATCCCGCTTGTTTAAGGCATTCATCCTCAAAGGTGTTGCACCCCTCCCTCTTACCTTCATTCTCTACGATTTAAATGTCTTCCTAGTGCTGTACATCTACGTGCAATGCTTTCATACTATCATTCAACTTATGTTTAAACCGCTTTCTAGGTTTCTGTAAGGACACATTCTTATAGTCTTCAGTTACCCGTTGAAAAGCTGTTTGGGAATCCTTTTGTCCCGCCCATTCTCAAAATGTGTCCGGTCCATCGCCGCTGGTTGAGGATTATTATTGTTTAAATGCTCTTGCATTCAGATCTTTGGTAAGCAACAGTGTCTAGAATCAAAAACTGCCATTTGATGTTAAGGATATGTCTCAGGGATATTTTATGGAATTGCTAAAGACATTTAATATGGTTGTGTTGACCATGTTTCAGAATGGTACAACAGGAAAGAGTGCAAAATACATACATGCATATATACGTAAATGTTAGCTTTGTACACACTGAAATAGATTTGTGCATCGGTATATAAATAGAGACATATAATCAAGCTAATTGAGCAATAGATGAGCAGATAGATAGATAGATAGATAGATAGATAGATAGATAGAAACAGGCAATGAACGAAAGAATGAAAGAAAGAAAGAAAGAAAGAAAGAAAGAAAGAAAGAAAGAAAGAAAGAAACAGGCAGTAATAGATAGATAGATAGATAGATAGATAGATAGATAGATAGATAGAAACAGGAAGTGAACGAAAGAAAGAAAGAAACAAACAAACAAACAAACAAGCAAACAAACAAGCAGTAATAGATAGATAGATAGATAGATAGATAGATAGATAGATAGATAGATAGAAACAGGCAGTGAACGAAAAAAAGAAACAAACAAACAAACAAACAAACAAACAAGCAGTAATAGATAGATAGATAGATAGATAGATAGATAGATAGATAGATAGATGTATGTATGTATGTATGTGCTTTTCTTAACTTTTTTCTTGATTGGATGTTAAAGAAACTTCAGTTTGAAAATTAAAAAAAATAAAATATCCAGTTAAAAAAGAAAGTTTGTTTCTTTGCTTTGTTTTACGGCATATCGAAACCTCAATGTGTTATTTAATGACGACAAGATTTTTATTGCTGGAAATATATTTTATTTTCCAAAAATGTATTGCTGTAAATATTTTTTTCAAAAAGTACTGCTGGTATTAAAATCTATTTTTATATTTTTCGTAGTATTTTGACCCCTTTTGGTGGGGCTTAACTATTTACCCATAGCTGAAACCCTGATGGGTGCTACCACCCTGGGTCAGGGTATACCTGGGAATACCAGCGATTAAAAGTTAGTTTCACGCTACTCAAAATCAGCTGCCGGATGTAGTTTATCGTCTTACTCAGGACGTAAAAAAGACAGTGTTTTATGTTCTCATAACTATCAAGACAAAACTTATACATTTACATTTTAATATTTTACCAACAAAACAATTTGAATTTCAAGCAACCAACAAGTTGTATGACCTAAGCGCTGATCACATTATAAAATGTAGGATTCAATTAAACTACTCCCTACTATTCTTAATCCGGACTCTTTTGTGACATGCAAGAACCGACATACCGGAAAAGAGATCAAGACTGAAGATTAGTAATTTCCTGTCGATAATTTATTAAACGCACAAGCCGTAATCCCTGAGGAGGACTGATGTCACACTCGGAAATAAATAACCATGAAATAAATAATCACATCACTAAAGTGGATATCATGCCCTTGTGTTGTGCTTCGTGGAGAAATTTCCTGTGCATCCCTGATTCTATATTTGACTTGTTGCTGTCTTTTTGGCCGGCTTCCCGCGTTAAGGACGAAACGGTGCTCCACCTGTTGGCGGTGGCCGCCGTTGCGCGTGGAAAATGAATGATGCGCGCTGAATGTTAAGGTTAATAAATTCCAAATTGGCAAGAGAAAGTGTGTTCCGAATAAGATTATGAATAAAATTTATCTATCTCATTCCTATTCAAATCTATCTATATAGATATCTCAGTTAATTCATATCTATCTATCTATCATTCTTATTCAAATGTATCTAGATATCACAATTAATTCATATCTATCTATCTATCTATCTATCAATCTATCTCAGTCTGTTTTATCTATCTATCTCAGTCTGTTTTATCTATCTATCTATCTATCTATCTATCTATCTATCTATCTATCAATTTCCTATTCGTATCTATCAATCTCATTCTTATTCCTATCTGTCTTTCTAATTCCTGTACATATCTATCTATATAATTCCTATTCATTACTATCACATTCTTATTCATATCTATTTAATTCATATTCATATATATGTATTTATCTAATTCCTGTTTATATCTATCTATAACATTCCTATTCTTATTTATCTATCTACATATTTATCTATCTACCTATATATCTATCTATATAATTCCTATTCATTCCTATCTATCTATCTATCTATCTACTATCTGTCTGTCTCATTCCTATTCATATCTATCTATCCTTACATATATATAACGACGATTGGCCTGACGATTGCATATAGCATGAAACAGACTGTCGCCTCTAAGTGTTGACTTCTATGTTCACTTTTATATTTACACACGCTCTATCTCTGATATTGAGCACTTTATCCCATAAATATATAAATTTCTATTCACATTTATCTACCTATTCCTATTCATATCTGACTATTTATATCATTCTTATTCACATCTATCTATTTAGCTAGCTAGCTATCTAATACATATTCATCTCTAATTCCTATTTGTATCTATCTATATATGCATATAATTCCTATTCGTAGCTATCTATCTATTATCTAATTCCTATTCATATTTATCTATCTCAGTCTTATTCACATATGTCTAATTCGTATTTATATCTATCTATCTATCTATCTATCTATCTATCTTAGTCTGTTCATATCTATCTATCTATCCATCTATCTCAATCTGT
>OZ010606.1:76993810-77021310 GCA_963932145.1 Acanthosepion lycidas
ATATATATATATATATATATATATATATAACAAAAACTGTTGGTGGAACCGTTCTTTTTCTTTTCTTTTTTTTCTAATTAATTGGTCTGTCATCATCATCTGGGTTGTTTCGCTCATTTACTCTGCAACAAGATGACGACCTTTTTTTGGTGTTTTATTTGTGAATGAAAGTTACAAACGGTGACATCTGACAGCAAGCGGGTTAATCTAACAAATCAAAAAATGCTAATTAAATCATGGATCAATGGCTGATACAGTCAAGAATAAATACGACATTATTGAAAAAAAAGAAAAAAAAGGCCTAAAAACAAACTTACCTACTCAGTAAAATGGCTCGAAGTCTAGATTGCCTAGACCAAGCAAAAAACGCTTAACAATGTTAATTCCTATGAAAGGATGTCTCTCGACGTAACCCGAATTGCATATATATATACATTCTGTGTATTTGGGAAGCAAATGTCCTTTAGGGCAAAGATTGAAAATAATGATGTTTTGTGTCGATTAACAAATTGTGAATAATCCTTCTCGGACAAGGAAGAAGTTCCGTCAGATAATTTCCATAGTCACCAGAGACTGTTGATTCCCAAGCATTTATGAGGCTGGATAAAAAAAAATGTGCATTTCAATTACCCCCGCCCCCGCCACTGATCCATTTATAATACACTTACTTTTCTTCTCTTCCTCTTCCTCTTCTCCTCCTCTTTCCTTCTTCATATCTTCCTCCCTTTCTATGGCAACAACATCATGCGTTTGTTTATTTTTTTTAATAATATAATGTTCATTATTTGTCTTTTTTTTTAATAATGCGTTGGGAAGTCAATTGATAAAATTGCCTGATGATACCGTAAGGTTGAAACCAAGGTAGCGGATTAAACTGATCTCCTGAATTTATATATATATATATATATATATATATATATATATATATATATATATGTATGTATGTATATAACTATGGACCTAAAGAGCCAGGCAAACCTAGGTTTTACCTACGCAGATCGTCAGGCCAGCGTACCCTGACGATCCGCTTAGGTGAAAACCTAGCTAAGTTTGTCTGGCTCTTTAGGTTCATAGTTAGATTTGCTCTACTTAGTGTATTGAGAACGTTACTTAGTTATTTTTGCTTTACTCGTTTTGGGGTTTTTTTTCTTTGGACTCTGAGCGATTGTTTGCACCTCAATTACATGTTCTTAGTTCTTTCTTTTTTGTCCCTTATTTTTCCTTGGGTATTGGTTTATTCATTTACAAGCCAAAACACCTAAGGTTTTTCCAGATGAGTATAATTACTTATATTTATATTATTATTATTATTATTATTATTATTATTATTATTATTATATATGTGTGTGTGTATATATATATATATATGTGTGTGTGTGTGTATATATATGTGTGTGTATATATATGTGTGTGCGTGTGTATATATATATATATATGTGTGTGTGTGTGTGTGTATATATATATATATATATATATATATATATATATATATGTGTGTGTGTGTGTGTGTGTTTGTGTATATATATATATATATATATATATATATATATATATATATATATATATATATATATACAAGTGATAGGAATTATTGGGGGATTTGAATAATCATAATGAATTTATCGAGTGCAGAAGAATCCTCACCGGAATGCAGAAAACACTGGAGCGACTTGAGGATGGAAGACATGACTCGTGGGTGCACAGTCCGTTAGGCTAAGTAAACTTTGCTGAGTTACACGATGGAATTTGTGAAGAGCGACGCTATATTGAGAGTAGTTAAGTTATTATTTCGCCATTGTGGGCCGTTGGTCCCGTGGGTATGACGCTCGCGTCGTATTGTAATGGTCCGGTTTCGATTCTCTGTAGTGATCATATACTGCAGACGAGTTCCAAAATAGCATGCAACGGCCTTCCAGTGCATTCTGAATTCTGTTGAGTATTATTCTAGACTCGATGAATTATATATGTGCGAACAAGTTTTGTTAAATTCAAAATCTGTCGTTAATTAATTCTTTCTTGTATTTTCCCAGTTTCCGAATAAGGTGTTCTAAATTGGAATCAAAATGAGGTATAAACTGTTCGAAGTTCGTGTTTTTTTTGGTTTTGGTTTTTTAATGCTTTTGGCTGTTTGTGTTATTATCAAAAACTAAATATTGTTAGTGTGGTCGACAACATTTTATCGGCTATTTCCTGGCGGGTACTTTTTTTTTTTTTTTTGTCCAGTAACGCTGGGGATTCAAGGTATCTAAAGTGACGTCATCTGTAAAACAGTTACACTGAGTTAAACCGCAACAGAAAAGAAACTATTAAATATTTATATATTTTATTATTTTGTCTACGCATTTTAAATATTTTATCCACACTTTAACGATTCCTATAATGAAAGATATTTTATTTAATGTTGTCTGTTACTTTGAATAATAATGACATCTAGTTTGGCTTGGCTTGGCTTGCTTTGTTTTACGGCATATTAACCTCAATGGGTTATTTAATGCCGACATGATTTTTTATTGGCGCTAATATTTTCTTTATCAAAAATATATTGCTGATAATATTATTTTTCGAAAAAGTATTGCTGGTAATATTTCTTTTTTCAAAAATGTATTGCTGGTAATTCATATTTCAAAAATTCATTACTGGCAATAATTTTTCTTCAAAAATTCACTGCTGATCATAATTTTTTTCAAAAAATGTATTGCTAGGTTTAAAAGCTACTTTTACACTTTCATAGTGTTTTGCCCCCAGTTTGAGGGCTAACTATTTGGCCATAGCTAACCTGACGGGTGCTACCACCCTGGGCCTGGGTGGACCTGGGAACACTAGCGACTAAGAGGTGATTCCACGCTCCTCGAAACCTCCTGATCAGAGTACTTGCTGTTGGATGTAGTTTATCGTCTTACCCAGGACGAATGACATCTAGAATTTTGTCTTTCCTGTACCGTATTTTGGTATTATCTACTAATAGATACTATTTTGGCATTATGCACTAAGCTACTAATTTTCATCGTTGATTGATAAATGCGAGGGTTGCACTCAGTTTAGACAAGTGAGAAATCAACCGATGGAGCACGTGATGCATGAGCAATGTAAAAATGTAATGATTATTATTATTATTTTATTTCCTTTGATTTCTGGTGTATACTCATTTCTTTCCGGGTCCCGACCAGAGACCTAAGGTTAGAAATAGCATCATGACATTTTCCACAGAGCAATTTTGAAAAAGAAATCCCTTATTTTACATAGATAAAGCCCTGCGTAAGGTGTGGGCTGTATTTGTGAGAACATCTTTTTGCATTTTTTTAAGGTATGGGTTTCCAGGAATCCCTTCAACGAGTCTATTGGAATCTTTTCCAATTAATCCGAGGGCTCCAACGATATCAGGGATTGTTGATGTTCCCATGTACCACATTTTTGAGATTTCGATTTCAATGTCCTTGTATTTTGATAGCTTTTTGAAGATCTTCAATTATACTTTGCAGCCTGCAGTGACTGCCATATCAATAAGGGGGCTTTTTTTTGTTTGCGATCTCTAATAACGATGTCTGGGAGATTACCTTTGATTGTCTGTGTGTATTCTGTAGTCCCATAAGATTGTTACAGGTATGCAATTTATCAAACATGAGAATTTGTAAACAGTATTTTCTTACGCAGAAGGATTTTTGAGGTCACGTGTTATTGGCAACAATTAGGTTAAATATTTTTAACTTTTTGCATCAATAAATCTGAGGTGTTTTTTTTTTTTTGGGGGGGGGGTTCTGAACTGATCGTCTACGAACGAATTATATTTTAATGGGTTTCTTTTCATCTTGTTTACAGTTAAGGCACATCTGTTTACAATAGAATCAGATAATGGTGGATTTATTTTTGTTAAAATCAGGATGATTCAGTTATTTTTCTAAAAGAGATTAAAAGCTAATTTTATTTGTTCGTTGATGACAGTGTTAGGGAAATTATTTTGATAAATGCTTCCTTAAACGACACTAGCATAGAACACATGAAAATAAGAAGAAAAGGCAATAAGATATTAACTATTTATGTTTATCTATTAAAGATTGTTGCAATATTTTATTAATAATGAGCACTTTCTTTACAAAAATCTGCTCATCTTTAAATGCGTTAGCCACCCGTAATTTATTGGCCGACATGTTTTATAAGGCGTCCACGAACTATAAGACTGCACAAAAAACCATGAGATAGATAGATAGAAACAGGCATAGATAGATAGATAGATAGATAGATAGATAGATAGATAAATAGATAGATAGATAGATAGATAAATAGATAGATAGATAGATAGATAGATAGACAGACAGATAGATAGATAGATATGAACAGATTGTGATATATAGATAAAAACTGAAATAGATAAATATTGGCGAGATTGGGATACATACATAAGAACTGAGATAGATAGATAGATAGATAGATAGATAGATAGATAGATAGATAGATAGATATGAACAGTTTGTGATATATAGATAAAAACTGAAATAGATAAATATTGGCGAGATTGGGATACATACATAAGAACTGCGATAGATAGATAGATAGATAGATAGATAGATAGATAGATAGAAATTAAAAGACTTATACACTTATCATATTTACATAAAAAATTTCGAACCTGTTCTATAGTAAAATCATCGTAACTTGACAACATTTATACGTTAAAATGGACGTTATATGACAATATTTTAAATGCAATTGATTTGATTTTATATTCTTATAATTCCACCGTTTTAAAAAGCATTGTTTAAAAAAAATTGAAAATAGACTCAGATCTTATCAACGATCAGATTAAATCATATTTGCACTGTTTATTTCTTCTTTTTTTTTATTGAGCATAGTTTAGAAAGATATGCTCGTTTTTAAACGCGCTAGACTCCACTAATTTACTGGCCGACGTGTTTTTTAGACGTTAACCATCTATTATTATTATTATTATTATTATTATTATTATTATTATTATTATTATTATCTATATCTATAAAACAGAAAATGTCTGTCCGTGTATCTGTCTCTGTGTGTGTATGCTATTTGTGCACATTCACATTTCTCGATCGATTTCGATGAAATTTTATACACATGTTGTAAATTTACTAAGTGAGGTCAAGACCCAAGATTCAATATCCAGTCCCTAAACCCCGTGTTTGACAGATAAAAATAATAAAACTGAAGGTTTTTTTTTTTTTTACAAAAACGAGGCAAAATTACAAGCGAACCATTTTTTTTACTGGATGAGCTGATGTTCTTCGGACTTAATGCAAAACAAAGCTCATGTTATGTGGTTTATGTAGAGTGCTTGATAGTTTTCCTTCGACATTGGCTTCACACAAAAAATTGCAAAAAAATCGGGCTTTTCATGACTTAAAATAAGAAACGTGAATAACTTCCTGATTTTTTTTCCTATTTTCTTCAAACATGTCGCAAAAAATTTGCGATCATGAACGAATAAGATAGTGTAGTTTTAGTCCTGTTTCGCATGCTCGCGTTTAACGAAAAACTGTTCAAAAAACCCCGTTTTTCGGTTCATCCGGTGCTTTCAGATTTACCATGTAAATTACTTACGACACACAAATTGTATTGCGTTAATGTTTGGTTTAGATTATTTCCGTTAACTGGACGATATCTGCAACAAACTAGGTCCAAAATCGACTTTTGCCATTTAGCCAATAGTTTCTTCATATGATTCCATCCTAAATTGTCATTTGAGAAACCTTTGATGTAAAGATTGTTCGAGAAGGATTATTGAAGCGTTAAAAGGGAAAAATTCCCGAAGAGCTTCTTATTAATCCCAGTTTTACAGGAAGTGTATTAAGAAGAAAGGGGCGTCCATGAGTTTGCACTTGCAGTTGAATCAAGCCCTGACGCTTCATCCCTGTTTTTATTTTATTATTAGATTCGTGAACAATGCTATACTATTTGAAAGTTATTACGACCATAGGAAAGTTACTGAATATCTAAAACATTGAAACAATTTAAACCCGAGCAACGACCACACGAGAAGGTTTTATCGATGAAATTCCTTTATTAAGAACAATCAAACACTTGCGAAGGACCTAACATAAAAAATAAGAGCGGGGGAGTAGCTTAGTATGACAGCGGATGATACATGCAAGCGCGGACGCAGGCAAACATTTCTAGACAGGGGTGTGGCTACAGAGAGGGTGTGGTTATAAGATCGCAGCTATGTACACGTCAGCTAGGGAGAACATGTACCATGTAATCAAAACAAATAATTTGATTGCTTAAGTTGTTTATTACGGCTTACCAACCTTATACAGGTTATTTAACGCCAGAAAATATAATCAGATTGTAAGATTTTTTTGAGATGATATTGTTTTTTACTTTTATAGTAGTTCTACTAATTAGCTGGGAGAGAAGAGGGAGAGTCATACCTTCTCAAAGGTATTTACATGTGAATATTACAAAATCGACTGAAATTCGAATCCCGGCACTCAGATTTACAGTCCCATGCCGTTATCCATTATACCATCCGCAGATTCAAGCTTACAATACCTGGCATTCGGAGAAGTGGTCACCTATCAAGGTACTGACCAGGCTCGACGTTGCTTTTGTGATCGTACGAGAACCGGTATTTTAATATATGGGGTAAGCCTCAAGATAGATAGATAGATAGATAGATAGATAGATAGATAGATAGATAGATAGATAGATAGATAGAAACAGATTGTGAAATATAGAAAAGAACTGAGATAGATAAATATAGATAGATTGTAATGTATAGATAGATAGATAGATAGATAGATAGATAGATAGATAGATAGATATTAATAGGAATGGGATAGATAGATAGATAGATAGATAGATAGATAGATAGATAGATAGATAGATAGATAGATAGATAGAGCTAATTTTAACAAGTATCTATCAAAATATGTCTATTTGCACTGAACTTGAAACCCCTCGATAATTGTTTCAATATCTTAACTATATTGCTAGCACTATTTCACAATCTCTTGTTCTTGTAGCCTCTCCGAATCGATGACTGACAAGCACAAATGCACGGCACTCGCAAATCATGGTGATACCGGAAAACCACTTTCATTTCCTCTCAGCACATCCCACCACAGATAAAATTGAGATAATTCTCGGGACTTTTAATAGAAAGAGTAGCGTGAGATGGAGGAGAGGCTGGGCAATGAGGGGGGTGCTGCATAATGTCATCCTAGATATGCTCCCAAAATGAAAATGTCTGGGATATTAAAACTGCAACTGTACGCTATGTTATACAGTTTCCTTGGCATGCAATGATCTTGTGAAGAAAAAGGTTTTTATTTGTAGTGAAAAAAAAGGAAAAAAATACAAAATAAAACTCCGGCATCTTCTCAAACTCGCTATACAATAACAATATAAAAATAAAGTAAAAAAAATCAACCTTTCAGTTTGTTTGTTTTTTCCCCACGAACGTCCGTAGTCTTCATCACTTAAAAATTTGCCCAACATGGCGTCAACTGGTCAGCCCATCTATATTGACATTGGTTTGATCAATATACAAGCCATGACCATTAAGTTATATGAGTGAACTATCTTGCTATCTAGACTATATTATTGAGTCCTCATCAAAGAAAATGTTGACATTCATATAGGAATTATACAAAAAGTATCCGTCTAGCAAGCATGACCGTGAAGTAAAATGAAAGTTACCAGAAAATCTGTTGGCATCGTGGATGAACAAACCCCAGCAAGATAGGTAACTGGTTTGTTTGTTACCTAAAATATTTATATCTCGATTTTCAAGAAATTGTTTTGATTATACTCAGGTTTTTGTTTATTTTCATTTTTCGTATTCTTTCTTACAAATATCTTCGTATTCGTTGTCTTTAACCAAAACATTCTGTGAGTGTGTTCTTTAAAATTCTTCATGCCTTTCTTCCAACTGGCATTCTTTTAATGTTTTTTTAATACATTTTCCAAATATCGTTGCTCCTTTATGGCAGTGAAAGCTACGCAGTCTCCACACAGATGAAGAAGTAACTTGAGGCAACAGAGATGTGGTTCTACAGAAAGATACTGAGAATAGCATGGTCTGAACTTATGAGTATAAAGGAAGCTTTAAAGCAAATTATAACAAAAAGGATAATTATACTTAGAATCAGAAACAGTTGAAAATTCTAGGGCACATATGAGGAAAGCAAGCTTAGAGAACTTACCACTTACAAGGACATACTGAAGGCAAGAAAGAAAGAGAGGAAAGCAACGTATAACCTCGATAACGAGCTTGTGTAAACAGACAGAGAGACGGGGGGGATTAACGGAAGAAACAGAATTTTATAAATCGATAGAAGCGATAAAAGTCAGAATTTCAAATGTTTATTTTAAGGTAAGCATTTTATAGTTTTGTTGGAGTTATTTCCTCCTTAATTTTCGAATTGTTACTAGGGGTCTCTCTTCCCATACTATAAATACTGGACGACTTCTTGCCTCGATCTCTCTTTTCTTCAGGCCTCGTGCCGCATCCCACCTCACGTGAAAGTGATGTAAATCCTCTTTTTCATTTCTTCATTTCAGCGACTACAATGTAAGCTCTCTTAGGAAATAGCGTTTCCCACTTGTGGGTATACGCCATGAATATTATACACACATACACGTACGTACGAACATTCACCAAAATGCGAACACCAATGTTACACACACACACACACACACACAAACAAAAATGTTATTGTCGATTGTAAAATTATTTTGTTTAATACATATATTTGCTTTGCCTACCGAACGATCCTTGGTGGCCGAGCGGTCAAGGCACGTCAGCGTAAATGACGGTTCCGTATAGGATGCAGGTTCGAATTCTGTCCAAGGACGAATATTTTCTATGAAAATTTCTCGGACATTCAGGCAAATGTTATTTAATACTGTTTATTATAAACAGAGCATTTACTTAAATACTTGTATCTATAGAAAGAACGTTAAACATAAAAATGTCTTTAATAAATAAATTGTCGGACTTTGTCTATTTCGTAATATATGACGTCATTTGTTTACATTCGATACACCAATGAGCAGTTATGAATGTACGAGATTCATGGAAGATTGAAGTTTATAAACAGTAAATTCGACCTTGCCTACCGAACGATCCTTGGTGACCGAGCGGTCAAGGCACGTCAGCGTAAATGACGGTTCCGTATAGGATGCAGGTTCGAATCCTGTCCAAGGACGAATATTTTCTATGAAAATTTCTGGGACATTCAGGTCGGTAAATGTTATTTAATACTGTTTATTATAAACAGAGCATTTATTTAAATACTTGTATCTATAAAAAGAACGTTAAACATAAAAATGTCTTTAATAAATATATTTGTTTATATATATATATTAGTCTTGTTTTTTGTCTTTATCTTCAGTTGGACTTAATTCAAGTCCGCATTTTCTTGTAGCTTGACCTTCTTCTAGCATGAAATACAAACGCACGTGTTTTCTTTTCATCTTCACCTACAGTTTTATAATTGGCTTAATACAATCATCCTTAAGAATGAATTCCAATAGCAATAACTGTTGTAGAAGTAAAAACGACCTGGAAAAAAACTCTGCCTTAAATCAAAGATCAAACTGTTGTGCGCGTTGACCTTCCCAATCCTTCTGGGGGTCATGGGCATAACAGCAAAATTACAGCGAAGAATCAAAGCAGTAGAAATGAGATGCTACAGCAGGCATTCTAAGCATCCCCTTATGTAGACTGTGTCACAAAGGTCACAGAGCTTACTATGAAATAAGAAACAGGTGCTTTGAAACACCCCATGACCACCATCAGTAAGAGAGATTTGAAAAGGTACAGCCACGTCATAAGGATGTACAATATTTCCACTAAAAGGTAATGTCTTAGACAATAAATGAAACGGTAGACAAAATAAAAAATAATGGCCGACAATGTCCCTGGGCGGAATAGAAGATCCTTCACAAAGACTCGGACATTGGCCCGCAACCGTGACATTAGAAGGAAGCTGGTCAGGTGAGGATGAGGATGATGATGACGATGATGCGTACTTTCGGCATAACCACTATTTAAGCAAACTTAATAAATGTAAAACTTTTTTCATCGAGTTCAAATCCGTTACTCCGCAAAGAAAGAAAATAAAACATGATACTAATAATCATCTACTTCTTGTCTGGTAATGCCGACACGCAAGGTAACTGGCTTCATAATCATCCGACAATGTCCCTGGGCGGAATGGAAGATCCTTCACAGAGACTCGGACATTGGCACGCAACCGTGACATATGAAGGGAGCTGGTTAGGTGTTCAGCCTTGTTGTGACCCTAATCCTACACATTGTCATGGAACTGATGATGATGATGAGGATGATGATGATGAGAAGGAGGAGGAGGAGGATGACGACGATGCGTACAGTGTAAGTTAACCAAACTTAATAAATGTAAGCTTTTTTTCATCTGGTTCAAAAAGGTTACTTCGCAAAAAAAAAACAAAAAAAAAAACAATAAAAAACATAATAATAATCATCCACTTGTTGCCGGGTAACGTCGACACGCAAGGCAATTGGCTTCATATTTATTCTGATGAAATAAAATGTGTGTATTCCTTAGTAAAACTAGAAAAAAAGGTGAACAAGTTTTGAGAGCATTAACTAAAGAAATGAATCACAATTAAAAGGTTGTTAGACCAGGGTTCCATACATTAAGATAAAAATGAAAGCAGCCTACGATGGAAATATGAGCATTTTTTCATGGTAGGTTGTTGCTTCTCCATTGCCATCGAATCTCTATGTTTCTACAACTAGAGAAAAAGTAAACGCAAGCCAACCCTCTATCAATGTGAACGCATTCACTCTTTCGGGAGTAACATTCTTATTTTCTTCGTTTCGTTTCCTCATTTCTCGACGTCTTTTTACATTTACCCAAGGCACGCACGCCAACGAATCGGACGTGGCCTCTGCAGACAAACCATTTATAAAAGCCATGATTCTGTCTAGCATTTCGACCACTTATGTCTACTTTCACTGAAAGATTAATTTCTTTTTCTGTTGCAGAGAATAGATAACTGGCCCGGGGGAGTGGAGGGGCGAGAAAAACATATATCTCTGGTGGCCGTCTCGTTTATTTTATCGAATACCTTGATTTACTTATGTAAAAGGGGTCGGGAAAGGTTGGGGCTTGGAAATTTTCTTTCAGGAGTACTCATATATATGGGGGCGGGATGAAGAATGAGAAATGGAGAAGATAGAAACTGGTTAAACACACACACACACACACACACACACACACACACATATATATATATATATATATATATATATATATATATATATACTCAACTCAGTGCGTATGAGGCATCCAATAAGTGATTGAAATCGCTAAATAATAAAAGCCTTCGTAACTTGCTTGTTAACCAAGACACTATAGTTATTTACAAAGGTTACTTTAGCAGTAGAATGTAGGGTACCCAATGAGGATCGATGTCATTATAGAAGTCAGTCAGTTATGTGCCATGGGTGATATACGCTTACGCGAACATGTATCTTTTAATACATGACTGACGAGGCAGATTTTTTTTCCCGCAGTATGTTGCCATTTCTTTCTGCGGTAGACCAGATGCCATCCAAAGCTAGAGGATCCTATCTGTCCTCCTATTTACCCGACCCCGTGGAAGTAGTATATTTGCTGTAAAGGTCTGAACCGGTGGACGAATAATTGTGGATACATTTGAAATCCTACCTATACTAAATTTTTTTAGTTTTTAATTCGTAGCCGAAGTTAGCCCAGCATTTGTTTTTTATAAATGGCCCCAAAAGTCACTAGTGAAATTCAAATTTTAGTAGCACTGAGCAAAAGAAGCCCCCATCTGGTAATAATATCCTTATTATCGTTCATTATAATACATATATATATATATAAGATAGATAGATAGATAGATAGATAGATAGAAACAGGCATAGATAGATAGATAGATAGATAGATAGATAGATAGATCAATCAGTTATGTGTCATGCGTGATACACGCTTAGGCAATTATGTATCTTTCCATACATGACTGATGAGGCAGATTTTTTTCCCGCAGTAGGTTGCCATTTCTTTCTGCGGTAGACCAGATGCCATCCAAGGCTAGCGAATCCGATCTGCCCTGCTATTTACCCATAGCTGGGCGGAAAAGAAAAGAATTCATTAAGTGTATTAGAACTGGAATTCGAACTCGGCTCTCCGATTCCTCAATCCAAACAGCTATCCATTACTCCACCATGCCTCCTCGTCATATGAGTAATGAATTGAAAAACAAGTTTACATAAACAAGCTTGCTCAAAGTTGCCAGTTTTTTTTATACTAAATTTCACACAGTATACGCCTCGAGGGCCATTCAAGTTTGCATTCAGCAAAGTAGTAATGATAGTGGGAAATGCGGATAGAAGAGACGGTGGCAAAAAATGAAGATTATGAGAATAGGGACGACAGATGACAATTAAAGTTTCATTTAAAGCAACCAAGTGTTTAGGGAAGCAACTACGTGGGAGACAGTTCCACAAAGTAGAGGTTATTGGGGGAATAAAGTTGTCTGAAACTTTCTTCTTGCATGTAGAATATGGAGGAAATGAGGATGATTCGACCCCGTGGAAGTGGCATGTTTATTGTAAAGGTCTGAACTGGCGGAACTAAAGAATAATTGTGGGTATATTTGAAATCCTACCTATACTAAATTTTAAATAGACATATTTAATTCGTAGCCGAAGTTAGCCCAGCATTTTTTTTATAAATGGACCCAAAAGTCACTAGTGCAATTCAAATTTTAATAACACTGAGCAAAAGAAGCCCCCATCTGGTAATAATACCCTTATTATTGTTCATTATAATATATATATATATATATATATATATATATATATATATATATATATATATATATATATATATATATATATATATAAGATAGATAGATCAGTTATGTGCCATGTGTGATACACGCTTAGGCAATTATGTATCTTTCAATAAATGACTGATGAGGCAGATTTTTTCCCGCAGTAGGTTGCCATTTCTTCCTGCGGTAGGCCAGTTGCCATCCAAGGCTATAAAACCCGGTCTGTCGTGCTATCTACCCATAACTGGAGGTGCAGAAGAGGATTCCTACTTTTCTCAAAGGTATTATTAGCACGTAAGTGAATGTAATGGATTTTACTGGAAATCGAACTCGCCTCTCTGATTCTTTAATCCGAGCCGCTACCCTTTACTCCACCAAGAGAGAGAGAGAGATAGGGGGCAGGTAATATAAGGCGTAGGGGTAGAGATTTTAGTAGTTTACACAAATATTTTCTGAATGTACAGGGGGGGGGGATGAATAAATGGTCGTAAAAATTGCACAAAAATGAAAATAACACATCTCATTTTAACAGATATATTTACCAAAATTACACAAAAATATCTTGAAATACTAAATAAATTTATTCAGTAAAATCGCTATTGGCTTCAACCACGGCCTACAGATGACTTCGGAATCTTCTGCAACTCTTTTAGACGGTCTCCTTATTTAAGTTGGTTAATGCTACCATAAACCTTGCCTTCAGTTCATATTGGGTGTTTAAAAATTGCAGATTGATTATTTTAAAACATTAGTAATAAAAAATATAAATTAAGATACCTCTTTACATGCATATTATTCTTAACAGTTCATTTTCATGCGTTTCATGCGCATTTACAAAAAAATTCACAACTATCATCAATTACATTAACTTTTGTTTTTTGTCTCAGCAATTTAGGCCTGAAGATGATGTGGGATGAGATTAAAAGTACTTAGAAAAATAAAACAAATGAAAATAACTACGGCTTCTTCCTTAATCCATTTAATAGCAACATTAAGAAATTGATCCATGAATTTGATAGGATTAAAATAAAAATAAATAGACATAATGTGTCTAGTTTATTCAACGAAACATGCTTGACTGAAATGGAGCAATTACATTGAATCAAGAGCTTCATCTACCGCAAGGAAAGTTGGTTCTTTATTTCAAGCTAGAAAGTTTTTCTCGCCCAAGTCCATCCTTCAAATCTATAAATCAGTTATTCGCCTTTGCATTGGATATTGCTGTCATATATAGTCTGGAGTCCCCGCTGTTCGTCTTAGGCTCCTCGATAAAATCCAGAGACGGATATGCAATGTGGTTGGTCTTGATCTGGCATCTCGTTTACAATCGCTCTCTCACAGACGTGCCGTCGCCCCCCTCTGTCTTTTCTACAAATACTTTCATGGTAACTGCTCCGACGAGCTACTTCCCAAATTGCATGAATTTAAACGTGCCACTAAGTCGGCATCTCAGTCTCACCCTTTCACTGTCGAAACGGTTAAATGTAGCCGTCTCTTCTACTCCAATAGTGCTATGGGATCTTACCCATAATAATAATAATCGACTATTCCATAATAAATACTGCGCCTCAGGAGTAGGCAAGGAGTCAATCAGTCAGTCAGTAGTTCAAATCGAGTCAAGAGTCGAGTCAGAGGCAGTCCGAAACAGAGTCGCGTTAAGACAATTACTGCAAGACATTGGAATAGTGATACTGGTCGAGACTACATTGTTCTCTCTACTAAACCTGATTGTTCATACTAACACTTCTACTTCTCAGTATATATTCCTGTTTGTAATATATCTGTGTTATTCCATACCTGTGTTCGAGTTCTTCTTTATTCGTTCTACCTCGGACTATCACCGTGGTACAAGGAACCGGACCATAACAAATAGCTTCATGTCTCGCACTTCCCGTCTGTGGAACTCCCTTCCTCTTACTTGCTTTCCTAATAGCAATAATCTTCAAATATTTAAATGCAATGTCAACCGACATCTCCAGATGCCTTGATCTATTCCCCGTCCTTCTCTTCATCCTTTCCTCTTTCACGCCTCTTCACTCTTGCTCCCATTTTTAGTAATCCCTTGCGTGCTAGTGGCACTCCCGCCTTGCTGGGGGTGAAAAGCTTATATATATATATATATATATATATATATATATATATATTGGTGAGATTCAGTGGGTTCGCACAGGTTCACATGAATCTGTTCTTGGAATTTTATAAGCTCAGTGAACCCGTTGCTAGCTGCAAAACGAACAAACAAACTGCTAATTTTAGATTGTCTACAAATTGTAGCCACATAATCGTTTGGGGATGTAAATACAGGTAATCGAATAAAGGTTAATACAAATTTCATGAACTGCTAAACTTACGAGAGCCAAATACTTGGAATATTCAAGAAATGGTTATTCACTGGAAAATACCCCGAAAAATTTTCATAATATAATCTTCTTGTAATTCATCAAAGTGTACAAAAACGAAAACTATTATCAATCCGTTTGTTATCAGTTCTTCCGTGGCAGAAAGACGTTTTTCAAGAATGAATATCATATACTCAGATAAAAGAAGCCGCTTTACAATGGAAAATGCAGCAAACTTGATGACAATTTAATCTTATTGGTCTCCATTTAGATTTATGAGACGCCAGTCCTTTCGTTAAAATATGGCTTAGAAAAAATCACAATGCTGATGACAGAGAAGCTGAAGGTTGTGATGGCAATCAAGTAGCTATTTGGAAATGTTTAAAATGAAAGATCATGAATAAAAAATTGTTAATGATTTCTTTTAATTATTTTTCCTTTCAAAATGATTACGTGCAATTTAATGCAGACTAATTTTAGTATTTTTGAATAACTGCAAGAAAAAATTGCTTTATTCTTAAATTATACATGTAAAGTATAGACTATGGAAAAATGAGGGAACCCGTTGCTACTGAGACGTGTTGTTGAGAGAATCCGTTCTTAAAATTTTTGAATGTCATTACTGTATATATATATATATATATATATATATATATATATATATATATATATATATACAGTCAACGACAAAATTATTCGTATACCCATTAATTTTGAATGTTTTTATCCATTTCTCAGAATCTAATGCCCGGATGAAGCCAGGTTTTTATATGTTAATAAGCACAGAAAAAAAGGAATATAAAATTCGATTTTCAGAACAATAGGTTGAATACAACAAATTTCACAGGCGAATTATTCAAAATAGAAGACAAAATTATTCATACTGTATGAAAAATTTAATAAATTGAACAATTTTCACAATATTAATTGTCAATAGCATGGCCTTTCGTCTTTATAACTTGCTGTGATCGTTTTTTAAAGATTTTGATGAGAAGTATTTTCTGGCGGGTGGGTTACATCCTTAAATGGTTACATGTTCGAATTCCTGAAGGTTATTTGGTGACCGACGATATATTCAAATTTTCACGCTTTTGCGATCATCAAAAGAATTTGATGATCACAAAAGCGTGAAACACAGGGTTTCAAGCTAGTATTCATGCAACTGAATATGTTAGCTCTATGACAGATATTGAGCACTTTCCACTAAGTGCTGCGCAAATAGATAGATAGATAGATAGATAGATAGATAGATAGATAGATAGATGCATGCATGTATATATACATACGAACAGGAATGAGATAGATAGATAGATAGATAGATAGATAGATAGATAGATAGATAGATAGATAGATAGATAGATAGATAGATAGATGAATTATTCTGCTGGATTTTATTTCCCCGAGAAATAAACATTTTGTCTAATTAGTTGGCATGCCATTTTTTTTTCATGTCATCTGCCATTATACGGCCTGGATGCTGATGGGTTAATATATGTACGTGTTTTTTAAGTGGCAGCAGAATAAACAGACGCCTTTGTATGATGACTGTGCACATTTCTTTTTAAGTGGGTGTCGGCCAGCCTTTAAGTAAACACGTACGTTGTTAGTGAGGTAGGCACCCCGCGTGAAAATCGACTCACGTATGTATATTTGAATGTGAAGCCATATTTATTCTTCTTATTCGAGGTTGAATCAATCTTTATTTCTTCTGCCAACGCATCTTCGAAAACCGTCTTCTTTTTTTAAAATTCGTATTTGGTTTCTAACGAATTGTGATATCCGAAGATATCTGTGCAGTAGATTCACATTTCAGATTCACAAAGTACAATATATGTTGTTTTTTATTTACCATAAAAAATGACCACCTCACCTCAAGGTTATGTTAGAAGATTAACAGCCATTATTCAAGTCCTACTCACCCTCCCCCAAAATAGAAAATGAGAATCATAAAATGTTTCATACTAAATTTACCCAATACAAGACTCAAGAGCCACTCCTAGTAGAGTGTTACTGAATTAGTTGTCTGAATTTAAGATGAGTTAGAAATAACTGAAAACTATGAGGATGGATAATAATTAACCCTTGACTTGAAGAAGATAACATTGTATTGTTGTAAGAAGCATCCAGGTGGGAGGAGTTTTGTTCCACGACAGCTTTCAGGAAAGGCTCTCTGATTAGAACTTCCTCCTTACAAATGGAACATAGAAGAAATATGGCTGATTCGTCTTGTTGCGTTCTGTATCCCCTACGCTACTACATATAAGGGTCATTTATTTTTGTTATTCGTTTAATTACGATTGGCAACCTGGATTCTAAGAGAGAGTATGTTGAGTGGCGTCACAGGAACTCATATCGCACGTTCTTGAGACCCTCTGTTAAATTCTTTTTGTTTTGTTTTTTTTTTTGTCTTATCTGCCACTTGTAAAATATGGCAGAAATATTCCGGTAGTTTTTGAAATGGTACCACTTAGCCGCTCATTTTACCAGCATTTTAACAATGGGCCACTTGAAGTTTATTCCATCTCATATCATTGGGGTAAAGAATGCCATCGAAATATCAGCCGCCTCATAGAAGTAAAACAACTTCGTCATGGGAGAAAAGTTGAAATCAGTTATTGCTGAACATGTATGAAAGGGAAAATTTTACCATTAATTCCTGTGGAAGAAATTCAAGATAATAGAAAAAACATTGGCGCGTAAGATGACTAAAAAATAAGTGCGCATCTTAAGCAATCATAGAATAAGGGTGAGAATCTCATCAGTAGACCTAGCGTAGAAACGAACCCCATCTTGGGCCTCTGATTAAGAAAAAAACGATACTAAAAAGTTCAAGTGGAACTCAAAAATTACATAACTGCGTTGTTCAAGAATTACATGGTCTATTTGATTAAAGTAATATCTGGTTTCTTAACAATTCTGAGCTCAATTCTTGAATCTGGGTGCGTTGGTTCAGTTGAGGAAACGAACACGTGACATGGTTCTCTGGTAGTCGTGAGTTCAATCTCTAGGTCTGGTATTGCTGAAAAGTCATCTACTCTGGTTCAGTGGAAGAAATAGACAAATAACATACAGGTGACTAAAACTGGTGAGTATTAACTGATATAAATAAGGGAAAACCGAATGAGAACAATCTGCCACCAAGGATTTTATAAGGGTTTGATTAGCAAGTACATTCAAATTCCGCCATAATCATTTATTGGTATTTGCTACGCTTAAGAGGCAAGAGGAAATAGGATATATTAAAAGGCAGAACAATTGTTTTATGATTTCAAATTGGAAGGATCTGTCTACTTGCTTTAGTATGCAAGTATTTTGTTGGTTTTTTATGGGAATTTTTTCTTTTTTTTTTTTTTTTTGTCTCTTTTAATGGCAGCAAAACGCAAAGCTTACAGAGAGTGAAAGTGAAAGAGATTGAGAAGACAAGGAATATGGGAAGATAGAGGAAAGATCGAAAAAGAAACAGGGTCTAAGAAGACAGAAGATGACGATTGACGTTACATTTAAATTTTGGAACATTGTAGTTATCAGGAAAGACGTTCCATAGGTGGGAAGTGCGAGAAAGGTAACTCTGTGTGTGAGTGTGTTTGTGTGTCTGTGTATATAAAGCGTGTCCATAAAGTTCGTGTGCACTTTAAAAAAATTATAACTTTATTTGTATTTGC
Organism: Acanthosepion lycidas; assembly: GCA_963932145.1. NCBI lineage: Eukaryota > Metazoa > Mollusca > Cephalopoda > Sepiida > Sepiidae > Acanthosepion > Acanthosepion lycidas. Next base: position 77,012,634 of record OZ010606.1, read on the forward strand.
GATAAAAATAATCGGTAAAAAATGTACCTAGTTTTAAGTATAACTAAAATAACTAATGTTATTTCAGGCATCACTGTAAATCAGTTGGCAAATGTTTTCTGTGAACTGCAAAATCATATTAACCTTTGTATTGCTAATGATGGAGGACATGGGGAAACTTAAATAAAATTTCAATAAAACCTAAAAAGACAGATTTACTTCTTTCTAATCCTTTTTACAAATTATTTCTATCGCAAATACAAATAAAATTATAATTTTTTAAAGTGCACCCGAACTTTATGGACACCTTACATATATATATATATATATATATATATATATATATATATATATATATATATGATCGACTCTCCCGTCGAGATTCGACGTATGAGGGTCAAGCAGATCAGTTTCCAGGAAACCGACAGCCCGACACCGGCACATGAGATTTTATTATAGTGGTGAAGGCCTCGTGCAGGACCATCCACACTTTTTGGAGGGACGAATACAGAGACCTGGTGCACCGAATGCCACAAGATTCCCAAACGACCCTCCGCAGGTTTTGAATTCAGAGTTGTCCTTCTCCTAGACCAGTTGCCATCCAAGGCTATAGAACCCAGTCTGTCCTGCTATGTTACCCATAAGAAGAAGAGGATTCATACCTTTCCCAAGGGTATTAGCACGTAAGTGAATGTAATGTATATATATATATATATATATATATATATATATATATATATATATATGTTAGAATCAATAAGAAAGTACAGAAAGAAAAGATCTTTCCTTAGCAAGTTAAAAAGATAAATAATCGAAAGTAGACATTTTAAGTTAGAGAAACGACTTATAACAGAACTGGAAATGAATCCAAGACAATCAAATGGACAGAAACATCAACGTAGCTAACACTTACATGCGGTAACTGTTAGAGCAGAAGAGGCAGTTGCATCTGCCTAGTTCAACAGTTAAATTGCTAATCTAGTAGTACGGTTAAATTCATGTACTCGGTGCACCGGGGAAAAAGCTCATCAGAGCAGTTGCCATGAAAATATTTATAGAAAAGACAGAGGGAAGCCCCATTACGTCGGTGAAAAAGTAGCTGATGTCGAGATGCCTGGTCAGAGTCGATAAAATTACAGAGATTTTCTTTGATTTTTATGAAGAATCTCTAGATCTCTAGATGTACGCCGGGAGCACCAGACCAGCTATGGCGCTTGTATCAAATGCACGGGCCAATAGTAGATTTATAAATCGGCAAAATGTATTCTGACGATAAAAATCTCTTGGCACAACACAGTGAACAACTTTCCTTGCAGTAGATGCAGCTATTGATTCGATATGGTGGCCCCACTTCATGTTAGTGGGAAACGTGAGGCCAAAACGGCGTAGAGTTTGTCGCTCCTGATAGCAGATCGTAAAGGATCTTTGTGGTGATGATCGTTTTGTAGCAAGATTTGAACTCTGACAATTTGCGTAGTCAGGTACAAGATCGTATATGTAGATTAGGCAGTGAATATCATCATCATCATTCCCATGACTGGGTGTGGTCGTAAGGCCATGAGTGCCTGGCCCGCGTCCTCCACATATCGAGAGCCAGAGTGGTATTCATTCATGAGTAGCGGGCCGTGGACACGTAAACCAAACGGAGCCTACCCTCTCCAGATTAAACTAGAGTCGATGTCCTCCAACTTCAAGGTTCGACTTGGTTGCAGACACATGGCCGTTAATTCCATCAAGGAAACCATCTGCCCTGGCCACTGACATTAGTTTACGAAGTACCCTGCCCATCGATGTCTCGTTATGCTAATTGGCAATTGATCGTAAATTCGTCCTTTGACATTTTATATCCCGCTAGGTGTGTAGTCACTCACCTTGGCAGGAAAAAAACTTGACGAAGGAACCGGTTTGGGGAGCCGATGACCCGACTATGCAGCAGATAGTACTAGTTTACATGGTATGTGGAGCACTCCTAAATAAACTGACATAAACAGTGAAGATAGGACGAATATTTCGTGATTATTTGAGTTTATCATTGTGTTTGCTTTGAATGCGGTCACTGTTTGTGTTCTGGTGTCTTTTCCTCTAATGGAGATTTTATGGACTCTTCCACTTACTGTAAAGGATTTGGTTGGTGCAAAAATAAAGTCGTTTTTTGACCTTTTTTAACGTCAAAAACGACATTATTTTTGCACCAACCTAATAGTAGGAAAGTAAGGCTTGGAGGAGCAGTGACATAGCCTGCCCAACTGTCAAACTCGCTGCCTTGAGCAGAGAGGAACACGGACAACGCTTTGCCGAAGGGCAAAGTTTCGTCCGGGGTGGTAGAGAGGCCCTGAACCCGTTTATGCGGGTTCTAAGTGAATATTTTTGGCCGAGCCTACGGACTCGGAGAACCCAAAATAAACCGGCTTTGTGCCACATACATTCCTCGTGTGTCGGTGGGGGGGGGGCTGTTAAATATAGCAGTGTCATAGCCTGCTCAACTGTCAAACTCTCTGCCTTGAGCAGAGAGGAAGCCTGACGAAGCTTTGCCGAAGGGCAAATTTTCTAAGGGAATATTTTTGGCCGAGACTACGCGCTCGGAGAACCCACGGTAAACTCGGCCTTGTGCCACATACAACCTTTGTGCGGAAGAGGGCTGTTAAATATTAACAGTGATATAGCCTGTTCGTTACCGTCGAACTCTCTGCCTTGAGCAGAGAGGGAGCCGGACGAGGCTTTGCCGAAGGGCAAAGTTTCGTCCGGGGAGGTAAACAGGCCCGGACCCTTTATGCGGGTTCTACGAGAATGCTTTTTGCCGAGCCTACGGGCTCGGAGAACCCACAGTAAACTCGGTCTTGTGTCGCATACATCCCTTGTGGGTTGACTGTTAATACAGTAATATAGACTGTTCTACAGAGGTTGTGACTGTTCACGGCTCCTGTCGAACCCTCTGCCTTGGGCAGAGAGGAACCCGGATGAGGCTGTGCCGAAGGGCAGAGTTTCGTCCGGGGAGGTAGACAGAACCCGTTTATGCGAGTTCTACATGGATTTTTTGGCTGAGCCTCCGGGTTCGGATGACCCACGTTAAACTCGGCCTTGTGCCACATGTGCCTTCGTGGGGTGGTCACTGAATTTAACAGTGATATAGACTGGTATAGACTTCTGTTGTATTTACTGTTCAATACACTATTTCTCTGCAACTTTTTGTTTTGTTATTTCTTAACCAATTACTTGGTCACAAGTTAAAACATAAAAAAGTTGTTGCACAACATGTTGGCGATGAAGATTCGAAGAAACGAACTTCACGTTAAAACATAAAAAATTGTTGCACAACATGTTGGCGATGAAGATTCGAAGAAACGAACTTCACGTTAAAACATAAAAAATATTGTTGCACAACATGTTGGCGATGAAGATTCGAAGAAACGAACTTCACGTTAAAACATAAAAAATTGTTGCACAACATGTTGGCGATGAAGATTCGAAGAAACGAACTTCACGTTAAAACATAAAAAAAATTGTTGCACAACATGTTGGCAACGAAGGACTCAAAGAAATTGTCTTCACGTTAAATCATGAATTTTTTTTCCAGTTACTACAACACTGGTGAAGAAAGAAACCCTACGGCAAAAAGATATCCAGTGTTTAATACAACACTGTCAGTGAAATAAAAAAGGAACTCCGTAAAACTAACAGGATTTCTACAAGTTGAATTCAATGGTTGGGAAGAAGGTTGGTGAAACTTGTTATTTTTTTTCCAACAAGACAATAAATGAACTGAATAAGTCAAGCAGACTTGTTGTTTTCACTAATAGGTTAAAAATTTGTCCACCTCTCTCGCTTTTAAATTTTTCTGAAAAAGAATTGTTCAAGTCAATCAGACTTATTGTTGGTTGAAGTTAAATTTAGAATTTTTCCCCTTCATTTCTTAATTTTTCGTACCCCCGCAGTAACATGGATGAATTTAAAAGGGCAATGATAGAATTTTTAAAACACCAACAGGAACAACATTTGCTGTTGAAGCAGAAATACCGAGAAAGACAAAAGAAATTCCAACGTGAAGAAGCGGAATTGCGTTTGCAAAATGAACAAGAAAATAAAAAACTGCACCGAGAAATTCAGGTTAGACAACAGAAGCTTGAGGAATTGCTCCTTAAAACACAGAAATCCTAACCCAACTATGCAGCAGATAGTAATAGGCTACATGGTATCTGTAGCACTCATAAATAAAGTGACATAAACTGTGAAGATAAGACTATTATTATATGATTATTTAAGTTTAACATTGTGTTTGCTTGGATGACGGTCACTGTTTGCTTAACAACTTTGTGTCTCTTAAAGAGACTATATCATTGGAGTACAAGATAAAAGTTGATTCCACATCTATCTATCCCATTTCCTCATACAGCGATGTCTCGTTGCTGGCATGCCACGATGATTAACTAAGAAAAGTTTGTGTTAGTCAACATTTGGATGAACTTCTCTCAGATCACTAGCACATGCGCCCAAGCAGTATTATTTACAAAATTTTGCATCCATTACTTAGAGAATAGAAATTTAAATGTACAAATGAAAAATTGAGCAGTTTCGTGCGAAGTAAGTGCAAACAACCAGCGAATATAAAAGGCGTGGATGTCAAATCACGGTCGCTAAATCGGGTGGAGTGGACAGGAATTTAAGTTTAGTAAATGTCTTTACTAATAGAAAACACTGTACTGATAAAATATTCGAATGGCAGCATGATACAACTTTTCTTTTATGTATATTGATGTGGTGATAGATAGATAGATAGATAGATAGATAGATAGATAGATAGATGTCAAAAGGACAGAGATAGATAGATATTAGGTTGGTGCAAAAATAATGACGTAATAATGTCGTTTTCTGACGTATTTTTTAACGTCAAAAAACGACATTATTACGTCATTATTTTTGCACCAACCTAATAGGTAGATAGATAGATAGATAGATAGATAGATAGATAGATAGATAGATAGATAAACTGTAATATTTAAATATTTAAAGCACCCCAGCTATATATATTTATATAACATGGTCGCTCTTAGTGCCGTAAATGTGACAATTCAAGAAGAATACCTTTCGTTCCCGCCCCCGAAAATATACTTATTCAAGAATTACTGCTGTAACGAATTCCATGGTGTTTTTGAAGTCATATTTCTGATAACATTCGCCTATAAAATGATACCACCAGCACATCAAATCTTTCTTATATAGGTACAGACATAATTTAATGTTGCTTAACTTCGGTGATCAGACTAGAACCGGTGTTTCAACGTTATATGACCATAATATCTATCTATCTATATATCTATCTATCTATTTCATTATGTGCATTATCTATCTCTCAATCTCTCAATCTCATTCTGCCCATCTGTCTATCTATCTATCTATCTCAGTCTGTTCATCTATCTATCGATCTCATTCTATTCAAATCTATCTATCTCAGTCTTCATCTATCTATCTATCTATCTAGATAGATAGATAGATAGATAGATAGATAGATATAAGCTAAATAATGAGATATTAGCTATTGTATATCTGTGCGATAGTGTGCATATGCAGATAAGCAAATAAATATTTATTTAATTTATGTTGCAAACAAAACAGTGCTCAGTGTAGGTAAACAGAACTATAAAGTATATATTAATAAATACATACAGTGGTGGAAATAAGTATTCGTACACTTGAAAAATTGTATTTTTATAAATGTAAAAGCCTTAAATAAAACAAATCTCGGCACATTTTATGTATAAAGACACATAATATTAAAAAATGATAATAAACTTAATTAATTCATATTCTAACAGAAATTAATGCATATTTTAAATTCTAACTGGTGAAAAAAGTATTCGTACAAATCAATTATTAGAATAAAATAATCAATTAATTATGAAAAAAATATATTCTAGAATGTTCCAGTAATATCAGTAATTATAGTTAGTGCTATTAGCCAATATCAGAACATTCTGCAATTTCTAGTTTTACGAGAAGGTTCTAATAATGCCTAAAGGTAAAGAATTGACTATTTCACAAAAACAGCACATTTTGTCTCTTTGGAAAGATGGGAACAGTTACAGAACGATTTATAACAACCTGAATATTCCTTTTACTACAATTGCTTCGTTCATTGAAATGTTTAAAACTCGTAACAGCATCGAAAACCAAAGACAAACAGGTTCTCCGAAGAAGATTTCTCTAATATCAGCAAGGATATTAGGATGCCAGATCCAACAAAATGCACAGGTTACCCGAGAAGAGCTGCAGGAACATCTGCGTGCATTAGGGATTAAAGTAACCAAGCGTATGTAATGAACTACACAAAAACAGTCTGAAATCACGCATCCTAAGGAAGACTCCACTCCTCTTGAAACGTTACAGAGATGCTAGGCTAAAATTCGTTAGGAGCATAAGGATAAAGAATATTCGTTTTGGGAAAAAGTACTATGGACAGATGAAACTAAAATAGAGTTGTTTGGTCATAATTATCGAAACCATGTGTGGAGGAAGGACGGTGAAGCCTACTTACCAAAGAACACGTTACCAACTGTAAAGTTTGGTGGTGGCAGTATCATGATCTGGGGCTGTTTTTCTGTAAAAGGTGTTGGCAGAATATCAATAATAGATGGCAAGATGAATGCCGAAAGCTACCAGAAAATCCTGCAAGACAATTTAATGCGTTCTGTTGAGAGACTTCGGATACCTTCTGATTTGGTTTTCCAACTGGATAATGATCCTAAGCATACCGCTAGATCTACAAGGAAATGGTTAGCTGAAAGTAACGTTGATGTCTTGCAATGACCAAGTCAGTCCCAAGACTTGAACCCAATCGAGAATTTATGGCGTTATTTGAAAATTCAAATTGGGAAAAGAGCACCAACAAATATCAAGAATTTGAAGGCAATATGCCAAGAAGAATGGGACAAAATACCACTCAATGTGTGCAAATCATTAGTTGAGACGTACAGGAATAGTCTGGTAGCTGTTGAACTCAATATTCCACAAAGTATTAAATTAAGTTAATATGCTTTTTTGTTTTGTACGAATACTTTTTTCATCAGTTAAAATGAAAAAATGCATTAATTTCTGTTAGAATAAGAATTAAGTTTATTACTATTTTTTAATAAAATGTATCTTTACACATAAAATGTATCAACATTTGTTTTAGTTAAGGCTTCTACATTTATAAAAATACAATTTTTCATGTGTACGAATATTTATTTCCCCCAACTGTATGTACCTACGTTTGTAGTGCAACTTTTATGGTTTCCAAAGTCGTCAGGCACTTATGGCAATTGAGCCGCTTATTACAGTTGTTTTTTAAAGAATACTGGGTCTCAAGGGAAGAACGCTGAATCAGATTCAGATTCAAAGTGCAAAGTAAACAGAACCCTAACATATTATTGGAGTGTAAATAAAGCATAAAGAGTATGTTGTGGGAGATATTTTGGAAAAACAAAGCAAAAGAAAAACGACTCAAGCGTAATGTTTATATAGTACATGCTTTTCCGCTGGGAAAAAGCAAGTTAAAAAATTATAGAACGTAAGGAGCAAGCAATATGAATAAAAAGGAGGAGGGTAGGTGCAGTGGATTATATATTGTTCATAAATAATCTTTATGTTTCGAGGGAATAACACTAAACAATATATAAAGCTAAAATTTAATAAAATTAGGATATAAATTAAAAAAATAAAAATTAAAAAGTGAATATATATATATATATATATATATATATATATATATGATTAAATATACTCTAAAGATATGCTATATTTATGCTTAAATATCATGGATAGTGTATTTAAATATAAAAGCCGTCACTGAATTCAACACCTATATATGGGCAGACGTTTGCCTTTAAGCTATATTTATATCCACTTATATATATATATATATATATATATGTGTGTGTGTGTGTGTGTGTGTGTGTGTGTGTGTATGTGTGTGTGTGTGTGTGTGTGTATCTATATATATATATATCTGTCTTTTGATATATTTGACATAGATCTCTCAACGGATCTATATTCTCTTGGAAATTCCATACCGATTACCAATAATTTCATTATTAATATATATATATATATATATATATATATATATATATATATGTCACACATTATAAAATGGACAAAGTCCGACAATTATTTTAAGACATTTTTATGTTTATACATTCTTTTTATAGATACAAATATTTAAGTAAATGCTCTGTTTATAATATTTCTCGGGCATTAAGGCCGATAAATGTTGTTTAATATTATTTGTTATTGGGTTGGCGCAAAAACTATGTCTTTTTCTCACATAGTAACATATGTGAGAAAACGACATTATTTTTGCATGTCTTAAAATATATGTGTGTGTGTGAAATGTGTATATATAATAATAATAATAACAACACGACACAGTATATAAAGCTAACGTTTAATAATAATAAGATATAAATTAAAAAATAAAAATAAGAAATTGAATATATATATATATATACATATATATTAGGTTGGTGCAAAAATAATGACGTAATAATGTCGTTTTTTGACCTTAAAGAATACGTCAAAAACGACATTATTACGTCATTATTTTTACACCAACCTAATATATATGATTAAATATACTTTAAATGTATGCTATATGTATGGGTTAAATTGCTCAATATCATGGATAGTGTATTAAAAAAGTTGTCATTGAATTTAACATCCATAT
>OZ010606.1:77023810-77046310 GCA_963932145.1 Acanthosepion lycidas
TAAACAGGGATTTGGTTTTACCCAGAGAGTATAATTTGTCCAAGGAGACCACTAACCAACAACATTCCTCGGAAGTGTAAGTTTCACCAGTTTGTTTATTTCTCGTATCGTTAAAAAAGATTATAGGTGTGTTCGAAAATTCCGACATTAAAATCGATCTCTTCGTGCTTCAATTCAGTCACAAAGTTACTACATAATAAATATCGATTTTATTGCCAATATTGGTATCACTTAGTCGGCTTTTTGTTCAAATTTTATTAACCGGCTTATTATATATATATATATATATATATATATAATTTAAAGAAAAAAGAGACCGGTTTAAGGTTCCATTAGTTATAATGTATTTCACGAGAAATTTTATTTTTCTCTGGATCTTCAGACTTCACTTTCAAAGTTGAAAAAAGGAATTTAAAATTTACACTTTTGAAAGGCAGTATTAATCTTATATAAGGTGAACATAGAGGGTGGTGAGGAATAGTGTGAGATACATGGTTGAGTTTAGAGAGGGAAGGGAGAGTCTTAAAATTTATTTTTATTATAATACTTAATATTGAGGAGGAGGGGGTTAGGATCAGACATTAACCTATTTAATCGGTCAACTCGCCGGAAATGATATGGGATTATCCATACGAATTACCAAGATGTTTGTTACTTTACTATATATATATATATATATATATATATATATATATATATATATATATATATATATATATATATATATATATATATATATATATATATATATATATATATATAAGTAATGGATAGCAGCTTGGATTGAGGAATCGTATAGCCGAGTTCGAATTCCAGTCGAATCCATTACATTCACTTACGTGCTAATACCCTTGGGAAAGGTGTCAATCCTCCTCTTCTCCCTCCGGCTATAGGTAAATAGTTGGACAGACTGGGTTTTATAGCCTTGGATAGCAACTGGTCTAGGAGAAGGAAAACTCTGAATTCAAAGCCTATGGAGGGTCGTTTGGGGACTTTGTGGCACGTAGTGTACCAAGTCTCTGTAATCGGCGCTTCAAAAAGTGTGGATGGTTCTGCACAAAACCTTCACCACTCTAAAACAAATATCATGTGCTGTTGTCGGGCTGTCGATTTCCTGGGAACTGAGCCGCTTGGCCCTCATACGTCATTTTTATTTATTTATATTTATATATATATATATATATATATATATATATATATATATATATATATATAAGTAATTAAACGAGTCTTGAATGGCGGAAGCACTGGACGGCCGTTTAGTCCTATATTTTGGACTCATCAGAGAATCCGGTTATAAAATAACAAAGCTCTAAAGGATTGTGTCTATAAATGCCTTAACATTAATTATAAAAAAATATGATAATAGAAACCTGAGAGGAAATAGAAAAATCATTTGGTAGACATATTTGCTTAGTAGTAAGTTTGGACAAGTTTCTTGCTTTAACTGAAAAACATTTTCCTAGAAATAAGATAGTAAATTTTTTTTAATAAAAATAACCTAAAATTAAATTATAGTTGTACTGGAAATTTAGAAAAGATTATAAAGAAACATAATAATAAAATCTTAAATAAATACTTATGCCAGAATCAAAGAAATGATGATCCTGAAATAAGAATAAACAATAATAATGAAAAATTATGTAACTGTAGAAACCTTTGAATAATAAATGTCACACAGAATCTGTAGTTTACTAATGCTCTATCTCATCCATTGAAAATCCTGATGTTGAAAAATTCTATATAGGATGGAGAAAAAAAACGAATTTAAATTGAGATCGAGGCAACATCTGACTTCTTTCAACAATATTAAGTATTGCAAACAAATATCTCTATCCAAATATTTCTGGGATTTAAAAGAAACAAATAAAACACCTACTATAAAATGGAAACTGATAAAAAAAAACAAGAACTTGTCGATCTTTAAATGACCCGTATCTTTTCTGCCTACATGAAAAGTTATATATTAAGTATCTGAAAAGTAAAAATTTATTAAATCAAAGAAATGAAATAGCAGCTTTTTGTAGATATTGTCTCATATTTTCCTTAAAAATAATTAATTATAAAATAATTAACATAATTATATATATATATATATATATATTATTTGGTCATAAACAAAATAATTTATAATTGCGTAGTTAAATTCTAATATATTAATTTTACAATGCCATGTAAAGTCTTCGTAAATAAAATAGAGTATTTTAGATCTCTATTAATAAAAGATATATATATATATATATATATATATATATATATATATATAATACGACTTAATCATATTTGAAAGCCCCTTTAAGAAAATCTCGATGTAGTTTTAGAAAAGAAGGTTATTTTCAACATGGCTTGAAAATGATATCAAACTTCAAATTTTAAGTTTAATTTAAGATTTAAGTTTCGGTTTCAAAATATTGTAATTTCTGTGTTGCGATGGATACATTTTTTTTAAAAAAATAATTATAATATATTAAATATTACTGATAATAAATGTCTATTATGTCTGATCATGAGCCATTCTAAAGTTCGTATGGTTGCTTTAATTTCGGGGGAAATTGTTAACATGACAAAATATCATCTTCGATGGTGAATATGTTTGTTTAAATAACCGTATAACCACTCTGATGATGGCTCATATGAGCCGAAATATTAGATCAAGGACCAACTTAATAAAAAAAATTTCCAAATTTATTTATTTATTTTCGAGGGCTGACTTCAGTGTAAACTTTAAACTTTATAATAATAATTACTAGAAAATAAAACCCAAAATATACCACATCTGGGGAATCAGCGCATGTCAACCGACGAAAAATTTATCAATTTTATTCGACCCCGGCATAGACTGAGTTCGTGCCGGAATTAAAAGTTTAACTGTGAATTTTTTGTCGGTTGAAATAAGCCTATTCTCCACATGAGATAATTTAGGATTTTATTGTAATTTTGTATATATATATATATATATATATATATATATATATATATATTCAGATGAATGGATATTAGTTTGATTACAAACTAATATGCATACAACTGAATATGAGCACAGATATTGAACACTTTTCATTAATTACCGCTCATATATATATATATATATATATATATATATATATATATAGAGAGAGAGAGAGAGAGAGATGGGGGAGAGAGAGATTAAATATTAACTGATTTCAAATATGGGTTCTTCGCTACACAGTAATAACCATGTTTCAAAAACTGAAGCTAAAACCTCCAAATTTAAACATATAATTAAAAGCGTTAGTTCTGTTTCATCTTCAAGCGATTTTCTTTTTATTATATTATATATATATATATATATATATATATATATATATATATATATATATATATATATATATAAGTTACGTTGATATGACTTTGTGACTCTGGGTTTCACGCCCTTTGCGATCGTCAAACGATCGCAAAGGGCGTAACTAAATATGTTAGCTCTATCGCTAATATTCAGTTCTTTCAAAGAAGTACCGCGCATATATAAATGATATCTATAAAAATTGCATATATATATATATATATATATATATATATATATATATATATATACATGATATATAGATAGATAGATATGTGTGTGTACGTGTTTGTGTTATATTTGTTCTTATATATTTTTCATTAATTCACGCCTATGCTTATTTTTACGTTATATTTAGCATTAAATATCTGGGCAAGAGAGAGAGAGATAGAGAGAGAGAGAGAGAGATGCATACAATACCTGATTTTTTTTTGATTTTTTTTTTTGATTTTTTTTTTTTTTTTGTCTGTTTCTTTTGGAAAGTATGTTTCTTCAATTTCTTTTCCATTAATTTGTCTGCTTGGCGCTTCTTTCATGACCGTTTCGTACGCCTTCCAACGCTCACTATTGCATTTCCGACTGTTACTCAGTACAAATATCTTTATCTTCGCACCAATTGACCCATTATTTTGAATGTTTAACCTTTTTTTTTTCTTTTTTTTTTCCCCTGTTTTACATATGAAAACATTAATTCTTCCCAATGGGATTGTCGATTTAAATCCTATTCATTAAACTCGCAGCTTTTTATACCAAACATTTCCGTAAGAAAATTTATTCTTTCGTTTTACGCCGACAACAGGAATGACTAAACGAGTTCAGTTTAGTCAAAAAGAACTCCTTAGAAGCAAACGCGTTAAACTAACCAAGATTTAAGCATATAAACCACTTCATAATGTCTGATATATTATCTTGTACGCAACTCACCGATTTCATATTAATGATATGTACTTGGCGACTGAAACCATTTGGGGGGTTTTTTTTTTTCGTTTTTTCTACAAGTCCAAGGACCAATGTTCGAGTTCAGATAAAAGCAAGAACATTTAATGATTTTCAAAGACATGGAAGATTGGAGCAACAAATTCTTTTCGTACAATCTTTGTGACTGAATGCCAAACAGAAGTAACCTTTGCAAATCGAGGGTTGAGCAAAAAATATCGGCACTGGTGCTATAAAAAGAAAACTACAACACATATCAGTTCTGCATTTAATCTCTTTCAAAGTAGTCTCCTTATGAAGCCACACACTTTATCCAGCGTCGTTTCTATTGATAGAAGCATTCCTGGAACTCCTTTTAGGGGTAGCGAGGAGCTGCCTCGTCGCATTTTCTTGGTTTTTCTCGGCGTCTTGAAATCTTGTTCCTTTCAGGTGGGATTTGATTTTTGAGGAGGAAAAAGTCGCAAATGGCGAGATCTGGGGAATATGATGGTTGTCGGACCTGGGGAATGTTTTACATGGGAAAAAACTGATGCATAAGCCATGGTCGCTAACTGAACCTCTGTAGTGTGTTGAGACGAGCACACTTTGCACACTTACCTTCTCAGCACTGCTTTAAACAACGGAAGTGAGCGATAACGTTATAATTAAGTACGCATGCGTGACAGTTTAAGGTCTGCGTGCTTTAGTTCCGTTACCATAGCAACAGTCATAGTATATATAAATAATATTTCTTACTTTTTTATACGTGTTCTTATTTGTATATGTATATAAGCATTAAATCTGTTGAACAGGTTTATTTGCCATGAAATCTTTGAAGAATTTTCACAGATATCCTCTCTTTTCTTTCCTTTTTCTTCCTGCCGTTCACCCAACACAAGCGCTAATCAATGTAGAGTGTTACTAAATGAGGTGTGTGATACGAACGTAAGAAAAAATAGTACGAGGTGAAGATTATGAGGATATGGCGGATAGATAACTATTGACCCTATCTTCCGTAAAGCATCTTCGCGGGAATCTGTTACTTAAAATAGCATTTCTTGAGCAGCAGCTTTCGGGTTGGAATGCCGTTCTTACCAAAGGAATACGATAGGGAGTGGAAGTGATTCAACACTGTAGACGAAGCAAAGTGTGTATTGGCTATGAAGGTGACACTTATGAATGAAGCTCGTCGGAAGATTCGCCACTGAAGTCACGACAGAGTAGCTATAAGTTCATGATGTTCAGTCTGTGAGGAAAGAGGTTGTAGGGTGGAAAATAAGTCATTTCCAATAAAGCTGCGTAAAAGTTATTTTTATTATTATTATTATTATTCTGTCAAGGCTAGAAAATGACGATTGTGCAACTCTAACCCAGATATGGCTGCAAATTCTCAATTTCTGGACTGATCTGATTCTTGTAAAGATAAAAAATAGAAGAAGGAGTCAGTTTCTTTCTGGAACGGTATAAGAGGCCGAACGTTTTTCCGGCATTTTTAGCAATTCATTTTACATATGAATTCCTCTTGGGGTCTGTGGTGATCTTCACTCCTAAAAGACGGTCAAACAAGAAAGTCAGATTGAGAACGGATTCAATGTGTGATCAATGATGGCTTAAAAAGGTAATCATTTGAAAAAAATAAATAAATATAATTTCTTTTATTTTTTTCGTTTTCCAACCTACATGCCATCTTCATCTCCTGCTCTAAAATACACCGACTCAATTGGCGCGAATCCCCTTACTTTCCGTGAAGGTTTTTGATCACTCGTCCGACAGACATTTATCGGAATGGCATTCTACCTTCAGACATTTCGCTGACTAAAAAACGAATACAGAAAATTTTTTGTTCCTCTTAATACAAAATATATAAAGGTAGTTTTTTTTAATCGTTTCACCCCAAGCAAGGCAATAAAGCCACTAAGACAATGAGTGTTTGAAAATATGAGGAAAAAAACTATCAAGGAAATAGAACATAAAAAGAACAATAATTAAAAAGGCAGTAGATAACGATTGACATTGCATTTAAATTTCTGAAGATCAAAGTTAACTAGGAAGCAAGAAGCCGGAAGAGAGGTCCACAAGCGAGAAGTGTGATAGAAGAAACTGCTAGCATAGAACTTACGGTTAAATCTAATCTTTTCAACTGTAAAATGATCAAGACTTGCCGCCAGTCTAGCGCTGCGCTTAAATTCATAAAGTCCAGGTACCATAGCGAATAGTTCATCAGAACAATTACCATGAAAATATTTATAGATAAGACACAGGGAAGCTACATTATGGTGGTGCGAAAGTGACTGAAGTCAAGACGCTAAGTAAGGACCAATAACGTTGCTTTTGATTTTATCAAGAATCTCTAAATATATAGCAGGAGCAGCAAATCAGATGTGGCAGCAATATTCAAAGCAAGTACGAATGGTAAACTTATAAATTATTTAAAATAGATTCTGTTGTGAAAGATTGTCTAGCACTGAAGGCTTGAGGAGAAAATTGAAATGACCCACTCTTTCTAATCTAAGAAAACATCAGTTGGTTTGGGGATTAACTGCTGAAAAAGTGGCAGTAGGAATTGGTATTGAATAAATAAAAGAACTACTAGATATTACCAAGACAAGAGTTGCCAATTTAGCTTTTTGGGGAGAAAGACTGACCTTTTATTCAGAGCCCTGAGCTTCAGTAAACCAGCATCTAAATCTATTTCCCATTTATAAAATGATAAATATAAAATAACTCAACGCTGATTTACAAGAGCTGTAAAAACGTGCTTGATTTAGCTCCAAAAGAGCGAATTTGGGAAATTTTGTTCAAGACTCAAGACATTAAAATCATATGAGAAATAAATAAATGTTCACCAATAATACTGATTTATTTACGACTGACTTTGATCCATCTTAATAAAACACCCTTATATATAATCCATCTTAATGAAACACCCTATATTAAGTCTATAGTCAGATCTTCGATTATACGAGCTTCTCTTTTGAAGTTTCACCCAAGCGCTGAAAACACTTCTAGAAATATTTCAAGGATCGAAACTTCACTTTGTTCCTCGTTGAACACTCTAAATACGGAGGAATTATTTTATATTAGATTGGTGCAAAAGTAATATCGTTTTTTGACGTTAAAAAATACGTCAAAAAACGATATTATTTTTTCACCAACCTAATATTAATTCTTAAATAGATAAACCTCTATTAAATGCTTAATTTGTATCAATCTTTTTCGGTTAAAATAATTGAATAAATTTGCCTTCCGTTCCTCAATGATAAAAATTAGAGATTTAATTTTCACATATACTAACAATTCGGAAGTCTGAAAATAAATATATGAAAGTAGAACTTGCTGAATATGTGTGCGTGCGTGTAAAGTGTGTGCTTCAATTCAGTTATAACTAAATGTTCAAGCCGAAAAATCATGTTTAACCCCCCCCCCACACACACACACAGACTTTTTTTTTATTCACACCTATTTTAATATATATCAGAAGGGGATGAAGTTCTCCAGACTCTTTTCCAGCAAAAAAAATCAGATATTTAATCAAATCTTTGGAATGACTTTGACACAGAGAACTTTTCAGTTACCGCCCGTGTATTAAGTATATGCATAAGTTTATTTTCAGAGTTTCTTTGGGGGTGGTTTTCGAATATCTATTCACCCTCTCGTTTTCAAATGTGGAAGCCGATAAAGTAAATAAAATGCATCGAAACTGAGCAAGTCCTGTAACAGTAATGATATATTTATATATGTTTCACCCAAGCAAGGCGATAATGCCACTAAGACGCAGGGGGTTACAGGGAATAAAAGTGAAAGAGGATGAGAAAACTGAGAGTACGAAAGATTGAGGAACGGAAAAAAGAACAGGGTTCAAGAAGACAGAAGATAGCGATGGACGTTGCATTAAAATTAAAGATTGTAGGGCAGCAATAAACCTGAAGGAGCTCGATATGTGGGAAGAAAGAAATTGTTACATTTAGAAATGGCGTTCGCATCTTGCCAGTTCAACAGTAAGAGTTAAATGCAAATCTAGTATCATGCTTAAATTCATGTAGTCGTTGTTACAGGGAAAAGCTCATCAGAGCAGTTGCCATGAAAATATTTGTAGAAAAGACAGAGGGAAGCCACGTCACGTCGCTGAGAATGTGACTGAAGACGAGATGCCTGGTCAGGATCGATTACATTACAGACCCTTCTTTGCATTTTATCAAGAATTTTGAGATATACAGCAGGGGCAACAGATCAGATATAGCAATAGTATTCATTATGCGTATAGGGATCGAGTTCAGTGAATATGCAAAAATAGAAAGGGACGTAAGGCAAGGATGAGTCTTCTCCCCCGACCTGTTCAACCATTACAGCGAGGCAATTCTGAAAGAATTGGAAACCCTACCGGAATTTAGCAATGGCGGCCACAATCTTAACAACATACGATATGCAGATGACACGGTACTAATAGCAGGCACCGAAAAGAAATTACAAAATCTCCTTCAGAATGTAGCGACGGAGAGTGAGAAGAAAGGACGAAGCATAAACTACAAGAAGACAGAATGCATGGTCATCGGTAAATGGATGAGCCCGAAATGCTATTTGCAGGTTGGGAAAACCAGAATCAAGCAAACGCGGAAGTTTAAATATCTGGGAAGCGTCTTGACAGAGGACAGTAAGTGCGACACTGAGATCCGTCGACGTATAGTGATGGCCAAGGATACATTCCAAAAACTGGGCAGAGTATTGCGAGACAGGAGGATTTCTTTGGTAACAAAGAAAAGAATACTGAGCTGTTACGTGACATCTGACCTTCTCTACTCACATACAATATTTTTCTAGCTCCCAGGTGATATCCTGGGATTTTTCGTATTTTCGCTTACTTTCTTTTTGTAATTTGTAGCCTGCTGTCACAGCCACGATCTAGCAAGACTTCTTTTCGTTTTAAAGATTAACTGATTTAAAGGTCATCAAGGACATATTGCCCAGGGAATAAAAGCGTTGGTTCAAGTAATCCAAAAATGACTTGACTTAAAGAGTTGTGAATTTAATACCTGGCCACTGGTGAAGAAAAACTTGTTGTTACTAAAGGGAAATAACTGAAACTGAGATATCCAGAAAAGGCATGGCATGAGGAACGAGAACAACAAACTCTTCAAAGTAAGGCGCTTACTACTTTCTTTGACATATATTATTATCCAGTCTTCTGTAGTTTCCAGGTAACTTTGAAGGCCAATTGTTGGCCATCTACCCCAGTGAACTAAATAATGAGTTCGGTTCGAAATTCAAACTTGAAGAAGGCCGGAGCATACAGGAGCCGAAACGTCGTGAATGGCATTGTTCTCAGTGTATTACTCTTCCAACACTATTTGATTTTGATCCCTGGGTTCTTTTACTCCTTATTGTATAAATTTCAACAGAAAATGGCACTCGCTGCTCGGTCAGTTAATACTGAATATTCCTTATAAGGAAATGATTAATATTACTATTACTCTTTCTATGGTTCTACAAGATGTCTGAAGATGCAATGTTAGCAAGTTTCTTCAAATCTCCAAAAGGCAATTGTGAAAAATCACTTCCCACTTCGTACGATAGCCAAATGCTGGTATCTGCAAAGTAAGATTTAAAGCACTTTTCAAATAAACTCCTGGACAAGATACTAAAGCAAGCCAGAAGAAGGGACCAAGCTTTTTTAGGCAGACAGAATGCGCGATCGTCAGCGAGAGGGAGAGCGAGGTTAAGAGCTAGAAATTGGAGATATCAGAATCAATCAAGTACTGTAATTATCTGGGAATTTTAACAAACGACGAAAAAAGGTGACACAGAAATTCGAAGGTGAACAACAGTGAACGATGCCTTCCAAAAGCTAAGCAAAGTATTAAGAAGCAAGAAAATGTCGTCATAAACAATGTATACGGAGCTGCTGTACAATATCAATCCTCCTCTATGGCAGTGCATGCCTGGACAATTTCCTCATATATGATGAAGAGACAGCAGAGATGTTCTACAGAAGGATGCTGAGAATACGGACAAAACATATAGGCAACAAAAAATCTTTAAGGAATATGAAAACAAAAAGGGCACTTATAATCAGATTGATCGATTGATTTGTTTTTGACAGCTTACCAACACTTTGTGAGTTATTTAAAGCCGAAACATTTTGGATTGTGTATTAATAGGATATGTAGAATCCAGACAAAGTTTGATAAATTTGACAAAGTGGATAACAGGTTTATTGAATTGATTACGCATTTCATCAACAATAGAAAGGCTTCCTCAAATCAGGAGAAAATAAATATATGCTTCAATATTAAATCGTTAATGTTTTACCGCTAAGCAGACGTCCCTCGGTGGGAATGAAAGAATAGAATTGTGTGAGTTTTGTATTAAAAAAAAAACAACTTTATTTTAATACATTTATTTATACAGATGTTGCCGACGCAGAAAACACAAAGACATAAACTAAAATATATGAATCTTTTACTATCAATCCTTCTAAAAATTGGATAAGGATTTAGCTTAAATTAGATGCAGTAAAGCTGAGAAAAAATCAAAATAGATTCCGACAAAACAAAAAAAAAATTGAAAAGAAAAGAAAACAGTATAGATCAAAATAACGGCTTTTCTACAAAAGTCACACAATTTTGTTCTTTCATCCCGACAGCGGGACGCCAGCTTAGCAGAAAATTTATTAACGATTTAATATTTAAGCACACACACACATAAACACACACACGTATAAACAAACACATGTCTTTCGTTCAGATCTAAGGAAGTCTATCTAACGATGTCATCAAGTCAATAAAATAGTTTTGCACAACGTCAAATTGATCACATATTTTGAATTGTAAGAACAATTCTTTTTTTGTGATTTTTGCATTAAAAACATTTGAGAATATACACTTTTTCAGATAAAATGCTATTTAACCCATAGCTGCTGGGGAGATGAATCCATATATTTCCCAGGGGCATTTGAACGTAAGTGAATGTAATGAACCCGACTGGAATTAAACTTTCGGGAATCTATCCATTATACTATCTGGACATCCACTTAGAATCGGAAAGCGACAGTTGAAATTTCTGGGAAAAGTCATGAGGAAAGAGGGTTTAGAGAATTTGACACTCAAAGGGCATATTGATAGCATAAAAGGCAGACCTACCTAACGAGTTTGTGTAAATAGATAGAACACGGACTAGCGGGGATATTAAGGCGGCATACATTGTTTAGAGCAACAAAGGATAGGAATTGTGGAGAGCCATCATCCTCCACGTCCTGAAGGGACACGGTGCATAAAATGAGAAAACAAGTAGTTGCGACATGAGAAAAAAAGATTCAATCAAGAGAAATTAAAAATAAATTTTGATTTTGCCAACAAGAAGTGATTACTGCCTTGTAGATCGGATATCGATTGAATAAGCAACTTGGTCGAATTGAGATCGATAGATCAATATTTCCATGTAGCCAAAAGCAGTACATACGTGTGATAGGTTGATAGATCGATAAAAGGATAGAGAGAAACACTTGTCGACATGTGCTTTCACACATGTGACAATGCTTCAGGATTGAGCGAAAGCATGTTTATTGTTATTGGCTAATAAGTTCGTCCACACGAACTCCTACCGTAGTGTGATGGTTAATAAGCGCGTCACGTGAACAAGATGGCCATTGTAGTAAGGTCGATTCCGCCAATATAAACTTGAGTCAAACTAATATAAACTTAGGAAAAAATAACCTATGAGGACATGACATGCCGAGTTTAAATAAATAAATAAAAATAAACAGTTGAATTTATTAAAGTGGATCGTGATAAAATGCGTGTGCGGTGGTGTGATGAATAGCGACTCGGAATGAGAAATCGGGGTTCGAATTCCAGTTGTGTTCGTTACATTAACTTACGCGTAAATACTCTTGGCAAAATTATAAATCCATCTCTTCTCAACACACACGCCAGCTATGGGTAAATAGCAGGATGGACTAGGCTTTATAGCCTTGGTTGGCAACTAATCTAGGAGAAGGAAAAATCTGAATTCAAACCAGGCTGCAGAGAATTGGGCTCCATCAGGATATCTTCTTCAAGGTATACTACTATTGTTATGAGCGTGGTTTCATGTGATGTCCCTTAGACCCTAATAGGTTACGGGAACCGTGATCGTGAATGAATAGCGGGAAAAAAAGGTTGGAACATTCTTCCTGCAAGCAGGAAGAACTATTCTATTTGTTTGTCTGTTTTGTAAATCATTATTATTCGACGTGAGAGTAATTTTAGTTTTTGCCGAGTATCTGCACAGATTCTCTACGACTGCTTGGTGCCGCCATTTGCTGATTTATCTGCTTCTAGTCACTTTCAAACATTAGTTAGGGATTTCTACTTGTCTTTTGTGCATTTTTATTATAACATGCTGATGTTTAGCCTCATCAGGGATCCAATGAGTACAAGAAGTTCTTCCCGTCGTGCCAATGTCATAGGTGTTAAGGTCATTTTCACTTTTCTTTTTCCTTTATGGCCCACAGAAAACCTTTTCTGTCTGACATCAGCATGGTTGATGCTAAACTCTAGGAAAGCAACAGACTTGGCGTCACGTTTTCCTCTAAAGTGAACCGACCATAGTTTGGATGTGCAGATGGTGTAACAGCTCGGATTTGGAAATCAGAGATCCGAGTTCCAATTCCAGGCAGATTTGTTCTATTTACATGCATACAAATATTCGTAGGAACGGTATGACTTCACTTCTTCTCCCCAACTTTGAGTTAAATAATCATTATCGCCAAAACTTCTGACAATCTAAAAATATTTTCTGGTTTTAAGTAACCTGCAAAAGGTTGATAACCCCACAAAAATTATTCTATCAATCAAATGACTCAATACCACTTAAGATTCAGGATTAACACTTTTTATGTGCCATGTTAGGAAAGATAATGAATGCTGAATTTCTACAAGTCCTTTTTTATTGCTTCTCTGGCGAGTCAATTTCCCAGCATTGATAGAGTTCTAAAACTTTTACCCGGCCTTGTGGGTAATGAACTATGTTAAACATTACAGGTTCTTTCCCACATACGAAACGTTACAAGACTCTCACTACTATTTCCAAAGTAATGGTTCAGACGAACTACATCACTGTTCGACAAGTTCATATCTTTACAGTGAGGACTCGCCATACAATGTATACAGGGTTGACTCAATCTCAATCCTTCGAAATTTCAATCGGACGGCTTCTTTCCGGAACAACTTTGTGGAACAAACTCCCTAGAGGATGCTTCTCTGTCTACTAAAATCTTAACTTCTTCTAGTGTCGGGTCAATCGTTATCTACTTTCTACGATTATTATAGATTACTATAAGTTATTCATATGTGAATTATCCCGAACATTTTTCCTATCGTGATAAACGGTTGGACTCTTAATTATTGTCCTTGCATTGAACGTCTTTTGAGACTAATGTTCTCCCCAGACCTTAATTGGGTTTCATATAAACGATCCATTGCTAAAGGGACTGGAAAATGATCGTTTCCGTCGTGTTTCCAGAGAGAACCTGATTCCACTCCCATGCTCTAACAAAAGTCGGATCCGACTAAAAATAAAGTACTGATGCCATTTCAGGGCTGGAGCTACACAATCATCATTTTCTGACCTTTACAGATTTTCTACGTGGTCTTGTGGGTGATCAGTTATTTTCCACACCCTGACCCACAGACGAAATGTTGCAAACTTATAGCAATTTCCACGGTAAATCTTTCGACAAGATACATTCCTTAGTTCCACCAGTTCTGGCCTTCACATCTAAAATCCGCCATGCCCCGTATATTTGGCTAACTCATCCTCATTCTATTCCTATTTCATTGGTACGGAAAAAGTTCCATTTGGACAGCTTCTTCCCAACAATCACTATTTTATGGAACCGACTCCTGAGAGGATGCTTTCCTGGTCGCTACAATCTTAACCTCTCCTAGTGTTGTGTCAACCGTTATCTACTTTCCACCGTCTTTAACTTCCTAACTTGAATGACTCTTGAGTCTAACAGAAGTGTTTTCAGACATTTCTCAGGCAACCTCAGCTGAAATTCGAACTCAGGTCTCTCATTTTGTTTTCTAAAATGTTAACTATCTCGATATCCGGAATTACCGACTCCCCATCATTCTAAGCTTCTTTTTTTCTGACATTTTTGTTTCCACCCAAGACCGGGAAAAAGGTAAAGAAATAATGACAAAGAGAAAAACAACAGAAATTATATATCCTACATATCCTCACATTTTACACTTACTTTTTCTTCTTGGTTCACAAAACAATTTTATTTAGTAACCCTCTACTTTGAGTTGCTCTTGGGCTTTGCATTTGGTAAATTCTTCGTAAAAATTAAATAAAAATAGATACATTCTACTCAATGCAGCCAAACCAAATTTACACACATTGTATAACCGATGCAAAGCTAAACTTTGGCGAAATTATAACTAGCTAAGTAAAAGGTGTGGTAGAGAGGACGGACATTTTTGATAAATTCACATCATTAATTTTAGCTTCAAAATTTTTTATTGATATCCACGTTTTCGTATTGAATTAGTATTTGACAAAATCAAGGTAGGAAAACAACATCCCTCATATGGTGCCCGTTTTTAGTGTTGCATTTCTGAAGATGTTCTTTGAAGTTGGTCTCCACTCTTTGCAGCATTGCTCTGTCGATTTGGGAAACTTCCACACGAATAGATCCCTTCAATGCACGGGGCTTATGTTCATACACGCGTATCTTGAGGTTTCCCCACAAGAAGTAATCACACATGAACAAAGGTGGTCATTTGCCTCAAAAATTGTTTTGATCTGACGTGCAAAGTTAAACCGCTGTGCATAGTACCCCGGTCCCAACTGTTGCCCAATGACCCATTTTTTAGGGGCGGAAATGCAGTTCTTCATGCAAAATAAAACTTACCGAACGATTATTGATGCCAAGTTCTGTAGCATGCCTCCAAGCAGAGTGATTCGGACTGTGCATCGAAGCTTGTCTAACGCGTTCCACATTTTCTGGGGTACGTACCATTCGTGGGGCTACCACCTGTCTGCTATCCATTAGTGTACCTCGTTGTACGAAGTGCATGAAGCCAACATGTGATTGTGTGACGAGTAGAAACTGCCTGATTTCGGTGAAAATTGGATCGGCGACGAAACTCACGCTGAATTGCTGTGACAGATTTGTTATTCTTTATGAAAATGTAGTATGCGAATACACGGTGCTAAATCGCCCACAGCGCCATGGCTTCAACTGAAAAGAAAAAAAAATTGTTGAGACGACACGGAGCGAAAGGTACCCCTGGGACATATGTCTCTCCTCCTGGGGCTGGGTAATAGCCATTTCAAAAAAGTTCGTCTCCTCTGCCTCACCCTGTAAACCTTTAAAACCTAAATGTTTTTAAGAAACACAAGTTTACCAGTCTCTCAACCAAATTTCACTGTGAGCCTAGTTGCTTACAACTTGGTTTGCACGTATAATATAAATAAGAAATTCAAACTCAGGAGCGGCTGGTAGCTCTTGCCAGGCCAGCCAAAGAAAAACATGGAAGAAAGGACTCTCTGCAAACAGTCAGCACATGTATTGTTAGAATTCTTCATCGCTTTAGCATACGTCTATCTCCGACGTCAATAATTAAACCGCTATAAATAAGACTCGAACCTGCTTCGAACTGCACTTTATGTAGATTCTATTTCTTTACGAAATGCAACTGATTTTATTTTTCACTTATGTATCTTTAAATACGTCTTTTTATATGACTTCCACGGAAATGAATCATCCTCATTTCACCCATATTACAAATCTAAGGAGAAGGTTTCACCCATGCAGTTTTTCTCGAAGAGCTGATACTTTGTGCAACAGACTCCCGCGGGGATGCTTCCCGGAACAATAAACTGTTAATCTCTTCAAGTCACGGGACACTCATTATCCATCTTCCTTATCCACATAATCTTCACCTCTTTCCACCTCCTCTTTGATTCCTATCACATAATTCATTCATCAAAACCATTTTCTATTTTAACATTGATCCTATACCTTGAATGGTTTCGAAATCGGAGAGCCGAGTTCGAATTCCAGTTGAAATCGTTATATTCAAATACACGCAAAATACCCTTGAGAAAGGCATGAATCCATTTCCTCCCCAGTAATGGTATTATTCTTACAATCCAAAATTTATTTCTGCTTTAAATAACCTCTAAAAGGTTGATATACCGTAAAAAACAAATCAATCAAAACTTCGAGCAGCCCTCGAATTTTATTGGAAATTTTATACCAGCAAAAAAAAAAGTTTGTTTTTTTTTTTTTTTGGTTTTTCTTGCTTCGTGTTTTTTGTTTTTGTTTGTTGTTTTTTTAATGTTTTGTTTCTTTGTTTCACATAATTTTTAAACTCGTAAAGTCGACAATATATAAAGAAATAGATGAAATTTTTTATATATTAATCCGACGATTACTTAAACATTATTTTTAGTGGAAACCCATATTTGAGTAGACGCTCCGTTTATTTATTAAACAGTATATCTATTTACCGTATTTGACGGCATATAAAACGCACGGATGTATAAGAAGCACCCTAATTTCAGCAGGATAAATCAAGAAAAAAATTAATAATTAGTAAAATTAATCGTAAATGGTACAGCCTAGGCTATATTTATGAGGGATTATTTTGGTTAAACAAACCATGATTACAATTAAACGAAAAATAATAGGAAAAAAAGAACACAAGCTTATAAAAACTTTTATTATATCCAAAAAAAAAAAATCAAGCAATTATTACAATCGAGCAAAACAGTACAATTACCATTAAAATTTTATTCATCTCCAAATCCATAAAATTCGTCGTCTTCGCTATCAAAACCCTGGTAGTTATTTTCAATATTACTATCATCGTCGTTAAATAATGCGCCATCTTCCGTATAATTTTAGTAAAACAATGTCAGTCAGTTATGTGCCATGCGTGATACACGCTTAGGCGATCATGTATCTTTCGATATTTGACTGCCAAGACAGATTTTTCCCGCAGTATGTTGCCATTTCTTTCTGCGATAGACCAGTTGCTATCCAAGGCTATAGAACCTGGTCTGTCCTGTTATTTACCGATAGCTAGGGGGGAGAAGAATGGGATTCATACCTTTCCCAAGGGTATTAGCACGTAAGTGGATGTAAAAAGTGATGAAATTAATATAATGAATATTATCACTTTTAGCCTGCCTTTTAAATAATGACAATAGATATATAAAAGTTACTCTAAAGTCTAAGATAATAGGAGTTGCCAGGTAGCTAATTTCGGCCGACTATCGCGAATTTTAAACCTACATATGGCATATGATGCAGGGGAATTTTAAAAGATATTTTTAGTAAAAAAAAAAAAAAAAAAATTCGCCTTATATGCCATCAAATACGGTATTTTCGTCTAACGGCCTGAATATTCGAGAAATCTTTTTAGGGAAAAATATGCGCTTTGCGGAAGGATCCTAACCGGTATTAGATGTGACCTTCCTCAGACATCTCCAACATGGAATGCGTTGATGTTCAAGCAAAACGCTTAAGTAATAAAATCTGTAGGATCAATAAAAGAAAAATCCATCTTTTTTTAGAAATTGCTTTGTTTATGTTAGAATATGAAACTGAGCAGATTTGTCTATTTTTCCTCTAGCTGGACTGACAGAAATAGCCGCCCTAGTATACGGTGTGTTCAGAAACAAGTTCCCGACCATCTATCTTCTGGTAACTATCTCAGTCTGTTCATATCTATTTATCTCTGCTCATATCTATCTGTCAGTGTCTTCTCGTAACTATCTATCCATCCCAGTCTGTTCTGTCTATATTTCTGAGATGAGGTATTATGTAAATTATTTACATTATTCGGACTATTGTCCTCATCTTTGTCGCCAAATTTATTAGAACGTTTCGGCCGTTGTACGCTCCGGCCTTCTTCAAGGACACGTGGCACAGTGGATAAAGGCGTTGGTTAGATCCAGTGACAGGACCCAAAGAGTGTAAGTTCAATACCCGGTTAAGGCAGTGGAGAACTTTCAGAGGGAAATTAACAGGAGATAACTAACAACTGACATCCATTAAACATGGCATGTGGAACTAGAACAGTCTACCCCAGTGAGCGAAATAAAGGGTTAAGTTCGACATTCCAACCACCTGAAGAAGGCCGGAGCGTACAACGGCCGAAACGTTGTAATAAATATGGCGACAAAGATGAGAACAATAGGCCAGTCTGTTCATATCTATCTATCTATCTATCTATCTATCTATCTATCTATCTATCTATCTATCTATATCTGCTCACATCTATCAGTCTGTGTCTTCTCGTAACTATGTATCTATCCCAGTCTGTTCATATCTATCTATCTATCTATCTATCTATCTGCGTTTTCTCGTAACTATCTATCTATCTCTCAGTCTGCTCTTATCTATCTATCTATCTATCTATCTCTCTCTCTCTCTCTCTCTCTCTCTCTATATATATATATATATATATATATATATATATATATATATATATATATATATATATGCTCGTATCTAACTATCTCTGTTCATCTATATCTATGTTTACTCGTATTATTTTCTTACCTATAAATATATGTGTGTGTGTATGTGTGTATGTGTGCGTGTGTGTGTATGTATGTGTGCGCGTGTGTGTGTGTATGTGTGCGCGTGTGTGTGTATGTCAGCGTGTGCGTGTGTGTGTGTGCGTGTCTTCATAGCTAACTATCTGTTTCATTATATGTGTATCTAACGAGTATGAAAAGATCGATATTGTCAGATTTAGAAGTTATAAAAAGACGAAGATAGATAGATAGATAGATAGATAGATAGATAGATAGAGAGAGAGAGATATGAACAGGTCTGAGATAGATAGATAGATAGATAGATAGATAGATAGATAGATAGATAGATAGATAGATAGATATGAGAAGACTGAGATAGATAGATAGATAGATAGATAGAGAGAGAGAGAGATATGAACACGTCTGAGATAGATAGATAGATAGATAGATAGATAGATAGATAGATAGATAGATAGATAGATAGATAGATAGATATGAGAAGACTGAGATAGATAGATAGATAGATAGATAGAGAGAGAGAGATATGAACAGGACTGAGATAGATAGATAGATAGATAGATAGATAGATAGATAGATAGCTTTCACCAGTTGCCTGTTATATTTTCATATTAGTTTACAAAAATACTTGATATCAGGCCTTTTCTCGCCGCTCAATGACCAAGTCTAACTGAAAGAGTTGTTACAATAATAAATTATTGATAATAATAAATCATAACAAAATTGACATAAAATGTTTTAATTCTATAAAAAGACAAATGATGAAACAATAAATGTTAAATTATTCTGACATCAGCTAAAATATTTTTTAAAATGCAATCATGGAAGCTAAAACGTTTAGCGAAGTTGCCGCTCTCTACGATGAAACAGGCGTTTGTCTCAAAATAGAAAAATAGGACCAGTATATTTTTATCGTCGATGAAGAAACGAGCAAGCTAACAAATGTCGCCGTAAAGGAATAAATCAGTAAATGAATTAATGACAGTCTAAATTGTTTTCTTCTTTTCTAGTTTTAAAATTTACTCGCCTTTTTGTAAACTAAAATGTCCTCCACGACATCGACTAGATGATGAAGTCGACAAAATAACGATTCATATTTCTATTTTTGAAGACAAACGTTGATAAAAAAAAAAGTTGACTAAATCAGACGACAGACTTCTCTTGACGTTGAACTTGGAAGATTTGCTTTTAGTTGAGGCTTCGCCCGTTTCTTACTTATCAACAGAAATAGCCTCGCTTTCTTTAATTTTATTTCCCGAATTAATCCCGCCGTCTTTATTTGAACAAAAAAGGTTTTCCCTTCTATTCTCTGTCTTCCGGTGACATTTGAGATTTAAATAAATTGATACAGTTAGATTGAATGACAGAGAAATAAACTCATCCAATACTATGTCCGACGATAAAGCCTTAGACACACATCATATATATATATATATATATATATATATATATATATATATATATATATATATATATATATATATATGATGGTTATATGTATGCGAGTGCTTACACAAACACACATAAATGAAGATGATTTGTGTTACATCCACATACGTATATAGGATTAACACAAATATAATTTTTTTCTTATAGCCGATAGATCATATATATTCAGCACCCCGACTCCAGAGTTTCGTAGACGAACCTTTTTTTTCACCGTTCGGTCCAGTATCAGCTATTGTGCTGTGTTTGTCAATCTCTCTCTCTCTCTCTATCTCTCTCTCTGTCTCTGTCTATCTCTCTCTCTCTCTCTCTCTCTTTATATATATATATATATATATATATATATATATATAGTACGAAATGGACAAAGTACGAGAATTATTTCAACATATTTTATTGTTATACGTTAGTTATATAAACACAAATATTTAAGTAAATGCTCTGTTTATAATAAACTGTATTAACATTTACCGGCCTGATCGCCCGAGAAATTTTCATAGGAAATGAAGCTGTATCCTACACGGAACCGTCACAAGGCCTGATATGCTATACCAGTTTAGCTACAGAGGAACGTCTTGGTTAGCAAAGTCGATTTTCCTGCTTCTAAACTACAATTTTCTATGATTTCCCTCGAACGTTCATATCTGCTGGAATGTATCTAAACGTAAACAAATGATGTCACACACTACGAAATGGACATGTGCCGAGAATTATTTTAAGATATTTAAATATCTCGGGCGGTTAGGCTGGTAAATGTCGTTAATAATTTTTATTATAAACAGAGCAGTTACTTAAATATCTGTGTCTATATGTGATATATTGTTATACGTTATTTAAACGTATAACAATATAACAATAAAATATCTTTATATATATATATATATATATATATATATATATATATATATATATATATTCGACCCCACTCTGCCTCCACTAATCCAAATAATCAAAAGTTGCTGGATAATACTACATCTCAAACCAGACCTAAAAACATTAGCATATCGTAAACCTAAGAACCTAAAAGAAATCATAGGTGGTAACCACATTTCAGGGGACACCAAAATTCATGATAAAAAAAATAAAAAAAAACAAAAGAAAACTACAGACAAAAGTTCATTTTCTCCATCAAGACATTCATTTCTCTAGTTCACTGATACTAGCAAGCAGAAATTCTTTCTCCTAATGACGGCCATGTTGGCAGAAACTAGTCGAGGAAGCTAAATGAAATGATAATAAAAACGAAGGAATATTAATATACAACTCAATGTGTACGAAGATTTTAATTTTTTAATATTTTTTATTGTTCAATATATATATATATATATATATATATATATATATATATATATATATATATATATATATATATATATATATAGAGAGAGAGAGAGAGAGAGAGAGAGAGAGAGAGAGAGAAAGAGATAGAGAGAGAGGGGAGAGAAGAGAGAGAGGAGTAGTTAGAACGTTCGCTTTCTGATCATGATACTCGGGTTCGAATCCCACCAGGGTCAATTTCTCAAGAAAAAGACTTTCTCATGTTATAGGTCTGGAAGAGTAGATCCCAGAAACTTTAACTAAGGTCTTCTCATCATGGATGCAGTATAAACCGCAGGTGGGCTCTTTGTGTGTGGAACAAACACACGTGAGCCTGAGAAAGCGTCTGCAATAGGGATTGGCTAGCCGCCCTAGTAGACTGGTATCCTCGAATGCGAATGAGCAGCTATCATTAATATTATTATAATTACAGATATATATATATATATATATATATATATATATATATATATATATATATATATATATATATATATATATATATATATATATTAGGTTGGTTGGTCTAAATGCTTGTTCGGTTGATTAAGTAATTTTTCTGCAATGAATACATATATATATATATATATATATATGTGTGTGTGTGTGTGTGTGTGTGAGAGAGAGAGGGAGAGAGAGAGGGAGAGAGAGAGAGAATAACAGCAATTAAGAGATGGTTCCACACTCTTCACAACCTCAAATCTCCCGGTCAGAGACTTTGCTGCCGGGAGGGTAGACATGGGAACAACAGCAATTAATATATGGTTCCACACTCTTCAAAACCTCCAATCTCCCGGTCAGATACTTTGCTGCCGGGAGGGTAGACATCGGAGCAACAACAATTAAGAGATGGTTCCCCACCTCTCAAAACCTCCATTTCATAGGCCTTGCTGCCAAATTTATAAAAAATGAAGATATTTTTAACTCTGTTATTATATAGATGTAAACTTTTTTCAAACTAATTT
>OZ010606.1:77051310-77241310 GCA_963932145.1 Acanthosepion lycidas
CGAGAGAGAGATAGGTAAGTACGAGGGTCTTCTGAAAAGTTATTGGATCGATCAAGAATTTTTTTTTAAATTAGTGTTCTGTCTTCGGGATGAATATTGGGAAGGTTGAAAATTATTCAATACAACCTGAGTGATTTTACACGTATAATTTCTTCATGCGTATTATGTACACGTATAATGTACACATTCACTTCGATAATCTTACATACACGCAGACACGCATAGATAGGGTAGATAGATAGTAATAAATAAAATTAAATGTTTACTTATCATATCACTACTCTCAGTTTCATTGACACTACATCCACTCGTCAGGAGACTTGATTGAAAACTTGTTGAATATTACAATCAAGTCTTCACGCGAGTGGAGATATCTTCACGAAACTCAGAATGGGAATAATATGAGTGAAGATTTCATTTTAGTTATTAATATTAATTCTCTTTCTATTTTGATATTGAACTCTTTGATTACAAAACTGTGTGTCTTAAAAACAGTATCTTCCGGAAATACCGTGCTCGACTGTTTTATAGGTGAAACAATGTTTATTTTTAAATTGTCATATACAAAGATATGCAGATATAGAAAGTGCGGACATAGGAATCAGTACTGGATAGTGACCATCAGTTTCCTACATCCATGATTTTATATCTACAAATGTGCGATCTCCGATATTGATCACTTATCTCCATAGATATAACAAATTTTAGACCATATATTCTCCATTGTCATACATTATATATATATATATATATATATATATATATATATATATATATATATATATATATATATATATATATGCCAGAAATGCGGTTAAGCTCTCTAGGGAAAGGGGGTTTTAAAAGCAGTGGCTCCTACTGCTATTAAGCATTACTCTTCAAGTATGAATTGAGTTCTCCGAGCCGCTGTCGTATTTAGTATAGGAGAAAAACGTTAAAATTCCCCTCATTTCTGCCGTGCGACGACGGCCTAGGGGTAAGATATCTGACTGTCATATATATATATATATATATAGAGAGAGAGAGAGAGAGTGAGAGAGATCTAATTGAAACAAAATGGAAAAGCTTTTTAACGACGCGTTTCACCGACGTTTATTATTGACTTCTTCAGCTTTATAAATTTAACTGCACTATAAAATATTGATGGCTTTTAAAACCTAAATACATATATAGTAATTTGTTTTATTCTTAACTAATTATTAAATAAATAAATGAAGCAGATAGATAGATAGATACTATAAACGTTATTTTAATGAAGAGACGTGTCTGCATGAATATTCCACGTTTTTCAAACAGAATAAACAAATAAATATTTTGAATTAAATCATATTCAATTAAATCATAAATCATATTAAAATAAATCATATTCAAAATAATCTCTTGCTGATAATCATTGCTTAATTTAACTGAAACTACTATTAATCACCTTTAATTATATTATAAATCACTGGACTAGTTTTGTTTTTAAAACAAGATAAATTTAGCCTTTTTTTTAAATTACCATTTGAAATATATGTCTATTTAAAAAGAAATAATTAACGTACGATTTATTTTTTTCAAGTCAATAAACTTATAAATTTAGTTATCTCCCTTGAACCATTTTACTTCGATTATCTCCCTTACATCAATTTTTTTTTTTAATTTTCGTAAGTTTAGTTTTAGTTTCACCTGGTACACAGCTAAAGTAGTGCGCCATCTTACCTGCACTTGGCTGGCTCGCTGCTAGCTGGATGGATGTAATTACTTCTTTACGGTAGTTATTCATTTTTAGATTATAATAAACAAAGAAAATAATTTTGCAAATATTGTAATTACATTGATTGATATACACTAGTCCTCCTGTGTTAATATTATTGTAATGTAGATGTATTTAAGGTTGTTTCGGTGCTCGTTTGAATTCAGCTACTTTTAATCATATGCTGCCTTTTTTATTCTTTTTTCTGACAAAACTGAAAATGAATATACATAGAATAATTTGTGTGGAATCAATTATTTTATCTTATTGATGTCTAAATGCAAAAGAAATTTCAAATTTCAATCTACCATGAAGCTTTGTAGTGAGTCCCATTTAAAATAGAAATAAAATATGAATATCTATATGTAAGCAAAAACCAAGAATTCAAATTGAAATAAAGCATTTTCTGTTTCCTTTAAAATCCTTCTTTCTCTTTTTCTCCCCCCCACCTCTCTCTCTGTCTCTCTCTCTCTCTCTCTCTCTCTGTCTGTCTGTCTCTCTCTCTCTCTCTCTCTCTCTATATATATATATATATATATATATATATATATATATATATATTAAGAAATGGACAAAGTCCGACAATTTATTTATTAAAGACATTTTTTATGTTTAACGTTCTTTTTATAGATACAAGTATTTAAGTAAATGATCTGCTTATAAACTTCAATAAATTCGACCTTGCCAACCGAACGCTTATTTGTGGCCGAATCGGTTAGGCACGCCCGGATAAATGGCAGGTTCGAATCCTGTCAAAGGACGAATATTTTCTATGAAAATTTCTCGGACATTCAGGCCGGTAAATGTTATTTAATACTGTTTATTATAAACAGAGCATTTACTTAAATACTTGTATCTATAAAAAGAACGTTAAACATAAAAAATGTCTTTAATAAATATATATATATATATATATCACTACCCCAACTTACGCACACACATCCTCCCACCATCCACCTTCAATCATCAAGCATATACCCATATCAATCAGCCGCAGGCTATCTGAAAACTCAACAGACATACACATTTTCAATAACAAGAAAATGACATATGACGAAGCACTAAAAAAAGTAGATACACACAACAACTACAATACACAACTCCACAACCGAAATCCAAAAAGAGAAAAAGAAAGCAGCGTGAAACCCAGGGTAACAAAGTCACACCAATACAACTAAATATGTCAGCTCTATCACTGATATTGAGCGCTTTCCAATAAGTACCTCGCATATATAATATATAAATAATATATATAAAAAATTGCATATATATATATATATATATATATATATATATATGAAGAAATATACTCTTAAGGCGTGCTATATTTATAGGATAAAGTGCTCAATATCAGAGATAGAGCGTGTGTAAATATAAAAGTGAACATTGAAATCAACACTTAGAGGCGACAAGCTGTTTCATGCTAGACGCAATCGTAAGGCCACGAGTGTTGTTTTTTTTTCTCGGCTATTTATATATACGTGTCAGTGGTGCATTGTGGGTAGGCTATTTTGGCGGTTATTATGCCGAAAGTCGTTTTTTTGTTTATTTATTTGGGTCAAATTATTTTGTTTGTTTTTTTGTTTTTTTTTTTTTATTTCTTATTTATTTATTTTAATCGCTGTTTTATTAGCGTAGTAAAAATTTGTTTGTATCGCTTATTTAAAAACATCTTTCACAAATAGTAAATACGTGAACAGCACAATACTTTCTAAGTATATATGGGAAATTAAAAACAAAACGAACATCACACCAAAAATGTCTTGGAAAGTAAGGAAAAGATCATCAGCCTACAACAACCAATCCAAAACTTTGCATGGAGGAAAAAATAGCTATCATTACCTTCCCAGACCAAAATAAATTATTTGATAAATCATCCGAGTTCATCTCAAAATGCTGACATGAAAACAAATTTTTACTACGTTATTCAAAAATCGAAAACTGAAAACTGAAAAAATAATAAATAAATAAACAAAACAACAAAATGACAATAAAATACAGAATAAATTAACCCAAACAAATTACCAAAATACACTTGGTAGAATAGACGAAATAGAATAAAATAAATAAAAAAACAAGATCAATGAAGCCAAATAAATAAAGCAAATAATAAACAAATTAACAATGGAGGCATAATGTTGCCATCACTAGTAATCACTCCAAACACCATGATACTGACTGGATATATCATTCAACTCTTTCCGAATCCTCTGCACTGTCCTCTGGTTGACACCCAAACACTCTGAAATGTTCGTATTGTAGCTTCCGGTGCGAATGCCAAGCAGTACAGCATGCCTTTCCCAAATTTCTAGTGGAGTGAATTGCGTCGTGGTGCTCTTTTCCTCACAGACGGTGCCCAACTGACCCTTCTATACTATGCAGTCTGTGACACTATAAAGTTTCGCTGGTTGTAGTTGAAAAGGTTAATGAAAACACTATTGTGACACTGGTAGTATGAGAAGGATTAAAAGGATTCATATGAAAAACACGATTAGGATTTGGAGAATTGGAAGGGTTTAAAAACGTTAAGGTGAAAACAGGAATTAAAATATGGAGCTAGGAAAAATAGAGAAATGTCCCTCCCTTTCTGATAATCAGAAACGCAGAATGGAATGTCGGGTCCAAAATATGATTTCAGAAATGTGGATTCCTTGTCGACCGAGAAGCAGTGGAATTGTTATGATTCGCAAGGCCGATAATGTAAACAGTCTAAAATATGACCTGATGAATGAAGAATGTAGGTTGCTTGTCAGCCGAAAAACAAATAGAATTGTTATAAATAAAATCGCAGACTGAATCTGAAATAGGGTTTTGTAAATATGGGCAAACATTTTTGATCGGTCATATTGAAAAGTCGACAACAAAGAATATTCCTTGAGGCCAAGGACGTAGGAAAGAATTTATAAACACAAGTTTGTTGTCGAAGAATTTATTGTTTTGAATAAGTGGCCGGCTGCGACCCGCTTTGTTTGTCGGTATCGGTCCTCCAAAATTGGAGAGATAATTAATGGATTCATATAAATATTAATGAATCTTGAGATGCAGTAGGAGTCGGCCGAAATACATATAAGCGGGCGCTTAAGCGACCTAAACCCAGAAGCCACGAGAAGCCAGCGGAAGACATCAGAGGCTGACAGAGGCCGGAAGAGGTCGCGTGATCTGTTACATAAGAGTAAGACATATGACAGCAAGAGGGGGCCAAGGGAAAACATCGAGTAACCTACCTAATGATTAGTACAGTAGGGATTGGTTGATAGCAAGGAGACAAATGTTGTTCCGAGCGAAAAACGATAGGAAGTTGTGGAGAGCCATGATCAATCTCGTTAACGAATTTATGAAAAGAAGTTGCACAGTTGGGATTGGTGAATAGCAAGGAAACAAATGTTGCTTAGAACTACAAAAAATAGGAAGTTGTGAAGAGCCATGATCAACCAACTTAATGATTTTATGTAAACAGATAGCACAGGAGTGATTAGTGAATAACAAGGAGACAAATGTTGCTTAGAGCTACAAAAAATAGGAAGTTGTGGAGAGCTATGATCAATCTAGCTAACGATTTTATGTAGGGATAGCACAATAGGGATTGGTGGATAGCAAAGGAGACAAAGTTGCTTACAGCTACAATAGATAGAAAGTTGTGGAGAGCCTTTCTCTACTTAACGATTTTATGTAAAGATATAGTACAATAGGGATTGGTGGAGAGCAAAGAGACCAATGTTGATTAGAGTTACAAACGATAGGAAGTTGGGGAGAGCCATGATCAACCTATATATGACCTTGTACTTTAAGCATGAGAAATATCTGGGCAGTTGAGCCCTCCTCATTTTAGTGATTGGCGTAAAGCAATCTTCTGAACTTTTAACATTAAGTCTTTTATCGTAATAACTTCCGAATATATTCGGGACATTCCGTTCCTTTTATTACAGTGTAACCAATCAAATTCGAACACCGTTTCCGGCTTTTCAAGTTGAAAGCGGCAGACGAAGACATAAATGGTTTTTATTTGCAGTTTTGTTTATTTTAGAAGAAACCTTTCCAAGAAAAATCAAGTAAGTTTTCATTTTTTTTTTTTTTTATTAATTCTACGATTCACTGCCAAAGTTTTCAGTTATGAAAATGCTGCCATTGCCAAATCTTAGAAATTAAGACATGTTTTTTTTTATTACATAATTTGGGATTAAGAAATGTCTTTACTCTTTATTATCTGTGTTCTGGTCTTGCGAACGGTGGAGACTTTTTTATTATTATTCTTCATTGTGTGAGCATGGAAATTAAAAATTCAGTGACTCTCTAATTCAGTCCACTTTCTTGTGGAACTTTTTCAAAATGCCATTTGGTTAGGAAGCAGTTTGATATGGCTTAAAAGATTGTTCCTTGGAAATTGTATTCAGTCTGATTTTTACATAAAAATTATTAACTATATTTTCTAAAATAATTTAATTCATTTGTGAATAAGTACTGAAATTTTCGTTAAAATTCAGCAATTATTTGATGTGTTTTTTTTTTTTTTCTTTTTTTTACTGCAAAAAGACGCTAAAATTTCTTAATCTTTGGTCTATCTGCTGACGCAAAAAAAAAAAAAAAAAGATTTTTAGTCAAATTTCCGAAAAATTTAATAAAATAATCAAAAAATACTTTGATCTTTCCTTTTAAATAATAACATAAACATTTTGATTTTTGACAATAAAACTACGTTTGGCGTTATTACACTTTCGTACTCCTCTTTGGTTAGAGTTTTATAAACATTGATTTTGTTTCTCGAGATTTATATTTTAATTTTTAAATAATATATAATTAACAATAACAAACGGAACTGTTTCCAGACTAACGTGCCTAGGGCAACCGATTTCTGGATGACGAGAAGCAACGTGGAGTACAGAAGTTTAACTTGCTCTTTTTTTCAGCGAATTATTGGAGGTAACTATAGTTTGTTGAAATGATGCCCGAAAATGAAAATTATTGTAAATATGAGTAAAATATTGCTTTATTTAATAATTGCTTAATTTTGTTAAATTTCATTTTTGACTTACGTTATGCAAAAAAGATTAAATTTTTATAAATTTAATGTTTCTAACTTGTTTAATCTTTCCGATTTTACCAATCATAAGTATTTTTAATAACTAAAGAATTTATCAATAATTATTACGCGTTGTAATTTTAAGTGTTTTTTTTTTTTTTTTTTTTTTTTTTTTTTTTTACGTGAAGGTGGGAATTTAAAATGTATGGAGGGTCCGTTACACAAAAAATGTCCTGTTCATGAACGATCATAATTTGACAATATGACTATTAAGACGTTTTTTTTTTTCTTTCTTTTTTTTTGGTGGGGGGGTTTATTGGTTTACTTAATTTATGCCTATTTGGGCATGCATATTATGATGTGAGAAAATGTTTTCTTCGGCTACCACTTGCAACAAATACGGTTTTATTTTACTATTACATCCGTTTCTCACAACTATTTTATGTTGAGCCTAAGACAAAGAAAAGACGTTAATGTGGCGATAGTATAAAAAAAAAAGTCCGTGAACCGCCCCCCCCCCCATTTGAAAGATTGGCTGCATTTTTCTTTTACTGCGTTTCTTTACATTTGTGCCCCATTAGACTTACTTACTTTAGTAATTTAGTCTAAATCTGTAGAGATCATTCCGGAATAGATAAAAAAAAAAAAAAAAAAAAATCAGCATATTTCATGTTTGCTTAACTTATTTAAAAAAAAATATTAACCAGACCCTGTTCTGTTATCAACTTGCTTAAACCTGCTAGGTATTGTCACTCGTTACTTTCTCTTGTCCTTCTTTCCCTCTATTCGCCCTGTGAGTATCAGACTTTCCAAGCCTTCCTTTCTCATCACGTGTCCCAGAAATTTCAGCTGCCTCTTTCTGATGTTAAGTATAAGCTTCATCCTTGTTTGCATCTTCTCCAAAACTTCATCGTTGATCACATGTTCGGTTCATGGCATCCTTAGCATACTTCTGTAGAACCATACCTCTGTTGGATCGAGTCTCTTCTTCATCTTTGAGGAGACTGTCCAACATTCGCTACCGTAAAGGAGGACTGATATCACGTAACACGTAGCAGTTTTTTTTTATCATCCCCCCAAAGCAAGGCGATAATGCCACTAGGACGCAAAGGGTTACTGAGAATGAAAGAATGAGAAGAATTTAGTGGGGAGAAGGGGCAATAAAAGATTAGTATTCAGGAAGACAGAAGACGGCGATTGACATTACATTTAAAGTTTTGACGATTGCAGGCGGCAAGGAAGCAAGAAATTGGATGGGGTTGCCCAGACGGTTATGGGAAAATATGTGAACAGAATATGAGGCATGATAAAGAAAACTCTGGTAGTTAATTCGGTATCTGGAATTTGTAAATTGTGAGGTTACAATAGATTATATTTTTTCTACAAGCCTTGCTTGCATTTTTTTTTTTTTTTTTTTTTTTTTTTTTCTGAGACTGTCCAGTTGAAGTAGTAACTACCTGATATTATATCCACTAAATCTTGTTTTTCCAAAAGGTTAATGATATTTCCAGAAAGAACTTTCTGGAATTTAAATCTCTTTTGAATGTGGTTCCCCCACCCCTAACCATGTAGAATCGTAGGCGCTATTAGACTTTCGCACCCAACCCCGTTGTTTAAGGTTAGGGTTTTACAAACATTGATTTTGTTTATCGAGATTTCTATATTAATTTAAATAATATAATTAACAATAACAAACGGAACTGTTTCCAGACTAACGTGCCTAGGGCAACCGATTTCTGGATGACGAGAAAGAACGGGGGCGGGGAGAAGCGAAAATGTAAGAGCACCGAATCGAGTAAATGAAGAAAATAGAATCGATGACCTGAGCTCAAAAAGTTTGCTGCGTCCATTTTCACACCAATGACGAGTCAATGTACAGGGTGGTCTGAAAGTCTTGTCATCCCTACGAAAAAGTAGTTAGAACAATATGTAATACGGTAATACAAAGCACATGTACTGGATTCAGTTTATTTACTTCCATTGATGCTGTCACACATCGAAAAGGTCTGTAGGAGTTTGTGTCAGCCATCTGAAATACAAAATTATCTAGTGGTGACAAGACTTTCGGACCACCCTATAATATCTACAATATTATTATTTCTTACAGTACTTGCTAATACTTGACACAGCCTTTTTTGTTATTCCGGGAAAATTCATACATATATATATATATATATATATATATATATATATGGTTGGTGCAAAAATAATGTCGTTTTCTCACATAGTAACATATGTGAGAAAACGACATTATTTTTGCACCAACCTAATATGTATTTATTTGTTCATATTGTCACTGATATCTTAACCAATAATGCTTGGGAATTTTTTCTAACAGTTTTTTTTACTCCTTTCAATTCACCGCCTGGTCATTTCCACGTACTAAACATATAAAGGAAGTTAAATGCTAATTTCTAATGTCCTGTGTCATATCTGACAAGATACCAAAAAGTAATAAGAATAATAGAACAATATGTAATACAAAGCACATGTACTGGATTCAGTTCATTCATTTTCATTGATGCTGTCACACATCGAAATGGTTTGTATGAACACCGTGATTTTCGTAGTACAAAATGATGCGGCGCCATGTCCTGTGTGATATTTTACGAAGCTGCGCTTGATTGTTGCAAAGGCTGTCCTCCTGTATTCTGGTATCGTTCACGTGAGCCCCTCTCCTTAATAATGTCCCACGGGACGCTGAAATAGAAAATTATATTATGTAGGGGTGACAAGACTTTCGGACAATCCTGTAGACTGGGTTTTCTACTTATGGTTAACATTGATTCAGATTACATTGAATTCAAAGCCTTGGAAAAGACAACGGAAAACAACTCCACTGTGGACTAATGACAATTCAGACGAGTGCCATGTCCCTCCAGGACGTGGATGATCATGGCTCTTCACAACTTCCTGTCTTTTGTAGTTCTTAGTAAGTTTTGCCTTTTTTTTTTTTTTTTTTTTTTTTTTTTAACCATTTCTCCTAAGTCTTGTTGTGCCAACCATTTTCGCAAACTTATTTGCTTTTCTCTCTGTCTTGCCTTCAATAAAAGTTTTTTTTATTTTATTTTATTTTTTTATTGTTCCTTAATAGTAGAGAGGTTCCCGGTTTTTTTGTTTTTTTTTTTTTTTTTTTTTAGCAGGAGTAGAAATATCTCCTTTGTTTTTCGGATCTTCTACAGTCTGTCTCTTCTTTCCCTTTCACTTCTAGCAGTCCCTTGCATCTTAGTGGCACTATCGTCTTGCTTGGGGTGAATTGATAAAAATTTATTCATAAACTCCTGAAACTGACATATCATACTGTATATATTAACCTAAATATTTTCCATGTTGTTGTGTTGCTAGGTATATGCTTATTTGTGTCAAATAAGAACGAACAGACAATTCGAACCTTTTGTACATTTTATTTAGTACTGGATGACCACTGATTACCGGTAGATCGATAGTACGATATGTGAAATCCTTTTTTCGTCTCTGATGTCCTAGAGGTGGTTCTAATCAAGGGGCATAACTTGGTTCCCATTTAGTGAAGGAGTTTCCTCGCTTGTTATAATGTCTGTCTTAACATATCATTTTTAATATATTTTTTCTCTGAAATTTGAATTCTCTTTTTTATGCGATTTAACAAGTTTTTTTTGTTTTTTTTCTTTGTCGTGGGCGTCAATCACGAGAAAATATGTAGATTATTCATATCTTCACGCGAATTTAATTATTCATATCTTCACGCGAATTTAATTATTCATATCTTCACGCGAATTTAATTATTCATATCTTCACGCGAATTTAATTATTCATATCTTCACGCGAATTTAATTATTCATATCTTCACGCGAATTTAATTATTCATATCTTCACGCGAATTTAATTATTCATATCTTCACGCGAATTTAATTATTCATATCTTCACGCGAATTTAATTATTCATATCTTCACGCGAATTTAATTATTCATATCTTCACGCGAATTTAATTATTCATATCTTCACGCGAATTTAATTATTCATATCTTCACGCGAATTTAATTATTCATATCTTCACGCGAATTTAATTATTCATATCTTCACGCGAATTTAATTATTCATATCTTCACGCGAATTTAATTATTCATATCTTCACGCGAATTTAATTATTCATATCTTCACGCGAATTTAATTATTCATATCTTCACGCGAATTTAATTATTCATATCTTCACGCGAATTTAATTATTCATATCTTCACGCGAATTTAATTATTCATATCTTCACGCGAATTTAATTATTCATATCTTCACGCGAATTTAATTATTCATATCTTCACGCGAATTTAATTATTCATATCTTCACGCGAATTTAATTATTCATATCTTCACGCGAATTTAATTATTCATATCTTCACGCGAATTTAATTATTCATATCTTCACGCGAATTTACCATTTAACCATTTGTTAAATGCAGCTCGGGTATGAGTAAGTTTCTTCAAACTTTTCTTAGGTTTTTTTATCAGAGGCTTTAAATCTGCTATGGCTCATAGACACTGTGCTTTTGATCAACCTGTCTATATTTCTGAGATGAGGCGTTATTTACATTATTCGGAATATTGTCATCATCTTTGTCGCCATATTTATTACAACGTTTCGGTCGTTGTACGCTCCGGCCTTCTTCAGGTGGTTGGAATGTCGAACTCAGATCTAGTTCTATGTCTAATGAATGTCAATTATCTCCTGTTAATTCCCCTCTCAAGTTCTCCATTGCCTTCAGGTATTGAACTCACACTCTTTAGGTCCTGTCACTGGATCTAGCTAACGCCTTTATCCACTGTGCCCTTGAGAACATCTGTGTATGAATTTCTGGGTATTATAAACCTAATGTCTTCAGCATCATATTTTTTTACCAGTGCTCATATTGCAATTTTTGTTGTTATTTGCTTTTCTCGGGCACGCCTTATTACAGGAGTTAGAGGAGATAACTGATAACTGCAGTGTAACAGTTTAGTGACAAAAGTTGTCTGCCTTTGACTATATATTAGGACTTAGGTTGGTGCAAAAATAATGACGTAATAATGTCGTTTTTTGACGTTAAAAAATGTCAAAAAACGACATTATTACGTCATTATTTTTGCACCAACCTAATACTTTTGTGTGTCAAAGATTGAATAAAATATCTTACGAAAATGCTGGAAGTTCGTTCTGTAGTTAAGAGCTAAACTTGGTGAATAATAAATTCCAGTGTAAGAAATATTCTGTGGATTCTGTTGAAGATAAATTCTATGATTTGAGAATTTTCAATATGTGATAAATAAATCCAGAAATGGTGAGTGAGTGAATTGGATAGTGACTTGAAGTTTGTTTTGTGTTGAAGTAATTCTAACTTCATTGAGTAGTTTGCTAGTTGTTAGTCGTGCGAAAATCTCACTGAAGAAAACTTGCAAGTGCTCTCCATTTATTTTTTTTTTTTTTTTTTTTTTTTTAATCACAGGACACATTTAAAGATTTTAGTTAGCGGTAACCCGAGTCTGAACACTATTGTGTAGGCGTTGTTGCAACTTTGATATATTGATCAATCAAACGATGAATAATGTAAGATTTAAGCTTGGAGCCTGGATCACATTTAGGTTGTACAACATTTGTCGTTAGCATATGTAAATATACAGTAAATGTACTTGCATATTTATTATCCAATGAAAATTAGAATGAATAATTAGTTAATGGGTCATTGGTGTATAGAAGTTAAACTCTAATAGCATCAAAAAGAAAACGCAGGCGAAATGAATTTATGCATTTCACATTCATTTGTGTGTGTGTGTGTGTGTGTGTGTGTGTGTATTTATAATTCGCTTAAAAAAAAAGTCAGCTATTCAAATAAGTTTTAGGCACAATGACACAAGTTTAAATCGAACTCATTACAGTTCTACCTGCTTTGTAGTAACACCATTTATAATAGTTCGAGCGTGGGTTACCCCACTAGATTTTTTTTACTGAAAAAAACTGTCGCTGGTAGACGTTCTTTAGGCCTATAAATAAGGAATTATATTCTCAGTAATTCTCGATCCTCTTTCACAACTCAGGTTATAAGATGTAGTCACACGTTGGAGAGTGGGGGAGATGTCCCCACTGTGACGCATTCACTTTAGTTACAATGTATTACTATTCCCTCAGACTTTTTGTACACACACTTTGACTTATCTATCACGTTGACCTACACACATTCTCTATTTTGAATGTTTTCTTCTTGTCATTATATACTTTTGTTAAAACATACATTGTTCTTTGTTTTATATACTATTTTGTGTTATTCATTTATTATTCGGACTCACATTCGATTCTACAATTTTTGTAACAGGAAAAATATACCAGGATGCACGTGTTTTCAACAGAAACACAACAGGCATTCCTGCAACACAAGTTCCGAATTGAAAAATTGATTTATTTAACTAATAAACTTCTAGAAGATATAAAAAAAAAACACATATTGGCTAGTTTATATTGAGAATTATATATCAAATTGAAAATTAATTTTCGTTATTCAGTTTACAAAA
The DNA here is from genome assembly GCA_963932145.1 of Acanthosepion lycidas. Taxonomy (NCBI): domain Eukaryota; kingdom Metazoa; phylum Mollusca; class Cephalopoda; order Sepiida; family Sepiidae; genus Acanthosepion; species Acanthosepion lycidas. The sequence continues at coordinate 77,064,578 of OZ010606.1, forward strand.
TTTTATTATTTACCATTTGCTATCAAATCGGAGTTGTTTTTTGGGGTTTTTTTTTGTTTTTTTTTGTTGAATAAAAAATCCAACTTCGAATTGATCGCATTTTATTTATTTTTAGTAGTTTTTATTTTATGTTTGAATTAACTGATTGTTTTCCAGTTATTTTAGATAGAGGTTTATTATTTCTTGCATTTAATCAGGAAAACCCTTTTTCAATCAAATTAAGATTTACCTTCGCGCTTTTTATTAAGATCAGCAGATGTTGATGTAGTTACCTCCCTTATACTAATGTGATACATTGTTATCTCCCTTAGATCAATGTGCTATTCAATTATGAATTATTTACACCTTTTTTTATTTTATTTCACTATTTTTTTTTTCTTTTTAAACTAGTCGTCTTTGATATGTTTCAGGACGTGAGCGATCATGGCTCTCCACGATTTTCTGTCCTTCATAGTTCTTAGTAAATTTTATCATCTTACTATATATCCTAATAATTCGTCTGCCAACCATTTGCACAACCTCGTTAGATAGGATATGCATTGTTTCCTCCGTCCCTCTTAGTCTTACCTGTCCTGTGAGTATCAAATTTTCTAAGCTCTCTTTCCTTATTATGTACCACAGAAATTTCAACTACCTCTTTCTGATGTTAAATATAAGTGTCCTTTTTGTTTCCATTTTCTCTAAAACTTCACTGTTATTCACATGTTCAGTCCATTATATTCTCATCATCCTTCTGCAGAACCACATTTCTGTTGCCTTAATACTCTTCTTCATCTTTGAGGAGATTATTCAACATTCACTGTCATATAAGAGGACTGATATTACAAAATATTTCAGTACTCTCTTCTGTCCTTCAAATGAAGTTTTCCTGTTTTTTAATACTATGCTTAGATTTTGGAAGGCACCTTTTGCTATCCCAATGTACATTTGGACTTCAGTGTTGTACTTTCTGATATTAAAATTTTTAAATTTAAAAATTTGTAATTTCTTCATTTTGGTATCTCCAATTCGTAATTCACACACCAGGCTCTTCTTTTCGCTGACAACCAGATATTCTATCAGTATCTCTCTATATTTCTGAGATGAGGTATTATGTACATTATTTACATTATTCGGACTATTGTCCTCATCTTTGTCGCCATATTTATTACAATGTTTCGGCCTTTCAGTATCTGTCTATATTTCTGAGATGAGGTATTATGTACACTATTTACATTATTCGGACTATTGTCCTCAGCTTTGTTGCCATATTTATCACAGCATTTCAGCCGTTGTACACTCCGGCCTTCTTCAAGTGGACCCTTTTTGGTTCACTGGGGTAGACTGTTCTAGTTCCACGTACCATGTTTAATGGATGTCAGTTATCAGTTATCTCCTATTAATTCCCCTCTGCAAGTTTTCCACTGCCTTAAATGAGTATTGAACTCACACTCTTTGGTTCCTGTCACTGGATCTAACACCTTTATCCACTATGCCACGTGTCTTTGAGGACATGTGGCATAGTGGATAAAGGAGTTGGTTCAGTTCAACATTCCAACCACTTGAAGAAGGCCGGAGAGTACAACGGCCGAAACGTTGTAACAAATATGACAACAAAGATGAGGACAATAGTCTGAATAATGTAAATAGCATACATTCTATCTTCTTACAATTGATGTTTAGTCTTTTCTTCTTGCTTTCCTTCAATACTTTCTGTAGAAGTTACTGTAGTTTCTTTTCTGAGTCTACCATCATTGTGTCATCTGCATATCTTATAATGTTAAGATTCTGGCCACCAATAATGAATTCTAGTAGTTCTTCCAATTGTTGCAGAAACACTTCACTATATAGGTTGAATGAGAAGACATGACCTTGTCTTACACCCCTTTCTACTTTTTGTATAATGACTGAATTTATTTTCTGTTTGCTACCAGTTTGTTATGAATTATTACAATGTCCTTCCCAAATATATAAAGCTTACCTAGCAGTTCAAATAGTTCTTTGTGACATACACTTTTGCATAATCTATAAAATAAGTAAACATCTGTTGTGAAAATGAAATAAAATCAATAAATAAAATAATAAAAAATTACCATAATTCCCCATGTATAATACGCATTTTTTCTAAAAAAAAAAAAATAAGTAAAATTAGAGGTCTGCATTACAGAGCTACAAAAAATCTTTAAAAATTGCCATTTGATAGGTCGATTACAGTTGCGAAATCACTACTCGCCACAAACGTATGACAATTTGACACTAACATTCGGTGATTGCCACCCCATAAGGATGTCAAATACAATCATAGGTACCTAAGAATACTTATAAATGTAAAATAAAATAAGAATTATCATAAAACTAAATTAGAATATTATTCTATGTTTAAAACCATTTTTTGTAAGAAAACTACATAAAGTAGATTTATTGAACATAAACAGGTTAATGACTCGGTGCTGTAGGCACAATATAGGTATTTCCGTTTCCTTTTAGAATCGTGTTGAGCGGAAATTTTGATATCTTCAATTACAGCTTGAATAAGAGTAGGAAACACTGGCTGTAATGAAATTGGTGAGGGTACAATTTATAGGGTTTTATTAATAAACAAGGGGTGCGTATTATGCATGAGTAGAAGCATTTCCCCCCACACTTTCAGCACCATTTCTCCTAAGTCTTGTTCTGCCAACCATTTCCGCAAACTTATTCTTTGCTTTTCTCTGTCTCTCTTGCCTTCAATAAAAGGGTTTTCTTTTTTACTGTTCCTTAATAGGAGTAGAGAGTTTCACCTATCGTTCGGTTTACACTCCTTCCCGTTTTTTTTTTTTTTTTGTTTTTTTTTTTGTTTGTTTTTTTTGTTTTTTAGCAGTAGAAATTTCTCCTTTGTTTTTCAGACCTTCTACAGTCTCTCTTCTTTCCCTTGCATCTTAGTGGCACTATCATCTTGCTTGGGGTGAATTGATAAAAAAAATTACTCAGTCTCCTGAAACTCACATATCTTACTGTATATATTAACCTAAATATTTTCTATGTTGTTGTGTTTATGGGTGCATATTATGGATAAAGGCATATTATACATGGGGGAATTACAGTAAACATTTTATAATTATATATATATGTGTGCGCAATGACCAAGTGGTTAGAATGTTCTTTTCCTGGCCATGAGTCCCTGGTTTGACTATTATTCTAGTTGATTTATCAGAGGTGGCTTCTTGATCATATTGGCCCTTGGAGGTGACCCCAGCATGTGGCACCTTTGGAAAGTGCCTGAAAACCACACCCACGGGTTGACCCAAGCCTTGTGAGTGAAATTGGGTAGATGCAACCATTCAGAAGTTGTCAATGGTTGAGTTCACACAAACTTACTGGCCTTGTTCAAAAACTTGATCATGACAGAACTATGCACTCTTTCTCAGAAACTGTAACTAAGGTTCACTCAGCATACTTGCAGTATAAACTACAGGTGGACTGTGTGGGTTGAATGGGCATTTGTAATTGGGATTTGCTAGCTACCCTGGCAGATAATGTACTTAGAAACAAGTAGCCAGCCATTTTACATATATAATGTGATTTTCTAAGCATAATTTAGATGTGGCAAAAGGCCAAAAATATGGGGGTGGCAGAAAGACGTCCCACATATACCTCCCAGAAATATCTCCTACATAATGATGACATTAGCTAAATGAAGGCTCCATTTCCACTAATGTCTTACCATTATGTGGGAAATATTGCTGTTTATTTATTTTTTTTTTTCCCGTCCTGGGTAAGACAATAAAATACATCCAACAGCAAGGCCTCTGATCAGGAGGTTTTGAGGAGCATAGAACCACCTCTTAATTGCTGGTGTTCCCTGACCTGGGGTGGTAGCACTTGTAAGGGTCCAACTATGAGCAAATTGTTAACCTGCAAACTGGAGTCAAAATACTATGAAAATGTAAAAATAGGTTTTGAACCCAGCAATACATTTTTGTAAAAAAATTACCAGCAATACATTATTAAAAAAAAAATATTACCAGCAATACATTTTTGAGGAAAGAAAAAAAATTTTCTCAGCAATGGAATAAAATTTTGAGGAAAAGAAAATATTGCCAGCAATACATTTTCTTTTCTTCTTCAAAAACAGCCTCCTTATGTAGATTCATATTTCTATTGCCACAATTCTTCATCTTTGAGGTGATCGTCTAGTATTCAACCATGACAATGGATAATGTCAAGGAATTAAAAAAACTTTTACAAGAGAGAATGCAAAAAATAGATATCACAATTCCATTAGTTACATAGTTTAATTTCGTAATCCATGCTATTTTTATCATTAATTTTAGTAGTTGCATTTTTTTTTTTTGTCTTTACCCAGATTTATTTTTTTATCTGGTTTTGATAGTGTCTTTCACAAAAATCTGTAATTTCCAGCAGCAAAATCTGGCAGCAAGGTGCGGGGGGGGGGTTGCAGCTATTCCTATGGACTGGACAAGAAGTTCAAATTCTATCAGTAATTCTTGCATTATTTCTTGGCCACTAACAATCCCTTTCTATATGATTTACAATACATGCCACAGATTGCTGAAAGTTGCTTGAATAAATTTTAGCTAAAACTTGCCCAATTCAATCAAGACCAAAATTTACTAACAATTCTTGTGAGAAAGACAGGAAATAAAATCTACTGATAATCGTTAAAGAGAATATAATTTCTGACATGTTGGTTGAGCAAATCATTGTTGCAATATCACAGGTTATATAAACAAATAATTAATATTAAAGAAAAAAATATCATTTTCCAATTTTATTCAATAATTTTCTGCAAATTTATTATTTAAATGAAATCTACATCTTCAGTTTGATTTATCCAATGAATTTAACATGTTGACCTTGGGATAACAAGGCACCATCTTGATTGGTAATGTCCACATTGAGAAAGGCCAAAGTTTTTCCAACTTTGACGAGTTTAGCTTCAATGTTAATGTCTTCTCCAACTTTGGCTGCCTTCATATACCTGTTGAAAAACAAAAGTAAGAAAATAAGACAATTTTTTTTTTTTTTAATCATTTTACCCTAAGCAAGGCAGGAATGCCACTAGTACACAGGGTTTACAGAAAGTGAAAGAGAAGATTGAGTTCAGGTATGTTTGAGGAAAGGATAAAAGATGAAAAGGATTCAAAAAAAAGACACACGATAGCAATTGACATTTTATTTGAATTTTTGAAGATTGTAGTTATCAGTGAAGCAAGTAAATCAAAAGGAGTTCCACAGGCAGGAAGTGTGAGAAAAACTGTAAGAGTAAAAGTGATGGTTACATTTAGCTATTTCGACAGTAGAAGGGTGGGACCTATCTGCCACTTTAGTAGCACACTTAAATTCATGTTGTCAGGGCACTAGGGATAAAAACTCGTCAGGGCAGTTGCCATGAAAATATTTGTACAAACAACAGAGGGAAACCCTGCCACATTGGTGAGAAAATGACTGAAGTCCAGATGCTTCGTCAGGAGCGATTACATGACAGATCATTTTTTAGATGCTGTCAAGAATCTCAAGATGTACAGCAGGAGTACCAGACATGATATGGTAACCGCATTCAACTCATGGACAAATGGTAGATGTATTCTGACAAGAAAGATTTTCTGTCATAACACAGTGACCCAACTTTCCTTGCAGTAGATGCAGCTATTGATTCGATGTAGTTGCTCCACTTCAAGTTAGTAGAAACAATGAGGCCAAGAAAATATGCAAATAGACAAAAATAGAGGAAACTAAAACTATTAAAAAATCATTTTTTTTAATTCAGCCAAAACTGAATTCATAATTTTCCAGATGACTGTCTTAATCATTATTATACAATGTGTTTGGTCAGCCACACAGCTGAGGAGGATAGATTTTCTGCCATTCATGTCCAAGCTCAAGTAAAAGCCAAGGTTTTGAATGCTGATTTTCATGGTAAGCATACAAGCTCTCATCACTTGAAAGATTACAGTTTTTTTACCTTTGCATTCCCCTTGTGTCAGACGTGTGCCTCATACTAATGGACTTGTGCCATGCTAAGCTTAATTATCTGACATTTTTACCTTGTAATAAAAAGCTAATCTTGCAGACCAAGACTAGAGAGTCTAATCATTGATGGATGCTCTTCAGTAACGGCCTTGTGCCAGACTAATATTACTGATGCAGTATGTTTCTTGGATATTAAAATTCAACTATCATTTGTGAAAATCACTTTAGTTAATTTTATAGCTTTGGAAATTTATCACAGAAGAAATGATTTACAGTGTGAAATCTTATTTGCTTGGCTTCATATTGTGAAAGAGATTTTGAAACTAACTCCATCTCACTTGACCCTCTCTAGTCAAAAATTACTTGAATATTAATATCAATTATAGTAATATTTAAGAAATTTTGAATGGAAGATTTTCTTCATTTGTGCATCTTGTCCTTTCAAGATGTGGGCAACCATAATTCTCCACAACCTTTTATCCCCTTGCCAAACCTTCCACTCCATTCGACCATCCCTTATTTATACAAGCTTATCAGATAAGTGGTCCATCACCTTCCCCTGTTCCTCTAGCCCTCGATAGACCTTGGGAGTATCAAATTCTCCAAACCTCCTTTATTATATTTCCAAGAAATTTCAGTTTCTCTTTCTGATTCTGAGTAGAAGTGTCTTTTTTGTTTCCATTTTCCTTAAGACTTCTAACATACTTCATCCATGGAATTCTTAGAATCCTTCTGTAGAATAACATTTCTGCTGTGAAGGACGGTCCAGCATTCACTACTATATAAGAGGATAGATATCACATAGAAATCTAGAACACTTCTTTGTTTCTACTGAAAATTTCCTGTTTCATAGTACTTTGCTTAGCTTTTGAAAGTATGTTGTAATAAAAAAATTTGGGGGGGAACTTTCCGTTATGGTACCTAGACATTATGAGTTTAAGGGAAGTAATAGAGTTCTTGCAAGGCCTCATCATTTTACAGTTGAAATGACGAGATGTAAGTTTCTATGCTAACAGTTTCTTTTCTCACTTATGGTACTCTCTTCTGAACTTCTTGCTTTCCAGTCAACTTTGATCTTCAAATATTTGAATGCAATGTCAATCGTTATCTACTGTCTTCTTAATTCCTCTTTCTTTATTGTTTTCACTTCTCACCTGTGGAACTCTCTTCCAGCTTCATGCTTTCCACTCAACTTTGATCTTCAAAAATATAAATACAGTGTCAATCGTTATGTACCGTTTTCTTAAGTTCCCCTTCTTTTATTATTCTCACTCCTTAATAACATTTCTCTATTTTCTTATATTTTCTAAGACTCAGTAACCCTTGCATTTTAGTGGCTTTATTCTCATGCTTGGGGTGAAATGATTAAAAAAGAAATTGTTTATTTGGGTTTTTTGCAGTGGGTGGGACTTTTCTATGTTACAACACAATCTTTTCTTATGATTATTTAAAAATCCTTTGACTTACGAAATATTCATGTTGACACTGACTCCAGATTTTTGATGTGGGGAGGACATCAGTGCCCAAGTGGACACAGCATCAACAAGAGAAGCTGTTACTCCGCCATGTAAAGTACCATTTCGATTTTGAAATTCTTCTGTGACTTTCAATTGACAAATATATGGCTCACCATTTCCTCCTGAAATTACTCGAATCTGAAGAATTAAATTAAAACTGAATTTGAGTTATTTTTCAGGAAATTTACAAATCAGTTTTTCAATGTAAAAAAAAAAAAAAAAAAAAAAAAAAAAAATACTCAAATTTAGCATGCAAATTTACAGTCTGATGTTGACAACAGAAAAATATTATTTTTAACAAAAATTTTTACGGCAGTAAAAAAAAAAAAAGATAAAAAAAATTAATTTTTACACCAAGAAATCATTCAATCTTTCCTTTTAATGACACAAACATTTTGACTCAAAATTTTGTTTTTATTATGCTTTGTGAATTGTTGAAATCATATGTCCTCTTTTTAGTGAATTTTTGGATGTACTTAAATAAAATGATGAAAGTGATAGAGAAAAGAATGGAAGCATGTAGTGAAAATATAAATGAAAAATTATAGAATTATACAGAATTTTTGTATTTCTTTAAAGCATTGTTCTGTGTGTGTGTGTGTGTGTGTGTACTGTAAAATCCTATGTAATAGAAAATGGCCAGGGGTCATGTAAAAAAACAAATTTCATTGGTTAATTAGTTAAAGAATTATTTTTAAGAAAATAAAATTCAAAGACTGTTAGTGATTTTCTAAGCCCAGCTTAGATGTGGCACAAGGCCGAAAGTATGGGGCACCCATTGAAGATCGAACTCACTACTCGGTCATAATTGATCTAGCAAGACAAGCTTTCTAACCATTACACCATGTTGAGGTACCCTAATTCAAAGAGTGTTAACTTGAAAATTTACCACCAAATTTCAATTTGCATAAAAAATAGAGGAATAAAGAATCATGTCTGAAATTAGACGTATCTATTTAATTCACAAATATCATGCTGAAATGCAAATCACAAAAGTTAAGCAATGTCAAGCCTAGTCAGTACCTAGATGGGTGACCACTTGCGAATGTCAAGTGTTGTAAGCTTGGATGTGTGGGTGGTATAATGGAAGACTGTTTGGAATGAAAAGCTGAGTTCAAATTCTAGACATGTTTTTACATTCACTTGCATGTGATTACCCTCAGGCAATCATGAATCAAAAGGAGACATGATCACTCAAGTGTGTTACATCTACCCCTACAATCATGCATTAGGCCCTTTGCATTAGGGTAATGGCCCATTCTGCCCCATGAATATGGGAAGAACCTATGTCATCAAAGGACGTTTACAGGCAGAGAACTATTTGGAAATGGTTTAATTTTTATTTAGTTTCTTTACTGAATTTTGAATAAATCTACTGGATAAGACAATAAACTACATCCGACAGCAAGACCTCTGATCAGGACGTTTTGAGGAGCGTGGAACCACATCTTAATTGCTGGTCTTCCCAGGTCTACTCTGACCTGGGGTGGTAGCACCTGTTAGGATCCCAGCTATGGGCAAACAGTTAACCCCAAACTGGGGTCAAAATGCTATGAAAGTGTAAAAATAGGTTTTAATACCAACAATACATTTTTGTAAAAACTTATTACCACATTAAACTTTTGAAGAAAAAATTATTACCAGCAAAACATTTTTTAAATAAAAATATTACTTGCAATAAAAATCTTGTCAACATTAAATAACCCATTGAGTCTGATATGCTGAAAAATAGACCAAACCATAGAAAAAAATTGAAAATTCTCTCAAAAATATTGTTTGACGAATTGTACTAAGCTTTTCCATTTATGATTAGTAAATATAGTTTATACTTAATGATAATATCATCTAGATGGGTAAAATTAATACAGATTTTTTTTTTTTTTTTTTTTTTTTTTTACATTCACTTACCCTTGGGAAAGGTATGAAACCTCTCTCCTCCCCCCAGCTATGGGTAAATAGGACAGACTGGGTTTTATAGCCTTGGGTGACAATCAATCTACAAGAAGAAAAACTGAATTCAAAAATGTATGTAGCCTTGGTGAAGCATATACTGTGCAGCTAAGGAAAGGATTGTTTGCATTGACTTGATGATCTCTACTATAATCAATTCATTTTTTAAAAGATTCATAACTTAATAAGTTATTCTAATTAAAATTTAATGAAAACAATTCTTATAAAAATTCATTATTCATTGAAATAATTATTTTTTCTTAATAGTGCCCTTAATATATCTTATTTATAAAAGCAACTAAAAGCTTTTCTAATTAAATAATGTTAGTGTTTTTTTTTTTTTTTTTTTTTTTTTTTTTTTTGGTAAATGGTGTTTTTGTTTTACCAAAAAAATTGATTTAAATTCTCCAAGGAGTTTAAATATTAAGGGAATGAAAATTTAATTTCTTAAAATTTTCATAAAATTAAGTCAGGGGGGAGTAACAAAGGTTAAAAAAAAAAATTTACCTAGATTTAAAAAAAAAAAAAAAAAAAATTATAAAATAATTTAATTTATCTGTGAATAATTCCTGAAAGTTTCTTTTAAATTCAAGAATTATTTGATTTTTTGCAAGAATTTGCAAATCAATATTTTTTTTTTTTTTTTTTTTTAAGAGATGCAAAAATTTCCTATAGTAATCTTTGCAAATTGAGGCAAGAAAAACAAAACTTTTGAATAAGTAATCAAAAAATACTTTTTTATAACAGCAAAAATATTTTGACAATAAAACTTTGCTTTAATCAAGTTTGAGGCATTTTTTTTTAACATGGTATGCTCTTATTTCAGTGAATTAGTGGCGGTACCTAAATTTATTTTATTAGGCATACTTATTTACTGAACTTTGAGAGGGCCTGTCCTAGTGATAATGGTATTCTGCTGCTTTGTGTGCCTGAGAGAGAAAGTTAGAGTAATGAGGAAAAAGAGCTTGGAGAATTTAATACTCACAGGATATATCAAAAATCAAAATATAAGAGGAGGTTGGAAAACAGTTGAGTGAATGGATGACAGAACAAGAACAAAGAGGGATTGTAAAGTGGAAAGTTACTTATAGAGAAAAAAAAAAAAAAATTGTCAAGATCTGATTATACACGTCCTGAGAGGACATGGACGTATCAAACCGGAAGGTTAAAGAAAGAGTGTCACTTTAAGCGAAACCTATAGTAAAAAATATTAAAATTAGAAATTAAATTACGCTCTAAGCCTTGTAGAATGTGAATATAATTTATTTCACTTTTTAGTTTTTGATTTTTTTAAAAAAAGTAGGTTTCATTTTCGTCCAATTTCTCTTTTTTGCTAAAACCCGTTTTTTTATTTTTCACCTTGATATTTTGTCAAATTTATCAAGCAGAGAGAAAAAGGTTGATTTCAAATTTTCGTCAAATTCAGCCAGAACATATTTTCTTTTTTCTAAACTCTGCCTTTTTTTTTTTTTTTTTTTTTTTCCAACGATTCAATTTATACTTTCCAAAATTACGTATTCGTAAAATTTCTCGTTAAAGTAAAATATTTGTTATTCAGGCATTTGTTTAATTTCGTTTTCCAGTAATAAAAACAGAAACTGAATAAAATACTCGGTGAATACAGAATGAATGATAAATACACGCTCGCACGTCAGACGAAAGAAAGAAAAGCAATGAACTTTTTAATTGAAATGAAAATTTTTATACAGACCTTATTAAATATTTTTTCAAATGTATTTGCTCCAGTACTCGAACTTACGATCTGTTTTAACAGCTGTCCACTACATTTACCAGCCATTCTTATAATTCTTTTCTGATTAAATTTTAACTCAGAACATGTTTGTTGGGGTCATTTTTATAATGTTACACCGCTTCGACTCCCAAGAAAATAAATGATCAAACCGCATGCGCAACGACTCGTACTTTTCCCATTTTTTTTTTTTGTCCACGCCGTTTTGACGAGGAAGTAAAAAAAAAAAAAATAGAAAAAATGACAACAATTCTTGCAAAAATGTATTATCGAATTTCTTTTTCTTCAGGCCATAATATCCTTAAGATATATTACTTTGAAAAAGCAATTAGTTTAACTAATCAAATAATAGTTTTATAAGCAGTTTTTGATTTGGAGATGATTTCAGAAAAAATTGCTAAGATTTTTAAAAAATGACGATTTATTTACATTCCCCAAGGATTCCTGCTTTTAACTAATAAAAAATATTTCGTTAATGATTTTAAATTCTAGAAAATTTTAAGAAGTAAGGTGGTGGGTGGGTAACAGAAATTTTTACTAAGATTTTCTAAAAATAATAATCTTAAAAATAAATTCATTCATCTGTCAATAAGTCCTGAAAGATTTGAGATCCGACAATTATTTCAATTTTTTTTTTTTTTTTTTTTTTTTTTTGCAAAAATTTCCAAATTAATGTGTTATTTTACTTGAAAACAAGTATGAAAATGTCCCTTACCGGCTCTGTTACACTGCTGATGCATCAAAAAAATCAATATTTTTAACCAAAATTTTGAAAATGTTAGGAGTTAAAAATTTTAAAAATAATTTAAAAAAAATATTTTGGTCTTTCCTCTCTATAGGGGTGTGGGGTTAATGTCCCCAACAAGACAGGTTTACCAATCTGTTAAGAGTTGATGGTAATGCAAACCTGCTGCATGTTTTTTAATTTCACAAATGTAACAAAAAGCAAGCAAACAATAATAGAAATAATATGAGACAATATTTTGGTTTAACAATAAATATTTTTTAACGATAACCAATAGAAAGTACTAAAATTGTATGTTGAGAGTCGTTTAGATTGCTTCAAAGTTTTTTCTTGTGTGGATTGAAGTGTTTATATATATGAAAGATTAAGAGTTGAAAAATTGTGTGTATAAAAATGGGTAACAGATAAGGTATTTCTGTGTTTGTAGGATAATTAAACTTTTTGTTTTTGGTGTTGAATTTTATGATATTGTACTCAACTTATTGAGTTCTGTGTATGAAGTTGTCTCCCTTTGATTGAATGTGTTACTTGATGTTTTCTGTTGAGTTCATGTAGTTGAGGGAGTGTAATTCACAAGCTGTTGAAATGTAAATTTAACTTTAAGCCTAAGATGTGACATGGATTCATGTGTCGAGATGAGAAAATTCGTAAGACTTGCTGTCAAAGTCGAATGATGTTTCGTATTTATTGATCATATTTAAGTCATGTGGGAGGCTCGAAGAAACTTGGCACAAATTTATATCTACTTAGGATACACACTAAAACCGATATGATGCATATGTAGTTGAGGACAAATGAAATTATGATTTTTGTTTGTTAGCCAATCAGAAAGCGTTTTTAGTTACTTTTCATCTGGAGCCAATTTTAATGGGTTGCTGGGCTACTTGGATTGATTTGAGATAAATTTTGCTCTGAACAACTTTTAATGGGTTTTTAAACAAATGTAGAAGTCTGATTCTACACCTCCTTAATAATAATATAAATATTTAGACAACAAAACTTTGTGTTTATTAAGTTTGGGGACTTTTTTCATCATGCTATGATTTTTTTTTTTTTTTTTTATTTAGTGAAAAGTGGAGGTACGTACATTATAATCATAATGATTTATTACTATACAAATATTATTTAATTAGCTTTAATATTTACATAAGGCTGAATGAGGAGAAATTTTGTATTTTACCAATCAATCATTATTCTTAGTTCTTATTCTTTATTGTTCCCACGTCTTAGTCCAGTGGTTTGCAAGTAGTGCAACAGAAGAGAATGAAATGGTATGGTCCTACGACGAATGTCGGGGTTACCATTTGTAGTGGTTTATCTTACCATTTGTTGTTTAATTCCGATGGAATCACCAAATATGTAATGGCTAGTATATTCCTTGAACGTCGGTGTGACCAATATATGTAGTAATATGTGTTACCAATTTGTGTGATGGCTAAGAAAAATGTGATTCAGGACAATGTGTGAACACAATGCAATTTATACTTGACATAAATAGCACATAGATTAAAATACAAAACTGAACTGAATGATTCCAAAACATAACAATTAGATTTATTAATGTTTGATGTACATGCATGCAAACTGAAAAGGTAGGACAGTCGTGTCCCTTTGATTTGGTAATAGTTGTACCGGAATTCATATTAAGAAGTTATATTGAACTTGTAATTTAGGAGAATAAAGTTTGGAATTGTGAGTACTAAAGTTGGTAAAAGTTCAGGAGTGATTTCAGAGTTCGTGAATGTTGGTAATTATCTTTAACGTCTGGTCAGCAATGACTAAGACGGGAGTTGGTGAAGGTTACATCTTGGCACTTGGTAGCAAGGAATGAGAAGTGCAAGAGAGATGAATGAAAAACTACTACTACTACTCAAAAAGTTCACACGTGTTCGATTTATATAATGGCCGTGTACCACGTGAGAGGATCACAGCATATGAGCGGGAAAATAGATTGGTCGCGTGCAGGTGGTTTGATTGGTTGAAACTGACCAATCAGCAAGCTAGATTGGAGGTAATTGACCAATGAATACTTGTTATATTTATGTGAAAGTAGGATTTTACTTACCAGATAGGAAGAGTGCATTTCCTAAAAAGAGGTAAGGCCGGTTTGTTGTGGAAGATCCCACAAGAATAAGGTGGTATGATTGAAAGACAATCAAAGATTTAGAAACAATTTCAAAAAATTCATATGCCAAAAATAAATTATTTTAAAATTTAAAATATTATTATGGATTACTTGTAATTGCATTCATGAATCCCAGTATAAATAATTATAAATAATTATTGACTGATTTTATCATCATGATATTTTTGCTTTATATTTCTGATTTCTTGATTCCTGTCTCTCTTCTGTTGGAACATTATTATTATAAATAAATAAAATATAAAATAATATTAATGAAAATTATAAAAAAAATAAAACAAAAACATTGTATAAAATAAATTAAAAATAATAAAAATACTCCTAGCATGCAGCAAAACTGTTTCTGCTGGAAATATGGACATCCTGCCAAAAAACATTAAATTTAGTCACCATGAACCCTCAGGCAGGCAACATGTGTAATTTCTTTCTGCAATATGGTGTGTAATAATATGGGGTGACTTCTCCCTTTTATCACATGTACCCTAAAACAATTGTAACCTAAAAATACACACCAATACACATAAAAAATATAAATTGTATGAAATTAACATAATTTACCATACCTTTGTGTATGTTTTATTTCTTGTCAAGTATGCTTTTATCTCCGTGAACACAGGGCTAATTTCTGCTGCCATGATGTGAATGACACTTCCTCTCTTTAGGAATGACTCTAATGTCCATATGCATGGCCTGCGAGTTTGTCTGCAAACATCTCCCACTGGCTAGGTAACTCTTTCTTGAAGCTCCAAACCATTCTTACATGTGTCTCTGTCTCTACTAAATTCAGCTATCTCTTTCTCTGCCATTCCCATTCCTCTATGACTGTTGCATGCTAGATAGTATTTCTGATAATATAGACAAAGCCATCTCCCGATACCCATTTGGGTTGAGTGATTTTAATGCCCACCTAACCAGGTGGCTTAAGCACTCTGGTACTGACCATGCTGACATTCAAACCCGGACCTTTTCAATCTTACACATAAGTGGTTAATTTCCCCATGTGTTTCCTCAGTGACCCTGATGGACATGCTTCTCTTCTAGATCTCTTTTTTTTAACCTCTATCCCGGACTCCTGTCATTCTATACAGCTCGGCTCTCTTCTGGTTATGCAGTAGTGTCTGTAAACATCTCTTTCCACTTACCCAATCAGCCAAGGACCTCCTACCAACAGAATATCTTTGTTATCAATTAGTAAATTGGGACTCATTATGTGATTTCCTTCATGTCATCTCTTGGAATGAAGTTTTTAATCATCCTGTTAAAAAATGTGCATTTGAGGTCTCCTCCTGGGTGAAAGCCAGCATCGATACTTTCATTCCAGCAAGGAAATGCCAAGTCAAATCACCTTTTTCTCTTTGGTTCTGACCTGCATGCTCAACCGCAATAGCCCACAAGAATCACTTCTTTTGGCTATACCAGAACGACATTTCTGATTTCAACAGACGTTTTTGTCTCTGCTCATAATGAATGCAAGTGTGTCCTTAAAGAAGCAAATTTACTGTAAGGTGATAGAATGAAACACTGTGTAGCATCTCACAGTTTCAGTTCTAGAGATTATAGCAAGAATGTTCTGAACATCAAACCCTCAATCACTACTCTTTTTAATAAATTCAAAATCCTTACATCTACAGCAGATAATTTCTGAGCAAAGCATTCAACCTTATCTTCCAACTCAATACTTGACTCATTTGATGTACCTACAGCCAATTTCAACCCTAGAACCGAGGCTCTACTGAATAATATGTGCATAACCCCATCACTGGTTTCAGACACCATTTCTAAATTTAACTCCCATAAGGCAAGTGATTGCTCTAGTTTTCTTCAAATTCTACAAATGTTCCCTCACTGCTTCCTGCTTCCTAGAAGTTCTCCCCTGTAGTTCCTGTTTTTAAGAACTCTGGATAACCTTCTGAACCATCTATCATGCTGTCAGTCTCCTACCACTTTATAGCAAAGTATTCAATGTTTTAATTAATAATGAAGTGGTTAAGCATCTTGCCTCTCATGACCTATTCCCTGACAAATAATATGGCTTCCATTTTGCCAGTCTTATTGCTGTTCTACTTACAGCCATCACTGAATATGCATATCAAGCTCATGATAAGTGTGGCTCTAGATAACTCAGACATTTAACAAGGTTTGGCATGCTAGTCTTCTTACATCAGCTCCAGGCCTATGGCATTACAGGATGATTGTTTGATTTAATCAAATTGTGAAATGACGGTCACTTTGAACAAGCTCACATCCAGATCCTTTTAAACAAACACAGGTGTCCCCCAAGGCTTTATCCTGGGTTCTATGCTGTTTCTGATTGTCATCAATGATGTCTTCCTGATGTCATCGGTTCCCAAGTAGGCATTTATGCAAATGACACTAGCATTTACTCCTGCCTCAGTAGCAAATCTGACAAAGTTAACCTGGCTGCTGCTCTTGAAATCAGTTGTTATCTGGGGCAAGAAATGGATTGTAAATATTAATGCCTCCAAAACTAAACTGCTCTCATTTAACTATCATAGAGAAACTTTACATCCCACCACCAGCATGGCTAATGCTAGACTCCAGGAGAGCAAGCTTCTTGGCCTCACCTCTTCAACTGACTTGAAGTGGAACAACTACATCAAATCAATTGCTGCATCTACTGCAAGGAAAGTTAGGTCACTGTGTTGTGTCAAAGTTTTTCTCATCAGAGTCCATCTTGCAGATTTACAAATCCTTCATTCATCCATGAATTGAATAATGTTGCCATATCTGGTCTGGTGCTCCTGCTATTCATTTTAATGTTCTTGGCAATATTCAAAGAAGTATCTGCAATGTTATTGATGCTGTCTTGGCATCTCAACTTCAGTTACTTTCTCACTGATGTAACATGGTTTTCCTTTGTCTTTTCTACAAATACTTTCATGGCAACTGCTCTGAAAAGCTTTTTACCCTGGTGCCCCAATTATATGAATTCAAGCGTGCTACTAGACTGGCATCTAGGCCCCACCTTTTTACTGTTGAAATAGTTAAACGTAACTGCTACTTCTACTCCAATAGTTTCTTTTCTCAAACTTCCTGCTTGTGGAACCCCTTCCATTTACTTGCTTCCTTGATAAATACAATCTTCAAAAATTTAAATGTAATGTCAATCGCCATCTTCCATCTTCTTGAATCCCGTTCATCTTATGTCCTTTCCTCAACCTTCCCTATACTCAGTCTTTTCTCTCACTTTCACTCTCTGTAATCTCCTGAATACTTGTAGCATTTCTGCCTTGCTTAGGATGAAATTATTAAAAGAAATATCAAGTATTAAGAATATAGTAACTAGTGTCTGTAAATTGGAGGAGAGAGTTATCAATGATAATGTTCTGACTTTGAATCCGGTTAACTCTCTTAACCTTCTCTCTGTTTCTTATTTTTAAATGTACTTTTTATCACATAAAATCTGATGAGGCACAAGCAAATTTTCATTCCAAAAATGTGGCCTAAAGAAAAAAAAGTTTGGGAACCATTGCTCCTTAGTGTTTTCTAATTTTCTCATATTCTCTATCATTCAGTAACCCTTGCATCTTGGTGGCTTTATTGCCTTGCTTGTGGTGAAATGATTAAAAGAAAAAAAGAGAGGAGCCTGTTAACTTTAAAATAAACATTTGACACTAGTAGATATTTTTTTCAATTTCGCCCCTGCATGGAGTATTGCTGCCATATATGGTCTGGTGCCCCTTCTGTTTGCCTCGGGGTTCTTGATAGGCTCCAGAGGCGGATATGCAATGTAATTGGCCCTGCCCTGGCGTCTCGTCTGCAGTCACTTTCTCACAGACGCGCCGTCGCCTCCCTCTGTCTGTTCTACAAATACTCCCATGGAAATTGCTCCGAGGAGCTATATTCGCTGGTTCCCAGACGTCATGAGTTCAAGCGCCATACGAGGCTGGCATCCCGCTCTCACCCCTTCACTGTCGAAACTCCTAAATGTAGCTGTCTCTTCTACTCTAATAGCTTCATGTCTCGCACCTCTCGCCTGTGGAACTCCCTTCCCTATTACTGTTTCCCTGTGAGCTATAATCTCCAGCTATTCAAGTGTAATGTCAATCGACATCTCCAGTTGCCTTGATCTATCAACTACCCTCATCCTTTCTTCTATCACTCCTATCTGACCTTGCTCTAAATTTTCTTTCTATGTGAAACACCAGATTTGAATTGTATTGAAGATAGAAAAATCTCATCCTCTCAAAGACATTTTTTAATCATTAATCCTTTCCTAATGATTCATTATTTTCAGTGCTGTTTGTTATTTGTCATAATGTGGGCAATATAAAGCTTTTGTCATATTTGTTGATGATTCAACTCTCTGGTTAACTATCTCACTGAAAAGATATCAACATCAAAAAAGAAAATATTTTAAAAGTCTATATGAGAAATAAGAGATATGGTTATCTGCCCTTGGCCAATCATTTTACAGTTCCTGATTGGCATGCTTTTCTACCTCTTTTTGAAGATCACTCTCTCTCTCTTGGTAAGACCTGCAAAATGAACACATGCAAAATCAACCAGCTCTACATCGTTATCACCACAGTCTGTAGATGGCGAAAACATCAACTCTTCTTCAGCAGATAAGTTTGGTCGCAGACACCATTAAGTTTGCAAGGACTTATTTGTAATATTGTTTAATAGAATTTGTATAATTCAGAGGTCTGTCATGTTCTACTCTTTATTATGACATCTGAATCCACCACATGAGGCCCACTTCAATTCCCCATATTTAAGCTTAATGTAATGTGAAAAGTAACAATCACCTTTCATTTTCTTTTGTTTATTGTTCATATTCTATAAATAATTTATTACAGTAAGAAATATAATAGTTTTAAGGTATGCAATATTTATGAGTTAAAATGTTCAATGTTAGGGATAGAGGGTATATAAATTTAAAATATAAAACTGGACAATGATCTCAATACCCAGCAGTGACAGTCTGTTTCATACTTAAAAGCAATTGTTAGGCCATATATATATATATATATATATATATATATATATATATATATATATATATATAAGAAAGAAGAGTAAGATATATAATCTGGTGTCAATGTAAATTTACAGAGCATTAATATTATAAATTAACTGATTTAAAATTTTTTTTTTTTTTTTTTTTTTTTTTTTTTGCTACACAGTAATAACCATGTTTCAGAATTGGAAGCTGAAAGCTTCAAATTTAATTTTGTAATTAAATTAAAAACATTAGTTCCATTTCATCTTCAAGTGAATTCTGGAGTAACTTATTTTCTTAAATTTACTGAGTTGTAAAGGCACCGAAAATTAGGATGGTGCAAAAATAATGTCGTTTTCTCACATTATTTTTGCACCAACCTAATAATTCAATTGTTTCCAAAGATACAGAGAGATCCAATCATTCAGACAAGGGTGGTAGCATGTTCATTTTTATTTATTTTGTTATATCTGTTATTAGCTACGTTCGAAAAAGGGGTTATGTTTAGGTAGGGATGTATTTTTCAACGAATTCTGACATCCGTTAAATGCATGTCGTCTGGGTTTTTTTTTTTTTTGTTTTTTTTTTTTTTGTTTTTTTTTTTTTTAAATGTTATTGTCAACAGCAAAAAATTCTTTCTATTTGTATACTTAAAGATTTTTCGGATGTTTTGGTTAGAATACATTTTATTTAACTACAATTTTAAAATATTTTCACTTTTAATTTTTAATAGACTATATTTCTTTTAAAACAAGTAAATGTACTAGAATTACTTACAGTATATAAAATTATTTTTACATATCAAATATAAGTATGTATATTACCAGGTCGCACTTTTTAATTTTATTTTTAAATATTATTTAAGGAAAATTTTTGACAATGATGGCAAAAAATAGCTATTTCATTTCTCTGATTTAGTAAATTTTTATTTTTTAAAAACTTAGTAATATATAGTTTCTCATGTATGCACAAAGGACATGGGTCATTTAATGACCTACATATTCTAGCTTTTCTTATTAACTTCCATTTTACTGTAGGTGTTTTATTGGATTCTTCTACGTGCTAGAAGTACTTTGAGAAAAAATAATTTTATAAATTCTCCTGTTAATTCCCCTCTCCACACCTTTATCCACAGTGGGTAAAGGCATTGGTTAGATCCAGTGACAGGACCCAAAGTGTGTGAGTTCAATACCCAGTTAAGGCGGTGGAGAACTTGGAGAGGGGAGATAACTGATAAATGACATCCATTAGACATGGCACGTGGAACTAGAACAGTCTACCCCAGCGAACAAAAGAAAGGGTTCAGTTCGACATTCCAACAACCTGAAGAAAGCCAGAGCATACAATGCCCGAAACATTGTGATAAATATGGCAACAAAGATGACAATAGTCTGAATAATGTAAATAGTGTACATAATACCTTATCTCAGAAATATAGACAGATCTATCTTGCATATATAATATTGCTGCCATATTTGATCTGGTGCTACTGCTATGTATTTGGAAACTCTTAATAAAATACAAATAAGAATCTGCAATATTATTGGTCCTGACCTGGCATCTTGGCTTCATTCACTTTCTCACCACTGTAATGTAGTTTCCTTGTACCTTTTCTTGATAATCATTCTGATGAGCTTTCTTCTTTGGCACTTTGATTTTATAGATTTAAGTACAGCACTAGATTGGCAGTTAGGTCTCATCATTTTACAATTAAAATTGCTAAATGTAACCGTAAGTTCTATGCTGACAGTTTCTTCATTCGCACTTCACACTTGTGGAACTCTCTTCTGGCTTCTTCCTTTCCAATCAACTTTCTTTTTCAAAGATTCAAGTGCACCGTCAATCATTATCTTTTGCCTTTTTAATTCCTTTTCTTTTATTGTTCTCTCTCCTTAATGTTTTGCTTTTTCTCATATTCTTTCCCAAATGGCAACCATTCATGTCTTAGTGATTTTATTGCCTTGCTTGAAATGATTAAAAAAAAATTTTAAGATATTTTATTTTTTATGATTATGTTGTCAAGAATCAGTAGGTTTTCATTTTTTGTTTCTGTTGCGGAATATCTTTATGCAGTTTTCATGTAGCCTGACATTGTGTGCTTTAATAACACTTGCGTCTGACATGATTTAAGCAATAGGTATTTTCCAATATTTATAATTACTCTAAACATTATTTAATTGTTACACGTTTGAGTAGACATCACTGTGAAATTTGTCCACCAGTTTAGATCATTGAAAGTCTTGAAAAAAAATGAGCCTCTCAACAGGAATTAAACCTGCATTCCTGTTTTTCTGTTGAAACCACCTTCGTATGTTGTTACTGTTTTGTCCATGGAGGTTCATTGTGTTTTTTTTTTTTTTTTTATGTACAAAAATGTTTTTTGCTATATGCTGGTGCATGTTAAAATCCTCACAGTATTTAGTATTGTTGAAGTTATCACTAACATTTTTTGTTGAGATTTACAAACACTATATTCAATTTCACAAACCAATCAATGAAATTTGAATAAGCTGATTTCTTTGAAAAATACTTTGACAAAAACCCTATTTAGTGGTTTAGTAATTTCTTTAATTTAACTTAATTTTATAAGACTTCATAGTAAACAATAATTGTTTAGAAATTTTTTTTTCCTTTTTAACAGCAAAGAATAAATCCTTAGGATTTCATACTCTTAAGCATGCAACATACAACTGGCCATGCATAAATATTTCTTTCTAAAGCCAAATTCCAACTTTTTGAAGTGTTTGGCTTTGTGATTTGTTTATAATTCTCACAAATGCAGGGTGAACTGGAAACTGGATTCTTGTATATGTATAAAAACTTAAAAGATATACAAAAACTATTGCATTTTTATTAAATA
Organism: Acanthosepion lycidas; assembly: GCA_963932145.1. Taxonomy (NCBI): domain Eukaryota; kingdom Metazoa; phylum Mollusca; class Cephalopoda; order Sepiida; family Sepiidae; genus Acanthosepion; species Acanthosepion lycidas. Next base: position 77,086,461 of record OZ010606.1, read on the forward strand.
AGTGTTATTTTAACCATTTAAATTGTTTTTAAAATAGTGGGAGTATTTTGTCTGTTAAATAAAAAAATTATACTAAGCAACACACACTAGTAAAACAAACAGTACTTTGTACCATCTTATCTGTTTGCACTTCACCCCCAGAATTTAGTTTCAATTGGTCAATGTATGGTTATTTTGAAGGGTGTGATTGAGTAACAGAAGTCACAGAATTTTATATGTAGACATCTGGGACTTCTGTTAAATCATATTTTTCATACCTGAAGCATAAAACAATAGATTTTTTTCAATGTGATAAAATTTCTTATTCCTATAAATATTATTTTAATGGGTACACATGTTTGAGCAAACATCCCAGTTCGACACGTTCCAGGTGAGATTGTCAATAGCAGTGCCAGATTTACATATGGGTTACTATGGGCATCAGCCTAGGGTTCACAAGACTAAAAGGACCCCCAAGCACTTTCTAGTCTTGGGTAATATAAAACTAAAAAGAAATATATAAGAACAGAATAGATATGTTGAATTTGAATACAAGAATCTCAAGGTAATAAAGGCCCTTCATTCACAGATACATTTCTGTAGGAGGTAAAATTCAGATTAAAAAAATATGAAGTTGCTAATGAAATAAATCAGAAGTTCCAAAATGATAAAAATTTTTAATTAAATTGTTTCATGTTTTACACCAGAAAAAGCATAATCTAAAAATATATCCTTTTTTTTTTTTTTTTTTTTTTTTTTTTTTTTTTTTTTTTTATAGACACAGGGTGGGAGTTTGAAGAGAACTTCAAATTCTATTAGATCAAGGATACCTTAATGCTTAAATCTGACCCTGACCAAATGTTTAAAAAAAAAAAAAAAGTAACACTTTTAAGAAATTCAATCTGCCTTCCCCTCCCACTTTTTTTTTTTTAATTTCTGGGTAACCACCTTTTATTTCTTTAATTACCTGTATTTATCTCTTTTTTGATACACCCTAATCTTCTGTACGTTATGGCTATGCTTCTCTGATTGTTAAGCAAGGTTATCCAATGTCAGAAACTAGAGGGTAACTTCATGCCTTTTATTTTGTTCAGGTGATTGGTTGGGGTCTGTATATGGGTTACATTTCTGTGCTGATAATTTGGGGTTTCTCTTGTATTTTATTTATAAATTCTTTTAATGTTGTGTTAAATTTTACTGAGCAGGACTATTTTATTTTTTTTTTTCATATTCTCTGATGGTTTAGAGTCAAAGATTTCTAAATCCGAGGATTTCTTTTTATGAACTCCTCTGCCATCATCAGGACATGATAGTTATTTATATCAGTACCAGGCAAAATTCCAGACCATATAATTTCAACTAAAATATGTATTATCATATTTTAATTTTAGCATGTGCATTACAGCCTGTCATGAACTCAGATAAATATTAGACCATTCCATTTTAATTTTGAAGAAAGCCAGAAGAAAATGATATAATAGAGGTGTTATTTGATTCTAGTGAGAAAAAGAAAGCATACATAATACAAATGAAAGAGAAAGTAGAGGAGATTTGAACATCTGTCTATATTTCTGAGATGTGGTATTATGTACACTATTTGCCATTTCCTCAAAGTAGTCCGAATAATGTATTAGAATCTATATCTCTAAAGCCAACTCTATGGTTAAAGTACATAGATAACACCTTCATATTCTGGCCACCCCAGGAAGATGTTCAGATTCTACTGGACCATGTGAACTCAATAAGACCTTTGATAGAGTTCACGATGAAGAAAGAGTAACAACACATTAATCTCAAACAGAGCATGGGTTCATGACATCTGTATACTGTAAACCAACATTCACCGGGTAGTACTTCAATTTCAACTCCTACCATCCATACAGCATAAAGAAAGGGATCATCCGCTGCTTACAACATCGAGCAAAAGTTATAAGTGGCGACCCAGAGACATTAGATAAAGAATTGGTCAGTATAAGTAGTACCCTACAATGTAACAACTACCCTGGGTACATGGCAGCAGCTCCAAAAAATTGGGATAGACGAGTACAAGAGGACAACACCACCCAGAAAACAGTCTGCCTGCCTTATGTGAAGGGGTTATCAGAGAAAATACAAGGGATCTGTGGTCCATATAACATCAGGACAACCTTCAAAAATGGGACAACACTTTGCAGATATCTCTCCCGAGTAAGATCCACCCCCCCGATAGAGGAGAACATGACTAAAGACTGTGTGTACGCTATCCCGTGCAGCTGCAGAAAGAAATATAAAGGGGAGACAGGCTGCCCCCCTTAAGGTAAGGCTTCAAGAACACCAGAAAGCTGTAACACAAGGGAAAGTGGAAAAATCAGGCATGGCTGACCACATATGGAGAGAGAAGGGAGATCGCCGCTCTCTGTGGAATCAAGTTGAGATCATAGACAAAGAACTCCATTGGAAAATTTGTAAACTTAAGGAATCGGCACATATGCTAGGCCACAAAAATCTCCTGAGCTGACCAAGCATAGAAATGAATACAATATGGGAACCAGTAATAAGGAGTACCAGAGAAAAGCAATAACAACAAAAATTGCAATATGAGCTTTGGTAAAACTATGGCAATCACAGCAAAAATTGCAATTGGCGACAAAGATGAGGACAATAGTCTGAATAATGTAAATAGTGTGATTTTAACACTCTTGTATGTTTTAACATCTGCATCAGTGAAGTGGAAAAACTTGTCAATTTTTACTCTTTTCCTTTGTATCCTCTTACTTTTATATATCTGTCTATATCTCTGAAATGAGGTATTAGGATTACTTGCATTATTTATTTACATTATTCAAACTGTTATCCTCATCTTCATTGCCATATTCACAATGTTTTAGCCGATGTACGCTCCGGTCTTCTTCTGATGATTGGAATTTTGAACTGATCCCTTTATTTCGTCCACCAGGGTAGATTGTACTAGTTCCACGAGCCATGCCTCTTCCGGATGTCTCAGTTATTTCTCTCTACTCAACTCTCCAAGTTTACTTCGAAATAATTACCTGCATTCATATTTATGATTGTAATTGCAATATTCTGTTAAAGTTGTTATGCTGAAATGTTTAAAAAGGCAACAGGGGAATTTCCATGGATATTTTATAGCCCTGGAATTCTTCTTTCTTTTATGTGCTGTGTCCCTTCAGGATGTAGGCGATCATAGCTCTCCACTTCCTCCTATCCCTTGTAGTTCCCAATATGTTTTGTCCTTCTGCTACTTCTCCTAGACCCTGTTCTGTAATCCACTTGCTTAAGCCCACCAGGTATGTTACATGTTGCTTTCCTTTGTCTCTCTTTACTTCTATCTGCCTTGTGAGTATCAGATTCTCTAAGCACTCCTTTCTCACTACATGTTCCAGAAATTTCAGCTGCCTCTTCCTGATGTTAAGTATAAGCTTCCTCCTTGTTTGCATCCTCTCGAAAATCTCATCATTGCTCACATGTTCAGTCTATGGTATCCTTAGCATCCTTCTGTAGAATCATACCTCTATTGCCTTGAGTCTCTTCTTCATCATTGAGGAGACATTCAACTGCTGTAAAGGAGAACAGATATCGCATAGCAGTTCAGTATTTCTGGTCCCCACTGTTGTAGATTTCATTTATTTCTGTAATCTTGTCTATACCAAAATCATCTAAAGCTACCAGCATTTCTGTTACAATTCTGTCTGGCCCTGCCACCTTGTTTCTGTTCAATTTCATCAGGGCAGCTTTGTCTTCAGTTTTTAGAATTTCAGGCCCATTAGTAGTTCTGTGTATTGCTGGTTGTCCTCTTTCATCATGGAAAAGTTCTCCAATATATTTCATCCTTTGATTTTATGCAGCCTGTTGACAAGCATGTCTTCTGTTAGTTGCCTTATTTGTTTATGCATATCTCCTTTGTTGGTAGTACTCAATTTTTCTATATTTCTGCACATTTTTTGTTTTGCCTCTCTTCTTTAGCCTGTTTGCATTTGGTCCTTATTTCGTTGTGTAGATTTTTGTATTCTGTATCTTGGCAGATTTTTCCGTCTCCTTTTCATCATGTCGAGAATCTCATCTGTGATACATTCGTTTTTTCTTCTTCTTCTTCGTCCATTCTCCTTTGAGATGATATCATTTGCTGATGTCACTAAAGCTTCTTTTAGTGTGTCCCATTTCAAGTTTCCATTTCCTTTGTGTCCCTCATATCTTTTCACATTGTCCATATATTTTTTCTTTCAGGTACAGATCACTCAGGAATTTGTTGTATTGCAATTTGGGTGGTGCTTTAGTTTTTTTCAGCTTCTGTAATTTCACTCTTAGTTTACATATAACAGGGTGATGGTCACTTCCACAGTCGGCAATTGCGTAGGTTTTGTTGATAGTTATGTAGTCAAGTGTAAAACTTCAAAAACATTTCATTAAAAAGTTATATATGCTATAACTTAAGAATTATCAAGTTTAAGATGAAAAATAGTACTCAGCATTGCATAAGTGGAGTTCTTTTCCAGTTTTCTATACTGATTGATTTGTTTTTTTTTTTTTGTTTTTTTTTAAGACTTATCAACCCTTAGTGGGTTATTTAAAGTTGAAAAACATTTTGGATTGTAGGAGGCTGTTTACAGTGCCCAGTTTTCCCAAAAAGGTCCCCCCATCTAAATACTGTCCAGGTTCAACATTGCCTAACTTTGGCGATCAAATGAGAACCAGTGTTCCTGCATGATTTCACCATAAATCCTTCACTGTATAACCCTCTCTTATTTCTCAGTCTTTTCTTGTCATCACAAGGAATTGAACCTGCAACCATTCAATTACTTTACTTTTTTTTTTATTGCATCATGATACATACATGCAATGAAAAAAAAAAAAAAAAAACTATCAGAATGGCAATTCTCTCAAAGATTGACTATGTAGTAGAGCAAGGGTCAAACTGGTAGCAGTAGGCTTTGGATATAAAAAAAAAAAAAAAAATTCCTGTCAGAGGCATAAATTTTTCTTTAGGACTCCTCCTCAATCCAAACCAGTTATTAATTTCACTGTTTAAAAACAAAAAAAAAAAAAAAAAAAAAACAAGGATAGCAACTCAAATACGTGTCCCCACTAAAAATAATATGGGATAATAAATCTTTTGAAATTTTAGATATATATGAAGCTGAATCAATAAGTCTGAACCCCAACATGTCATTGAATTTAGGTGGGACTTCTTCCCTTCAGGACACAGGCAATGATGGCTCTCCACAATTTCCTGTCCTTCGTAGCTCTTAATAAATTTTGCCTTTCTGCTATTTCTCCTAACCCCTGTTCCAACATCCATTTACTCAAGCTCAGTAAGTATGTTATGCATTGTTTTCCTCTGTCCCTCTTGCCTTCATTCTGTTCTACAAGTATCAGATTTTCCAAGCCCTCTTTCCTCATTAAGTACCCTAGAAATTAAAATTATCTTTTCCTGATATTAAATATGTGTCCTTTTTGTTTCCATTTTCTTTGAAACTATGTTGTTGCTCATTTATTCAGTCAATGGTATCCCCAGCATTCCTTCTGTATAACCATATTACTGTTGCTTCAACTTCAGAAAATTTAAAAGTTTTTGAATAAATGTATACTTGTTATTATCCAAATAGTCTTTAATGAATAATCCAGCTGTATATTTTTTTCTATTTTTAGTAGGAATCATTTTAATCAACATTGTCTCACGCTAAGATAGCAGAAAGATATTATAATGATTATAATGATACTAATGATAATTATTTATATTGTTCAGACTGTTGTCCTAATCTTGGTCATATTCACATTTTGGCCATTGTACAATGGCCAAAACGAGCTGCTTGTGTAGCCTTCTTCAGGTAATTGGAATTTTGAACTGAACCCTTTATTTTGGGGTAGATTGTTCTAGTTCCACACTTCTTCCTGTTGTCTCATTTATCTCCCTTTAACTCAACTCTCTGAGTATTTGTTCAACACTGCAGTAGCCAGGTATTGAACTCGCTACTCTTCGGGTCAAGTCACTGGATCCAACCACTGCTTTACATTTACTGTACATTTAATTTAACATTAAAGTTTCTAAAAAAAAAAAGTTTAAAAATGTGAGAATTAAATTAAAATTTTTCCCTTTTATGACTAATGTGAACATTTGTGCTGACAAGAGATGGTTGACTTGAATAAAAACATAACCTTTGTAAAGTTGCGACAACTTACAAAGGTGGGTATGTGATAAAACATGTTCAGAAATGTAGACTTTTACTTCCTTATAATGTTCTCTTTATTGCATTCAGTTTCTATAGAGATAAGCAAGAATCATATTTTCATGAGTTAAACTACCGCCACCTTTTAGGCTTCAACATAATCCTGCTCCAAGCATATATAGAGTATAGAAAGGTTAACTTGTGTAAATAGTTTGAAGGCAATTCAAATTAAATTTGCAAAGTGGTAAAACTTGCAAATCAATTCATTGTGGAATTGGTTAATTAAACAGAAATAATTGACAAAAACTAATAACAAACGATTGAAGACATCAAAAAAAATTTTAAAGATTTTTTTTAATATCAAATGAAAGTACATTTTGACGAAGAGAATAAAATGATTTCACAAGTGAAAAGAAACACACACACACTTTTATATATTCAGTTGAGTGACAAGCTAATTCTATAAACAACAGCCACCTGTGCTAATGCAAAGCTCTTCAGTACCCTATGGCTGATTGGCATTTGTTCACATTCATAAAAACAATATGCTAGATCATTCTGTTGGATGAAGATAGCTCAGTGATAGAAACTCTGACTGACACCAAATGTGCTTGGTTTCAATCCTAGCTTGAGGTATTCGGATGTCTAGTCACACTGAGAAGCCGTGATAAAGCAAAACAGAACTTTGTGTGTGTGTATGTAGGTAGGTGCAAAAATAATGACGTTTTCTCACATAGTAACCAACCTTATATATATATATTAAAACGTAAAGAATTGAATCAGACCAGGAAACAGTAGTATTAAAAAGTGCTCAATACACATGTGAAAAAATAAAAGTAAAAATAACATGCTTTTAACTTTAAAAATCATGAGGTCAATTAAATCCACTACTTTTTTTGAAAATAATATAGCATTCATTAGTTCTTTCTTAAAAAAAAAAAGAAAAAAAGCATTAAGAGGTCATCTGATAAAAACTGACTGAGGATACTGTAAGGTTGAAACCAAGGTAGCGGATTCAACTAACCTCCTGATTTTTAAAGTGTCTAGTATATGTATATAATATATATTTTGTGTGTGTGTGTTAAGATGATGAGACAAAATGTAAAATTTTATTACAGATGTGTTTCACAGGAGAGAAATGTATACTCTCTTTGGCTTCTTCAGTTTAACTGAAAGAAAAGCAAAACTGTGTGTGAGGAAAATGTACTGGAATCTGTGAGGATAAGTGGGTATCATAAATTAATTACCCTAGCTTATCACTGCCCAATTTCTAGACTTGGAGGGTATCTGTGTGCTTGTTGTTGTTGTTTTTATCTATATCTATTAGAGCTGTTTGCTATTATAGGATTTTAAATTGGGGATTTTTTTTTAATTTACGGAGACAAAGAATGCATACGCTTCTCTTACAAAACGTGTCTTTAATAAAATTTTCCACTTTGTCTCATTATCTTTCTTTTCTGTTTTGGATACTATTATACATCCTATATATATATATATATATATATATAATGCACTTTCATCTACTTAAGTCACTCTATAACTAAAACTATAAATTTATTTTATGGAGTTAACATACAAGCATAAATGTTTAGACTGTACACTCTGTGAAATTATAAGTTCACAGTATTTTTCATTAATTGCTAACCTTTTAAGTTGTATTCAATAAAGAAAAGAATAAAAATTGACTCTTCCAATGTAAGTTTGTTCTCTCTTTATTTTGGAATAACGACAAAATGATCATTAAATATACAATGCATTTACTCAGAAGAGAGTTTTTTTATGTATTTGGGGCCTATTAAAGGATCCTAAATTTAGAAAAATTCACAAATACTAAATCATAGCCTATTACTAGCCAAATGGCGGAGCTTATAAAACAGGTAAATATTTAAACATCTTAGATACACTACCTGAAATAATGAATAAGCTCTCTTGACACATAAACATTGTAAGATGTCGCTTGAAAATATTTAATATGAGGCATTCAGAAGTAGAGTTCCCCACAACATTTGTTACGAGGTTACTCTCACAAATGTATATTTGTGAAGACAGGAACAAATTTGTAAAAAAAAAAAAAATCTATTTAAAATATATTTAGTCTTTAAAATTTCATGGATTATTGAGATCATAAGTGTTTACAAAAGGAGAAAAGGGAATAGAGAATATACTGATAGTTGAAATTTTTTTTAATTTTTTGCTACAAATGCGTGTGAAAGTGCATTTCAGCAGCAGTGCTTCATTAATACAAGTTTTATTAAAGGCTAGAGACAAATTTTTTTTTTTTTTTTTTTTTTTACACCTTTTCATTGTTTACATACAGAAGAATGCATGTCTAGATCCAACGGATGTGAATATTTTCCAAATGACTGTTTTCAACCATACTTTTGGCCATTACCAAGATCATGATGTAGAAACTAAGGATTTTAATTATAAAATTTTTAATGTTTGTGTAGGTTTCTATACTCAGACAACATACAAGAAAAATTCTTCCCTCTGAACAATTATATCTATTAGTCATAAAATACATTCAAAATTCCCACTGCCCAAACTGAATAAGAAATTATTAAACATTGAGTTCATTTTCTTGAACCAAAATACCTTCATTTTTATATTTTATTGTTTTGTTTCCAGTTAATGATGGATTGTGTATATAACTGTTTAATAAGTGTTTGTCATGTATGAGTAGAAATATCAGTGTCTAACAGATTGTTCATTAATATGAGCAGGAATGGTAATTTGACCTGACAACTGTCAAGTTAATCAATGGGTAAGGTGATACTTGCATATCCAAGACAGTAGATCGATCATGCACAGGCATGATATATATATATATATATATATATAGTATTGGCCAGAATGTATGAATTAGATTTTTTTTTTCCCTGTAATCACAGTGTTCATTCATTTTGCATATGATAGACTCATTCTGATTGGTCAAATTGGATGACACATTGTTTTCACAATCAAAGAGTATTCATTTTTTTTTTTTTTTATCTCGCATTCCCATTCATGATAGGATTTAGCTGTGCCTGGTATGAATCAATAACTTTGGCAGCCAGAAAATCATTTAAAGCAATATTAGCTGGTTTACCAAAAAGACGGTCACCTACCCAGCCAAATTTTTGTTAATTCTCAAGAACAAACACTATTGGAATCGTTGGCAAAATATTTGCTTATTGATTCAAACTAAGGAATTCCTTATAGTTGGTTTATATATTTTAAAAATTAATAAATGTTTATGAATAAAAGATTTTAATATTTCTTAATAAATTGGTAAATGATAAATATTGCATTAGTTTTTAGAATCTTGTAAATAAACTACTAATAAAAAACAAATTGTTTATATAATTTTTTTTTTTTTATTTGGAAAAAAATATTAAATTTACTTTCATCATATGTTCAGGTTTATTACATTTCTAATCATTGGCAATGTTTGTTTTAAAAAGCAAAGAGTGAAGATAAAAAAAACTTCCTCTTGACACCCCCATTTTTTTTTTTTTTTTTTTGATGCACGTATGTCCAAGTAATGTATTAAAATAGAAGAAATATTTCTTCTATCTGTATACAAATAAAAACAATATTGATGACCAATCAAAATATGGATTATAAAGAGTGTACAGTGTAAACAATCATCCTGCCTAAGAACTACATTTAATGTCCGCAATTGAGTGAATAGTGAAGAAAAACTTATCATAGAAAAGAATATTTTATGGAATGGAGAAAGGTCTTTGATTTCATGTGTAGGTATTTAAGCAAAACTTCCTTCAGCAATAGAATTCCAGCCTGCGAAGTTCAATGATGCTATACAGGGCCTTTTCTACATCAGGATCGATATAGCCCTGGAAATGAAAGGAAAAAAAAAAAGAAAAGAATTACTGATTTAAGTTATAATGTATAAAATTAAACATCTAAAAATCATAAAGTAATCTTAAAATGTCCACAGGGGTCTGACGACAGGAAGATTGTGTTGTGACAAGTTTTCAGGCTTTAAATAACCTGCAAAGGGTTAATAAGTTGAAGAAAACAAAGCTATCAATCAAATATTCTTGTTCAATTCATGCAAACACAACATAAATCCTTGATATAAATCTCAATGACAAGGAATATGATCATCTTCAGATGTTCAAGAATCTGGAAATATTTTCTGTCACTCAACTTGGATGTGCAGCTTGTATAATGTCTTAGAATTGTTAATCAGAGAGCAGTGTTTCAATTCCAGTTAAATTCATTATATTCACTTTCCCAAGGGTATTTATGTGTAAGATATGAATGCACATCTTCTTCCCCTAGCTACTGGTTATTTAGTAAGACTTTTATCACTAAATCATTATCACACCCAGATTTTTACAATGTAAAAATATTTTCTGGCTTATTTAAATTCTCTGGAATATAGTGATTTTCCAAGTGCAGCTTAGATATGGCAAGTAGGAGGCCCTAGTGAGGATCAAAGTCACTACTCAGTCATAATTGTTCTAGCAAGACATGCTTGCTAACCATTACATCACCTCAAGGTGCTCAAATTCTCTGGAATATAAAGTTATAGAAACTACCATGGCCAAAAATTGAGGAATCAGTTTATATATAATTGTAATATAGAATTGATCCCTACTTTATATTCACATTATCAAATTCTGTTTCTGTATTATCAGGTATACATTTTTTTTTTTTTTTTTTTTTTTTTTTTTTTTGTAAGAATGGTGTTGCCGGCTGTGTGTTTTTTTGAAAAAATAATATTACCAGCTATACATTTTTGAGGAAAAAAAATATTAAGAGAAATAGATTTTTGACAAAAATATTAACAAAAAAAAAACCATTGTTATCCTTGAGAGAAAAAATGTATAAATTCTGATGCACTGAAGCTAGTTTAGTGAATTTTTTCTATAGATCAGACATTTTTCTTTTTTTTTCAGAAATTTATAAAAAAAAATTGTATTCATTGTTATTTCTTCATAATAAATATTTCATTGTAGATGGTCCACATATTTTTATAAACTTTTAAATATCCAAATGAAACCAAGAACAGATAGAGTAAAAATCCAGTTTGTAGACAAATATGACATGTTCAGTTTGTGGAAAATATGCCAGCAACAAATGTCTCATGATTGTAGCATTTTCAACAATCATCAGTGGAGCCTTCTAAGCTTACTTTTCTATTTAGAGTAGATCTGACATTTAATTGTATAATGAAGACATACCCACAAGTCTATTTTTAATTCTGACCTTATGTTTTCCTCCCTGGGTATGATGATAAACTACGTCCAACAGCAAGGCCTTAGATAATGTTTTCGGAAAAAGTAATGTTGCCAGCTGTATGTTTCTGGAGAAATAATATTGCCAACTATGTGTTTTTGAAAAAAAATAATGTTGCCAGCTGTATGTTTAATAGTACTATATATTTAATATATAGGTATGTGTGTGTGTGTATATATATATATCTATATATATATATAGCTTAATTTGCATTAAATGACCTACAGTGGTTGATATACCATAAAACCCAACAAACCTCCTCACCTTTAACTTTCAGAAAAGAGGTAACACTTGATTTTTAAGGAAATTTAAAAACAATTTAATCACCAGTTACTTACCATCACCTAAAGAAGTACAATCATAGTACTGAAAGATGAAAGCTTTTGTGTAGTGATTTCAAAATGTTTTTATTATAATCACTTATAATAAAAAATATAATAATAAACTTTTAAATATAAAACTATTTTTGGAAATAGTTTTGTTTGGATTAACATTAGCTATTGCAATCTTATTGAATCCTGTTCATCTTTTGTCCTTTCCTCAGTCATTTCTCCCATTTTCACTCCCTGTAAACCCCACTGCACACTAGTGGCATTGCCATCTTGCCTGGAGTGAAATGATTAAAAAGTAAAAGAAAAATTCTAAAAAATCAATAACAGAGTACATAGTAATACCAGTGTCTTTTGAACAATTTTTTTTTTCCGTGGGTATATTTTTTAACCTTATCAAATGCTTTTGCACAATCTACAAAATATTCTTAAGAGAGAAAATGAGTGGGTAGACAAAGGCCGATAATGTGTGGTGTACAGAATTAATGTCAAACATAAAAAAAAAATCTATGGAATCACTGGAAGGGTTTTCTCAATTATAAAATCTTTCCTAACTAATAGGTTAGATCTCTGAAGGTAATTATTAACAATCAGTTCTCCAAGGCCACGGTGGTCAATGCAGGCACCTCTCAGAGGTTGCTTGGATCAACTCTCTTTCTGATTTACATAGATGTTTACAAATGATCAGAGTATATTCTTAGGCAGACCATTTATGACAATATATAGTTATAGTCATACCTCTAAAACTCTTGGCTAATCAGAGATTAGCAGCTCAACTGTCTTTTGATCTAACACTAACTTCCCAATGGGGAAAAACTGATTTGCAAGACATTGAATGTAACCAGCCAAATGGGTTACATTCCATCATTGCTGATCAGACCCTGAACTACCACTAGTCACGATGAATAAATGTCCCCTAAGGGAGGCTCTGTACCTCAAGAGCATATTGGGCTTTAAACTCACACCCAACCTCATATATATAATCCATTGCTAAAGATGCAGGTAAAATGATCAGCTCCCTGTACCACTCCAGTAACTATCCTATACCTTTTATAAGAGCCAGATCAAGCTGAAAATGGAGTACTGTTGCCATATTGGGGTGGGAGCTGCTTGGTTGTCACTTTTTAGTTTTGATAGCGTTCAAAAGCATCTCAGAATCCTTGTCGGAGAAGAATTATTTCCCACACAGGCTGAATGTGGTGAGTCTCTGACACTGCTCTATCACTGTTCCTACACAGGGTGCTCAGACAAACTACATTCCTTGGTTTCACCAAGTTTAATGTGTCCTAGGTATGGTGATATACTACGTCCAGCAGCAAGGCCTCTGATCAGGAGGTTTTGAGGAACGTGGAACCATCTCCTAATTGCTGGTGTTTGCAGGTCCACCATGACCCAGAGTGGTAGCACCTGTTAGGGTCCCAGCTATGGGCAAATAGTTAACCCTGAAACTGTGGTCAAAACACTATGAAAATGTAAAAATAGGTTTTAGTCCTAGAAATACATTGTAAAAAAAATTATCAGCAATAAACTTTTGAAGGAAAAAAAATAATAAACATTGTCGGCATTAAATAACCCATTGAGGTTGATATGCCATAAAACAAACCAAACTAAACCAGGTTTAATCTTCATGGCTGGGACCTACAATAGCACTTACATAGTAGCAAATTTTCCCTCTTAATTCCACCGAGAGAAGTAAGTTCTACACAAACAGTATCTTTCTGCAAAATACTGACCTGTGGTACAGACTCCCAAGAGGAAGTTTTCCCAAGTATTACAATATTAACCTATTTATTTTAGAGTTAACCATTATCTTTCTCTCCTATCCATATAAACTACTCCTTAAGTGTCTCCCATGATTTGTATAGGGTGAACCTGTATTAAAAAATAAAATGTATTGAAGGTCAGATACAAACCTGAACTGCACTGATCAAATGTAGACGGTAATTTTCAACAATTTCTTCATATCTTTTCTCAGTTTGCTGTAAAAACAAAAAGTTTGTGTTTAATTATAAAAATTACCCATATTTTCTAGTAGAGGGAACACATCCAAAATTTTGCAGGAGTTAAATGCTTTCTTGTCACCATATCGAGTCTTTCATCTTTCCTTATGTATTATACACCAAAAATTATTTAACCAATTTTGTTTAGGCAATGAAAGAAATTTCCTAGAGCTTCTGGCACCCACTGGGAAGGAATTGTAGATCCTAAATCTAATTTTCATTGTGTTAGAAAAAAGGGGAATTTAAATACATCTCTGAATGGTGTTAACAATGGCACTTACATAGTAGCAAATTTTCCACATTCCCTCTTAATTCTACCGAGAGAAGTAAGTTCCACAAAAACAGTATCATTCTGCAAAATACTGACCTGTGGTATAGACTCCCAAGAGGAAGTTTCCCCAAGTATTTGGTTTTTAAAAATATATATATATATATATATATATATATATATATATAGTACATATAAGAAATCCAAAATTACCTCATAAGTATAGACTATTTCAACTAATGCATTAATGTTAGTTGAAATAATGTATACTCATGAGGTTATTTTGGATTTTTCTCATATATATATATATATATATATATATATATATATATTTAATTATTAATTTACATAATACACACACATCACTTTTACTGTATTAGTAACATTATTTTTAAAAATTAAAAGTAAATAGCTGTTTATTATTTCAAAATTATTTTGAAAACATGACAAAAATTTAAATCTCAGCTAGAATAAAAATAAAGAATTACTTGCCATTAATTGCTGTTGAAGTTTAGTATTTTCCTTTTCAAGCATTTCGATTTTGGAATTGGTGTCACAGTTATTTTCCGCATTGCTTTGTTTGTCTTCATCCTGATATTTCAAATGGATTTCTTGAATCACTTTGTTGTACTTTTGCTGCAGTTTATCATTTTCCTTGGTCACTTCCTCAAGTTTTTCAGCAAGTTTCAGTTTTTCTGCTTGAAGTTCTTCTTTCTCGGAGTTCATCAGTTGAACAGTGGCATCATGGGCATCTTTAATTTCAGCATTTGCTTCTTCAAGGATGTCTTTTTCTACCAATAATTTCCTGCACTGTTCTTCAAGAAGACTGTTTTCCAGTTGCAAAACATTTAGTTCCTCCTCCTCCTCTGCCTTGTTATCTTCCTGAGACCCCACAATTTCATTTGCTTCAAGGAATTCCTTGGTTTCATCAAAATGGTCTGGGCTCAACTTTTGGATATTTTCTGATGCACTTAGATTTGCCACTGTTTTTTCCAATAATTCTATCTTTTCACAGATACGATTATATTTCTCCTGAAGGTTTTTATTCTGCTCAGTCATTTCCTCCAATTCCTGTTGCAAATTATCTTTTATGTTCAGCAAGTTACAATTTTGTTTTGTGGCTTGTTCATTATTTTGTTTCAATCTCTGCTGAATAAAAATTAGCTTGTCTTTTTCTTCTTGCACTTGGTCGTATTCCTCCTGCAGCTTGTCTCGGTTGCTTATCAAATTATTGTAGTCACTCTGCAAGCGAACATGTTTCTCTTTGAGGTCACTAAATTCTTCAATGCCCTGCAGACTTTCTGGTGGATCTGCAACTTCAAGTTCCTCTTTTGATAAATCTGCAACTTCTTCAAGTTTCTCATTTGGTTCATTTGTAAAATCAGAAGTGACACTGCTGATTTTCTTGGTCAGCTGCTCCAAATTTTGCATAAGGTTCAAGTTCTCTTGCAAAAGGTTACTCACTTTTTTGTCATGGCTTTCCTGCTCTAAAACCTGGTTTGAAAGCTGCTTAAAGCAAGAAAAACAAAGTTTTGAGAAATAAAATCAATTTGTCTAGATTATCTGCAGTCAAAAAAAGAAAATATTAACATGAATTTTGTTAATGATTAACCCAAAGTTGTAATGTTGTCTTTGTTCAAAAATCCAAGAATTCTGATCCTTTGATACTCTCTCTATGTAGTGAAAACATTACCGTTCTATGTATGAGTATTTAATAAATGTTTCATTTCTGTTGTAATGGGTTTTTTTATTCAAAATTGTTCTAATTACACGTGCCATGCCTCTTCTTGTGCCTCAGTTATTTTCCTTTAACAAGTCTCTAAGTTTTGGTTCACGTAACTGGATTTAACCAATGTCAGACAATTTCTATGATCACATCACCCCTTACATCTGGCCACCTAACATCCCAGACTGCAATCCCCTTGATTATTATATGTGGGGCAAATTTGAGTGAGAGACCAACAAAATTCCTTGTAAGACCAAAGATGAACTGAAGGCAAGGATTATGGCAGCATTCATCAACTTAAACAAGGAGACTGTCCAAAAAAGATTCAGGAGATTCCAAAATCATTTGAAGGCAGTGGTTGAAGCCAATTGCAATTTTATTGAATAAATTTATTCTTTAGTATCTCAAGATATTTTTGCGCAATTGGTAAATATATCTGTTAAAAAGAGATGTCGGTGTTATTTTCATTTTTACGTAATTTAGTTGACAATTTATCTATCTCAGCCTGTATACATATTATTCTGTGCTCTGCTGGAGTGATGACATCCAAGAGATTTTCTTCTATTTGTTTATAAATGTTGTTGCAATGTTGTCTTTGTTCAAAATAGCCAAGAATTAGGAAAACCGTAGTTAAAGAGTATCAAAGGAACAAAAGACTAGGTAGGAAAAACAAAGAAGACATTTATTAAATACTCATACACAGAACAGAAATACTGAGTAAATCAATTACTACTCAAATCCTACTCTAATGTCGCTACTTGACATATTTATAAGTAGGTGGTGTCCATTGTCACAGTAGTAGAAAAGAGCAGGAAGTACTCTGAATCCTACTCTACAACAACTTTATTGCGCTTATATAGCTCAAATGCCACAATTAATGGGTAGAAAAATTTTGGGATCTGTTTTTGGTGGAAACTAATAGCAATCATTTTAAAATATAGCAACTTAAGAAAATGCAAATTCATCATTTTGAATTTTCTTCTTTTTCTTATGAAAACCCCAAAATGTGTCTGTCTGTCTCTCTGCCTGCCTAACCTTGAAAATGAAAACCTTGACTTTGGTGTAGTTTAGATAAACCAACTTAATAAACTTATTTCCACTGGTTATAAAAACTTTGGTCTAAAAAGGATTAAACAAGAAATACAAAATGTTATACTCTATAGTGCTGTTTTTTTTTTTTGGTTTCTTATTTCAAAGTTTTAACATCATTAGCTTCTTTTGGCAACGATTAAAAAATTTCTTGTATATTTCAGATCATTGGTAATCAGCACAGAAAATGGAGTCATGGATCAGAGTTCAAGTTTCACCTGAGTCTGTTACATTCACTTTCGCACAAATGCATTTGTGAAAGACGTGTAATAAAACCTATACATATGAAAGTGATTTTATACATTTTTTTTTTTTTTTTTTCTTCTTGAGAATTGACAACATAAATAATAAGCTCTATTTATTTATTAGATTTTTTATTGGAATGTTTTGCAAAACATTGGCTAATTTCCAATTGATTCAAATTTTATAAAATGGCAAATAAAGATTTTCTTACAGCTTGTCAACTTATTTTAATTATTTAGAATATGTTTATACATTTATGAATAAAAAATTGTTTTCATATTTATTTCTTTATATATTGGTAAATACTGAATTATTTTTAATACAATTGTATTAGTTAAAAAAATTAGAAGTAAGTATTTACAAGATTTTAAAAACTAATTATTTAAATCTTTTGCTGAATTATTCTTTTCTATTCAAACCAAGCTCAACCAAAATGAAGACCCACGTTTTTAAAACGGTAAGTGGGTATTAAAACTTCATCCCCTATAGTTTTGTGGCTTTTACTCAGAGCATGGGAGAGGTGGGGAGATAGTTGTCCTACCAAAACTAAAGAGTCCAGTCTACCCTGCCCTTTGACTCATAGCTAGTGAGAGAAAAAAAAAAAAGATGGAGTCATGATCTTGTCAAGCATATACTGCAATGTAAGCACACACTGCCTCAGCTGAAAGTTGGATTCCCAACGGAATGTACGGAAAACCAAACAATTTAATGACATTTTCTTGAAGGTCTGCAGTGACATATATCAGGGGTGGCCAATCAGTGACTCGTGAGCCATATGTGGTTCTTTGACCCTTAATCTGCTGTGGCTCATGAAAATATGTTGGCTGAGCTCCTTTTGCCATCACAGTTTATTTACTGGGTATGAATTGAGACACCATTAAAGTGTAAGTTTACTGTTCATGATTAGTAAAAATTTTAAGAATTTAAATCCTAATTTCATGTCTTGTAATTCTCAAATTTCTGAACTTTATCGTATTTTTATTTCAGTTTAATAAACAGAAAACGAAATTATTATTGAAAAATACTAAGTGGGCCATACCAAATAAATACCGTGTGGGGGGGGGGTGTTAAAGGAAATAATTTAATCATACTGGTATTTTTATTCAGTAGTTAAAAAAAAGAATTCATCAATAAACCCACAACCTAATCATAAAAACAAAAAAATACATTTAGGTACTCACACATTACACAAGTTAGGATATCACTGACATATATAGATAAAACAATGCAGAAACATGGACTAAGGACTATATCCTCCCTTTTCCCCAAAATGTAGCAAAAAACCACAGAGGAATCACCATTATAGGAATCTTTTAGCAGACACATTTTAAAAATATTTCAAACTCACCTCAAGTCTCTCGAGGAATTGCTTGTTCTCCTTCATTAATTTAGATAGCTTTTCATTGAGGTTCATTTCATCTTCAGCTGCATTATATAAAATGATAAGATAAAAAGTTTTCATTTCAATCAAAATATATAGTATTTGTCTAATTTAAAAAGAAAGATTTGGAAAAAAAATGGCATGTACACATATATATATATATATATATGTGTGTGTACAAGGCTGGCATCCCGCTCTCACCCTTTCACTGTAGAAACTACTAAATGTAGCCATCTCTTCTACTCCAATAGCTTCATACCTCGCACCTCTCGCCTGTGGAACACCCTTCCCTATTACTGTTTCCCTGTGAGCTATAATCTCCAACGATTCAAATGTAATGTCAATCGACATCTCCAGTTACCTTGATCTATCCACTATCCCTCTCCTCATCCTTTCTTCTATCACTCCTATCTGCTCTCGCTCCAAATCTTCTGCAACCCCCTGCATCCTAGTGGCTTCACGCTTTGCTCGGGGCGTAATGCTTAAAAAAAAAATGTACATTATATATATATATATATATATATATATATATAGTGTGTGCTTGATAGAAATTATTAGGGTGGTTCGAATAATCATAATTAATTAATTCATCAAGTCTAGAAGAATCCTCAACAGAATGCAGAAAGCACTGGACACCCATTTCATTCTATCTCGGTAGTGGATGCACACTGCTAATGATTTCCGAGATTGAGGATTCTCCTAGACTTGATGAATAACTTAGAAATTATTAGAGGGATTTCAATAATCATAACTATCACTTGTATATCTTTGGTTGAACTGGCTTCTAATGCTCTAAGGATTATGGATTAAGAATGCAAGCTGTTTTGTTCTACTTATTGTTGTAGCATACCTATGAACGATAATGGGTAAGTCCCTATTCACATAAATACAGCTGGTCTTGTTGGAAATTCATTGTGGAATTCACTTGACTCACTTCTAGCAATTGACTACTACTTCTACACGCCACTGGTGAATCTTATATGTGTTGTTCTTGTCCTAAGTATTATCATTCATTACTAACCTTGGTTTGATTATTCTATTCTGTAACCTTTCCTAGGTTACAACATTTATGTTATGTGGGTATACAGACAGACAAAATTTACCTTTACATAAATGTATGAATTATGAAATGAATTGGGATCAAATACAGATCAGAAACCGACAGAAACTATATATAAAATTCTGTGACTTCCGTTAGTCTGTCTATCATACCCTCTAAAATAACCATACATTGACCAATCAAAACTAAATTTTGAGAAAAGGACAAACAGGTAAGGGGTAAAAAGTAAAGCTGGCTTACCCAGGGTGTGTTTTTTGCATATCTTTTCTTTAAGTTTTTATATATAATGCATAGAAGCAGCACTGTAATTGTAAAAACAGTAGGGACAGTAGAATTTGTAAATCTTGACCAAAAATGTTAGCATTAACTTCAACAATACTAAATACTGCAAGGGTTTCAACATATGTCAGTGTGTTGCAAAAATATTTTAGGGATAAGATAAAGAACAAGATATTTCATCCTCTGATGAAGCTTTAATAAAAGTGAAACATGTTAAATTGATAGCCATTCCTATTTTTCTTTTTTTTTTTTCTGATCAGTATATAAAATATACCATAATTCCCCATGTATAATATACATTTTTTCCTAAGAAATATTAGGTTGGTGCAAAAATAATGACGTAATAATGTCGTTTTTTGATGTATTTTTTAACGTCAAAAAACAACATTATTACGTCATTATTTTTGCACCAACCTAATAATAAGCCAAATTGGGGGTGCGTATTATGCACAGCTACAAAAATTTCTTCAAAAAATTGGCATTTTATAGGTCGATTTCAGTTGTGAAATGACTTCTCATCACAAACATACAACAATTTAACACTAACATTAGGTGATTACAACCCG
Source organism: Acanthosepion lycidas (assembly GCA_963932145.1). Taxonomy (NCBI): domain Eukaryota; kingdom Metazoa; phylum Mollusca; class Cephalopoda; order Sepiida; family Sepiidae; genus Acanthosepion; species Acanthosepion lycidas. The sequence continues at coordinate 77,106,792 of OZ010606.1, forward strand.
ATAAGGATGTCAAATACAATCATACGTACCTAACAATATTTCCAAATGTAAAATAAAATAAGCATTATACAATAATACTATTCTAATATATTTTTATGATGTTTAAAACCATTTTTTGTAAAAAACTACATACAGATCTGGTAGATTGAACATTTTATCGAACAAAAGCAGATTGATGAGTCTGCACAGTAGGTACAATATAGGTATTTGTTTCCTTTTTGAATCGCGATGATTGGAAATTTTGATAAATATCTTCAATTACAGCTTGAATAAAAGTAAGAAATGCTGACCATAATGAAATTGGTGAGGTACAATTTATAAGGTTTGATTACCAAACAAGGGGTGCATATTATATGGGGGTAGAAGCATTTTCACACACTTTCAGCACAATTTTAGGTGTGCGTGTTATGGATGAAGGCGTATTATACATAGGGAATCACAGTATTTATTTTGTTTTTAATTTTATCATCATCAGAGATGTTTTGACTTGAAAGGCACACTTCAACAAAGTGTGATTTCTTAAATTTAGCCATTTTGTAAATATTTCTTATCTGTCCTTTCTAAACCTCAGTATTTTGCTAACTCACGAAAGGGATGATGGTCTTCAAAGCTTTTACAAAACGCTGACCATAATGAAACTGGGGAGGTACAATTTATAGGGTTTGATTACCAAACAAGGGGTGCATATTATGCATGAGTTGAAGCATTTTCACACACTTTCAGTACAATTTTAAGGGTGCGTATTATGGATGAAGGCGTATTATACATGGGGGGAAATATGGTATTTAATGTTTGTGGATTTAATAAAATTTTGTTTACATTATTCAGACTATTGTCCTCATCTTTGTCACCATATTTATTACGTTTCGGCTGTTGTACGCTCCGGCCTTCTTCAGGTGGTTGGAATGTCAAACTTGACCCTTTATTTCACTCACTGGGATAGACTGTTCTAGTTCCACATGCCATGTTTAATGGATATCAGTTATCTCCTGTTAATTCCCCTCTCCAAGTTGTCCACTGCCTTAACTGGGTATTGAACTCACGCTCTTTGGGTCCTGTCACTGGATCTAACCAATGCCTTTATCCACTGTGCCATGTGTTTTTAAATATGGCACGTGGAACTAGAACAGTCTACCCCAGTGAGCGAAATAAAGGGTTAAGTTCAACATTCCAACCACCTGAAGAAGGCCGGAGCGTACAACAGCTGAAATGTTGTAATAAATATGGCGACAAAGATGATGACAGTAGTCCGAATAATGTACATGATACCTCATCTCGGAAATATAGACAGATAATAAAATTTTATTAGGATGTCAGATATGGTTAATATTTCTAGTATCTGCAATCATATTTTTACAGTTGTGATATAGAATTCATGTGTTAACGATGATAATATAGTTGTTGTGTAACCAAAATATGTGTTATTTGAATTATTTGGAAAGGGTAGGTGACATAATGTAGTGGTTCGACTTGCTCTTCATCTTCATCAGTGGATCTATTATGTCACAGTTGAGCATCTGATCAGCTCCCCTTACATGTCTTGGTAGGTACTCATTCTAGATCTAGTGGTGCCTATTCCCCCCCACACCGAGTGTCCCCCCCAACTTGAAGGTTCACCCTGGTCACAGATATGTGGCTGTTGGTTTCAGAACTCTCCACCCTGGCCATTGACTTGACTGAAGTCAATGGCCAGGGCAGAGAGTTCTCTAAGAGGCCCTCTATCCATCAATTCTGTGCCATCACCACCCTTGCTTTACTGACAGTGGTTCAGATTTAGTCTGCAGCCAGTTGAACTCACTGTAGTTACAGGCTCTCAGCAGAAGTCCTCATGATTGAGAACTTCACTGTGTATAAAAATGGAATTGCCTGCATAGTTTAGTGTGAGAGGCTGTTGAATAAATGGGCATTTTTATGTGGAATTAATACAATTCCCAATAACAACAATAATGAAAATAAAAAGAACAGAGCAAAATAATACAAAAAACAAGCAATGTAATACAGGGCAAAGCAATTATAAGGCAGTAAAAAAAAAAAGAACAAAAGGGATACAGTCAAGTTGTTATAGCCTTCTACCTTCAAAACAAGAAAGAAAAAAATGTTTGACTAAGAATTGTTCATTTTGATTGGCTTGGAAGAAATCCCAGCATGCATCTGTAAGAATTGTCTATAAATTTGGGTAGCAAAGTTTGTTTTTTGTTAATAATTCTATTCTAACAACCAAAGAGGTGTATGAACTGGAGTAGAGATTAGCATGTCTTAGAACCAACTAACAATCTTCTGAAGAAGAAATGATTTATTTTTTGATAATATTTATTATTCAACAAATTCCCAATAATGAAAATAAGAACAATGTAAGGCAATAGCAAAGCAATTATAAGATAGTAGAAAAAAGAAATAGTGTTCACATACAAAAGGGATACAGTCAAGTGGTTATATTCTTCTGACTTCGAAACAAGAAATAAAAAAAAAATATGTGGGTTAGACCAAGACGAAATCTCAATACGCATCTGTAGGATTTGTCTATAAATCTGGGGAGGAGGAATTTCTATCAGTCAGTCCCTAGATTGAAACCAATGAGGGAAATATCTATGGGGATTTTTTGGGGGTGGGGGTAGTTACTGGATGTCAAAGTAAATGTATCATCATCAAATACAATGATTATTTTATTACAATTATTATCAATTTCAGTAAAAACTGTTAATTTGTTAGAGTAGTGAATTTAATTCCATTGTACCACTGTTCTTGCTTAAAAAAAAAAAAAGCAGCACTAGTGTTTGTTACTGAGCTGAAAAATCAATCTGCATTATTTTTCTGCAAATAAATATTTCTAAGTAGTTTTGCCATGTGTGTCATTATCTTGGCAATATATCTCATCAGGCAACCTGAGTCAAAGAAATTCTGTATATTTTATCAGCCCCTCAAAAACTGATTTCTTACCGTAAACTGACAAGTGTTTTGCAATTTGGATGAATGCTACAAATTTTTAAAAAGTTACTTTTAAGAACAAAAATCACGTAATGCAAACAGTTTACCCTCATTCTCAATAACTTGCTTCTGATCATCATTGCCATCTTCATCTTCAGGAAGAACCTGAAATTAAAAGAAAAAAAAATAAACTTGAAAGAAAAACTTTTGAATTTCATTTATTTGAGTTATTTGGCATCACATCATAAAGTAAGAATTACTGAGTTAGTTTAGTCAACCATTATTGCTAGGCAGTGAAAATTTATCTTGACTTGTGGCCTTGTGCCAGACTAGAATAAACTTAATAATATAAGCAGATAGTTTTCAATAACTTATTTGAGGTTAACAAAAAGTTTATAAATATAATTATGAAAGAAATGATTTATTGACAGAATCAGTTGCTTTCCTACCACAATCTTCAAAAATTTAAATACAGTGTCAATTGCTATCTTCTGCCTTCCCAAACCTGTCCTTTTATTGTCTATTCTCCTCATTAACATCTCATTTCCTTTCACTCTCAGCAACCCATTGTCATAGTGGTATTATCTCCTTGCTTGGGGTGAAATGATTAAAAAAAAGAGTGTGACAGAGAATATGTAGTAGTAGTTCAATAAGTGTGGGTAGGATTGTCCTTAGCTTTGATACAGGGTCTTTGATCTTATGTTTTGCTTATCCAAGTTTCTCATTTCACAAATGAAGTTAACTTATTGAACCATCCTTAATAATGCTGGTACTAATGTATATGAGGTAAGTGTACAATACTTTTTAAGGGTTTTAAGAAATATTCCTATTTATTAAACTTTGCCTTCTATTACACATTTGTCTTCTTCATGCAAATATTGAGGGCAACAAATTCTATGTGCATTTATGTAGGAACCTATAATTAATCTGGATTTTATTTTGTGATGTGAGTAGAAGATTAAGATTTTTGTAAGATGTTTAGTGTTAAATCATTATCAGTGTTGTTTAAGATGATAGCAAGAAACAGTAACATATTGCTTGTTTTTGCTTCCTAAATTTGTATTTTCAACATTGCTTAGCTTATCTACAAAGCGAGTTAATATTGTTTTTCAAGAATATATTACTCAAGCACCATAATGTTGATTCATTAGGTAAAATATTTTAGAAAATTCTCAAATAAAAGATATGCTAATATATCACAGAGAAGTGATTTCATCAGTCAACCAAATTTCTGTTTATAAAAATTATTAGTGAAAGTGAAATAACATTAATTTGTAAAAAATTGCCAAATCTTTATAATTTTGTCTATCAGAAAACAGAGTATAAGAAATAAACCCAATTTCCAACACAAATACATACCATATTAAAACATATACAAATTTTATTTACTACCAAATAACAGGCAATATTACAAACATGCCTAAAATATTCCACAACACATACTGTTTGAATCAAAATGTCTCTTAGTTAGATATTAACATAACCATGTGAAATATTTGACCAATCAGAGAAAACTAAAACCATATTTTTCTTGAGCCTACTTTTGGGAAAAATTTCTTGTAAAACCCCACAGATTTTACCTTTCAATGAGAGAGAGATGCAAGTGTCTTTCCTTGTGTGTGCTGAAAGAAACATATGTCAGTGACTACAAGCAAATCATCCCCAAACAGCAGTGACAGTGAATTTTGCAGATAAGTATTTTTTTCAACTGCAGATTTTTCTGTGTACCAACTACTCAAAGACTCAACTAAAAACTATTTTTAATAATTTTTGACTCTTTTGAATTGTTCGTAATTTCAAATGATTTATTTAGCAAGCATAACCATGTTTTCTTTTTTTATTTTAATATTGTTTAAAATTTTGATGCTCATATTTTTAATATAAAAGAAACCTGGATGACCGAATGCCCCACAAGAGGGTTGGCTTTTGATTTGATGTATATGAGATAATGACAAGGAAACACATGTTATATTTAACAAAACAAGATAAGGAATTTATTTACAAGTTTACCCATTTGGAGTTGTCAGTAGCTTGTTTCAAGAAAAGGAATCAAATATTTGAAGTTCATAGTTTTGATGAATTGTCAAGAAGAGAAAATGTTTATATTAAATCATCAGACACATATATATCCATTGGTCTAAATAAATTTTCACATAGGCTCATTAAACTTTGCCTTGGTCTTTTCTTCAGTCCAGAGACAATCCCTTTTTCTATTTGTCAAAATAAATTTTTTGCACAGGCTCATGAATTTAAAAACAGTGAAGAAAGTTATTTTTATTTCATATTCACCATCAATCAAATGGTTTGTTGAATTTTAATATCTTGGAAATTGTTTTGTTAATCGATTTTTCATAGAAAATATCTCCTTTACTCACAAAATTACTGCAGTTGAAGAAAAAAAAAGCTGAATGAAGTTAAATTAAACATCGAAATATATCAGATGCCAAAATTTAAACTTCAAGCTGAACATCTTTTTTGCTTCACTGTAAAATGGAACATGTTTATTATATGTCTCATCTATCTTCCCTTTATTGGGGATTGAAGTGGACCTCGTGTAAGATTCCCACGTGATGGATACAGACGTTGAAATAAATAAAGAATAGAATACGACAGACCTGATTTATACAAGTTGTATTTTACGATATTACAAATAAGTCCTTGCAAGCTAAATGGTGTCTGTGACCAAACTTATCTGCTGAAGAAGAATCAATGCTTTCACAATCTACAGACTCTGTGGTAATAACAGTGTATAGATGACTGGTTCTGCAAGTGTACATTTTGTAGGTCTTACCAAGAGTGAGTGTTCTTCAAAAAGATGGAGAAAAGTAACCTTAAACTGCCAAGGGCAGATAATCATATCTCTTATTTCTCATACCTATTTATATATCAGATGGATTCCATTAATGAAACTATTACTAGTCTGAAAAAATTCCTTCATGAAACAAAAGACATCACACTAAGAAGTATTTTTTTCCATTTCGTCATTCACTTAGAATATAATTATAGAAAAGCAAATTGTTCATTTCTTGTTATTGGAGGCACTGGCAATGAAACTAGGAACAGGAAAGATTGATGTCTTTCTTATAGTCATCAGTACAAATGTGTGTTATCAAAAATCTTTATTCTCTTTTCAGAACAATTATATTTTATGACACTTCTCGACTTTGCTTTGATTTGAAATATCAACCAATTGATGAGCATCATTGAAGCTTGGAGATTTTCTTTTAAAGATATGGTATATAGAAATGAATTTTGGGCTAATACATAAGTAATTTACTGTTTTATTGTTGATGTCATCGGGTTAAAGTGGGTGACTGTAGTCCTTTTGTGATTAGAGTTCATACAGGGTCGTTGTGTTTTTGCCTGACAGAAATTAATTTGTTAAATTCATTCTTTCTTCTTGAGTTGTACATCCGGTCAAACTCAAAATCCGATGAATTTCCTACCCTTGCATTTTGAATACCCACATTAAACCAATTTCCCACTTCTCTTCTGCATGTGTTTTTTTTCTTTTTATTGGGCCTGACACATCCATGTTTTCTGTTTGATTTTAGTGGGAGGTGTTGCCATTGGTTGATTTTTTTATGACATTCACTGACCCACATAAGCTATGTCCGGGTTCTGTCAGTTATTGAGGATAGGAACAATAGAAGGAAGGAAAGGAAGTAATAGAGAAGAGAGAGAGAGAGTGTTTTCTTTGTCACTCTCTTAGTGAAAAGGAAAGTGTATATTTCAATATGGTATTACTACTACCTAATCATAGTATTAGGTTGGTGCAAAAATAATGTCGTTTTCTCACATAGTAACATGTGAGAAAACGACATTATTTTTGCACCAACCTAATAAAAGATATGTGTGAAGCCAAATAATTTTAGAACAAGGTTGATTATCATGCACAACAAAGCTTCATTATGAATCTTAATTAATATCTAAATAAAATGTATTTCAAAGACACTTATTTGAATAAGTGACCAGCTTGTTTGCCGTACTGTAACCCAATTGAAAAGTTGTGGAGCTTTCTGAAGAGGAAGGTTTATTGTAGGGAAAAATGAATGCTGATGAGGGGGTCAAAAATGCAGTGTGACATTAGATGGCAGGCTAGCTCTTTTTCTTCTTTGATCGCCTCAACGGATTGCGTGGGTCCCTTTCTCAGCTATTACACTGGGCACTTGTGAAACAGACACCAACTCAGCTGCACCTACTTCAACTTCCTCTTTGTCTGTCAATCCGTACATCCACCTCTAACACATGCAGTCTGCCGGATGACACTTCTGTCTTTCGTGCTGCCAGCACCCCACTTTTTATGCTATTCCAAGATGGCCAAAATTTGCATGTGTGCAAATATCGTCTAGTCTTGGATGAGATATGCAAGCATAAATTATGTCTTCAATAGCGGCCATATTTTTTTTCTCATCACTTTGCAGGCAAGACACATTTGCGCTTGTTTCGAATTCCGAAGTCATGTCTTTCATTACATCTATATTAGTAAATGATATTTCACAATGAAACTTTGGAAATCTATTCTGGATACTGTACAGTTTGGAGGCTTTGGATCTCCTAAGTATTTTGAATTTCTGAAGTGACACAGTACAAAACTTACTTTGGTGTCTACTAGTGTAAACCCAGTACATATTGGGGCCACCACAGATCAACTCTTCAAATGTTCATAATAGACCTTGAATTCAATTCAAACCTCTGACAAGAATCCCATACTATACTGTATTTTTGCTTATCTTTCTAAGAAATTCAGCAAAATTTTTTTTAAATACTTTTAAATGATCAAAAATAAAACATTTCTAATTGTTTATAAAATATATTTCCTAAACATTCATTCAATAGTTCCTTGGTTTTACTTTTTGAACAGAAATACAAACATTTATGTAATCTGAAATGATACTAAGTGACCATTACACAATTAATTCTTTCTAATTCAGGATGACCCAATAGTCACAAAGGGTTTGGTTTGTCTTGTTTTACGGCATATCAACCTCCATGGGTCATTTAATGCCAACAACTTTTTTTTTCCTAGTAATATTTTTACTTTGTCAAAAATCCATTTCTGTTAATATTACCAGCTATACTTTTTTAAGGGAAAAATATTATTTTTTCAAAAACGTATAGCTAGTATTATTATGTTTTTTGTGTTTTTTCAAAAACGTATAACTGGCAACATCATTTTTTTCAAAAACATTATCAGAGGCCTTGCTGTTGGACATAGTTTATCATCATACCCAAGACGTGGATATAGTCCAAGTGTTAACTATTTGCCCATAGCTGGGACCCTAACAGGGGCTACCATCCAGGGTCAGGGTGGACCTGTAAACACCAACAATTAAGAGGTGGTTCCATACTCCTCAAAACCTCCTGATCAGAGGTCTTGCTGTTGGACGTAGTTTATTGTCTTACCCAGGATGTGGATGCAGTTTATTGTCATACCCAGGATGGTCACAGAGGGGTTTGAAAGTTTAATAAATTTTTTGTTTATTAACTTTTCTAGTTTTCATTTAGGTATTTTATAAAGAAGGCTTTGGGTTAGGGTTAGGAATTAAACAAATCATGAAATCTTTCTATCAAAGATCAATGAAGCAAACTCAAAACATAAACTGGCCACCATGTTCCTCAGATCTCAAAAGCCATGATTTCCTTTTTATGTGGTTATCTCAAATAAAAGGTTTATGCCAACAAGCCTCAAACTCGTCCAACAACTGAAGGACAGCAGTCAGACAGAAATCAAAACTCTACAGACAGAAACAATAAAGGCAGTGATGGAAAATGCCTTTGAAAGGACATGTTCACGTGAAGTTGAAAATGGATGCCACTTAAAAGATGTAATCTTTCTCAAATAGTGTGAATTTTATTCCCCATATCTATTCTATTAAATTTAAATTAAAGCTAAAAAGTAAAGAAGTTATTAAATCTTGAAATCACTTGGTGGCTTTTGGGCCACCCTGTATTAAACTGAGTTCTTACCTCAAAATCTTCTGCACTGAAATTTGCATTTTTCTCCTTTTCTAGTAACAAATTTTCCAATTGTCTCATCTACAAAAGAGATATCACAAGAACGCAAAATTCAGAGAGGAGAAACAGAAAAAATTGTTTTTTTTAAGTGTTAATAATCATTACATATTCTTAAAACATTTTTAATGCATCATAGTGTAGGGATACAAAACGCAATTATCTCCCTTTGATGGAGATGAAGTCATGTGACAGCTGCTTATTGACATCACTTCATAATGTGATGAAAATGTTCAGTCAATGAGTTTCCAGGAGTCAAATCAAGCAGTTTTTTTTTTTTTAGCCCAGTCCCATAGCTGAGACTAGATTGTTCGCCCAGCCATATGATGCAATTTACAAGCCTATGACCCCATTTTCCTATGGAAATATATCTTCATCAGATATAGAAAATATCTCCGGTTTGCAGTCCTCATCTTGAAAAAAAACTCGGAACTCATCATTTTCCATTTATGGAATATTACCTCACTAGCAACATAGATGAATCCAGACCACTCTAATGTGGAATCCTAAATATGGCTTCTCCAGAAACACAGAAGTATCTCCACCAGCTCCAGTTGCCATTGAGAATTATTACATGTAAGACTTTCTTTTTCATCCTCTTTTCACTCTGCTTGTTATGTAGGTATGTCATATAATTTCTCTGCTTGGTGCACATGTAAATATGCAGATATATAATGTTGTGTATGACTTAACAGCATAAAACTCTCTCTGAGAACAAAGCACTTTTGTCATTCCTTTTCTTCCAGCTTTCTTAACTCTTTTCAGAAAGTGTCGGTATATATCACACATTGAATGCTGGTGTTAATAAAACAGTGCTCGGAGCAATATAACAGAGCTATAGATTATATATTAATAAATATACATTTTTTTCCTCACCAGTAACACAACTCATGCACAATGCTATCTTCCAGTGTAGAATTGAGACTGACCATTGTATAATTTTAATTTTGTTAAATATATCAGATTATCATAATGGTGGGGCAATCCATATTTTATATGGAGATTATTGTTAAAAAAATTGGGGGAAATTTTGTATTTCAAATAAATATAAGAAAGGTGGAAGAGGAAAAACACACATGCATCCACATAGATTACTTCAAATTATTTTTCTTGTTAACACCAATCCCCATATAAAATATATACATACATGTCATATATTGCAGCATTTTCTTCATTTCAGATGAAAATTTGGAAATTTTCTAATGTATTTCAGTGAAATTTTAACTTTTAAAAATAACAGCTTATAATTATAGTTTAGACATTGGGGGTGGGAATATGCTTCAGTTTAAAGTGATGCTATAGCAGTTGCTATGTTTTTCACACCCACATACACTCCAAGTCATTTTATTCGTCTACAATTGGCTAATAAATTACTACTACCTTTGTATAGGACAATTTAGCCATGACATTTGTTCCTTTGAATCTTTTGGGTCTGAGCATACTTACCTATTCTGTTTAGTACGTGTGCAGTGATTGGTTAATTTTTAACCAATCACATATTTTTAATGTTAGATCAAGTTTTAATGCGGTTCTGTGGGAGCCTACCTCTTTTCCTTAAATAGGGCAACTTTTCGCAAGTCGCCAGTAAGATCCCAACCGTCAACACAAATCCACGATCTTGCTCATCACACTCTAATGCACACACAGACACAGAATTTTGTAACTACAAACTTACATTTTCTCTCTGTAACTTTCGCCAAGCACAGTCAACCAGAACTTTGTTGATTCAAACCAGTTTATTCACAACATATTTCAAGCAATTGTATTCTTCGTGTTATTCATTCTTTACATGCAAACTTTGATCTAACAATTATTTTGGAATATTTATCTCACAAGAGAACTTTCTTCAAACGGTTGATTACAATCAATCTACAGTCAAAGGGAAAGAACTTCCTTCTCTTTAATCGACATTGTGAATACAAAATTATTTCATGCTTGTTGTATTTTATTCAATATATATTTGTTGGTCAACAAATTTGTTGTTATCATTTCTTGAATCCTGTATATGGAAGAATCATTAATATAAATAGTAGTAGTACCTATATATTTGGTGTTCCTGCTACATTTAATGAATTGACCCAACGCTATATTTGGTACATATGCTACAATGCCAGTAGAATATGGGTTTATTATATAATATACAGCATACTTCTGTTATGCAGCATGTTCTTTAATGCATATATCTTTTGTATTATTAATGATTCAAGAAAACAACGAAACTCCAAATGTGAATCAACAAGTATATACTGAAATAACATACACAAATGAAATATACAATAATTTGTATTCAATGTATAGATTAAGGGAAAAGAGGTTGCTTTCTTTTTAACATATTTTCATTTATATTTGACTGTTTGAAAGAAAGTTCTCGTGAGAGAAAAATGTTCAGATATCAATATTAGAACAAAGGACTGTTAGAATAGATAACACAAGAATACAATTGATCGAAAAGTGTGTTGTGTTAGAGAAATCAACAGAGTCCTGGTTGATTGAACTTGGCTGAGTCACAGAGAATATATATATATATATATATATATATATATATATATATTACAAAATTTTGTGCCTGTGTGTATGTTTGAAATGTTGTTAGTAAAGTCATAGGTTTGTGTTGACAGGCAAAATTTGCTGGACTCTACTGGCAGCTTATGAAAAAGTCACTTCTTTTAAAGCTACAGGTAGGCTCCCAGGAAACTGCAGGAAAAGTTGATTGTCCTATAGAAAGGCAGTATTGATTTATTAGCCAATCACAGACGAATAATATGTGGGCGTGGAAAAACATAGTAGTCGCTACACTTCCTTAGATCTACTGTCATATGAAAGTTTGCATTGGTAAAGAAAAATCTATACATTACCTCTTCTTCTTGAATCTTTATTTTGTTGTGATTTTCCTAGAAATAGAAAAAAACAAACAAAATATGTCTTCTGAAAATAGCCAACCCAAATCTTTCACAAAATATTCAATAATGCAATAAATAATTAAAAATAGTTCACTCTTATTTTCAATCGTGTAAACAAGTATCAGATAAGTTAAAGTATTATTAATACAGTGACAAACATTTGCGTTTTAAAATGTCTGTTTTTTGTTTGTTTGTTTGTTTTTTTTAATGTGTGTGTGTGTGTCATATTTCCCCGGGTAAAATAAAAAATTAATTTCATCGTTGGTCTCTAGAGATAAAAAGCCTTCATGATTTCTTCCCTTGAAATAATAAACCTTCAAGAAAAATAACTCTAGGTTGAATATTCAGAGTTATTTCCCTTGCAGGATTACAAGCAAAATAAATTTTATGGAATTTCGTGAAAAGCATTTTTCTTACTTTCGTTTTTCCCTTTTAATAAATAATGCATCAATTAAAAATATAGTTTCCTATTATTATTATTATTATTATTAGGTTGGTGAAAAAATAATGTCGGTTTTTGACCTTAAAAAATACGTAAAAAACCGACATTATTTTTGCACCAACCTAATATTTTTCCAAATTGTAAGCAGTAAATTTGATTTTTATTTCTAGAGATATAAATATAAGTAATTTCATTTTCAAAGTCAACTTTGATTTTCAAAAATTTAAATGCATGTCAATCATTCTTGTCTGTCTTCTTAATTCCTCTTCTTTTATTATTCTCTCTCCTTAAGTGTTGTTTTCCTTTTCCCCTACACTCAGCAACCCCTTGCGTCTTAGTGGTTTTATTGCCTTTCTTGGGGTAAAATGATTAAAAAAATAAAAGGATACATGGGAATTTTTATTCATTATGATAGCTATTTGCAATATTAAATATATTCAATTTTGGTATTAAATGACCCATAAAAGTGTTGGTATACCATTAAACAAATCAATCAATCAAAAACTGCTTCAGAAATACATTTCATCCACTTCAAGCACATTTTGTCATCACCACCAATTTTAATTTGATTGCATGATTGGTGTCCTTTGAATTCCTTTCTGCAGTTTCTGGCTGATACAATGCCAGTCTTATCTCTTGCAATTATCACTTGAACAAGATCCACTTGAGGGTGTCAAGGAAGAACCTGCTCTTACAAATGTTCTTTTTTGACATAGATTAAAATTCCATACGTATTTGTCAACTCATATTGTGGAATCTTCCACAACAAGCCAGTTAACCCCTGTTAGGAAATGCACTATCTTACAAAATATATAACAAGCATTCATTGGTTAATCACCTTCAATCTAGCTTGCTGATTGGTCAGTTTCGACCAATCAAATCACCTCCACGCGACAGATCTGTTTTGGTGCCAACTCATCTGAGCCTGTCACATGGTACAGCAAAATTATAAAAACAAAACACACGTAAACTCTCTCTCACGTCTCATTCCTTGCTGCCAAGATGTAATCTTCAAGAACTCCCGTCTTAACCTTTGTGAGACCATTACCAACATTCACACAAGTACAAACTCTGAAATCTCTTCTGAACTTGTACAATACACAATTCCAAACATGCTAAAGAAACTTTATTCTTCTAAACTACAGTTTAATAATTACTTTCACTTTATGAGCTCAAATACAAATATTTCCAAATCTAAGAGACATAACTCTATCACACCTGCAGCTCTTATGCTTCTACACCAAACACTAATAAATTCAATTATGCTTTGAAATCAAACTGTTCAGTTTTGTATTTTATTCTATGTGCTATTTACGTCAAATATAAATTGCATTGCGTCCACGCATTGTCCTTAATCCCACCTTTCCTAGCCAAACTGAAATATTGATAACACTGTCGCAACAATGTCCTTTCTGGTTAGTCCACACACATGCTTGCATTATGGACATTTGAATCAATTGGTAATTATCTAATGTTTTGCCAACCATTCCAAAGAAGACAATTTGTTGGTTTTGTCAACTGCTTTAGTCAAAGTCCTTAGTATCAACTTTTTATTTAAGATTTCGTCATCAGTCAGCACTTGGTTGACAATAGATAATTTATCTGCAGAATTTCTATGCATTTTTAGAATATCTAGCAACAATTTAAACATTTTTTCAAAATTATGATTTGGTGGGTAAGCTATAATTGCCAGAGTTTCAGGCCTTGTATTTCTATGCATTGGACATTTTTGAGCCTCTAGATCAACATTACAAAAAATGTGGAGAATATTAAAACAAGAAATAATCTGAGAGATAAAATAATTTGAGAAGAAAATTGTATAATGATTGGAACTATCATATGTTTATTTAAATGTTCTTGTTCTGTTGTTCATTGATATTCTTCTAAAATCATTAATAATAAACTTGTTTTCATAATTATTTATTTATACTTTTGGATTTTTTTCCCCTTCTATTTTTTTTTTTTTTTTTTTTTTTTTTTTTTAAAGGTTTTACATTTTACAAAGATAAAAAGCCAAATTCCTACTCTTTGTAAAGGTATCATGATATTCACAGTCAGTTTTCCATCAAAACTTCCATTAAATGCCATGGACCCAACAATCAACACTAAATTAATAAGCATATAATCAGCACACACACATTAAATTATAATTTTTATATATATATATATATATATATATATATATATATATACACACAGTGTAACCCGGATATAAGAGAGTTGTCGGGACCAGAGAAGTCTCTTATATCCAGGTTTGGTCTATTTTGTTTAGGTAGGTATGGCTCTAATTTGGGACTAGAGAAAGTTTCTCTTATATCCGAGTTACACTGTATATATATATATATAGAGAGAGAGAGTAGTTGTGAATCTCGGAGGCACAGTCGTATGGGTAAAGAAACTTGGATGAGTTTCACCGTGGAATATGTGAACAAGTGGCGCAATATCGAGTCTAGTTTGCTACCTCTTCCTCACTGAGACATGTTAGTACAGTTGGTATGACGTTCTTGGTGGTGGATGCGCACTGCTGATGTGTCCTAAATATAGGACGAAACGGCCATCCAGTGCTTTCTGCATTCTGTTGAGGTTTCTTCTAGACTCGATGAATTACTTTATATATATATATTGATGCATGTTTCATTAAATAATATAGACAAGTTTTGTCTATTTATTTTAAGTAAATTCTTTTCATATTGTCTGATAAGCTTAATAACATTATCATTGAAAGATGAAAGGAAATCACCATTTTGATACATGTTTAAATCCAAATCTAAGCTTTTGGCTTACATAAGCCATTATCAAAAATGACAATTACTTTTCAGTATATTAACCAATACACAGATGAAACAATAATGATAGTCTGTTTTTGTTGCATAAAAAATTTCAAAGCATCAACTAACTCGTGTATATGTAACGCGAAAGCGAAAATCACATTGCAGCTCATGACGTCACACATGACCATGCGAGAGTGAAAATGAGAAGTATTAAGTATGGGAAGCCGTTGGTATAAACCAATGACTTCTGTTATCATTATATATATATATATATATATATATATATATATATATATATATATAGTGTATTGGGACAGCAGATCATTATTTAAACATATATTGTTAAATGAAACAGACAATGAATGTCTATTATCTTTCATCATGAGCCATTCTAAACTTCGTATGGTTGCTTTCATTTTGGGTGAAAATAAAAACAAAAATTTTCCAACATTTGGATATTTTTTTTTAGTAAGCTATTTCTTGATCTACGCTTTTGGCTCACATGAGCCATCTTCAGAGAGGTTATATGGACATTTAAACAAAAATATTCACCATCAATTTGTTTAAATATATATATTATATTCACCATATATTTGTTTAAATATATATATATTACGTCAACATAGAAGATTGCTATGCAACAATAACAGTCATGGAATAGCAAATGCAGGTTGTAAATTCATGATGTGGTCCTATGACATCGTACCACGTGAGAGACCGAAATATTAAAAGAACCATTTGTCTAGATGCAATGTAATGTGTTGTGACTAGTTTATTTTCACCCAAGATTAAAGCAACCATACAAAGTTTAGAACAGTTCATGATCAAACATAATAGACATAATAATATTTAACAATATATGTTTAAATATTTAAAATATATACACCGCGTGCCAAATTATTATCGAGTTAACTTTTTTTCTAATATTTCAAAAACCCTCCAATCAATTCCCATAAAACTTTCACACAATGTTGGCAACACTGACCTGCACAATCACTGATATTTTTGTACTGATCTACACAATGTAAACAAACTGGCGCCATATTTGTTATCAGCACGGTGATTTGAGAGTGCCAAATTATTAGAAAAGTCTAAGAATTTAGTGAATAGATGGGCTGTAAAAGCAGTTTAAGTGATGTTGAAAAGAAAACTATCACCTTAGAACTCTCAAAAGGTAAATCTATCCTAGAAATTTCTAAAATGATAGGGAGTTGTCAACAAACTGTGAAAATGTTCACCGCCGACCCCACACAAGTATGCAAAAGGGCCGATAAAGGCAAGCCGAGGGTTATTTCACGTCGTCTCATGTCACGACTTAAATGAGAGGCCACGAAGAACCCTGGACTTACCAGTCAAGAGCTTTTCAGTTGTATTGGGGATCCTACTGTGTCTAAAAGTACTCAGTGTCGGTATCTGAAGGAAATAGCAACAATAGTCAAACCTGTATCGAAGCCTCCGTTGACGAGAAATCACATTCAAAATCGATTGAAATGGGCCAAGGACAATATGAAGATTGACTTCTCTAAAGTTTTGTTCACAGACGAAACTAGAGCAACACTTGATGGACCAGATAGATGGTGCACAGTCTGGATAATGAACAGACAGAATCGCCATCAGCGTTTGAGACGCCAACAAGGCGGTGGAGGTATAATGCTCTTGAGTGGTATTATTGGAAACACATTAGTGGGCCCATGGAGAGTACCAGATGGCGTCAAAATGACTGCTGATGCATAACATAGCATTTATGAAGGAGCATTTTGGGCCGTGGATGAAAAGGCAAAGACTTGCCTTCAGAAGGACCAGTGTTTTTATGCAAGATAATGCTACCTCACATGCTGCTCACAAGACTACTGAATATTTGAAACAGGCTTCGATGGACCTCGAAAAATGAAGTGGCCAGCAAATTCTCCGGATTTGAACCCAATTTGAACCTTTGGAGCATCATGAAGCAAAGACTGTACATCAACAGACAATAAATCAGGAGCAACGCTGAGTTGTGTGAAGCAATTCTTGACATATCTCGTGGCATTACAGCAGATGACATCCTACAATTAACAAATTCTATGGATCGTTGACTTTTTCAAGTAATTTCAAAACAGGGAAAGCACATTCCCTATTAATTTGTTTAAAACTGTGCCTTTGTTTGTATCTGTTATTATTTGTTTGATTATCTTATTTATTAGGTTCTTTTGATCATAAACATTCACGTGCAACATTAATAAACGTTTTGTTTGCTCAATTCTGGGAATTTTACTAAACCTTTCTAATAATTTGGCACGCTCAAATCACCGTGCTGATAACAAATATGGCGCCAGTTTGTTTACATTGCACAGATCAGTACGGAAATTTCTGTGATTGCGCAGGTCAGTGTTGCCAACATTGGGTAAAAAATTTTGTGTGAAATGATTGGACGGTTTTTGAAATATTAGAAAAAAAGTTAACTCGATAATAATTTGGCACGCAGTGCATGCATATATATTGTAGCAAGGGTTATAACACAAAATATGATGACTGGAGAAAACATAGGAAACAATCAAAAAGAATAAAATAAAAATAAGTAACAGGATACATTTAAGGATAGGCATGTGAGGAAGAAGGGCTTGGAAAATCTGTAACTCACAGGACAGATTGCGGGACAGAGGAAATCAGTGCGTAACATACTTGATGAGCATAGAATAAGGTTTGGGAGAAATAAGAAAAAGACAAAACTTATTAAGAGCTTCAGGAGACGGGAAGATGTGGAGGGCCATGATCATTTGCATCCTGAAGAGACATGACACATAAAAGATGAAATAATACATATTACATTATAGATGGTCCACATTTTTATAAAGTTTTTAATAAAAGGATTTCTTTCCAAATTTCTTTCCTTATAAAATGATAAATAATAAGTACCAAAGGGTAATCAGTTCAAATCTATTTATAATCTTGTAAATAAACATTGCCAAGGGTGTATACAGAAAAACTTTCCTCTCAAAACATCATATTTTTGTCAGCTCCAAATGTTAAACTTTACCAAAATAGTTTGTGTGCATATATATACAAGTGAACATAGAAGTCAACACTTAGAGGCAACAGTCTGTTTCATGCTAGACATAATTGTGGCCTGATGACTGCGTCTAGCATGAAACAGACTGTCACCTCTAAATGTTGACTTCTATGTTCACTTTTATATTTACACACGCTCTATTAGCAATTTATCCCATAAATATAGCACATCTTAAGACTATATTTCTTTATATATATATATATATATCCAAGTAAGATGAGAACAAATAGTACAATTCCAACCTTTATAACATTTAATTTAAAAGAGGGCACAATACAAAGTAGAGCAATATTATTTATTTTAGGATATTACATCGAAAAAAATGTCAAAATCGCTACACAGTTGCAGTTGTGTTTTGATGCATATCAATGCATCTCATCAGGTGATTGTAAATTACTGGGGAGTGAATGATTTATTTAGATTTAAATCTAATAAAATCACTCACTAACCAGTAATTTACAATCACCTGATGAGATACATTGATATGCATCAAAACACAACTGCAATTATGTAGCAATTTTGATGATTTCTGGTGTAATATTCTAAAATAAAAATATATATATATATATATATATATATATATATATATATATATTTTATATGCATGGTACTTAGTGGCAAAGTGCTCAATATCTGCGACAGAGCTAACATATTCCGTTGTATGAATATTAGTTTGTAACCCTAAGTTTCATGCTTTTGCAATAATCAGACAAACTTGTTTATTTTTTTAAAAATAAAATGAACCCATTTGTCTGATGATCGCAAATGTGTGAAACCCAGGGTTACAAACTAATATCCATACAACTGTTAGCTCTGTTACTGTTATTGAGCACTTTCCAATAAGTACTGCACAAATAAAATACTATATATTATATGCGCAGTATTTTATATGATAATTTTATAAACAGTGGTTCCTACTGCTGTTAACACATTGCTCTTCAACTACGAATTGAGCTCTCCTGGCTATTGACGTAGTTCATATAGAAATGATTAAAATTTCTCCTTCTCTCTGCTGTGCAATGATAGCCTAGGGGTAAGATCTCTGAGTAATGCCAAATCTGTCAGGTTTCAATCCTGGCTTGAAGCAATCAGATGTCTAGCCACACTGAAGAGTAGCGATACAGTGAACAATCTGTCTGTGGATGACTATATATATATATTTTCACTCCAAATCTTAAACTTTACCAAAATAGTTTCATATATATATATATATATATATATATATATATATATATATATATATATGTGTGTGTGTATATATATATACATACATACACACACACAAGGTGTAACAGCATAATTGTCTATGCAACACAATGTTTAATATCTAAAAAAACACTTAACTAATTGAGTTTCTTATTCTTTTCAGGTTTTCAGATAGGATGTAAAACCATCTTGACACCATTTGTCGTAAGAATCACTGAAAATGCCTTTGAGTTATTCAGCTAAAAAGAGAATGGGTTAAACTCATTTTGTGTCAGCCCCTCTGTCACTCAACTGAGCAATGGGGAAAGGAAAAAATTTTCAGGGCTCCAGTAATGGTACCAACATTCATACTCTGGCTTCCATCTTCAAAGTCCATTCAAGAACTATCAAAAGAACACTGAATAAATTTAAAAAAAGAGGGAACAGTAGAAAGGAAAAGTAGATCAGGAGGTCACAACAGGAAAAGGGATCATCATTTCAACTTAAAGCTAAGGAGATCAATTTGAAAAGATCCAACTCAATCCATAATACGTTTGGCAGATGAAAGAAGAGTTTCAGCTATGACAACCCAAAGAACAGTGAAAAAATACTTGAAAATGAAATTGTACGTGAAACGAATGAGGCACCTTGTTACTCCAAGACAGAAAGTTAGAAGATTAGTGAGGGCAAAGATCATCTTGAATAAGTTGAAAAATGATCCTGGAATAATATATATTTGATCTTTATTTCAATCCTTCATGAGCTTCCGGCCCTTAGCTTTGATTAATTAATTATGAACATGTCATTTTCATTTATGATCGATTTCCTCACAATTCTTCTGTTCAGCTTGGATATAATACAATTGTACAATTACTAATCTTTAATTATTTCTAAAATGCAGTAGTTCAGAGCTTAATTTAACAAACGGATAATTTTGCTGTTACACCCAGTATATATATATATGTGAAAATGTATACCCTTAATCCCTACCTAGGTTTCTACTGTTAGGTGTCATCAAGTAGTGGAGTAAATACATATATTCACTAGGTGTCATCAGGTGGTGGAGTGTGTGTGTGTATATATATATATATATATATATATATATATATACACACACACACACACTTATGTTTTTATTTTTTTTATTTTTTACAGTAAGGTTTACTTGTACAAGGCCCGGGAGCCACTCAAGTTAGAGGGTTACAATAAGGGGTAGTTTATATGTTCCATAGAGCAGTGGTTCATAGGATGAGGCTGTTTGAGTGGAACTTACTTCTTGTTGATGGAATACAGAGGGAATGAGGATTATTTGCTACTATGTAAGTGGCATGGTGTGTCCTAGCTGTGAAGGTCAGACCTGGAGGAACCAAGGAATGCAGTTCATCCAAGCTCTTTCCATAATAGTAGTGACAGAGCAGTGAGAGACTTGCCACATACTGCCTGTCAGAGAGAGAGAGAGAGGTTGGATGGTGGAAAATAATTCTTCTCCAACAAGGACTCAGAGATGCTTTTGAACTCAAAAGTAAAGTCTGGCATCTCCTGCCCAAGTATGGCAATGGTACTCCATTTTCGGCCTAATCTGGCTCTAATAAAAGTAAAGGATGTCAAGAACAGTTGTACAGGAAGCCAATCATTTTACCTGCATCTTTAGCAATGGATTGCATGTAGGAATTTCACTTGAGGTTGAGTGTGAGGCCCAGTATCCTCTTTAGGCACAGGGCCTCATCAAGGGAACATTCGTTTGATATGACTGGTGGTAGTTCAGGGTGTGATCATATATGGTTGGGTTTCAATCCCATCTCGAAGCAACTGGACATCTAGCTACATTGAAGAGCTGTGATACAGCAAAACAGTCTGTAGATGGCAATATATATGCTCCCAGGAAATCTGGTTGAGCTCTCGAGAGAAAATGGTAATTTTAAAAACAGTGGCTCATACCACTATTAAAGCATTGCTCTTCAACTGAATTGAATTGAGCTTTCTGGGCCAATAACATATTCCACATAGAAAACGTTAAAATTTCCCTTCTCCGGACATCTAGCCACACTGAAAAGCTGTGATACAGCAAAATAGTCTGTGAATGACTATATATATATATATATATATATATATATATATATATATATATATATATATATGAGGCTCTCCTGCCATTTTTGACAAATAAGAGTCAAGCAGCTCTGTTCTTAGAACCAACAGCCAGACTAACTGCACATATCATTTTTGATTATAGTGGTGAAGGCTTGTGCAGAACCAACCACACTTTTTGGGAGAGCCAAATACAATGAACTGATGCACAGTATGCCACAAGGTCCTTAAATGACCCTCTGCAGGTTTTGAATTTAGAGTTGTCCTTCTACTAGACCATTTGCCAACCAAGGCTATAGGACTTAGTTTGTCCTGCTATTCACCCCATAGCTGGGGGAGAATAGAGGGATTCATACCAGTCCCAAAAGTATTAACACATAAGTGAATGCAATTAACTCTACTGGAATTTAGACTCAGCTCTCCAATTCCTCAATTCAAGCAGCTATCCATTACTTCAACATTATTTATAAATAAATATATATATATATATATATATATATATTCGTCATCTACAGACAGACTGTTTCGCTGTATCACAGCTCCTCAGTGTGTCCGATTGCTTCAAACTGGGATTGAAACCTTACCTCAGGACCCTCGTCATACAGCAGGGAATGAAGGGAATTTTAATGTTCTTTTCTATACGAAATACGCCAGCAGCTCATAGAACTCAATTCAATTTTATTTGAAGAGTAATGCTTATATATATGTACACATACACACACACACACACACAATTTTAAATATGTATCATTTAAACTACTTATATTGTTCAGACTATCGTCCTCATCATTGTTGCCATATTTATCACAACATTTCAGGTGTTGTACGCTCCAGCCTTCTTCAGGTGGTTGGAATGTTGAACCGAACCCTTTATTTTGCTCACTGAGGTAGACTGTTCTAGTTCAACGTGCCATGTTTTTAATGGATGTCAGTTATGAGTTCTCTCCTGTTAATTCTGCTCTTCAAGTTCTCCACTGCCTTAACCAGGTATTCAAGTTCTCCACTGCCTTAACCAGGTATTGAACTCACACACTTTGGGTCCTGTCACTAGATCTAACTAACAACTTTATCCACTGTCCTTGAGGACACATGGCACAATGGATAAAGACATTAATTAGATCCAATGACAGAATGCAAAGAGTGTGAGTTCAATACTTGGTTAAGGTGGTGCCATGTGTCCTCAAGGATAGTGGATATAATTACAACATACAAACATTGTGATAAATATGGCAACAAAGATGAGGACAATAGTTCGAACATTGTAAAAAGTGTACATAATACCACATACCACATGTAATTAAAATGAAAGATGGCTCATGTGTGCTTTTTATAATATGTACATTTGATAGGCCAGTTAATAAAATTTATGGCATAAAAAGGCAACAAAATGGTATATTAGACTTTTGACATGAAGAGAAAGATTTTAAAGTCGGAATTTTCCGACAAGCCTCTGTTTATTACTCATCCTGTTGAAAAAGGACAATGAAGTGGGACTTACTCTTCTGAGGAATATTGTTGGTTAGAGGCCTCCATGGGTATATATATAAAATTTTTTGTTTCGTTCTTTACCAGAATTTTCTGTCATTATGTATGTTAAATGTAAATAAGAGTTTTGATGTATTTGTTTAATAAATTGTCTGTGATATATGAGAGATGACATAAACAATATCTTAATAGTGAACCAAAAACAGCTGGGTTTTTTTATTAGCAAAGCATATTAGCCTACTGGCATTTTTAACTACTAGCAATTTGAATTCAATATTGCATCTTTCAAATCACTTCAAGGACAAATAGAAGCCTTACCCAACTCCAGATAAAAAAAAAAGAAAGAAAAAAAATGAGTAACTGATGCCATCCTTACATGAAGCATTTCCCTCAATTGATTGTTTTCCTGCCTCAGAATCAAAATCTGCCGACGGAGTGAGATATTTCTTCCCATTTTTGGAGTGGCATTACCAGCTGAGGAAAGAAATAAAAAGATTTCCATTGAGTTTGGTGTTCGGTAAAAATGGTTCAAAGCAACATCCTGTAGATTTTACAAAGCTATCTCATACATAGGTTATTACACTTTTAGCAAGAGAGAATGTAAAAGAAAAAACCAATATAACCACCCCACAAACTCAAGAAAAGAAAAGAATATTAGGATCCATAAAAGTCTCTCATTTTATTTTGATTATACAGTGTAACCCAGATATAAGAGAGATTTTCTCTGGTCCCAAATTAGAGCCATACTTACCTAAACAAAATAGACCAAACCCGGATATAAGAGACTTCTTCTCCGGTCCCGACAACTCTCTTATATCTGGGTTACTTTGTATATTCATTTTATTTTTCACCTCTTAGAATTGGTACACTAATTACTTTTCATTTCCTAGTATGTAACAAAAATAAAGATGGTATTTACACACACACACAAAGTTGCCAAACTATTTCTTTTAAATATCTTAATAGCATATTGATATTTTTGATCAATTTTCTACAGATACCAAGAAATTGATTTGTGGACTAGAAATGATTAAAACAAAAATAAACGTAGTAGGTTTAAATTATTTAACCAAACCTGTTTGAATATGTATGTACACACACACACACACACAGTATAGGCCCAAAGCTTGGGGGTACCCCCTGCAATTCGGAAGTATTTTATCATGTATTCAATAATAACAAAATTAATCCATTATTGCAAAACATTTCTTTAAAATTTTAGCTTTTTTTGCCTAATCTACCTAGTTTAGGAGTTAATTAAACCAATTACTAATTACTAATACCAGTAGTTAAAAAACTTTGTGTGTGTATGTATGTATATATATATATATATATATATATATGATCTCAGAAGTTAGGCAGGCAATAGATGACTTCACTTATAATGTTGCATCTTCATGGGTGATTAAAATTAAGGTTTTTTTCTACAAAAATTAGAATTGTGTTTTTAATGTGCTTGCATGAATCTTATTAATATTATATATGTACACACACACACACACACACACAGATATATATGCATACATACATATATATATATATATGCATACACACACACACACATATATATATATATATATATAGAGAGAGAGATAGATATATATGTACACACAAAATTCATTCTTCCTAAATGTACCAAGTAAAGAACCTGCAATTTTGTTTGAGAAACATGACTTCATCTTTATTTCTCAAAAAAATGTCTCATTAAGTTTCCTTGATAAAAATCAACCCCAAATACACCCACACCTTTAAGACAAAATCTAACAAAAACTTATACAGAATGGCAATGGTTATCAAAAAAAGAAAAATAGATTGACTAACATATAAAGGAGAATCCATTATCATAGGTGATCAATTGTGTTTCATCCAAATGCTGGGAGGCCTGCAAAAGAAAAATAATTCTTATATTAGTCTAAATTTCTTTTCACAAAAGAAATATTTGAGAACAATCATCAGAGATGCATAGCTACCCAATAAAATTGTTTTGTATCTGAAATCTAATTCTTAAAAATTTTTTGACTTTCTTTGAGAACACAGTGTCCCAAATGAATTTTTAAAAAAAATATTTAAATTTTTATTGTAATAAACATTAAACATTTCTAGGACCAAGAGTTATTATTTACATTCAAACTAATGCCCTCTTCTTTGTTGTTATTATCACAGTTTTTGAAAACTTCAACCTTCTAACCACCTGACACTCCTATACAGATGTAGGGACATATAGCTAGTTCCAGCAGGCTTATCAATCAAGACCAGTCAATTCCAGAAACAGACACC
Source organism: Acanthosepion lycidas (assembly GCA_963932145.1). Classification (NCBI taxonomy): domain Eukaryota; kingdom Metazoa; phylum Mollusca; class Cephalopoda; order Sepiida; family Sepiidae; genus Acanthosepion; species Acanthosepion lycidas. Next base: position 77,131,929 of record OZ010606.1, read on the forward strand.
TGACGAAGGGTACAACAGCTGAAACATTGTGACAATAAAAAAAGATGAGGACATTATTCTAAATATGAATAATCTAAATAAATACATTTTTTGTTTGTTTTAAAAGAATTTCTCAGCCTTTTAGGTTCAAGAATTTTTCTGGCAACTGAATTCTCCTTTTTATAGTTCTTGTTATTACCAGATTTCAGATGATCAATTTTACAGCCTTCTTCAGATATAAAGTCCTTTAGGCAAGAAAATGAACATGTTAACCAATAAACCAACATGTTGTTGCATTCTCAGCAATGTGAGCCATAGAAACAGTTACCTATATAACAGAGGTGGTTCAAATTTATAAGATGGAAAAGAAATGTGAAAATTACTAGTTTGGTTGCAGCAAAGTGGGCAGGTTTATTTTTCACTTCTTTTTGAGAAGATTAATATTGAACTCAATGGGAAAACTGCAGTTTAATGTGAAAGGTATTGCCATCAAAAAATTATATCTATAGCTTTTACCAATTTTTGAGCCAATTTAGTTTTAAAGATCACCCCAAAAATGTACAGGCATATCCAATTTCTGCAGGTTTTTGCTTGCAAACAGACTAAATAAATCCAAATAAAGTTGATATATTTTTTTTTTACATTGAATGTAAAATATATTAAAACTGGAATTCTAATTATCAATCACCACAAGCAAAATATGCAATTTTTTTTTTTACTTTATTTGATAAGTAAAAATTAGGTAAAAAAATTGTAAAAGATTACCAAAAAAGGCTTACTCAAAGAATTACATTTGTTAAATAATAATAAATAAAAACAAAATATAGATAAAAATGTATATAACACCATAATACTGCTGGGTACAAATTATTAGACAAAATGTTTTAAATTTGCATTGTTTATTGAAAATCATGCTAAAACTACTGCACTGTCTAATATATTTTCCAAGCATAGCTTAGATGTGGCACAAGGCCAAAAGTATGGGACACCCAGTGAGGATCGAACTCACTTCCCAGTCATAATTGTTCTCATGAGACAAGCATGCTAACCATTACACCACCTCAAAGTGTCCCTGCACTGTCTGATATATTACATCATAATATGACTAAATTGTTCAGTATAATTTCTCTTTGAAGAAAATGAGGGTCTTATTTGATGGCACAATGATTTAGTAATAATATGATTGTGCCATGGATCTTGTCCATATAAAATTTGTAAAGCGTCAGTAAATTTTTAAATTGATAAGACTGTGATATAAGGCTTTCACTGAACACCAGAATGAAATTCCAATGCTACGATTTTGAACCTAAACTTAATCTTCAAACTGGTTTCCTCAAAAATGGTAACGATTTGGAAAAAGATCTTTTATGCCAGGGTAGGTGGAGAAGTTTCTTGATTCAAATTCTTAAGTGTTTCTAGTTTCTTTACACTGTTTTTACTCAAATTAAGGAATGACCAAGCCTTGCAACTGCTAGTCGAAATATTTCAATAAAATAAATCATTCGTTGGAACTACAAGTTTTTTCTTTTAATTATGCAAATACCAACAGAGACAAGCATCTTAACTTTTCTAGAGAATGGTTTGCTTATGCGTTTCCTCAGCTACTCTTCTATGTTAATCATTGTGACATGCAAGTAACAAGACATTTTTATCAAGATATGTGACAATAGAATAGTGTTTTTTTTATCTTTTCCACACAAGCAAAATAATAAAAAGGGCTTATTGAGGATAAAAGAAAAAACTGAGAAGACAAGAACAGATTTCAAGGAGACAGAAGATGAAAATTTACATTGCATTTAAATTTTTGAAGATCACAGTTAACAGGAATGCTGGAAGAGGGTTCCACAGGTGAGAAGTGTGGAAGAAGAAACTGTTAGCATAGAACTTACAGTTTCAACAAGTTCACAGGGAAAAGTGAATTCAAGTATATGAGTACAAAGTGAATGTAAAAAAAACCTCAACTAGAATTTGAAATTTGTACACTGATTCTGTTTTCTAAGCTGGTCATCATTATACCATCAACTTACACACAGACATTGTATCATGGTATTCCAAAGATCGATAAAAAAAAAATTCTTTTCCTCCTGCAACCAGAATTGGTTAGCCAAGAACATGTCAAGCCCTTTACTGAACTGTCAGCAAATGTCATCCACAATTGTGTGTGTTCAAAGGTGTCTAGCCAAAGTTGAATTGTGAAAGGAAAGTCTTGGCAGTTTGAATGTCAGTTACGGTCCACAGGCTGGCTTTGATTCCTTGAAATGGGAGAAATATCTCCATGTAGACAATTGCGTTGTCACATTTAAATGAAATCTGCTAAATAAAATTTAGTTAATTTTATTTTAAGTTTGTGTTTCTTGGCCAAAAAAATTGCCAATGTTTGGTTTAACTTCTTTCTAAAAAGTCAATATAAATGCCAAGTAACTTTAGAACCTGTAGGCACCCATCTTTGTCTATGTGCCATGTCCTTTCAGGACATTAACAATCATGACTCTCCACAACTTCCTTCATGGCTCTGAGTAACATTTGTTTTTTAAGTATCCTTTCCAAACCCTTACATTATTTCACACAAGTTCATCAGCTATTTCTTTTGCCTTCAAAATGTCCTATGAGTGCCAAATTTTCCATGCATTCAATATCATCCATGAAATTCCTGCTATCTTTTTTTTTTGTTTCTGTGTATAAGTGTACTTTTTGTTTCCATTTTCCTTAAGACTTCCTCATTGCTTACATGCTACATCCATTGCATTCTCAGTATCCTTCTGTATAACGATAGTATTGTTGCCTCAAGTCTTCTCTTCATCTATGAGGAAATTGTTCAGCATTCACTAACATATAGGAGGATTGATATTATATAGCAGTTCAGCACTCTTTGTTTCAAATGATATTTTCCTGTTTCTTAAGCATCTTTCATTTTTCCAATGTACCTTTGAATTTCTATCTCACATTTTGTGTTATCTGTTAAAATACTTCCCGGATATTTAAACTTCTGTACTTGTTTGATTTTGAAATCTCCAATTCATAGCTTGTGACTTGTGCTGCATTGAATTTTATATCAAATTTGCTTACATACAGTACAAGGCCAAAAAATGGACACACCCATAGAAAGTCAACTTTTGTATTTTTACCAAGACAACTGAATAATAGAATTCATTTATTAATACAGGTGTACATATGTACATTATACAAGTCACAAAATGATTTAGTATTTTGTTGGGTAACATTTTGCTTTAATAACGACCTTCATTATTTGTAGCATGCTATAAACTAAATTCTTAAGTCAACATCATTCGCCAGATTTTTCCAGCATTCCTTTAATTTGCAAAAAAAGCTCATCTTCTGTGTTAACTTTCCTATTACAGATACGCGTGTCCATTATCACCCAAAGGTTTTCAATTGGGTTAAGGTCAGAACTGTGACTAGGCCACTGGAAGAATTGCAATTTACCCTTATCACACCTAGATAACGTTTATTCTTTAAGGCAGTATTTATTAAATAGCATGCCATGAACAATTAAGGCCATTATTAAAGCAAAAGGTTACCTAACAAAATATTAAATCATTTTTTGACTTGTATAATGTACATATATACACCTGTATTAATAAACAAATTTTATTACTCACTTGTCTTGGTAAAATACAAAAATCGACTTTCTATTTTTGACTTTAGCCAGCAATTAAGAGGTGGTTCCACACTCCTTAAAACCTCCTGATCAAAGGCCTTGCTGTTGGATGTAGTTTATCATCATACCCAGGACACGGATGCAGTTTACCGTCATACCAAGGACAGATATTGTATGGGATATTATCCAGTTTTTTACCCTCTGACAAACCCATGTTCTACAAGCAGCTCTCTGGATGCTGCTTTGATTCTCATAGCAACTAGGTTTTCATGAGATGAAGTTGCTAGCCCCAGGCCCAACTACCTTTAAATTCAAAATTGTCTTTCTCCTAGGCTAGTTGCCAACCAAGAGTAGAGATTTCAGTTTGCTCTACTGTTTAGTACATAGTCTGGCTGGAAGAGATGCAGTCATACATTTTCATAGGATATTTGTGCAAAAGTGAATGCAACAAAATCGCCCTGTTGACCGGGGCTTTAGAATACACTGACTGCACCTTTGCAGAGGGGTAAGACCCCCCGTGTGAAATGAAGCATTCTGAGTAAGATGATAAACTACATGTGACAGCAAGGCCTCTGATCAGGAGGTTTTGAGGAGTCTGGAACTACCTCTTAATTGCTGGTGTCCCCAGGTCTACCCTGACCGGGGGAGGGCAGCACCTGTTTAGGGTCCCAGCTATGAGCAAATAGTTAACCCCAAACTGTGGTGATAATGCTATGAAAGTGTAAAAATAGGTTTTGATATTACCAGCAATACATTTTTGAGGAAAAATATTACCAACAATACATTGTTGAAAAAACAATATTAACAGCAATACATATTTGAAAAAAACATTACCTGCAATAAAATTCTTGAGGTAGATATGCCTTAAAACAAAGCAACTCAAACCAAGCAACAGAGTCAACTGGAATAAAAATATCAGTTTGAAGCAGCTAACCCTTACCCGACCCAGCTTTTAGTATATAATGTTTCATGCAGTGGAGGGAAAATTAAACTTGAATTAAATTTAGAATGACTACAAGATTACTTCTGTCTGCAAAAACTTTTCACATCTAGAACTTAGGTTTATGGTAACATCATGTGGAAATACTGGTTCCTATATGATCACTGAAGTAATATCAAACCCAGTCAAGACCTTGATGAGTACCCAATCGAGAATATCAGGACCTGTAAGCTTGGATGAGTCGGTGACGTAATGGATAGTGGCTCAGAATTGTTAATCGGAGAGCTGAGTTCCAATTCTCACTGTATTCATTATATTCCCTTATGACATTTTAAAAAATTTTTGCAACATATGGTGCTTATGGCAACATCACATTGAAACACTGAAGCTAAGCAACATTGAGCCTGAGCTGTACCGAGATGGATGATTACTTGGGAATTGATGGTAGTAATTATGTTGATATTTCAATGTTTATTTCATTCACCTTCAGAACATTATTAACAGATACAGCTACAGATGTATGTGTATACAAATGTCAGTTTTCAGTTAAAACTAATTTGGTTTCATTAAAAAGGAAAGATAATCATTTTTCCTTCATTTCATTTTGAAACTCACAAAAAGTTCACAATGAAATATTTGGCCAAATTCACCCGATAGCCATACAATAAAATGATCAACTTTAACTGATGAAACTACACATACTTCACTTTAATTACACAAAAATAGCAAAATCAATGCAAACAGTCAGCATATAAAATGTACAGCAGAGTTCCCTGCCAAAGCTATGAAATGATTTGCTCTAAAGTTGCCTTCTATTCAATCTGAATTTAATAATTTCAAGACCTAATAAAAATTTAAGTTTTCTATTAGAGCATCTTATCTGTAGCTTTTGTAATTGAAGTGATGAGTCCGAAAAAGAAAAGGCAGACACACAGCATTATAATAAATTGCTACTCACGTTGATTATGTCATCTTCCTTTTTTTGTTGGTCAGACTTGTTTTGAACATCTGATTTAGACAAGGAAGATAAACGACTCCGATGTTCTTCAAGAGACAATCCCAGGAAACTTGCTTCATTGCCATCCACATCATCACTGGGAAAAACCTGGATTGATCCAGAAAACATTTGAAAGACATGGGTAAACTTTCTGGGATGAGGAATTATTTACACCCAAACTATTATCATTATTTACATTATTCGGAGTATTGTCCTCATCTTTGTCGCCATATTTATTACAATGTTTCAGCCGTTGTACACTCTGGCCTTCTTCAGGAGATAACTGATAACTGACATCCATCAAACATGGCACATCTACCCCAGTGAGCGAAATAAAGGGTTCAGTTCGACATTCCAACCACCTGAAGAAGGCCGGAGCATACAGCGGCCAAAACGTTGTAATAAATATGGCGACAAAGATGAGGACAATAGTCCAAATAATATACATAATACCTCATCTCAGAAATATAGACAGATATTATCATTATCTTTATTGTTATTATCACAACATTTCATCCGTTGTGCCTTACAGCCTCCTCCTTGTCAATCCAAGCAACCTTAGATAAATCCAAACTAAACCCATTATTCAATCAATGGAGGTTTCATCTAGTTCTTATTTAGTATTGCTCAGTCTGTTTTCAATTAAGGAGATATCTTTAGACAAGGTTAGTGGAACTCTCTGCCCCTGTAGATTAAATAAAGGGTTCAGTTTATAATTCCCTGAAATTTACTCAGAACAACAAGCTCCTGATGAAGGCTAGAAGGCCAACAGCTGAAACATATAAAAAGTAATATAAATACAGGGTAAAAAATTACAATTATTAATTTTTGGGATTAGTATTTAATTTCCGATTACCATATTTTCCAGCTTGCATGACACACCCTAATATCAGAAAGTAATTTCTAAGAAAAAAAATCATTCTCATACAACAACATATTCACCAAGCATCCCTCACATACTGGTGACATGTATTGTTTGCATTAATCACTCATCCAATTTTGTTTGTGTAGCAATGATATACTAGTCAAGAGCAGAGAGGCCCCCACTGCTGCTAGTAAACAGAGCATGTTTAAGTTTGTGGCTCAGCTTTAGGAAGGTTTATAGTCTTGGAAATATTTGTAACAGCTAAGAACTGAGGTTACATTATAGCAATCATCATCACACACACATACACCAAATTCAAATTTTCAACAGTATTCATTCATTGGACAGGAATCAACGCTGCTATCTTGCGTGACAATTTTGAAATCACCATATTTTCATATTGCAGATTTTGCGCACCTTTGAGAGAATTGGCTCCCAGAAGTCTCCCCAAAGCTCATGCACTGATTTATCAGTGTTGACCAATCAGATTCTCTGCTCGTGGAGAATGATTCTTCCCACACAGCACTCCTGATTCACTGATCATCTATAAGAGCAAGAGAAAAGAGGAGACGTACTAGTGAGATTTTAGTTGCCACAGAAATCCACAACAGTTGAAGCTATGCACCCATCTTCTCACTCAAAACTCACAAACTGCATATTCTTTCACACTTACATAATTTTTCCTCTTGCACAGCAGAACTGTTTAAAAACATTTATAACAAACTAATAATTCTTTTCTTTCAGAGAACTTTGATAGTCAAAGAGAGACAACCATTGTCTTACACATAGCATGCTTTTTCGTACATATTCTTTATTGTATGCATTGTTGAATACAATTTTTATATATATTGATACTTTTGCCTTGTCCCTTTCTTCACATCAGTTTGGTTTCCTAATCAAAATTAAATAAATGTGATGGAAGTCTAACACAACATCATATAAAAGGCTGAATTAGATAGCTAAGATTATAGTGTAATGACTCAGCATACAAATCCATGTCCCTATTAGTAAAGCCAATTAGGTAACCGGACAACCTTACTTGAGCCTGGGTATTGCCTTACATTCATATTGGAAGCGGCACATGTATTTTTCAGGGTATTTTTTAAGAAAAAAGTACGTCTTGTAAGCCGGAAAATATACTGTTTATTGAAAATTGTACTCAGGTCAACAACAGTCGACAAGATAAGACAGGAATGAGAATAAAAATTGCAGTGAGATTCAAACCAACATTTTTTTTGCTATCAATTTTATTTGTCGTGCACATATTTTTTTTAATCGAATTCACCCCAAGCAAAATCACTAAGACACAAGTGGTTACATAGTGCGGATGAAATAAAAACTGAAACATTACTAATGAGCAGGAAGAGAAAAGTGTAATCAGAAGGACAATAGATAACCATTGACATTGCATTTAAGTTTTGGCAGATTAAAGTTGACTTGGAAGTGTGGAGCCAGAAGGGAGTTTCACAAGTGAGAAGTGCGAGAAAAACTATTTAGAAAGTATTTAGAGAAATGATACAGGAAGACAACCTAATGGCAATGGGAAACTGACTGAAGCCGAGCTGCCAGATCAGGACCAATAATATTGTTGATTCTTCTTTGGAGTTTATCAAGGAACTCAAGGTAGATAACAGTGGCACTGAATAATATGTGGCAGCAAATATTTATGTTTTATTTTCAGTTGAGCTCTGAAGATTGAGGAGCAATAACTGCCTACTTTCTTTCTTTTATATTTTTGATTCACCACTTTATGGGAAGTAATATTTTTTTCTTATCCATTGTGTTGCTCATTATTGTTGCTGCTGCTGGATGTCTTCATAATGAGCTTTACCAAATAGCCAAAGCATCACTTGATGTTACACTAGTCTACAGGATTTGATGAAGAACTGTCTTCTTTAAAACAAAGGATTTATTCATTTGAACCCATTTTTAAACACAGATCTGAGAAAATGATTGCATGTAAATGATAGTTTAGAATATGACAGCACCAAATGCAGCCTACAAGTCTGACCCACGAGGGACTTTCAAAAAAGTAAAATTTTTGTAATTATTAGAATAAATTTAGTAGTTACGATACTAGGAAAATTGGTTTATTGTATTGTGCTTGATAATTTTTCGTATCATAAACTATCTTCCACATTTATAAGTCTACCATTCATCCACGCATTGAATATTGCTGACACATTTGATCTGGTGTTTCTTTGTATTTAAGAGATTCTTGATAAAATACAAAGAAGAATCTGCAATATTATCCATCCTGACCTGGCATCATGGCTTCTGACACTTTCCTACTGCTATAATGTAGATTCCCTGTACCTTTTCTATAAATATTTTCGTAGTAATTATTCTGATGAGCTTACCTTTTTGGTACCTTGACTTTATGAATGTAAGTGCAGTACTAGATTGGCAACTAGGTCTCATCATTTTACAGTTGAAATGGCTAGATGTAACTAAGTTCTATTTTAACATTTTGTTTTCTTGAATTTGGAACTCTCTTCTAGCTTCTTGCTTTCCAATCAACTTTGATTAAAATGTCAATCATTATCTTTTGTCTTCATAATTCCTGTTCTTTTATTGTTTTCTTTTCTTAATAATGTTGTTCTTTCTCTCATATTTTTTCACACTAAATAACCCCCTTGTGTGTCAGTGGCTTTATTGCCTTGCTTAGAATCAAATGATTAAAAATGAATCACAACTTTATTCAACCAATATTTTACTCTCTAAACACTCTAAAAAGTTAAAATTTTCTCATCCTCCTCTTTATAGAGCTGTGCCTATCTCATTCACATGGAAAATCCCACATGTCTATCTCATTCACATGGAAAATCTCACATGTCTATCTCATTCACATGGAAAATTGTATTCATTTGTTTCAATCAGACTAGGACTGAAACAATTTCAAGTTTTTAAGATTGTAATGATGTGAAGAAACCATTTTGAAATTCTCATATCAATAATGGAAATGAGTACAGAGGATAGCCATTCTTCTGTCCTCTGCTTGAAAAATAAATGTGTGACAGGGAAGTTGAGAAAATCCAATTTTATGAAAGTGCCTACAAAAACGATGATGACTTTCTTAGTTATTAGGGCTGAGTGCAGTGGCACAACACTAAAAATGTCATCATCTTTTCCTATGCTGCTCTGATAGTAGGTTAGGTAAAGTCATCATCATCATCCAACATTTGACTTTATACAATCAATTCTTTTGTTGGTGGCCATGCTTTGTATGATAGTATACTCCAAGGTTCAGCTCAGCCTGTCACTGTAATGTACCACATTAATAGAAAATCAGAAAGGAAATTTAATGATTTTATATAACACATTTGGACAATTTCTACACACTATGCATCCAGAAAAGAAAACACTTGTTTAAACACAAGAAAATTTAAATGAAAAGCTTAATCACAGTACCTTGTCTGCTGTCTTTAATGAAACATGTATAAATGAAGGATTGCTGCATAAATACACTATATATATATATATATATATATATATATATATATATATATATACACACACACACACACACACATATATATATATATATTAGATACACAGACACACACACACACTACAGTTCAAAAGTTTTATGCCACACCTGTTAATTTTTTAAATTGACCCAAAAAGTAATCACTTTGTACTTTAATTGAGAGAAAATTATAAGACATGTTTAAAAAAAAAGAAAAGTGAAACATGATTTTTTATTATAAATTTTATTATGACAAAAAGAAAAAAAAAGCATTTTATGATTAAATTTGGGTCTCAACAAAATATCCTTAGCTTTCATTACTGAAGCAGAAATTTATGGTATTCATTACAAAAGTTTCTCAAAATATAATTGATTCCATTCTTTTTTCAATGACTCTAAGAGTTCTTTTTCATTTTTGGATGGAAAGGTTTCAATTTTCTGTCAAGTTCATCCCATGCTAATTCTTGAGGTGACATCAAACTTTTGAACTGCAGTGTATATAAGGAAACGTCTGTCTGTCTGTAACCTACTTGTAATCTATCTATATCAAGAATTATCATCTTCCTAATAGCTTCATCAGAGTGAAAACCACTGGCTAAGGGGGTAGCTAATGACACATTTCCAGGAACATCGACAAAAGGATTGTCTTTCATTCAAACACTCTCTGTAGTCAAAGGAGTTAAAAAAAATGTTCGTTGGATATTTTAACAGCTTTAATATTTAATTCCTTAAATTTTTCAGATCTTACAAAAACGAGAAGCATACAATTTATCAGGATATTTTTTCAAATTTTCGTCTTGACATTTTTTAACCTGGGAATATTTTTTGTGCAGAAAATTTCTCCTAGCCTTTCATGGAATTTTTTTTTTCTGGGTATTTTTATTTGTGTAGATGTATCTCCTGATTTTCTTTCAGTTTTTGTAAACATTTTTCGTTTTGTAGACATTTCTCCTGATTTTTCTTTGGATTTTTGTGAAAATTTTTCTTCATGTGAAGATTTATCATGACTTTTCTTTGGATTTTTGCAACATCCTGTGCTTAGGACAACACCACATTGAAACACCAGTTCTTGTACAATCACCAAAGTTAAGCAACATTGAGCCTGCTCATTAACTAGATGGGTGACAACTTGGAAATATCAGGTGCTGTAAGCTTAGATCTAATGGATAATGACTCGAAATCAGACAGCCATGTTCCAATTCCTGTTGGGTTTGTTATATTCACTATTTGGGCAAGTAACTTTGAAAACAGTATGAATCCACCTCATCTCTCTCCAGCTATGGGTTGATCAGTAAAACTTGCATCACAAAAACCATTATTATTTCCAAAAATGAAAAGAATTTGCTTAAAAAGTATAACAGCAACCAGTTAACATCTCTGTCTATGTCTCTGAGATGAGGTATTATGATTACTTTCATTATTTACATTATTTGGACAGTTATCCTCATCTTAATTGGCATATTCACTATGTTTCAGCCATTGTACGCTCCAGCCTTATTCAGGTAATTGGAATTTCAAACCAAACCCTTTTTTTTGTCCACTAGGGTAGATTGTTCTAGTTCCACGTGACATGCCTCTTATAGATATCTCGGTTATTTCCCTTTAACTCAACTATCCAAGTTTGTTTCATTACTGCTGTGGCCTGGTATTGAACTCACAACTCTTTGGGTCTCGTCACAGGATCTAACCAATGTCTTTAGCCACTGGGCCATGTGTCAGGTCACCTGGCCCAATCACCTGAAGAAGGCCAGAGCGTACAACAATTGAAGCGTCATGAATATGGCAATGAAGATGAGGATAACAGTCTGAATAGTGTAAATAATGTAAGCAGTTAACATCTGTTTATATATTTCTGAGATGAGATATTGTAACTATTTATACCATTTACATCATTTGGATTGTTGTCCTCCTCATCTTTATTGCCATAGTCATGACATTTCGGCTGTTGTATGCTCTCGCCTTCTTCAGAATTTGTCTATATTTTGAGATGAGGCATTGTAAATATTTACTTCATTCAGACTGTTGTCCTCTTCATCTTTATTGCTATATTCACAACATTTTGAGTGATCCAAAAAGTGACTTGACCCAAAGAGTTATAAGTCCAATAACTGACCACAGCAGAAGGAAACATAAACTTGGAGATTTGGGTTACTAAAAGGGGATTAACTGAAACTGAGATATCCAAATATCCTGAATTAGTACAATCTACTCCAGTGGACTAAGTAAAAAGATTGGTTCAAAATTTCAATTGATGAAGGCTGGAGTGTACAACAGCCAAAATGTTATAGATATGGCAATAAAGATGGGAACAATTTAAATAGTGTAAATAGTTACAATACCTCATCTCAGAAATATAGACAGATCCTGAAGAAGGCCAGAGCATACAACAGTTAAAACATTGTGAATATTGCAAAAAAGATGAGGACAACAGTCCAAATGTAGTAGTGTAAATAGTTAAAATACCTCATTTCAGAAATATAGATAGATCCTGAAGAAGGCCGCTGTGTACAACGGTCGAAATGTTGTGAATATGGCAATAAAGATGAAGAAGACAACAGTCCAAATGAAGTAAATAGTGTAAATTATTACTATACCACATTTCAGAAATATAGATAGAAGGCTGCTGTGTACAACGGTCGAAACATTGTGAGCATGGCAATAAAAAGAGACACTATTGATGAGTCAATAGACATTATCAGTGCAACTATTAGCATTCATTTGTATTATTAATGAAGACCAAATAGTAAATCAGTTTCTTTTTTGCAAAGAATTAAGTGTGACTACAAAAGGTGAGGACGTTTTTAATATTCTAAATACCTATCTTGATAAATAGCAGTTAATATGGAAGTCGTGTGTAGGCATGTGTCCATAGTATGTTGCATGAAGGGTGTTACGCCTTTTGTAAAAAAACAAAATGAGAATGTTATCATAACTCATTGCTTTCTTCATAGGGAGGCCTTGATAGCTAAAAACATTGGGAGAAAAATTAAGAGAAGTTTTAGATCAAGTTGTTCAGATGGTAAATTTTATTAAAACAAGACCTGTCAAATCATGTTTATTCAAACAACTTTGTATCAAAATGGATTCTCAATACAGACGGTTGCTCTTACACATGAGGTGAGGTGGTTGTTAAGTGGGAAAGTACTTACTCATGTACACATGTTACAACAAGAACATAGTGTTTTTTTGAAGAGATGAAGCAATTACAATATTGTGACCTCCTTCGGTGTGAATTTTGGATTGCCAAGTTACAGTATTTGGCCAATATATTTCAGCAGCTCAATATTTTGAATACAAGCATGCAAGGGAAAAAAGGAAATATTCTGTAGTTTTCTCGGAAATGCTTTCATTTTGTCAGTGGATATCAGATTTCGAAAAGAAAAGCCGTTGAAGGTACTTTGGAAATGTTTCTATTGGTAAGTAACACTTGCATAAATGAAATACTTTCAATAATTGCTGAATATTTAACAAGTCTGAATTAAAAACTGAGTTCTTATTTTCCATCCCTGAACACTGAATAATACGATTGGATTAGAAACCCATTCGTGAAAACTTCAAGTGATTTTGGTTTAACATTAACTAAAGAAGAAGAACTAGCAGATATATCCACTGATCGTGGGTTGATGATTAAACATAACAAATTGTCTCTTGAAGCTTTTTGGATTTCTATAAAAGAAGAATATATGACAATATCTAAAAATCCTCTGACCATTTTACTACAGTTTGCAACATCATATTTATGTGGATTAGCCTTTTCTTCAATGTATTGATGAGGAAAGGAGAGTTTGCCTATCAAATATACGACCAAACATTGAAGAAATCACAATGACTCATCAGGCTCATGTTTCTCATAAACACAAGAATGAATAAACTTAAGGTATCTTTCATTTTATTTTTTTTTATTGCATTATTTCTTTTCTGCAATATTTGATTTCATTATAACATATTTTTCTGAAATTTGAATATAGTGTGCCTACAATTATTGGTAGGATTTCAAGTACACCCTGATTTCAAAAAGTTTGCTAATAGTTCCACAAGAAAAAAATCTCTCAATTTCTAGAAAATGCATCTGAAAAGTTTTGAATTATGATCTCTTCTTCATTTGTGATATTACAAATCATCTCAGTAATTTTAATAATCAGTTTTGGGGTGGGGGGGGATATAATTTTCAAACTGGCAGTAGAAGCTTTCAAAATGAAATTCAGATTTCTCCAAAGTTGGTTATCAAAAAGGGAAATGTCTCATTATCCTACTGATATGCAGTCTATTTCCAAAAGTAAACATGTTCAGTTGGGAGCCAATTTATGTTGAATAAATTACAATTCTTCTTTCAGAATTTGATGCACCATGTCCCTTTATAACATTAGCACAATTTCCTATTCTTTATAGCAATAAATAATTTTTGACATTTTGTTATATATCCTAAATCTTACTCCTCCAACTGTTTACTTAAGCTTGTTAGGTTATGTATTGTTTTCCTCTATCCCTCTTGCCTTCAATATGTCCTGTGAGTATCAAATTTTCCAAGCCCTCTTTCCTCATTATACGCCCTAAAAATTTCAACTATCTTTTCCTGATGTTAAGTATAAGAGTTCTGTTTGTTTCCATTTTATCTAAAATTTTGTTAGTGCTCCCATGTTTGGTTAATGGAATTTTCAGCATCTTTCTGTAGAATCATATTTCTGTTGCTTCATGTCTCTTATTCATTTGTGAGGAGATTGTCCAGCATTCACTACCATATAGAAGAACTTGTATTATATAATAATTCAGTACTCTTATTTGTTTCTAATGAAATTTTCTTGTTTCTTAATATTTTGCTTAACTTCTGGAAGGCAGTTTTCGTTAACACATTGTGCTTCTGTTGCACTTCCCATCCACTGTTAGAACACTTCCCATATACTTAAATCGTTGTACTTGCATGATTTTGGTATTCCCAGTTTGTAATTTGCATGTTGGACTGTTCGTTTTGCTGACAACTATAAATTCTGTCTTCTTGCAATTGAGTTTTAGTCCTTTCTTCTTGCTTTCCTTTTCTACCTTCTGTAGGACTCCTTGGAGTTTCTGTTCTGTCTCTCACTCTAAAAACGATGGAGTTGATAGCAAAGAATAGAGAAAGCAGCTTGCAAGTATTTTACAGAAATCTGGAGATGAAGAATTACCATCCAATGTTGTAATTTTTGGAAACACCGACATTTTTGAAAAACTTTCTCTGTCCTGAGCATAAATAAGAGGAAGCAATGTTCTACTTTGATGGACAAACATTTAGAGGAGATTTTTAAAATATACACAACCAATATGTCTCCAGTATGTTAAGATTGTAGCTGAGAAAGAACTGCTACATTTCTTATTAAAATCAAAGGTGATTCATTTTTTTTCTGTAGATATTAGGTTGGTGCAAAAATAATGATGTAATAATGTCGTTTTTTGACATTTTTTAACGTCAAAAAACGACATTATTACATCATTATTTTTGAACCAACCTAATATTTAGTAGTCTCAGGAAAACAACTATTGTACTATTTTAGTTCTGAATAATTTTATTATAACTTCCTATTTTAAGGTTATTGTTATAACACACACTCGTACATGGTACTGTTATATTAAGTGTTTGGTAGCAAGAGAAAGGAATAGCAAGGATTAGAGTGAAACAGTGTTTATTGTTGGTAGAGAGTACAGGAATAGCGATCTAGTGTAAGAGTAGTGTCAGGAGTTGAATCATTTCTTGTGATGGTGTGGCCAAAGTCACAGGATATGGCCAGTACATGTTTGGTTGATCAAGATCATGGTGGTAGGTCATCACATCAGTTAGTAGACCTGTTGCATTGAACCAGGGTGATTGGCATGATCTTAGTAGCCCTGTTCCATGTAACAGAGATCATGGAATGCTTTGTAAATAAGTCAAAGTAGGCCTGTTCTGTGGAACAGAGGTTGCTGGTGTTGACTGTGAAGGAAATGCCTTGTAAATTCAAGGTAGGCCAAGGTGATGGCAGTGGTTGGTAGGCTTGTTCTGTAGAATGAAGTTTGCTGGTGTTGACCGTGAAGGGAATGCCATGTAAACGAGTTGAGGTAGACCGAGGTGATGGCGTGGGTTGGTATCGATGAAGGCTTGTAGCTGGGAGGAATTGAGGCTAAGATATTTCAAGTTGAAGCTGGATAAATCCATTAGGTGGAATCGAGGTATCGAGGTTCAGAGGTTTTGAGTCAAAACTGGATAGCCAAGGTGGTTGATCAAGCCAGCAAGTGGTAACAGTCATTGAGATGTGGTGACAGTGGCAGTAGTAGTGCTCTGCATGACAGCTAGCAGTCTGCAACTCTGATGTCATGGTGACAAGGTCATGGCGGCAGTAGCAGTGCCTTGCATGATGGCTAGTGGCAACGCCGGGCCACAACTGTGTTCTGGTCATTCTGCTTTTAAGCAGGTCTGGTAGCCCCCAGTAGCATTTCTTTTACTGGCAGCAGCATTCACAATTGGTTGCCATCAGAGTTCACTTCATAGACTGGATGTGATCCGTGAAAACCTAATGCGCAGAAAACAACTTTTGTTATTTCGGTTTTCTGCCTTTGTGGCACTCACATCTGGCCAGCATACAGAATGAATCAGAATGAGATCTAATTGTGACGGAGTTTAACATTATAACATAATTCATTAAAGTATTCTCTCTGTGTGATACTTAGGCTATTGCCATAATGCCTGTATAGTTAGTATGAAGACTGACTTCAATATGACTACTACCGATTTCATACACTAGAACTCTTTATAGTATTGGACTAATTCATAGAATCACTAGGGTCTACTCTTTACTCCTCAACATCCCACCTTTTGAGATTACTATTTTATTAAATAAATATATATATATATTTTTTTTTATTTCACATTAGCATCTTCCCCTTCTCTTTCTGGAGAGTTCACAAACGTACATTACTTTGTAGCGTTTCTGTCTCAGATCCACTTCTAGTTCTTCTGTATGTTTTCTTTTCCTTGAACTTGTCCCTGTTGGTTCCTTGAATTATTCTGGAACTGGCACGTCAAAAATGTTGTACTACATTTTAACTGGTTCTTCAGGTCTTTCATTACATAATCTTTTCTTCAGCTGATATTGGTCCCTTTTATGTTGAGATTTTTTCCTTTCACCATATAGGCCAATTTACCAATTCTAGCTTCTATTATGCCATTTTCCCATATTTCCTTTCCCTCCTTTTATGCTCTAAAGACTACTTCATCACCAACCTTGAAAGTATTGGTGTTGCTTTTATTAACCATTAGAGTTTTTTGACTTGGCAATAACATGTCAAACAATGATTTTACCCTTCTGGCAAACATTAATTCTACCGGCAACATACCTGATGGTGTGTTGGGGTTAGGTGTTAACTGGTACACTCAAAAAATTTTGAAGTGCCTCCTCATTTAATTTATCCAGATTTTCTTTTTTCAACAATCTTTTGAATGTTCCCACAAACCATTTTGCTTATTCATTATACCTTTGGTGATTTGGTGGAGTCATAATGTTTTATAGAGAACAACTTGCAAAAAGTCTTGAAAATTCTGTTCCAGGGAATTATGTTCCATTGTCTGATACTATGGTATCTGGTATGCCATATCTTGCAAACAGTTCATGTAAGAAATTCACTGTCACTGAAGATGTAGGATTTTTGTACTTGCAAATTTCCAGCCATTTCGTAACAGTATGAACTACCAAAAGATAATATGCAATCTTGATGCATCTTGACCACAGAGCATCAGTCTTTGGTCAAGGTTTTATTTTTGGGATAGGTAGTTTTGCTCCTAGAGCATAACCTCTACATGATTTTACTGTTTTTTCGATATCTTGGTCCATTCTAGTCCAATATACAAAACATCTCATGACAGATTTCATTTTTGAAATGGCAGGATGTCTGGAATGAAAATCCTTTAATAGACTTCTCTGTAACATACTCAGGATTGCAATTCTTTGCCCATATATTACATCATCACATATTTAGTACACTTTCAATTCTTGATTCTGTTCTAATTTCTTTTCATGACTTTTTTATTTTAGTAATAAAGACGTCCTTTTATGATTTCTTTTTCATTCCATCCATTGTAACTGGTAATTCTCGTACTACATTACACAAAATTTTTTAATTTACATCTCACCATTTAGTGCTACTATGACTATGAGTGCTTTTAATCTAGATAATCCATCTGCTTCTCCTAATTTTTTAGATGGTTGGTACTCGATCCTAAAATTATAATTTAACAGAATGGTACCCCAGCACTGTAATCTGTTAACAGTATGGGTAGGTATACCTTTCTTTGAACCATATATTGCTAATAACAGTTTATGGTCTAATTGCAATGTGAAATTTCTTCCATGAATAAATTTATGGAATTTTTCATAGTGAATATGATTGCTTGAGCTTCTTTCTCTATCTGGCTGTAATTCCTCTCTGCTGGTAAAAGCAAGTATGAAGCATGAGCAAAAGCTTTCATTTTACCACCATTGTATTTGTGTAAAATAACCACACCAACACCTTAATCATTAGAATCTGATGCTTCTACAATTTTTGCTCTTGGATCATAGTGCGCTAACAATAAATCAGATGTAAGATTTTTTATTTTATCTCATCAAACGGTTTTTGATATCTATGATCCCAATTTCACTTTACTCCTTTTTTTCAGTAGATTGTTAAGTGGAGCTGTTAAATCATGCATGTTATGTACATAAATTTGGTAATAATTAGCCAATCCTAAAAAAGCTTGTAATGTAGTTAGATTTGTTGGTATAGGCATATTTCTGATTGCATTTACCGGATCTGGTTTCCTACCATTTTTTTTTTTTGAATAATTTGACCCAGGTATTTCATTTTTGGCAAAAACAATTCACATTTTTCTTCACTAAGCTTGAATCCGTATTCTCTTAGTTTTTACATAATTGTTTTGACATGTCCAACATGTTATTCTTTTGTCATACTCTTGATCAAAGTATCAACTAGATACGCAAACTGCCAGCACGGTATTCATGGCTTGTTGAAAAATAGCTGGTGCCACCTCCAGACTCCATGAATTCAAGCACCCTATGAAGCTAGCATCCCGCTCCCACCCTTACACTGTAGAAACTTTTAAATGTAACCCGTCTCTTCTACGCCAATAGCTTCATACCTCACACCTCTCGCCTGTGGAACAGCCTTCCCTATTACTGTTTCCCTGAGAGCTATAATCTCCAACTATTCAAATGTAATGTCAATCGACATCTCTAGTTACCTTGATCTATCCACTATCCCTCTCCTCATCCTTTCTTCTATCACTCCGATCTGCTCTTGCTCCAAATCTTCTGCAACCTCCTGCATCCTAGTGGCTTCACACCTTGCTTGGGGCGTAATGCTTAAAAAAAAAAAGGAAGTCAATTAAACTTATATAAACCTCTGAGCATATTTATGGTCGTTAATTCAGAACATTGATTTTCAATCTGAATTTGTAAATATGCTTCAGGCAGATCCAGCTTTGAAAATATTTTTCCGTCATTCAACTTTGAAAAAATTTTTTCTGAACTTGATAATGGGTAAATTGTGTGTTTCAAGACAAATATTTAATCCAGTCAAAAAATCAGTGCAAACATGAATTTTGTCATTTTTTTTTTTTTTTTTTTTATGTACCCAACTGTTTCAGCCCATTTTGAATGGGTTAGTTTCTACAATACACCAATTCATTTCTGCTGTGAATGGTACTCTCTGTTTTGGTTTAAATATTTTTTTTTTTTTTACTTGAAAATTCACCTTGAATTTTGAACAGTGACCCAGTTCATTAGGAAAACATTTTTTTAAATTCTTCCTAAAGCTTTTCACTGACTTGAAATTTGTTGCTTGTCCACTTACATTTTTGCAATAAGCATTTATCGACAAATCCCACAGTTCAAATAGTTCTATTTAGTCCATACCAAATAGATTCGTTGCATTTCTTAGAACATAAGCTTTTGTTTTCACCTGCTTATTTAAAAAATAAACATCACGTTAATTTTTCCCTCCAAAATAATTTCTCGCCAGAAACTGAAGTTGTGACTTTGTAAGTCCTTTTTAATAAAGGTTTTCCAATTTCTTTCCATGTGGTTTCATTTACTATTTGAATATCATTACCAGTAACTAGTAACATTTTTACTCCCACATTACTGATTTGCATGTTAACAAATTTTCTTTTCTTTCATGTGACTATTTTTTTCATTGCAATATAAAATTTATTGAAACAAAACAAGTTCAGTTGACCACTGATGACAATTCCAGAACAATATAACAATAAACAATTTTTTTCTAAACTCTGCCAGCCGCAATGATGGAGAAAGCATTACCTTGAACCATCGCCAGTGAGACACGCTGCAAAAGCCACTCTGTTTTGTGAGGCTCGTCCCTTAATCGAGACGCAATCGCACCAATCTTTCGAAGGAACGCTATCGAACGAGGGCCAATAACCCCTGAAGTCTCCACAATTCTTACATTTTCGGTCGGTAATTTGATCGGTTCCGCGGTTGAGCCAGGATCCGTCGCCTGGGATGCAGCGATGAAAAAAATAGTTAAATATTCTTCTATTGCAATTTTGTGTATTAACTTCGTCCTGCAAAAATTTTTTCTTGGTTTAGTTCTGCAGTGATTTGATATGTCCTTTTTTTCCCCACAGTTATAGCATTCTGAATTTTTCTTTGGGTAGTCTTTCCCAAGATGTAATTTTCCACATCTGAGATAAGGTTTCATATTCCTTTTTGTGCATTTTTCCTTAGATTTTTTTACCAATGTATATTCTTTATTCTAAAGTTTTTCATCATTATGCTTCCAACGTTGTATTGTTTGGCAATTGTCCATTATTTCCTATAGTATTACATTATTATTATTATTTCCTGTGGTGTTACTGTTATATTCCGTGCTAATAGGAATAAATACTTGAAAAACTAGGTGGATAAAATTAGTAAAGGTTTATTCAGTGGCGTAGCTAGAGTAAACGTCACCCGGGGCGGTCCGCTCAAATGTCACCCTAATGACCGGAAAATAGGCACAAATTTTCCCGATTCTGATACCGTTTCCTCTACCCCAAAAAGTTCCAATTTTCCAATTCTCAATTCCGATTAATAGTCCGAACACTAGTAGATATATTCAAAAGTATATCGCTCACTCAAGGGAAAATTGTATCTCAGTGACTTGATACACAGGCAAGACTGAAATTGTTGCACTTTTGGCTTCTTATTTCGCTTTGTTGTTATTAATGATGCAGAGTTAAAACACCATATCATCCGATAAAATGTTACAACAATGTCTCTTGTTAGTAACCAAGATTGTAGCAACTGAAACACATGAAAGCTAAAAACATTGCTATTTTTCCTACTCACAAATTTCCTGATGATTTATTAGAAAATTTCTGACGGAGGGACAAAACTGGGGGGTCATAAATTATTTCTGGGGGGGTCATATGCCCACTTGCGAAACCCTGTGTCTCCACCACTGTTTTCAGACTATTTTTGGCACCTTAGCCTGGTTGAAAAATTTTGTTGAGGGTGACATTGTGTCACCCCCTCCTGTGCTGGCACCCGGGACGGTCCGCACCCCCTCGCCCCCACTTAGCTACGCCACTGGGTTTATTGCAAAAAAACAGTACAATAAGAAAGGTAACAGTTATGCACAAGGTCATCGCAAGTCAATCCAGTAGTGAGTGCTACTATTGGAAGGTTGGTAGTTCTTGCATAAGTCTGAGTCATACTGAACTGATCCCAGCTAGACTCTGTAGTTGACTTACAGATACTTATAGGTAGTTACTACCTATAGTGTAGTCACTCATGGGGGGGTGACAGGTTATTCCATTATGTCAGTTACATCATTTCCTTTAGTTTAAATTGTTCACATTCTCTGTTGATGGTACCCACATACATGACAAAATCTTCATCCTCTTTTTTGGTTAAATTCATGCACCACCAATGAGTATTGATCAAAGAGCACTTGTCAGTAAATTTATCGTCAGAATGTGTACTGTGTCTTCAAACCCTATTTCATGTGGTTTTCTCAGTAAAATATAATTGCAGTACTTTTCATACTCTAGCCGTGCTATTTTTCTTAACGACAACCTGTTTTTTTATCATCTTCACAGCCACTGCATTCCTGACTAAATATTTCTTCATGCCTGTGAAAATATGCAGCAAAAGTCAGTCTATCATCAGGATTGTATTTAAATTCTGATATGGTGTTTTGCACTGTGTCTTGTGTAAGAGATGTTGACACATTTTTCTTCAAAACCACTTTCAACAACTCTTCTTGTTTTCTCAACTGAAAGGTATTTTCTTGTTATTGCTTCTGTTGTTGAATTTCAATTATCAAAGCTAAAATTTTCTCCATATTTTCAAGAATTTTTTTTTTAAATCAACATGGTTGAAATTCTTGTAACTCCTGTTGCACACATATAAGTTTTGAAAATCTGGTCACTTACTATTAACTGCAGTTATATTGCAGTGCTTATTATACCACACTTGAGCTCAAGTTCCTTGTCGTCAACTATTATGACACCAGTTCTCTCTAAATAATGTTTAGGCTATTGCTGTAACACCTGTATAGTTAGTATGAAGACTGACTAAGACCACTACCAATCTCATACCAGTCCTAGGTATGATGAAAAACTACATCTGCATCCTAGGTAAGACGACGAACTACATCTGATGGCAGGTCTCTGATCAGAAAGTTTTGAGGAGCATGGAACCATCACTTAATTGCTGGTGTTCCGAGGTCCACCCTGACCCTGGGTGGTAGCACTTGTTAGGGTCTCAGCTATGGGCAAATAGTTAAGCCCAAACCAGGGTCAAAGCTCTATGCAAGTGTAAAATGGGTTTTAATACCAGCAATACTTCTGTGGAAAAATACTACTAGCAATAGATTTTTGAAGAAAAATATAACCAGCAATACATTTTTTGAAAAAATTTTGCCAGCAATAAAAATCCTGTCGGCATTAAATAACCCACAGAGGTTGATATGTCATAAAAAACAAACCAAACCAAACCGATCACATATCATGGAACTCTTTAGCACTTTATCAAAATAAAAACAGCATACATGTAATTTTAAGTTTCTTCTTCCCTACCCACCACTGTGCCACACCTCAAGGGAAATAACTCTTATTAAAAACAAAAGTTATGCACCATTTTTAACATGGAATGAGTGATTGTGTTCAATTGTATGAATGGCACCCCTTTCTCACCTTGCTTTTAAAGGTTCGCACACTTACCCACTCAATGTAATATGACAATAGATTTTTAGGGAAAAATATTCAAGATTTGGTTTTTCTTAGATTTCTTCAATAAAGAATTGAATAAATAATGTTTATTACTTTTGTTGTCAATTCTCAAGAACAAAGAAAATGTATAAATTCATCTTCATTATGTTTAGGTTTTATTAAAATTCTAATCATAACGTTTTGAAACTCTGAGGAGTGAAGGTAGTTAAAATAATAATGGTGTCAAGGGAAAATCTATCCTTTTGATATATAAGGTTTCTTATAGGCACAAAAGTCTAAGTTTGCCAAATATTCCCAAATTTTATATTTTTTAAATATATGTAAGAATTTAACACGATCAAGAAATTTAAAATGAGCACCATATTTTGGCTTCATGTTATAATGAACCTAAAATAAAATAGGTTGCACCTGATCACGTGATCCATAAAAATTGTGACAACAAAATACACTTATAATAAAGCTTTTAAAAATATTAAATGTTGAAATATCAAAAAAAAAAAAAAAATATTATTTACATTATTTGGACTGTTATCTTCATCTTCATTGTCATATTCACAACGTTTTGGCAGTTGTGCGCTCCGGCCTCCTTCAGGTGATTGGAATTTCAAACCAAACCCTTTATTTCGTCCACTGGGGTAGATTGCTCTAGTCTCACATGCTATGCCTCTTCTGGATGTCTCAGTTATTTCCCTTTAATTCAACTCTCCAAGTTTGGTTCACCACTGCTGTGGCCTGGTATTGAACTCACAATTCTTTGGGTGTAGTCACTGGTTCTAACCAACACCTTTATCCACTGGGCCCAATTCAAAATTCCAATCACTTGAAAAAGGATGAAGCGTACAGTGGCCAAAAGGTTGTGAATATGGCAATTAAGATGAGGATAACAGTCCGAATAATGTAAGTAATCATAATACCTCATCTCAGAGATATAGACAAAGAAAATGATATAACGATGGACCAAAGCTAAGGAAATACGCATAAAAATTAAATACAAATCTTTCTTAGCCAAAAGTCCCCCTCCTTAAAATAAAAAAATGGCTTATTGCCAGCCATTACCAAAAATGAAACACAATCTTTGTTTTTGATAAAGACATACTTCCTTTGGGGAGCATGTTTTTTGTTTGTTCAATCAGTAATTTCCAACAATTCTTGAGGTTTTAAAATTTCCATTTATAAAGAATTTGCAGAGTTTAACTATCTGAGAAATGTATTAATTCCATTAGAGAAAATGTAAGCCGATTAGCTTATTCACTCACCATTGCCTTCTTTTTTGTTGAATGTTTTCTGTGGAGTAATGACTAAGGCAGTAAGAGAACTATTTTATTGCAATTTACATATCAACTTTTACATTTCTTTGTCCTGGGTAAGCTCGATAATCTACTTCCAACAGCAAGGCCTCTGATCAGGAGGTTTTGAGGAGCATGGAACCACCTCTTAATTGCTGGTGTTCCCAGGTCCACCCTGGCCTGGGGTGGTAGCATCTGTTAGGGTCCCAGCTATGGACAAATAGTTAATTATTACCAGCAATACTTTTGGAAAAAAATATTACCAGCAATACAATTTTGAATGAAAAGTATTATCAGAAACAGATTTTTGACAAAACAAAATTTTACTGGTAATAAAAAATGTCGGCATTAAATAACCCATTGAGGCTGATATGCTGTGAAACAAAATAAACCAAACCAATATAAACCAAAGAATACATATTCTATTTATATGAATCTATCCTAAAAATCTTGTCGGTATTAAATAACCCATTGAGGTTGATATGCCGCAAAACAAAATAAGCCAAACCAATCTAAACCAAAGAATACATATTCTATTCATACAAATCTATCCTAAAAATGTTGTCGGCATTAAATAACCCATTGAGGTTGATATGCCATAAAACAAAATAAACCAAACCAATTTAAACCAAAGAATACATATTCTATTCATACGAATCTATCCTAAAAATGTTGTTGGCATTAAATAACCCATTGATGTTGATATGCCGTAAAACAAAATAAACCAAACCAAACGATTAGTGACATGTTTTTGAGTAAGATATTCTAATATTGAATAAGACTCACTGTTTAGAAGAAGAGAGAGAATAAGAAGTAAGAGAAAGAGAAGAAAGGAAGGGAAAAAAGAGAAGAGAAGAAGGGAATGAGGAAGAGGAGAAGAAAAGGAAAAGACAGACGGGTAGGAGAAGGAAAGTAAAAAGTGAAGAAAGATAGAGCGAGAGGGGACTAGAAAGGAAAAAGAGAAGATGAAAGGGAGAGAGATAGAATAAGAAGAGTAAAGGGAGAGTGAGAGAGAAAGAGGAGAAGAAAGAAGAAGAGAGGGTGAGAGATATAAGTGAAAGGATAAAGAGCAAGAAGAGAGAAAGAGGAGAAAAAACTAAACCAAACCAAACCAATTTTATATTTCTATTACTCATCGACTTTCAATTTTTTTTATCAGAATAAAGTAAACTAGTTGAACTCGTGAATTATATCCACTATCTATATTTCTGTTCTTCTCACATCTTTTGCCTGTATCTTCTCATGCTCTTCCTTATCCATTTCAATCTTCATTGCTTATCCAGATTTTTTAATGTAAATATTATACAAGGATGGATCAATTTCATATATAATAAAAGGAGAAACACATCACCAAATGGGGAGCTTGGGAAGTAAGAAAAATATGTTGGATTAAAAAATAAAATCCATTAATTCTTTAGAAATTGTTTTGTTTACATTTTGGTTATGAAACTGAGCAGATAGACGTATCAAGAAAAATTTGAATGAATGTGTTCTAAAGACAAAAATTAAACCTTGCTTGATTGTGAAACTTTTAATAGTTGATTGAAAAATGCTAGATCAGATGGTGGTTACTCCTGCAAAGGAGGATGCAGGTTTGAATCATGCATGAGGGCACATTTTCTTTAGTAAGTTTTCTCGAGTATACACAGGTTGGTAGATGAAATAAATACTGTGTAAAATAAACAGAGAATCTACTCAAATATGGGCATCCACTATAAATAACATTTGAAATAATAAAAAAAACGTTGGATTAAAAAATAAAATTCATCAATCATATATATAAAAAAAAAAGACAAGAGGATGAAACACATTGGCTAAGAATAGTTTTTCCTCTTCTCTCTTTGTATTCATTTTGTTAATTTACAGATACACTCTACCAGAAAATAATATATATATTTGTGTATTTAGGCAGCGATCTTTCTTTCATGCACATTTCATTGAAAATGACAGACAAGGTGCTTTCATTTAAAAAAGAAAAAGATTATTAGATTGCATGAGAAATTGTATAAAAAACTAAATAAAAGCACTTTGTCTGTCATTTTCAATAAAATGTGCATATATGAGTGTGTGTGTGTATTTTATAAGTGACTACAAATTATTATTATTGAGTTGTTACTTCCCAACATGAATTACATTAATCAGCTAATTTAACTTAGTTCAAAAGTCATAAAGGACTGGATTTTGTATTAAAATATGTGGGATTACCCCACTTGTCAGCCAAATAACTTATGCTAACGATTGTGAGATGGCATTGTGATATAATGGAATATGCATACACCTGTGTTCCCCCTCACTGGAATATGATTGTCTGGTGTCCGTCATAAATACAGATGGACATGTAGGTACGGCAGAGTCAAGAGCCTTAGTCTGAGAGCTAAGTCTATAACAACGCCCATTGGACTATGCCATTGATCTACACTTCTTACCTGCGACTATGATGCATACCAGTCAATTACTGCTACTGTATTCTACTTGGTTATAGTAGCCAAAACCATTTAGCTACTTCATTCAAATATATCCCTTTCCGGGACATATCACATTGCTAAAACAGTATACAAGAAAAAGAAGCAAAGTCTCTGTCTATTTTTCCATTTTAACTCACAGGATGCCTTACAGATAGTATATATTCCATACCGATTTGGAGGTCTTTGAAATTTCCAGCAAACCTCATTGAACACACTGTAGAATAGTACACACCATACAATGGCCTGAGCTGTCTTGATTACACTGGCATATCTTATAATTCAACCAATAGGTGAAGAATTCTTTGCAAATGTGAAACTTTCACAATATATCAATGGAACTTTATACAAATGTACATCTGATGAGAACATCTCTACATACATCCCTTTGATATTTTTTTACATTTTGTTTGCTTAGTCAATCAAATATGTTATTGTTAAGTGTATGGAATTAAGAAAAACTTCCTCTCCAAAGCATCTACAGTACTATCTAATATACTAAATCCCTACCATATTTACAAACACTAAATATCCTTCAACATTCTTCAACAAGTGTATCATGTATGATGTGCCAGTAACTTGTAGGTATCTAAATCTTTTTTTTCTTCCCCTCTCCCTTCTAACAGCTTCTGATCTACACTCCTTGAATATAATGTACCAAAACTAACAACGCTCATCTTCAAATAAAAAAAGGAAAAAAAAAAAAGGATGGTGTAATGAAAATAAGAAGAGATGCCAAGTTGTGAGGGAGGAAGAAAGACATGGATTAGGGTGGGGAGGTGAAAGCCAGCAGGTAGTCAAAGTAAGGAAACCTCCTCCAATTTCCTACCTTCACCCCTACCAATTTGTTTCACATCCGTTTGAAGCGATTAAGCCTGCCTTAATGCTATACAAGTGGGTTGCTATGATCCATCTGTCAAA
Organism: Acanthosepion lycidas; assembly: GCA_963932145.1. NCBI lineage: Eukaryota > Metazoa > Mollusca > Cephalopoda > Sepiida > Sepiidae > Acanthosepion > Acanthosepion lycidas. Next base: position 77,159,701 of record OZ010606.1, read on the forward strand.
CTCTTAGCTCAGCTGACAGATACAACATCCCTGATACAAGCTGATGCGGCAGGGTGTTGTGGACAGGGAAAAAGAGATTTAAGGTTTCTACATACACAAGGAGTAAAAGTTGAGTGTGTGGAGGAGAGTAATACCTTGAAGGTGGGGTGTTATTTTCAGAGGAAGGTGAGTTTAGCTGTGTGAGGGGGTGTCCTCCCACCTGGTTTGACAAGTTGATGTTTTATATGCCGAAAAGAAAACAAATAAGGAATGTACTTTGCCAGTAAATGGGGGACATATATATTCATTAAAATAATGATTACTTGCAGAGATTCAAACAAGAGAATCTGCAATCAAAGCATCTCTTCATTTCTTTTAAAATAATAACGGAAATGCATATGGCTTTGAGAAACTAAGCAAAATATGAAGAAACAGGAAAATTTAATTACACCATTGTATTTCATCTGTCTTTTCCTGATTTTGGGTATAAGTGTTCTTTCTGTTGCCATTTTCCTTAAGACTTCCTTATTGCTTACTCACCCCATCCATAGAATTCTCAGTATCCTTCTGTAGAAGCACGTTTCTGCTGCCTCTAGTGTTCTCCTCTTAGGGAAATTGTCCAATATTCCCTGACATAGAAAAGGGTGGATACACATAGAAATTCAACACCTCTTGGTTTCTAATGAATATATTTCCATTTATCATGACTTTGCTTAGCTTTTAGAAAGCATCTCTTGTTAGTCCAATGTGTACTTCAGATCTCGATGTCACATTTTCCATACCCTGTTAAAACACTTCCCAGATATTTGAACTTCTACATCTGCTTGAAGTCTTTATCAACAATTTGTAACTTGCATCTTGGGATTTTTCTTGCCGATGACCATACTTTCTGCCTTTTTGCAGTTGAGAGTTAGTCCTTTTTTTTTCTTGTTTTCTTCTATCATCCTGTCTAGGAAGTTCTGTATTTTCCTTTCTGAGATGCTCATCAACGTGGTGTCATCTGCATATCTTATATTATTAAGATTACTCCAACCAATAATAAATCCTCATAATGTTTCCAACTCGCTTAGGGTAGCATTGCTGTAGAGCAGCATTTCTCAACCCTTTTTACCCTTGTATAATCCTTAAAATAAATTACATGTCTCAAAGAACCCCTTTGCAAAAACAAAATTATATACCAAATCTTTCTCATTTTATTTTCACCGTAGGTTACGTGGTAAATATCATAGTATATATTTTTCAATAACTGGTTTAAAGAAAAATTAATACTTGTTTGTCAAATTTTTCGGTAATGCTAAATAAAATTCATTCTGTTCGTTTATAATACTTCATCAGGGAGTTTTCATTTACACAAAAAAATTCTAAACTCAAATGTAAAAAATAAACGTAAGTAACCAATATCATATACCTATAATATAAATGTAAACAGAACGAAAACAGATAATTACTGCCTCAGTTTTTATCATTGACTGGCTATGTTGAAAAGACGTAAGGTAAATCAAGGCAAAATATCCTGTGAAGCAATAAATGGGCAAAGAAAATGTTACTTTCAGTGCCATTTGATAAGGTGGAACATGCCTCTCTGTGCCTGTCTTTTGCTACACAAATACTTAATTCAAGGTCGAACTTTAGATAAACACACACACGGGTTTCATTCTCTGTTGAGAGGACATGATTTCTGTCTTTGCTCTTGATACTTGTAAAATAAGAAAAGGTTTACTCACACATGTAACATGTTGAAAACTGCAATAATATAATAGGTTAGATAGGATGATGTCTATATTACAATAACCAAGAATATATTGTGTGTGTTTAGTAAGATTATGTATATGAAATTAAATAAAAAGTCAAAAGTGCATTTGCTTATCTCATCTGTTCTCATGGAACCTTAGGGTTCTGAGAAAATTCGGTTGAGAAACACTGCTGTAGAGACTTGTAGGGGAATTACAACTCTGAATAAATAATTATAAATCTCCTAACATTTATATATACAATAATAATTGTCAAAATGAAACAGCAAGATGTGGAAACAACAAAATGAGTATTATTTATTATCTGGTTATTATGTAGTTTTGGATAAAAGAGAGACAGTAATACTGAGTAAAATTGTGAGTTTGGGAGCAAATGTTCATCAAATATCTGACAGAAGGAAAAGATAAAGAATAACAAAATGTATATAGTAATTTCTCGTATGTTTTTTTTTTTTATAGATGTGTGTAATAATTATCCAGAGTTAGATAATATAAGAAGTCTCTGGGGTTTTCTTACCTTGAATTTTTGAGTTCTAAAAGATAAATGTTACTATTATGGCTTGAAAAGGAATAGGAGACAAAATTTTCATTGATGCACATGTTAACGACCTGTCTGTGTGAATTGCTTGTCCAGTAATGTCATGTGTTTTTGAGCGTAGAGGAGAAAATTTGGGTCGACTTTCAGGCTGAATACATCTGGGAAGAAGACATGCTGTTTTATGCCCTTTCTATTTTTGAATAGCTACTCAATTTCTATCCGGTTTGCAGGCGTTTTATTCCCAGTATAAGTTTTGGATTATTCTAACATCTTTTCCAAATAGATCAAGTTTTCCTAGGAGTTCAAATAAATCCTCATGCTATACCTTGTCAAGTCCTGAAGGGATGCACCACATAGAAGAAGGCAATCTTTATTTAAGACAAAGTCAATTTTATTAATGTTTTGTCATGTTTGATTTTTAACAGGTTTTTTTTCCAAAGATTTTTTCTTTGATTCTGTTTTTACACTGAAAACTTATTTAAAAATACTATTGTTACATAAAATTAATTTAATATTTTTATCTATTATATTGTTATTCATAACAATAAATATATCTAGTATTTACACTATTTACATTGTTCAAACCATTGTCCTCATCTTTATTGTCACCTTCACAACATTTGTTGTGGGCCAGTGTATGCATTGAGAGATAAATATATGTATCTCTTGAAGTACCCACAACATGGCAGATTCAGGATATGAGTCCATGTAAAGAAATATAAAGAAACGACAAGACCCAATATATATGTACAAACAAATGATAATGTATTAACAACAAAGGTATATAAAGAACATAGAAATAATGTGTTTAACAAATGAATATGAAAACTTTTTGGCTGCAAAGTATGTGTAGTGAGCGAATGTGTGTATATATGTATGTGTGTATGTGTACGTATTGTTAATGTGTTTCACAAAAGGGAACGCGTTTTTTCCATGAGAGTCGAACATGTTGATGGATAAGATCAAAAGAGAATGATAAAAAATTATCGCAGAGTATTTATAGTACTGGAGAGCGTCCCCTAGTAATGGTTTCAAAAATTAGGAGGAGGTAACCCAACACATTTCAGTTGCTGAATTTGGGCTTAGATTACCATTAAAAAATAAAATAGGAACAAATGTGATATTTTATACTACAAAATTAATGAAAAATAAGTTATTCAGAATGTTATGTAATGTTAATGTCATAATTAAATTCAATAAATTTAATCCAATATTTCCAGATATTGTAAACGAGGTGTACAAAATGTTAACCTAAACTCTGTTGCTAAATCATATTACATTTTTAAGTTTCAATTTTGTCTACTTCTGCTTTTCTACTTCCTTGATAAGAAAAAAGTATATTTATGACAAAATAACTCAACATAGCAATCGTTACTTTAATTCTAAACAATAAAACAAATAAAATAAAAAGTTACTTTCATGTCATTTTTGTTCCAGAATTCAGAATTGGTTTTTGTTTCAGAGTTCTGATATGGCTTTGGTTCCAGAGTTCTGATATGGTTTTTGTTCCAGAATTCAGAGTTCTAATATGGATTTTGTCACAGAATTCAGAGTTCTGATATGGTTTTGTTCCAGAATTCAGAGTTATAATGTGGGTTTTTGTCACAGAGTTCTGATATGGTTTTTGCTCCAGAATTCAGAGTTCGAATATGGTTTTTGTTTCAAAGTTCTGATATGGCTTTTGTTCCAGAGTTCTGATATGGTTTTTGTTCCAGAGTTCTGATATGGCTTTTGTTCCAGAGTTCTGATATGGTTTTTGTTCCAGAGTTCTGATATGGCTTTTGTTCCAGAGTTCTGATATGGCTTTTGTTCCAGAGTTCTGATATGGCTTTTGTTCCAGAGTTCTGATATGGCTTTTGTTCCAGAGTTCTGATATGGTTTTTGTTCCAGAGTTCTGATATGGCTTTTGTTCCATTAAATATGGACAATTAATTGAAATGTTAAAATGCATTTAACATTTCATATCACCTTGTTAATGGGGTGGAAAGTTATGGATCCAAAATTCTGCTAAATTTTATATTAATTGAAGACTTCAGTAAAGAAAAATATAGCAAGATAAAAAGGATTAATGTTTCAAACCGAATTAATTCTGCATTTGATCTCGGCAGCAGCAAACTACTGCAAACTTGAATGGAAACTATTGCTATTGAAGTGGAATGACAATATTTGAGAAAAGCTTCCAGTTTTAACAGTGATTTGCAATATGACTTGACCTTACAGGAAGATGACCATGTGTTAGGAAGAGTGTTGAATTGCTATGTAATATCACTCCTCCTAGATAGCTATGAATGTTGCACCGTTTCCTCACATCCAGCACCAAATACTCTGATTGGAAGGTTTTGAGGAGCATGAAACCACCTCTTAATTGCTGTTGTTCTCAGGTCCACCCTAACCCAGAGTGGTAGAACCTGTTAGGGTTGCAACTATCGGCAAATAGTTAACCCCAAAACTAGGGTCAAAATATGTCTATATTTTTGAGATGAGGTATTATGTACATTATTTACATTGTTCAGACTATTGTCCTCATCTATGTCGCCATATTTATTACATTTCAGCCTTTCAATATCTGTCTATATTTCTGAGATGAGGTATTATGTACACTATCTACATTATTCGGACTATGGTCCTCATCTTTGTCACCATATTTATTACAATGTTTCGGCCGTTGTATGCTCTGGCCTTCTTCAGGTGGTTGGAATGTCGAACTGAACCCTTTATTTTGCTCACTGGGGTAGACTGTTCTAGTTCCACATGCCATGTTTTTTAATAGATGTCAGTTATCAGTTATCTCCTGTTAATTCCCCTCTCCAAGTTCTCCACTGCCTTAACTATGTATTGAACTCACACTTTTTGGGTCCTGTCTATAGTCCGAATAATGTAAATAGTGTAGGGTCAAAATATCATGAAAGTATAAAAATACATTTTCATAGTAAAAATACAAGCAATACATTTTTGATTGGTCTGGCTTGTTTTGTTTTACGGCATATCAACACCTCAATGGGTTATTTAATGCCAACAAGATTTTTATTGCTGGTAATATTCTTTTTTTTACAAAAGTGTATTGCTACTAATAATTTTTTCGTCAAAAATTCATTGCTGCTAATAATTTTTTACAAAATTGTTTTGTTGGTACTAATACTTATTCTTGCATTTTCATAGTGTTTTGATCCCAGTTTGGGGGTTAGCTATTTACCCATAGCTGAGACCCTAACAGCTGCTACCACCCTGGGTCAAGGTGGACCTAGGAACACCAGAAATTAAGAAGGGGTTCCACACTCCTCAAAACCTCCAGATCAGAGGCCTTGTTGTTGGATGTAGTTTACCGTCATACTCAGGACGGAATAAATTTTTGAAAAAAACTTACCAGCAAAGCATTTTTGTAAATGAAATTACTAATGCTCCCAAGAAAATTAAATTTTGGCGTTAAACAACCCATAAGGAAACAAACAAACTGAAACAGTTTCCTCGCAGATGAAAAGGCAACAAAGACATGGTTCTACAGAAGAATGCTCAGTATACCATAGAGATGAAACATGTGAACAACAAAAACATAATTTACATTCTTCAGACTGTTGTCCTCATATTTATTGTCATGTTCACAATGTTTCAGCCATTGTACATTCTGGCCTTCTTCAGGTAACTGAAACTTCAAACTGAACACTGATTTCATCCAACATAGTGGATTGTTCTAGTTCCACATGCCATGTCTCTTCCAGATGTTTCAGTTATCTCCCTTTAACTCAACTCTGCAAGTTTTTGTTCACCACTGCAGTAACCAGGTATTGAACTCACAACTCGTTGGGTCAAGTCACTGGATACATCTAACGTGATTATGTCTCCTCAACAGGCTGAACAATGTAAATAATTACAATAGCACATAATGTAAACATTTTAAGGAAAATGAAAAGGAAACTTTTGCTCATGATTAGAAAGAGACAATTTGAATTACTGGGACACATAATGAAGAAAGATGGGTTGAAGAATTTGATACTATGAGGTTAGGGCTGAAAAGTTCATAGGCTGACTATGAAGGAACGATACTAAGGCTGGGAAATCTAACGTGTATTAATTTCAACTCTTCTTATTAATAACTGCATTATTTCTTTCCAGATACTAGGGTGGGCTGAAAAGTTCATGGCTGACTATGAGGGAGTGACGCTAAAAGCTGTGAAATCTTGCAAGCATTAATTTCAACTCTTCTTATTAATAACTGCATTATTTCTTTCCAGATACTAGGGTGGGCTGAAAAGTTCATGGCTGACTATGAGGGAGTGACGCTAAAAGCTGTGAAATCTTGCAAGCATTAATTTCAACTCTTCTTATTAATAACTGCATTATTTCTTTCCAGATACTAGGGTGGGCTGAAAAGTTCATGGCTGACTATGAGGGAGTGACGCTAAAAGCTGTGAAATCTTGCAAGCATTAATTTCAACTCTTCTTATTAATAACTGCATTATTTCTTTCCAGATACTAGGGTGGGCTGAAAAGTTCATGGCTGACTATGAGGGAGTGACGTTAAAAGCTGTGAAATCTTGCAAGCATTAATTTCAACTCTTATTAATAACTGCATTATTTCTTTCCAGATAAACTGGCATCTGACTATTCAACAACAACAGATATGATGTCATCATCACTGCAATACTGGTTCCAAGCCAAGTCCTTTTTTCATATTAGGGAACAAATGATCATCAAATCAGGGAAACAGAGAGGATGATTAACTAGTTAAAAGCCACAGTCATGCTTAACATACTTTGAAACCAAGGACTTATGTGCTGAAGCATTGTTCAGATGAAATAATAACCTTTTAGTTACTTTTGCTGGGCATTTAGTCTTGATAGCCTTTGATAACTGCCTCAGTAAGTTGACATAGTACAGTTCATTGATGGTGTGAAGATAGTCAATAAATACAATTGCCTTTTACATGCCAAAAAACTGAGGCTCATGACCTTATCTGCAGATGAAATGATATTGGCTTTCTTTGGAGCAGGATTGTCTCCTTTTTCTCTGGCTCGAAGTGATGAACCCAACACTCAACCTGGATTAGGAAACCAGTTAGATCTTCCCGTGATGTCATTAACCTGGATTGCTTTTGATCATGTGTCAGAAGACGCGGAACAAACCAAACAGAAACTTTTTGTCATGCAAAGATCACTGTGCAGAATATTCTAAACTCTCACAAAGGATATGACAATAGCATCAGTCACCTGTCATCCATCACTATGTGGTAAATCAGATCAATGTTTTCCTTGGTGGTGGCGATCACAGGATGTCCAGAACTTGAGTCATCCTCAAAACTCCCCTTTCCTCTCCTAAATTCAGCTGCCTGCCCACTTTTGCAATGTTGATAAAGCTGGAGCTGTGATGTAGTAAATATGTTAGCATGTATGTCCTTGGGGCTAAATCTTTTTTCTGCAGGTATTTGATAACACCATGATGCCAAATTTTGTCTATTTTCAAGAGAAGTTACTACTACTTATTTTTGAAGTCTTCTTTGAACGGTCAGATGTCAGTTTACCTGGAAAGGAGCAATGCAGTTGCCAATATGAATAGCTGAAATTAGTGCATTCGAGACTTCGCAACTCTAGCAGCACTCCTTCATAGTCAGTCAGCCCACCCTCATACATACTGAAGGCAAGTGGAGCAGACAGAAGCAGCGAGTAACAACGTAATGAGCTTGTATAAATGGAGAGAAGATAAACATTACTAAGCTACCACCACCCTCCACCATTATTCTGGGAGATTTCTGTTGGAACAGTCTGGTACAACATTGAGTTTTTTTTTTAATCATTTCACTCCAAGCAAGGTGATAAAGCCACTAAGATGCAAGGGGGTTACTGCGAATTGGAAGAGAATGAATATTTTTAAAAATACTTATTTGAATAAACAAATATTGAAATAAGAAAACTTTTAAATTTAAATTTAGATTTAGTAATTTAATCACTTGAAATTCAGTGGTAATTATTAGTCCTATTCTACCTTATAATACAGCTAATTAAAATACTTAAAGTATTGTTTGTTACTATTTTTACTTGTACTTTTTCGGTGAAATGTACAGCCATGAACAGATGTAGTCTTGTCAAGAGAAGATAACTCTCCATAAAAAACTAACCTTGCCATTTGTCTTGAAAAGGACCTCCAATCAGTTGTGAACTGGGACAGGAATTGACTGGTTAATGTTAATGCCTCAAAAACAAAACTGCTCTCTATTAATCACCACAGAGAACCATCCCTGCCCCCCATTAGGATGTCTGACGCTCAACTTCTCGAGAGCTCTTCTTTGTGACTACTTGGTCTCACATTGTTTGCTGACCTGAGATGAAACAAATACATTGAGTCAATAGCTTCGTCCATCGCAAGGAAAGTTGGCTCCCTGTGCCGCGCCAGGAAAATTTTCTCACTGGAGTTGATCCTTCAAATCTACAAATCAACCATTCTCCCTTGCATGGAGCATTGCTGCCATATATGGTCTGGTGCCCCATATGCTTGTCTCAAGGTTCTTGATAAAATCCAGAGAGGGATATGCAATGTAATTGACCCTGATCTGGCATCTCGTCTGCAGTCACTCTCTCACAGATGTGCCATCACCTCCCTCTGTCTTTTTTACAAATACTTTCATGGTAACTGCTATGTTGAGCTGCTTTCATTGGTTGCAACACTTCATGAATTTAAGCGTTCTACTAGGCTGGCATCTTGCTCACACCCTTTCACTGTTGAAACTGTTAAATGTAGCCATCTCTTCTACTCCAATATCTTCATGTCTCGCATCTCCACCTGTGGAACTCCCTCCCCTCTTCCTGTTTCACTGATAGCTATAATCTCCAATTATTCAAATGTAATGTCAATCAACGTATACAGATGCCTTGATGTATCCCCTAACCTTCTCTTCATCCTTTCCTCTATCACTCCTATTTGCTCTAGCTCCAACTCTCTGTAACCCCTTGTGTGCTAGTAGCTTCCCACCTTGCTTAGGGTGAAATGCTTAAAATATACATATATATATATATATATATAGCAATACTGCCTTTTATACAGTACCTAATTTACATATCACTACAACATTCATTAACAATTTTCATTGTGTATTCAATTTCTAGGGAAATAAACTCTTAAGCTTTCCTTTCGTTATTATTGTTAAATAAATTGCAAATCAATTCGTCTGTTATTTTGTGCATGTACCTTTTCAACACCATTATTTCATGTAAAATATTCAAAGATGCCAAAATCAAACAAGTACAAAAGATGCCAAAAAAAGATGCCAAAAAAAGATGCCAAAATCAAACAAGTACAAAAGATGCCAAAAAAAGATGCCAAAATCAAACAAGTACAAAAGATGCCAAAAAAAGATGCCAATATCAAACAAGTACAAAAGATGCCAAAAAAAGATGCCAATATCAAACAAGTACAAAAGATGCCAAAAAAAGATGCCAATATCAAACAAGTACAAAAGATGCCAAAAAAAGATGCCAATATCAAACAAGTACAAAAGATGCCAAAAAAAGATGCCAAAATCAAACAAGTACAAAAGATGCCAAAAAAAGATGCCAATATCAAACAAGTACAAAAGATGCCAAAAAAAGATGCCAATATCAAACAAGTACAAAAGATGCCAAAAAAAGATGCCAATATCAAACAAGTACAAAAGATGCCAAAAAAAGATGCCAAAATCAAACAAGTACAAAAGATGCCAAAAAAAGATGCCAAAATCAAACAAGTACAAAAGATGCCAAAAAAAGATGCCAAAATCAAACAAGTACAAAAGATGCCAAAAAAAGATGCCAATATCAAACAAGTACAAAAGATGCCAAAAAAAGATGCCAAAATCAAACAAGTACAAAAGATGCCAAAAAAAGATGCCAAAATCAAACAAGTACAAAAATTTAAATATCTGGGAAGTGTTCTAATGGAGGTCAGAAAGTGTGACACTGAAATCCGAAAATGCATTGGGATAGCCAAAAATGAATTCCAAAAGCTAAGCAGAGTATTAAGAGACAGGAAAATTTTGTTGGAAACAAAGAAATGAGTACTGAACTGTTATGTGATATCTGTCCTTCTGCATGGCAATGAATGCTGGACAATCACCTCAGAGATGAAGAGACTTGAAGCAACAGAAATTTGGTTCTACAGAAGGATGCTGAGGATACCATGGACTGAACATATGAGCAACTATGATCTTTTGATGGAAACAAAAAAGAAAATTAACATCAGGAAGAAATAGTTGAAATTTCTGGTGCACATAATGAGGAAGGAGGGCTTGGAAAATCTGATACTCACAGGACAGATAGAGGAACATAGGAAAGTAGTGTATAACATATTTGATGGGCTTGAGCAAATGAATGGCAGAACAGGATTTGACGGAAATAACAAAAAGATAAAACTTACAAGGGACAGGAAGATGTGAAGGGCCATGATCATCTATGTCTAGAAGGGACATGACATCAAAGAAGAAATAAATTATTTGGTTTACTTACACTGAGACTGTCAACTGGTTCCTTGTCTTGAATATTGTCAGTTAATTCCTGGTTTCCAGTATTCTCTGAAGACAGTTGTAGGTTCTCCACTACTTCCCAGTCTTCTATATTTTCTGAAACTGACTTGACAACAAAACTGTTTCGTGATGGAGGAGGAGGTGGAGCTGATGAAGGCCTTTCATTGGTCACCTGGGGGAGAGAAAATCAGTCATAATGTGATACATACCAGCACAAGGTTACATTTTGAGAGCCTTCATAATGACATGGGAACAGAGTAATATACGATGATGTGTCGTTTTTATATGAATCTCAATTTTACAGCTGGATTCTTTTTTTTGAGAGTGCTCATTGAACTGACCAAAATTATCATCATCATCACTTCCATGACAGGGTGTGGTCATAGGGATACTATGCAACTGAACAGCTGATCAGTTCCTACCACATTTCACAGTAGGTATTCAGTCATGTATGTATAGCTGACCACTCATATTCGAGGATACCCGACTACTAGAGCAGCTAGCCAATCCCTATTGCAGACATTTGCTCACACGCATTTGTGTTTATTCAACACCACAGAGCCCACTCGTAGTTTATACTGCAACTATGCTGAGCTGACATCAGTTACAGTTTCAGGGAAAGAGCGTGTTATCTAGCGTGATCAATATTTTTAACAAGGCCAGCACACTCAATCCCTCAGTCACAATAACTTGCAACTTCATGCTAGCACAGCTATCAATGGCCCCCAAGGGTTTAATCTGTTCAATTTCACTCACAAGGCTTAGATCAACCCATGGTATGGTTTTCAGGCACTTTCCAAAGGTACTGCATGCTGGGATCAACCCTTCCAGACTGATAACATTAGGAAGTCTCCTTCTTGACAAACTGACCATGGTGAGATTTGAAACCAGGTCTTATAGTCAGAATGTAAACATTCTAACCACTCATCCATGTGCCTATAATTCAGTTAATTACAGTATGGCAAATACACCTGGCAGAGCCCATCTCTCTCCAGGTCAGACTGCAGTTAATACATTCCAACTTGAAGACTTTTGGTTCCAGTGATGGAATCTTGGCCAGTGACTTCAGTTTAGGAAACCCTCTGTTCTACAATGCTGTGTCATCACAATACTAGATATACTGCCAGTAGTTTGGTCAATCAACCAAAACAGAGTCTTAAAAACAACAGAATTGAAATCTTCATAAAAAATTAAATTCTCAGAAAGATTTAAGAAATCACAGATAATTCTTTAGTAATGTGGAATCTCATTAAGGAATTGTAGATAAAATGACACAGATTTAAGTTCTCTCACTGGAAACTCATTTTTCATACAAAACTGGTGCACATAAAAGGAGACTCATTTTTTGGCATTTTGTAGGCTCCAAATTTGAATTCTGACATTCACATATAGTGGCTGTCAACTGACAAAGCGAGTTTGACCATCACTGACATGTCCAATCCTTCAGTTAAACTCCCCCCCACCACAATGTTGCATTCATCGGTTGTGTAAACAACAGTGGCTCATCTGCATTTCTTGTTACATATGTAAAATATCAAATCATCTCTGGGTCATGGAAGTTGACTTTGATCATCATCACTTCCAATGTGCATTTTCATATGCCTTGTCAGGCCCGACCTGGACTTGCACACCCTAGTACAGGTCGGGAATTCAAAGCATGCCCTTACGAAATCATCATATACAATAGACTAGTGTTGGTGTGATTTCTAGTGACTGAGCAGACCTGCCCTGGACAGGTATATCTGATTGCATTGGGCACATGGCCAGGTTGGCACCTCATGGCAATTCAGGGAGCCCTTCTGAACCCCTCTCTTCAGTTCTTCATATTTTTGTGATGTCTCATGAAAGATCTTGACACTATCAGAAATACCAGATCTCCAAGAAACATTCACAACCAATCATCAACATCATATGAAATGTGCTGTTGTCTTTGAATTTTCAAGCAACAATGTTTATCATTTGCTATGAAATTTTGAAGGTTCACTCCAGAAAATGATCGACAATATTTTACCTTCTTAAAATAGACATTTAAAAATTAGGGAAATATTTATTAACCAATAAACTTATGAGTTTAATAAAATCTAACTTTTAGTCTTTTTGGAGCTGATTTCTTGGTTATAAAAATGATCGTTTTCGTTAGCAGAAATTATTTTTTCAGTTAAACTTTGACCAGGATCATCTCTTTGTTATAGAAGCTGAAATCCTCAAACCTTAATTAATTACCCACACTTTCACATATTTATTCAAGTATACTATATTACAAAAAAGTTTTAGCAATACTGAGTTAAGAAACTCATGTCTTGCACCTCTCGCCTGTGGAACTCTCTTCCTTATTCCAGTTTCCCTGAGAGCTATAATCTCCAACTATTCAAATGTAATGTCAATCAACATCTCCAGTTGCCTTGATCTATCCCCTATCTTCCTCCTCATCCTTTCCTCTATCACTCTTAACTGATCTTGCTCCAAATCTTCTGTAACCTCTTGCATCCTAGTGGCTTCCCGCCTTGCTTAGCGTGAAATGCTTAAACACAAAAAAAATCTCAAACAAACTGAGTTATTTGTTAGCACAGATTTTAGCAGTAATTTGGTTTGTTTTACAATATATCAACTATCAATGCCGAAAAAATTTTATTGCTGGTAATATTTTGTTTTGTCAGAAATCTATTTCTGGTAATTTTCCTTCAAAATAGTATTGCTGGTAATATTTTTTCCCCAAAAATGTATAGTAGATAATATTTTTTCTTCATAAACATTGTTGGTAATATTTTTTTTCCTTCAAAAATTTATTGCTGGTAATAATTTTTTACAAAGTATTTCTGGTATTAAAACATAGTTTTACACTTTCATAATGCTTTTTACCTCAGTTTCAGGGTTAACTATTTGCCCATAGCTGGGACCCTAACAGGAGCTACCACACTGGGTCAGGGTGGACTTGGGAACACCAGCAATTAAGAAGTGGTTCCACTCTCGTCAAAACCTCCTGATCAGAGGCCTTGCTGCTGGACGTAGCTTATTGTCTTACCCAGGACGTGGATGTAGTTTAACGTCTTACCCAGGACAGTTTAGCAGTAGCTTTAATGCAGCTATCATTCACTGACTACTTATTGCTGCTACTAGGAAATTACATGCATATATAAAACTATATAAATATGTGGTGCACACATTCTGATATGTAGACGTATTCTATATTTTATCATACTAACACAATTGATTCGGTTGTATTGTGAAGAAAGATAATCAAAAACATTTTTGCATGAATTTGTTTAAAAAAAAAATCTTTGAAATTCTTTTCTTTCAATTTGAAGAAAACTAGTACTTAAATAATGTTCATTCTGCACAAGGCTCAAAAGCCACTCGAGGTAGAGTGTTGCAGAGTAATAGACAGAGTTTATGAGGATATGTGGGGAAGATAACAGTTAATCTTATAATTGAACAGGATAAGATCATAATAATTGGGGAAGCATCCTCCTGGGAGTCGGTTACACAAAGTAGTGGTTTATGGGAAGCTCCTGGGAAAAGTATAAATCCGCTGCTTCTCCCCTCAGTTATGTGTTTAGTTGGACTTATATCCGTAAATCATTATTATTTCTTTTTTAAAATTATTATATTCTAAAAATAATTCCTGCATTTAAATAACTTGAAAAAGACTAATGAGCTGTATAAATAATATTAAAAATGTTTGTCAGCTATATTATTGTTTATTTAAAAATATATGCATAAAATTTCCTCCACGTGTTGAATTCATTTCTTTTGAAAGATAGCAACTATGTCAGTTCCAATGTAGCACCTGTCCGCCACAGTAGTAACTGTCTGTGACACCAGCTTGCTAACCATTCCAAAGAGGAACTTATGTATGTTAAAGTGGCTGGTTTATATTTTGATTTGATCCACTGAATTGATGAAAGGAAAATATATAATCATGGCTGAAGCGAAAAATAAACTAAAAATCTTATCTTTGAATTGGTGCATGAAATTCTGTGCTCTTTTACAAATTTCACCGCTTTACAAGTGACCCGTGTCCAAAATATCGAGAATATGTTACACTTTCTCAGTACCAATCCACTTAGTTGCCCATGAATAAATCTACCAACTGATTAAGTGCTTTACTGACAGAAATGGTTGTGGTTTTATGGAAGAGGGAAGATCTAAATTGATAAATCAGATAGAAAACGTTAAAATTATTCTGTTTTGATGGTAGAATATAGGGCAATAGCATTAATAAAGAGTTCATGTATATGCTACATGCCTTAGATTATTTCCAGGATAATTTTGTGCAATAAAAACTTTATTGATAATTAATATTATCTTCTTTGCACTTCTGATATTTTTGGAAGATTTAACATTCTCTTGATAATAAGCACTTTAATTCCAAATACTGTTTACCATAAAAGCGTTATCTTCCAGAAATATCCTGGATGACATTATTTTTTTTTCTTAATTACAAAACTAACTTTTTGTTACTATTCTAGCTTTTGGTAATACTATTTGAAGAATGAATTGGCTGAAAATGCTTGGGACAATAATGACTACATTTTTTACACACTTTTATTCATTATAAAAATAAAAAATTAAGAACATTAGAAAAAGTAAATAAAATTTTACAAAATTTCCTCATCCTGAGTATGACAATAAACTACATCCGTATCCTGGGTAAGACGATAAACTAAGTCCACTAGCAAGGACTCTGATCAGGAGGTTTTGAGGAGCATAGAACCACCTCTTAATTGCTGGTGTTCCCAGGTCCACCCTGACCTGGGGTGGTAGCACTTGTTAGGGTCCCAGCTATGGGCAAATAGTTAACACCCAAACTTGTATAAAAATAGGTTTTAATACCAGAAATACTTTTTAATATAAATTATTACCAGCAATAATTTTTGAAGGAAAAATTATTATCAGCAATGCTTTAAAAAAAAAAATACCAGCAATACAAACAGCTATACATTCTTTGAAAAAATCTGACCAGCGATAGATTTGTTCAAGGAAAAATATTTCCAGAAATAGATTTTTGAAGAAAAACATATTACCAGGAATAAAATTTCATCGGCATTAAATAACCCATTAAGGTTGATATGCTGTAAAACAAACCAAACCAAATTTCCCTTGTTGATAACATTCAAAGAAACATATATAAAAGATTACAGCCAAAGTATTTTTAAAATGTGGTATACTTAGTCGGGTAGAGTGCTCAATATTAGAGATATTTTTTTTCATGAGGCTTGGGGGATACTTGTGGTAGAGGGGTTACGTTAAAGGGTAAATTATATGGATAGGAGGTGAAAATAATGGTTAACTTGAACAGTTTAAGATTGTAGTGATCAGGGAAACATCCTCTTGGGAGTCTGTTCTATAGAGTAGTGGTTCATGGGAAAAAAGCTGTTTGAGTGGAACTTCTCACTAATGAAATACAGAGGGAATGTAGGGGGTTTGCTACTATGTAAGTGGTATGGCATGTCTTAGCCATAAAGATTAGACCTTGCAGAACCAAGGAATGTAGTTTGTCCAAGCACTTTCCATGGAAGTATCAATAGAGCAATGTCCTATAAGCAACAAGTTAAAGAAGCCAAAATATTACTCGTTGCAAAGAGAATTGTGCTCTATCTGATAATCTGGCTGTCTAACAATGTTCCTATTCAGGTTACGTTCAGCAAATGCTAACACAACTGGTATGGGAAGTTTTTTTTGCATGCAATAATAAGGTGATAGATCTGAAGATTATTTTTTTCATCATTTTACTCTAAGCAAAGTAATAAAGACACTAAGATGCAAAGAGTTACTGAGTGTGAAAGAATATAAGAAAAAATAATCATAATTAAGGAGAGAAAACAATAAAAGAAAAGGAATCAAAAAGACAGTAGATAACGATTGACATTGTATTTAAATTTTTGAAGATCAATGTGGACTGGAAAGCAAGAAGCCAGAAGAGAATTCCACAGGGAAGAAGTGAGAACAATAAAAGAAGAGGAATCAAGAAGACAGTAGATAATGATTGACATTGATCTTCAAAAATTTAAATACAATGTGGACTGGAAAGCAAGAAGCCAGAAGAGAATTCCACAGGCAAGAAGTGAGAACAATAAAAGAAGAGGAATTAAGAAGACAGTAGATAACGATTGACATTTTATTTAAACTTTTAATGGTTAAAGTTGACTGGACAGTAAAAAACTAGAAAACATCTCCACAAGTGAGAAGTGTCAGAAAAGTAACTGTTAGTATAGAGTTTACGATTACATCTAGCCATTTCAACCATAAAAATATGAAACCTATCTGCCAATCTAGTACTGCAGTTAAATTCATAAAGTCTAAGTACCAAAGAGAAAAGTAATATTTATTTTGAAAATACAAAAATGTGGTACCAGGCCAAAAGGGTGCGGATAGAGGAAGGCTGATCTTCAATCAGTCTTATCTTAAACTTAGCTAGCCATGATTACTGACCCAAACATACCACAGTATACCTTACACCAAAACAACTTCTTCTTACTCACCATTCTTACTAATAACCACCATAATACCTCAAAACCTCTCTGAAGTTCTAACTAGTTGCTATATATACAATTTGTTTTTTTTTGGGGGGGGATAAATATAACAATATTTAAAGATGAAACCCCAATGAATATTTACAATGATTTATATCTACAATAGAGGAAAGGTCATCAAGAATTACCGTGAAAATATAGAAAAGGTACAGACGAAGTTTCTTCCTGTTGCTTTCTCCAGATTTGTATCTTTCCCAAGGGTGTTATTCTTAAATAGCCTCATCAGATCAAGACTTTCATATGGATGTCATGCATGCTACCAAACTCATTCAGAAATATCTAAACTATCAACTGTATACAACTGCTTTCTCAGATCAATGACTAAAAATGACTTCAAGCAAATAAAGCCTGTAGGTCGGGGACACTAAAATCAAGCAGGTGCAGAAATTTAAATATCTGGGAAGTGGTTTGATATCCAAAGACATATTGCGATGACCAAAGACACATTCCAAAAGCTAAGCAGAGTATTGTAAAACAGGAGGATTTATGTTGTAGCATACCTTCAGGCAATAATGGGTATGTCCCCATTCACATAAATACAGTAGTGAATACTGTATGTTGGTCTGCAGTTGGAAATTCATTGTAGAATTCACTTAACTCACTTCTGGCAGTTGATTACTACTTTTACATGCTGCTGGTGAATCTTATGAGTGTTGTTCTTGTCCTAAGTATTATCATCTTTCATTTGATTATTCTATTCAGTAACCTTTCCTAGGTTACAACACTGTGGTAACAAAGAAAAGAGTACTGAACTGCTACATGACATCTGTCCTCCTTTATGGCAGTGAATAATCTTATCAAAGATGAAGAAGTGACTCAAGGGAACAGAGGCATGGTTCTACAGAAGGATGCTAAGGATATCATGGACCAGCCATTTGAGCAACAATGAGGTTTAGAAGAGGATGCAAACAATGAGGAAGCTTATACTTAACATCAGGAAGAGGCAGTTGAAATTTCAGGTGCACATAATGAGAAAGAAGGGCTTGGAGAATCTGATACTCACAGGTCGAATAGAGGGAAAGAGAGACAAGGGAAAGCAATGTATGACATACCTGGCAGACTTGAGCAAGTGGATGACAGAATGTGGTCTGGGAGAGGTGGCAGAGGGATGAAACTTATTGAGAGCTACAAAGGATAGGGAGAAGTGGAGAGCCATGATCACATACATCCTGAATGAACATAGCATATAAAAAGAAAACAAAAAGACTTGGATCTCAAATTTGTTTTAAATCTGCAAAGAGTCGAAACATGAAGCTTGCATAAACTGTAGGAAAATCACAATACACCAACGTGCCAAAAGTCGTGGAACAACAGTAAGTAAAGGTAACGGTAGGTGGTGCCACTTTATCTTAACATTAGAGAAATGTGCAGACCTATACCAGTTAAGCTCTGACACCTTGTGAATTAGTGCAAAGATGATATGAATAAAAGGAATTCAAACAGGGGTTGCTAGTAGGTGTATGATGGATGGAACATTCTGTTTCTGAAATATAAGTGACAGTTTACAATCCTCAATCTATCATGCCGCATATGTACTAAGAATATCTAATGGAAGGTATGTCAACTACATGGTTTTTTTTTATCTTGACCAGAGGTATCTGGCAAGAATTGTCTGCAGTAACTGACAAGCAACACTACCTCAAATCACACCCATATCTAATGCAGGAGGCAGTAGACGCATATCCAGTTGGTCAGTTCAGCATTATTTCACTTCCATGAGATATGGGAGCAGAAGATCCACCTGGTTGACCCTGTTAACACCATGATACTGAACAGAACTTCATCTGGGCTCATGATGTATCTTATTGGACCTTGGGGGAGGGGAAAACATATGATATAGTCTAATGAGTCATGGTTTCAGGCTTATGGTAGATCTAAGGTGTAGCACCAACCTCAGGAAGTCATAGATCCCAGTTGTTAGCAAAGTACCATGCAGACTGGTGGGCACTTCATAATAGTGCTTCATAATAATATATGTTCATGTGGCATGGGAAAGGTTCACATACCACTGACCAGTGACCACTATGTTAAAGTGTTTCGTGATTAGCTACACCCATTCAAGGATACCATTGGGGACCGTTGCTACAGAATTACTAACAAAGAGCTGTACAAAATAACAGAAACTACATCTCTTGAGGACTTTCAACAGCTCAAATGAATATCAAATGCAACTTCAAGAGAAAGTAATGGCATAATCAAAATGTTGACATTCCACACTACTTCAAGGAAGGAAAATCCTATCAAGTGTTGCCTATGATAATTTTTTTTTTGTGAGGGCAATTAAAATTTACTTCTCTAAGCACATATTTAAAATGAATATTTTTCATAAGTTTTCTCGCAGGATGTAGATAAATCAGTATCTTTTTGACAACAGCTATCATGGATTACTAGCTATTGTGTTTTTTTTCTTTCCATTCATCGACATCAAAAGCTGATGTCCATAATTTTAATTACCAAAGCCAGAAAATGAAATGATTAGTTACATTTTTTTCCCTCCCTGAAAATGTGTTTTTTTGCAGGGAGGTGGTATGCATTAGTCCTGGAAATTAAAAACTTTTACCCTGGTGTAATGTGGGGTCTAACAAAATGAACCTAACATTTCAAATCGAACTGATTACGAAAAGATTGGTGAGAACTAATGAAAAAATATGCTATGTTGTACATCACTAATTTATTCTTATTTCAAACTTTTGGCAGCAACAGCCACTTGTTCAGGTAAAATTGCAAAAGCCTGACTAATAACCAACTATAAAGATGTACTTGAAAGTATGGAATGTTTCAAGATTAAATTGCTGTTAAGATTTTGACCCCCAGGCATCACGAATTAGGTTTTGAATTGGGGAAAAAAAGAAAATGCATTTATTTTTTGGTGTTTTTTTTTTCAATTTTAAAATTATGAAAGTTAACTTTTGAGTGTGTGGGGGTGGGGCAAAAAAATCCCCCATCTACTTTGATGTCCCAAAAGTAAGATAAAAGAGTGGAAGAGACATCCATTTCAAATCGTACAGCTGATTTCTGATTTGATAGATGTTTAAAGAAAACCTTAACAAAATATTAGCCTCGAGCTTTTTGTTAAAAAAAAAAAAAAAAAAAAGAAAAATAATATAGAGCAGTAATCTTTTTGTACATGTTGCATGTTTGTAAAATCTATACAATTTTTATGCTGTTGTAATATAAATTTTTTTTTCTTGTCCCCGAATAGATTTTTTTTTCTGACAGAATTCTTTACTTTTAGTTTAATATTTTTAAAGGTAAACTTAAGTGGCAACGTTTTAACTGGAGAAAAAACACATTAGTTAAAGTGTAGGTTGCAAGGCTAGAGTAATGTTTCGAAGGAGGTGGATAGACCGGGGGGTGGGGAGGGCAACTTAAAAAAAGAAATGACCTTGACCCACTGACCTTGATCTGCAAACTAAGATCTGAGAAAATCAAAGTGGATTTCCAGGAAACAAAAGTGATGGAATATTGGAAATCTGATATTATTAAAAATAAAGATAAAAATAAAATCAGAATCAAAAAGAGAAAAATCAAAGAAGAAGAAGAGATATGTATTGGAGAAAGAGAGGGAAGAAAGAAGGAACAAATGTGAGGGAGGGAGTAAGAACAGAAAGGAGAAGAGAGAAAGAGTTTAAGGAGAGATATGAAGGAAGGGAAAGAGTCGGGGGGGTGCGAAAAGTGAGACATGAGAGGAAGGGAAAACATAATTAACATTATCTTAAAAAAAGAAAAAAAAAGATGATACTGAGTAAAATTTGAGCATGTGTATGTATGGTAAGGGGTATCTTGAACTGTGTAAAAAAATAAAAAAAAAATGGAAAGGAGTCAAGAAAAAAAAATGATTTTTTAAACGGAAGTAAAAGAAGTAAAAAAAAAAAGTAAACCTAAAAAAGAAAAAAGAATGACCAAAATAAACGAAGCTGAAAAGAAAAAAAAGAGGGGAGATAATACCAGAGGGAAAGAGAATGTTAAAAACTTTTGAGATGTTCTGAAAATAAGATGCCACAATTATAGCTTCTGAAAACTTACAAGAAATCACCAAACAAGCACTACACACACACACACACATCTTTCTCTTTCAACCTCTTTTATATATATATATATATATATATATATATATATATATATATATAACCTTCAAATATACGTCAAAGATGCTCTTGTAAAATGTATGAAATACATAAATACCACCAAAATGGATGCTTTTTGTTTTTGAAATGAAAGCAAAAACTTGCTACCCCATTTTAAAATATTTGACAAAAATCAGGAAATTATCTAATTCAAACGAAATTTTCAGTACTTATTCATAATGAATAAGCTTCATACTAAATTGGTTTTTATTTCAGTCATTAAATATAAATCGTTATTCTAAGTTTTTATTATTTTGAATTTAAAAACAATCTTCAGGTAGAGATGAGGAAGAGAAGAATTAAGTGCAGAAAGGGATTCTGCTTACCACACAGACACCACATTGGTTCTTGAAAATAACTGAGATGGTCGAAAGTACTTGAACACAAAACAAACATAAAACATGAATGTCAGGCAGTTTGTCTATAATTTCAATCACAGTTCTTTATAATCAAACTTGTTTGGATATTTGTGTGTATATATATATATATATATATATATATATATATATATATGAAGAAAAATATACGGGAAAAACAAACAAAAATCCTTATATGCAATTATGCTGTTTTAATGTTAATATAATGTCAACCTCGGACGTTTCGGTCTAATAAACCATCTTCAGGACATATTCATAAAATATAATTAACATTATTAATTCAACATGACAAAGACGATGGACATAAGAACAAGACTTATCCAAACAGATAACTGAAAGTTTTATATGATCAGCATTCCATTTAAACATGGTCATGTTGTCATCACGTGGGCGACGCTATGAAAAACTATTTACATTATTCAGAATATTGTCCTCATCTTTGTATGCTCCGGCCTTCTTCAGGTGGTTGGAATGCCAAACTGAACCATTTATTTCACTCTCTTGGGTAGACTGTTCTAGTTCCACATGTCATGTTATCTCTGTTAATTCCCCTCAACAAGTTCTCCACTGAACTCACACTCTCTGGGTCCTGTCACTGGGTCTGACTAACACCTTTATCCACTGTGCCATGTATCCTTGAGGACATCTCTGTATGAATTTCTGGGTATTATAAACCTAATGTCTTCAGCAACCGTTTTTCACCAGTGCTCATATTGCAATTTTTTGCTGTTATCATTGAATGTTTTTACCAGAGCTCATATTGCAATTTGTATTGTTATTATCGCTTTTCTCTGGCATTCCTTATTACTGGTTCCCATATTGTATTCATTTCTATGCTTGGTTGGCACAGTCTACTCCAGTGAATGAAATAAAGGGATCAGTTTGACATTCCAACCACCTGAAGAAGGCCAGAGCGTACAATGTCTGAAATGTTGTAATAAATATGGCGACAAAGATGAGGACAATAGTCCGAATAATGTAAATAGTGTATATAATACCTCATCTCAGAAATATAGACAGATACTGAAGGGCCGAAATGTTGTAATAAATATGGTGACAAAGATGAGGACAATAGTCTGAATAATGTAAATAGTGTATATAATACCTCATCTCAGAAATATAGACAGATACTGAAGGGTTGAAACGTTATAATAAATGACAACAAAGATGAGGACAATAGTCCGAATAATGTAAATAGTGTACATAATACCTTATCTCAGAAATATAGACAGATACTGAAAGGCCAAAACATTGTAATAAATATGGCGACAAAGATTAGGATAATAGTCCAAATAATGTAAATAATGTACATAATACCTCATCTCTGAAACATAGACAGATACTGAAAGGCTGAAACGTTATAATAAATAAGACAACAAAGATGAGGACAATAGTCCTAATAATGTAAATAGTGTACAAAATACCTCATCTCAGAAATATAGACAGATATATATATGTCAGGGATTCTACTTTATATCATTTAAAAAATCTAGAAAAACAAGAAGAATAACCTTCACCACTATAATCAAATCTCATGTGCTGGTGTCAGGCTGTCAGTTTCCTCGGAACTGATCAGCTTGATGGGAGAGTCGAGTGTGTGTGTGTGTGTATATATATATATATATATATATATATATATATATATATATATATATATGTGTGTGTGTGTGTGTGTGTGTATATATATATATATATATATATATATATATATATATATATATATAATTGAATCAGAAATAATAAAGACTAATAACTATTGTGAAGTTTATAATTTCTGATGCAATAATATTATTGAATCAGAAATTACAAAGTTCACAATACTTATTGGAGTCTTCATTATTCCCGATTCAAAGATATTATTAGGTATTTACTCCTGTCTTAATAGTAAATCCAACAGGTTCAAGAAAGTAAAACTAGCAGCTGCTCTGGAAAATGTTCACTAATCAATTGTTAACTTGGGCAAGAAATGACTTGTAAATTTTAACAAAATTAAACTGTTCACTTTTAATCCTCATAGAGAACCATTTTTGCCTTCCATCAGTATGGCTAATGCTAACCTCCAGGAGAACAACTTATTGCACTTTCTTGCTTTCATATTTTCCACTGGCATAAAGTAGTGATTATATTGCATCAATTGATAGATTTACTGTGAAGACAGTTGGTTCATTTTGTGTCATGTCAGACAATTTTTTCACTGGAATCCAACTTGCACATTTATAAATCTACCATTTGTCTGTGCATTGAATATTGCTGCCATATTTGCTCTAGTGCACTTACTATGTATCTTGAGATTTTTGGCAAAATTGGAAACAGGGTCTGTAATGTAATTGACAAGCCATTAGGGTGAAATAAGCATAAGCAATTATCCAAAGTAAATTTCCTGAAAAACAGAAATTTCAAATCAGTTACATATCACCCAAATAGTTCAAATACACACATCAAAATCAGGTGGAATTCTGGATATGAGGGATTTCAAAGTTAAGAGCTAACTAAACTTCAAAAACACTTCTAAAATTTACTGATCTGGCATCTCTACTTCAATCACTGTCCTACTAGCATGACATGGCTTCCCTCTGCCTTTTCTATAAATACTTTCATGGCAATTGTTTTAAAGATCTCACCCGCTTGGTACTGCAATTGCATAAATTTAAGCATACTACTAGATTGACAATTAGGTTTCATAGTTTTAATCATTTGAAATAATTGTGACTGTAAGTACTGTTCTAATAGTACCATTTCTTGCACTTCTTGCATGTGGAACTCTCTTCCAATTTTTTGCTTCTCTGTCAACTACAATCTTCAAAAAATTAAACACAATGCTATCACTATCTTCTGTCTTCCACAATCTTCAAAAAATTAAATGCAATGTCTATCATCATCTTCTGTCTTCCTGAATTCTGTTCTTTTATTGTTTTTTCTCCTCACTAAAGTCTTCTAATTCTCTTTCAATCTCAGTAACACTTTGCATTATTGCAATGCTTGTAATGAAATGATTAAAAAAAATGTGTGTGTGTACACAATTTATTGGAAGAGAATGGTGGAGAGGACAAGAGAAAAGTAGAGATGAGATTTATTTAGAAAAACTTATATCTTGTAGATACAATTTGACATCTGTTTTCCAACTGACCCTGCCAAAACATCACAGGTAGCCATTAACAATCCAAATATATCCTCAGTTATTTTAATGTTTTATGTTGAGTTTGATCTGAAATAGTCTTAATCTGTCTGCACATCATTACAAACTGCTAATATATACGGCCATGTGGATGTTGTAAATATCTACCAATAAGAACTAAGTAAAAGGAAATATTAGATTGATTCATTAGTTTGTACACTATTAGGGAAATCTTAGAAGTGTTTTTGAACTTTAGTTAGCTCTTAACTTTAAAATCTCTCATCTGTAGTACAGAGAAATTCCTCATATCCGGACCTGATTTTGATGTGTATATTTGAACTATTTTGGTGATATGTAATTGATTTGAAATTTCTGTTTTTCAGGAAATTTACTTGGGATAATTGCTTATGCTTATTTCGCCCTAATGGCTTGTATTGGTGCAAAAGATGATGGGAATAAGAGGAAAGGATGACAACGAGATACATCTGTAACGAGATGCATGATTGTAATGAAACCTGGACTGAAATTGAAAAAGCTATTAGTCTTAGGGAAAGAAAGCCAGCATCCAGCTCTGATGATTGCAAAAATGTACACAGTGTTAAAAAGTGTCTTTTGTTTAAAAATTTCAAGAAAAATGCAAAACAAAGTGCGGAAAAAATTGAGAATGATATTAGAAGAGAAAGAATCATCATGCAACCATATTAAAAAATCCTTGTTACATTATTGGTTTTGCATACATGACTTAATTTAATGAATTTTCTTTAACATTACATAATTTATTTCTTTTTCTTTAAATTCAATTCTGTTATATTTCACTCACCATTAGCTTATTTTGTTTATTATAAAATATTGAAAATAAATGTTAAACCTGATTTCAGTTCTTTTATTTTAATCTGAATAAACCCCCAATATTTGGACTTTGTAACCCTGGAAGGCCTTCTTATTCTGATTGTCAGGGATTCTACTTCATATCATTTAAAAAATCTAGAAAAACAAGTAAGAAGCTTGGAAAATAGCTTTGATATGGACGTTGTTTTCTCGCTCAAACATTCATGATAAAAAATCACAGTTAGGCCCGGGCAATTTTCAACAGATCAACTGAAATAGAATTTCTGGGATGAAGTGGGTGGGGGAATATCATTATTTACATTAGAATGATTGTCCTCATCATTGTTGTTATTATCACAACATTGTACTCTTTGGCCTTCTTCAAGTGTCCATCAATCTGGGTAAACTTTAGAGAGTTCAATTTAAAATTCCTTGATGTTTGCCCAGATCAAGAGAGACCTAAATAATGCCAGATACTATGATAATAACAATAAAGATGAGGACAATAATCTCATTGTAAATAGAGATTCAGTAAGTATAGTGTAGATGTGGCACAAGGCCAAAAGTATGGAGAAAAATTAGTGTGGCCCAAAATCACTACTCAGTTATAATTGATCTGGTGGGACAAGATCGTTAACCATTACACCACATCAGAGTGCACTAGTACTAATATAAATAACAAAACAAAATTGTTTGGAGAAAAATGTTCTGTATATTAAAAAGGGATTCAAAACAAATTCTTTATAAAAAATTACTAGAAGCTGGGTAAATTGTGCTTTCAAAATGCTACAGTTGTTTAAAAGATATATTGTAAACTAGCTTAAAAGCCACAATCTGTGCAGAATTTTAAGCTAGCTCCTGTGGAGGGCTAATTCCGAAAAGAAATAACTTTGAATTCCTCCATGGAACTTCAAAACCTCACTTTCACTCTGATTCAGGCTATAAGTCCAATTCTGGCCCAAATTCTGATTCAGGCTGAAATTCCAATCTAGGCTGAAAACTGAGTTCTTCAAATTGCAAACTCTGCAGAACTTCAAAACCTCATGTCATGAAGCCTCTCACTTAAACTCTGATTCCATGGCATCTTGAAAAAATAAAACTGATTTCCTCAATTTGCAAAGTTTAGGAGATATTTTAAACTGAATTTAAAATGAAAAATGTTAAATTCACAAAGTTTTTGTGTCACTTTAAACTCAATATAAATTAAAAACTTTTAAAATCACTAATTTTTTTTAGTTATTTTAAATTTGAATTTTTAACTGTTCCTATTTCCAGGGTGTATGACAAAATTTGTTTGGCTGTGAAAAATATTGTGTCATCCATGATTACATCAGATTTTTATCATGCCCAGATACTATTGTCTCAACTGTCAATTAGTTGTCTGACAGCCATTGTCTGTGATGGACGTTATTCCAAGGAAGCATACAAAAATTGTAGCACTGCACGAACACACTGGCAAGCATTACCAGTGAGCAAATCAAAGTATTATTGGCTGGCTCGGAAACTCTCCTGATTTAAATCCAATCAAGAATCTGTGGTCAATCTGCAAGGAATGATTTCAAGGAATGGACATATGAAGTACCAACATGTACACTGGGTTATGTTTCATTGGGAAAATACAACAAAAAGTAAATAATAACGGAATTATTCATTTTGTTTTGATTAATGTGCACAAAGGTGTATATATATGGGCAGCCATCTTTGTTTTTTATATATGTTTCATTGAAACTGATGAACAGGGGAAATTTTGTAAGATTTTATTTACTTTTTCTAATGTTCTTAAATTTGTTTTTTTTTATAATGAATAAGAGTGTGTATAAACTGTAGTCATTATTATCCCAAGCACTTTCAGTCAATTCATTCTTCAAATACTACTGCCATCCCGCAATGATCAGAATTACTACTACTGCACAATACAGCTTAGAACATAAACAGAAAAATATACTAATAATGAACATCTTGAAAATGGCTAATAAATTCAAAGAGAGAGAAAGATTTTTATTAAAAATCAGGATTATTGTTATCATTTTTCTTGAAGTTTATTTATTCTAACCATTTACATTATTCGGGCTATTGTCCTCATCTTTGTGCCATATTTGTTACAATGTTTCGGCCGTTGTACACTCCGGCCTTCTTCAGGTGGTTGGAATGTCAAACTGAACCCTTTATTTCGCTCACTGGGGTAGACTGTTTAATGGATGTCAGTTATGTCCTGTCAAATTTCCCTCTGAAAGTTCTCAACTGCCTTTACTAGATATTGAACTCACACTCTTTGGGTCCTGTCACCGGGTCTAGTTAATGCCTTTATCCACTGTGCCATGTGTCCTTGAGGACATCTCTGTATGAATTTCTGGGTATTATATACCTTCAGCAACCATTTTTTACCAGTGCTCATATTGAAATTTTTGCTGTTATCAATCATTTTTTTATCAGAGCTCATATTGCAATTTTTGTTGTTATCACTTTTCTCTGGCACTCCTTATTACTGATTCCCATATTGTATTCATTTCTATATTTGGTCGGCTCAGAAGATTTTTGTGGCCTAGAATATGTACTGATTCCTTAAGATTACAAATATTCTAATGGTGTTCTTTGTCTATGATCTCAACCTGATCCCACAGAGGGTGGTGATCTCCTTTTTCTCTCCATATTATTTATTCTATTCATGTTTACTTTTCATGTACACTCTGGCTGCGGATGTCTCTTCAGATCCAACATCAGACCAGTGATGGCAACCTACTGGTTCACACGAATGATTCTTAAAATTATAAAAGCTTTGCGATCTGGTTATTGGATTAT
This sequence comes from Acanthosepion lycidas, assembly GCA_963932145.1. Lineage (NCBI taxonomy): Eukaryota > Metazoa > Mollusca > Cephalopoda > Sepiida > Sepiidae > Acanthosepion > Acanthosepion lycidas. The sequence goes on from OZ010606.1 coordinate 77,188,233, forward strand.
CTAAAAATAATCTAATATATTACTAGCTGGTATATAATAGCTAAAAATATAATTAATACCATTGCTGTTAGTTCCACAGGGGATGAAAGATGGTTTTCTGTGAGAAACATAATTCATTCTGACAAAAGAAATCATCTTGAAGTTAAAACATGGCAAATCTTCTAATTGTAAATTTGATAGGTCTTCCATTGGATCTTTGGGACTGCAGTGATTCAGTTCGAATATGGCTAAGAAACCCTAACACAACTGATGACACTAGAGTCAAAAAGCATCATATTTCTGAAGAGAAACATGATGAAACAGAATTTCAATCTGGAAATATCTTAATAAATAAATGTTTTCTATTAAATTATCAAAATGGTTTAATTCTTTTTGATACTATAAAGTGATTTGTTTCCATTCTCAAATTGAAAAGAAAATAAGCAGAATAGGTTCCTAAAGATTGCCTACCATTAAAGAACTGGTTCCTAGAAATTTCACATACCATTATTACTTATATCAATACCATAGAGATTCCTGTTGCTTTTATAGTTTGTGGCTAAGAAACCACAACACAACTGATAACACTAGAGTCAAAAAGCATCAGACTTCTGAACAAAAATATGAGGAGAACAGAATTTCAATCTAGAAATAATCTTAATAAATGTTTTCTATGATCAAAATGGTTTAATAATATTTGATACTATAAAATGATATATTTCCATTTTCAGATTGAAAAGAAAATAAGCAGAATAGATTCATAAAGATTACGTGCCTTTATAGAATCAGTTCCTGGAAATTTGGGATGCTATTATTACATTTCACACAGAAGGAAATGTCACCCCAAGTTCCACCAATGATGTGTGTTTTTAACCTTCACCAGTTATTTTCAAGAACATGATGTTTGGCATTTGGAATGTTATAATTTTAAGTCATATTTTCACATGTCGGTATATAAAACATATATAAAGCTGTTTGCGGTATCATAGAGAATGGACTTGTATATTTATTACTTACTAAACATATTTCATACTTGGCTTCTGAGATGAAGAGATAACACAAATTATATAGTATAAACACTTTATACCCAAATTATAAAAGCAAAAAAAAAATAGATATTCCTCATTTGTGAGTTTGATCCTCCCTAGTGACTCATATTTATGGCCTTGTGCCAGACTCAGTTCAGATACCTTTATATATGTTTTGAGCATGATGAGCATATGATTCCTCCATAAAGCAATATTAGGTAAGTGAGGACCAATCAGAAACCAATAAAAATCAGTAATAGCTTCCCCACTTCCCAGTACCAAAAAAAGAGCTACCATTTTTTTTTTCGTTTTGTTTCTTCAAGTGGCTGACATATATATGAATATGTGAAAACCCGTGATTCTGCCGGAAGAGGGCGGGGGAAGTGAATGACAGGCAGCTAAATTCCCAAAGAGTCACGCTCTGCTTGTGTAGCATTGATTGATTGAGATAAGGCCCTATTTTGGGAGGTGATGCCAGACATCAGTCGTGTTATCTTTTTTCATAAACCCAGCAATAAAAAATAAATAAACAAATAAATAAAATAAACCCTCTTATAATTCAGTAAAGTAGCAAACAGATTTAAGTTGATATGTAATGGATTAGGATTAAGTCAATATGTAATGGATTAAAATTAAAACCATGATTATCTTGTCACAATAAACCACTTTAATCCTCTGTTACACTCTGTTTCTAAGATGCTTATTTTCACAGAAATAACCAACTGAATATTGGTATTTTAGTATTCTGCTGGCATACATTGCAACAAATATTAAAAAGAGACAAATTAGTGTTTTATATGGACTAAAATCCATTAATAAACATATGTACTGGAATGACCAACAAATTAATTCTGTCTTTTTTATTTGATAATATTAATAGCTTTCAGTTTTAAATGTATTCAAAAAGATTGGTTTTGATTTTACTTTAACAGCTACTATAACAGCATTCTTAAAAAAACCTGTCTGAATTTATTCTGTCTGATTTTTTTGTTTATCAACTTTTATTTATTTAACTCTTTAGCATGCAACTGGCCGAAACGCACCCAGTAAATATCGGCTCCCAATGATCAACTTGCCATAACCACCCTCATGTATACTCAGCCATAATATCTGATGACATCATCAAAAAATAATGCAGCAATTCACACAAATAGTGAGACTTTCACACAAATAGTGAAATTTTGAGAGCCAAAATTTACAGAGCGGGTTTGAATGTGTTGAATTCTAAAGGGTTAAAGCCAAAACATATTTTAGATTGTCATAATTGTGAACATTCTGTTAACAATTTATCCAGATACAAGTCCTATTATTTAATCCATAGCTAGGAAGATAAGAGATGATTTTCCTGAGGGTATTTGCATGTAGGTGAATGAAATAAACCTAACTGAAATTTGAACTTGGCTTTATGATTTCACACTGAGTCACTATTCATTATACCACCCTCACACCCTTTTCTTGGATGAGGATTTATCATTAATTAGATTCAGTCTAATATCTTCATCTTTGGTGTTAATATCACAATGTTTTGGCTATTGTTCTGATTAGCCTTCTTCAGGTGTCTACAGATCTTAATAACAGATCATGTTACAAACTGTTACATTTGCCATGTTTCCTGTTTGTCATGGCACTCCACTGATCACCATGTTCACAAGATTTAAAATAAATTAAATTCTATTCACCTTTGAATCGTTATAAAAATTTGCATTATTCAGACTATTGTCCTCATCTTTGTCACCATATTTATTACAATGTAATATTTATTACAAAGAAAGTGAGTTCAATACCTTGTATTGAATTCATACTCTTTGGGTCCTGTCACTGGATCTAACTAAGATATAGTTTTTGTTTTATTTAACACTAGCTTAAATGTTGCACTACCTGTCAACTTTTAAGCTAGCTCCTGTTGAGAACTAATTGGGCCTCCAGCTCAAAAATAAAGTGACCTCTGGTCCAGCTTGGAAAACAGCAATGATAATTTTGAAGAAATAACTAAATTCCTCAATTTGCTCCATGGAACTTCAAAACCTCAACTTAACTCTGATTTGGGCTATAATTCTGGCCAAAAGTATGATTTGGGTCAAAAGTAAGACTTGAGCTGAAATTCCAATTCTGGCCAATATTGAGTTTTTAAAATCACAAACTCGATGAAACTTCAATTGTGTTGTGTTCTTCAAATCACAAACTCTGTGGAACTTCAAAACCTCACATCACAAAACCTTTTACTTTAACTCTGATTCCTTGGCATTTTGAAGAAATAAAATTGATTTCTTCAATTCAAAGTTTTGGATTAATTTTAAACTGAATTCAAAACAAAAATCTTTTAAATTCACAAAGATTTTGTGTAACTTTAAACTCAAAATAAATTAAAAACTTTTAAAATCACCAATTTTTTTTTCAGTTATTTTGAAATTTGAATTTTTAACTGTTCCATCCTCAGCTGGATGCAAATCCCAATGCTGGATATTCAAACACCAGATGAAGGGCAGATTTTCAATCTCAGGATCATCCTGATTCCTAAAAGGTATAATATGTCTATATAGAGGAAGTATGGCTCAAGTTAGAAGAGGTTTCAGACACACAGAATTTGACATTTATTTATTTAGAAGATAGATAATTGTGCAGAAATGCCATCATAATAAGTCCCACCATTTTATTTCTGTCATGCATTGGTATATTTTTTACTGTTGACTACCCGGGACCCATTGGGTCATTGACAGTTCAGGTTATAAAATATTGAAGTTGATTTCAACATTTCATTGAAATGAAAGTTAATTTTATTATGATTCAGTTAAATATTAAAAGTTGCAAAGTTAATGAAAAACTAGTTTTATTTTTTTTCAAAGCATCACTCAAAAATACTTTTTAATAATTAAAATATTGTCTGTTTAAAGAAAGCTGGAATATAAATACTCACTGTACAAACAATTTTTCAATGTCATCTTCACTTAAAATATTTTTTATAAATGTTGAAAAAATATTTTTTTTAATATTTAAAATATTGTTTGTTTAGAGCAAGGTGAAATATAAATAATTACACTACAAATAACTGGACAAAACAGCAGAGCAGGATCTCTTTGTGTCTGTCTTTAACTTAAAAATATTTAAAAAAAATTTCTGTTTGAAGAAAGTTATAAACAACTTGTAAATCATTATACACCTGACGGATTTCAATCATTCATATATATTCCCTATCTATTTCAGTCTGTTCATATCTATCTATCTCAGCTTGTTCATATCTATGTCCCTATTTCAATCTGTTCATATATATCTATCTATCTCAATCTGTTCATATCTATTTATCTGTAGTAAAATTTCTCAGAATAATTCTACAGATAAGACAGAATTATTCTGGGAAATTTTACTATATTGTTGACATGAAAGACAAGAAAACTCTTCGTATAAAAGTTACCATTAGCTAGAAAGAGGCTTACACAAGAGTGTCTCTCTTTTTTAAATTTTGGATCTTATGTAACTATGACAACAAAAACATTTCACTTTCATTGTTTGCCTTGATAAAGTCGGAAGACAAAACACATCAGCAAAAACTAAGATTTTTTTTCCTGCTGTTATTCTTATACCTATCTATCTCATTCAGTTTATATCTATTTATCTATCTCTGCCTATATCTATCTATATATCTGAGTCTGTGATATATTTATATCAGAAATATATGGTACACACTGATATATCAGTCTTTAAACATACATGGGAAATTAAAATCAAATTGCAGCCAAAAACATCATGGAAAATAAGAAAAACAGTATCAGCCTATGACAATAAATCCAACAACTGTAAACTGTCTGGAGGAGAAAAAAAAAGCTATAATCACCATCCTAGACCTACACAAATTGCTTAAACGATCAGAACTTATCTTAAAATGCAGAAACAAAAATAAATTTTTACTATGCTACTTAAAAATGGGAAAGTAAAATGAATACCTTGTAATATACTACCATGAAAAATCCGAATATATGCACTACATGTAATGCAGATTGCGTAGCGCACATCAGACAAAGCCAATACTTTAAACTAAGCAAATAAAATAACCATGAAAAAAAAAAAACAAATTATGTAAATTATAAATTAACAAACAACAAACGTACATAAGCATATGTAATAATATATAAATATATATAATCTATAAAATATAATATATATAAATAATATATTAGTTTGGTGCAAAAATAATGACGGTTTTTGACGTTAAAAATACGTCAAAAAAACGTCATTATTTTTGCACCAACCTAATATAATAATAATAAACAAAAATAATATAGAAATATATATATATAATAATAATAATAATAAACAAAAGTAATAAAGTAATCTAAAATAAATAAGGAGTATAAAATAATAATATAATCTGTCTATATTTCTGAGATGAGGTATTATGTACATTATTTACATTATTCGGACTATTGTCCTCATCTTTGTCGCCATATTTATTACAACGTTTTGGCCTTTCAGTATATGTCTATATTTCTGAGATGAGCCATTATGTACATTATTTACATTATTCGGACTATTGTCCTCATCTTTGTCGCCATATTTATTACAACGTTTTGGCCTTTCAGTATATGTCTATATTTCTGAGATGAGCCATTATGTACATTATTTACATTATTCGGACTATTGTCCTCATCTTTGTCGCCATATTTATTACAACGTTTTGGCCTTTCAGTATATGTCTATATTTCTGAGATGAGCCATTATGTACATTATTTACATTATTCGGACTATTGTCCTCATCTTTGTCGCCATATTTATTACAACGTTTTGGCCTTTCAGTATATGTCTATATTTCTGAGATGAGCCATTATGTACATTATTTACATTATTCGGACTATTGTCCTCATCTTTGTCGCCATATTTATTACAACGTTTTGGCCTTTCAGTATATGTCTATATTTCTGAGATGAGCCATTATGTACATTATTTACATCATCTTTGTCGCCATATTTATTACAATTTTTCAGTCTTTCAGTATCTGTCTATATTTCTGAGGTGAGGTATTATGTACATTATTTAGATTATTCGAACTATTGTCCTCATCTTTGTCGCCATATTTATTACAACATTTCGGCTGTTGTATGCTCCAATCTTCTTCAGGTGTTTGGAATGTCAAACTGAACCCTTTATTTCACTCACTGGGGTAGACTGTTCTAGTTCCACTTGTCATGTTTAATGGATCTCCTGTTAATTTCCCTCTGAAAGTTCTCCACTGCCTTAACCAGTTATTGAAATCACATTCCTTGGGTCCTGTCACTGGATCTAACCAATGCCTTGAGTGGCACAGTGGATAAAGGCATTGTGACAAACCAAATTCTTGATAGTAGATAGCTCTAGTTCCATGTGCCATGCCTTTTCTGGATATCTCAGTTTTGGTTAATTCTCTTTCCAGGATTTTGTTCCCTCTACTCTGCCAGGTATTGAACTCACAACTCTTTGGACTACTCAACCAATGCTTTTATCCACTGGGCCATGTCCTTTGGGACATCAGTGAGGGAATTTTGGGGAGCTATAAACGTAATGTCTCAGTTTTCATTTTTTTACCAGAGCTCATATTACAGTTTCTGTTATTGTTGTTTTTCTTTAGCTCTTTATTACTGGTTCCCATGTTGTATTCATTTCTATGCTTAGTCGGCTTAGATTTTTGCAGCATAGCATATGCACTGATTTCTTATATTTTAGTATTTTCCAATGACGTTCTCTATTATTTCAACATCATCCCACAGTGGACAGTGATCTCCCTTTCCCCTCCATATATGTACGGACATATCTGAGGAAGGTCGGAGTGGACAATGGCAAAAATGTTGTGAATATGGTAATAAAGATGAGAGCAATAGTTCAAACAATATAAATAGTGTAAATAGTTACAATTCTTCATCTAAGAATTATAGAAAATGTTTGACAACATTTTTTTAATAATAACATTTAAGATAATATTACCAATATTAATAGTACTATTGTACATAGGAAGTGAAATTAAGATGAACAAAATACTAGTCAAAAGTAAACAGTATCTGTCTATACTGCCGACAAATTGACGAAATGCACCAGAAGCTCCAATGTATGTGCCTGAGATTAGTCAATATGAAGGGACCAATTCTCCTCCATGACAACGCTTGCCCGCATGTTGTTCAACTGACCCTGCAGAAACTGAATGAATTGGGCTACAAGACTCTGCCTCATCCGCCATATTCAACGGACCTCTCGCCCACCAATTATCACTTTTTCAAGCATCTCGACAACTTCCTGCGCGAAAAACGCTTCAAAAGCCGAGATGATGCCGAATCGGCCTTCAATGACTTCATCGCTTCCAGAACTCCGGATTTCTGTGCTAATGGGATAAATAAACTTGTTTCTCATTGGCAAAAATGTGTCGATTCTAATGGTTCTTATTTCGATTAATAAAATTTATTATGAAAGGAGTTATGATCTTTTGAAGTTGAACGTCAAAAAACGACATTATTTTTGCACCAACCTAATATTTAGGCAGCAATCATTCAATTAAAATTTTTTTTTCATGAGGTTCAGATTTATAACCAGGTGTGTCTACTCAGCCATGAAAGCCTTCAAAGTAAAGCAAGGTTCAATTACCCTCTTTAAGAAATGCAAATCTCTTATTGGGACCTTTCAAAGTCCATTCATGCTAACTTTATTTTCATATCAGCAGATAAAAAATTAAAAATAATTCCTTTTTTACAACAAGAAATTCAAGGCATTCTAATTTTTTTTCTTTCCACACAAGGTAAATTTTATCGACTGATAAAGTTTAGGGTAGTTAAATGTCTGATAAAATTGCTGACTACTTGAAACTTTATCAGTGGATAAAAATTATTGCTTGTATGAAGAAAAGAAATTTTAGAATGCTTTGGATTTCTTTTAGTAAAAAAGGAATTATTCCAACTTTTTTATCTGCTGATTTTGGTATGGTTTGAAATTTAATTCTGTCAGTTGTTCTTTTTTCTTTGACTGGAAAATAAGAGCAAAGGATTTTTCCCAACTTCAATCAAAGGAGAGGATCATTGAATTTACTTTGATGATCAGGTCACTGCACTAAGAAATGAAGGCCAACTTGACAGATGAGGCAGGAAAAGATTAATAAAAATAAAGAACATGAAAATCACAGAATGTTATCAATAATAAAAGCATTAAATGGTCATTTTACTGTGATAATGTTAAAAATGACACATAAAATATGAAGAAACTAAAAATTGTTTTTCTCTCAAAAGTAGCTGTAATATTTATTTGTATTTTCTAAAAAATTAATGAATTTTAATTTTATGACTTTAAGCATTATTATTAGTGGATAACCATATTTAAGTAGATGTCCCATTTATTAACAGTATATTTATTTATGTTCACTTACTGGCCTGAAATTTTACAAATCTTACAAAAGAAAAAATTGCATTCTTTGGCAGAAATCGAACATGTATCTCTCAATGTAGAGAGAGTCACCATTTAGCCAAAATGTCTGCCTGTCTATCTCTTCGTGGCCAGAGCATAGTTTATATTGCTAAATTTTTCTTATTTTCTACTTTAGACATGATTAGATTCTTTAGACAAAGCAATAAAAATCTGAGAATGTGGCCACATTGAAACTCAACTACAAATAAATACAAATTTAACCATTTCGAAGAATTGTTGAAACATTCTGATTCTTCAAGATCAAGTTGCTTTTGAAATCTAACTCCAAATTGAAGCATGGTTTTTCTTAATATGTAAAAAAACAAATTGACTTCCCGTCACTAAGTTTTCCAATTGATGTATTAAAGTAAAAAATTCAGTTACTAATTGTGTAATAATTTCAGTTAATGCCTGAACTTTGTTCCAAAGAGTTGAATGATCTGTAATGGCTTCTTTTAAAAAAATAAAGGAAATGACCAATCCAGATGTCTCTTTCCAATATTATTATAAACAGCATGTAACAAGTCTTCTGATTGGTCAATAGACAAGCCAATGACAGCCCTGCCTCATTTCCAACCTTGGTGGACAATTTAAAATCTTTTTCTCTTCTGATAACTGACCCTGTAACAGTGAAAATGTGCAGAGCTGCTTTCTAACCAACAACAATGTGTAAAAGTCAATGGACATTTATGTACCATTAGAATAAATATCTCTAATTATATCACACACACACAATTATATATTATAATTATATATATATATATAAATATATAAATATATATATTATATATATATATATATATATATAAATAAAAATAAAAAATAAAAAACAAGCAATATAATTTGACCCAAATAAATAAACAAACGACTTCCGGTAAAATAACCGCCATAATAGAATACCCACAATGCACCACTAACCCATATATATATATATATATATATATATATATATATATATATATATATATATATATATAGATAGCCGAGAAAAATAACAGCATATGTGGCCTGACGATTGCATATAGCATGAACTAGACTGTCGAGTTCTATGTTCACTTTTATATTTACACACGCTCTATCTCTGATATTGAGCACCTTATTCCATAAATATAGCACACCTTAAGACTATATTTCTTTATATATATATATATATATATATATGTATTATAATTATATATAAATATATATATATATATATATATATATATATTATAATTATATATAAATATATATATATATATATATTATAATTATATATAAATATATATATATATATATATTATAATTATATATAAATATATATATATATATATATTATAATTATATATAAATATATATATATATATATATTATAATTATATATAAATATATATATATATATATATTATAATTATATATAAATATATATATATATATATATATATTATAATTATATATAAATATATATATATATATATTATAATTATATATAAATATATATATATATATATTATAATTATATATAAATATATATATATATATATTATAATTATATATAAATATATATATATATATATTATAATTATATATAAATATATATATATATATATATATATATATATTATAATTATATATAAATATATATATATATATATATATATATATATATTATAATTATATATAAATATATATATATATATATATATATAATAATTATATATAAATATATATATATATATATATATATATATATTATAATTATATATAAATATATATATATATATATATATATATTATAATTATATATAAATATATATATATATATATTATAATTATATATAAATATATATATATATATTATAATTATATATAAATATATATATATATATATTATAATTATATATAAATATATATATATATATATATATTATAATTATATATAAATATATATATATATATATTATAATTATATATAAATATATATATATATATATATATTATAATTATATATAAATATATATATATATATATATATTATAATTATATATAAATATATATATATATATATATATTATAATTATATATAAATATATATATATATATATATATTATAATTATATATAAATATATATATATATATATATATTATAATTATATATAAATATATATATATATATTATAATTATATATAAATATATATATTATAATTATATATAAATATATATATATATATATTATAATTATATATAAATATATATATATATATATATTATAATTATATATAAATATATATATATATATATATTATAATTATATATAAATATATATATATATATATATTATAATTATATATAAATATATATATATATATATATTATAATTATATATAAATATATATATATATATATATATATATAAATATATATATATATATATATATATATATATATATATATATATATATATATATATGTATATATAATTGGTTGTTTTAGTTTTATAGATAATATTAGTCAATATTATTGGGTTTATTCATTATTGGTAGCCACAACTCTCTCATGCAGGCTCACATACTACCGACACTAGCTCCATAAAAAAAATAATTTTGCAAAATCCACAGCACCCCCAGTAAACCATTGAAATCATTTGACATAAGAAAAATTTTAATTAACAACACCAAAATCCGCCCTAAAGACAACTGCAAAAAACGACTACAAATTCTGGAAATGATCCTTATCAAAAAACAAAAACCCAACATAAATAAAATAGTATTTAATACTGGCAGAAACATATGAAACATATTTAATAACTAATCCTCTAAAAAAAAAAAAAAAAACATCAGTCCCCTGCCTACCAATAATGAACTAACCCAATAATATCATCTAATATATATATATATATATATATATATATATATATATAGAGAGAGAGAGAGAGAGAGACAGACAGATAGTAGATGCGAGCAGACATAGATTAAACAGACAAGATAGAACGATAGATAGATAAAAATAGATTGAGATAGATAGATAGATAGATAGATGTGAGCAGACATAGATTAAACAGACAAGATAGATAGAATGATAGATAGATAAAAACAGATTGAGATAGATAGATAGATGCGGGGAGATATAGATTAAACAGAAAAGATAGATAGATAGATGCGAGCAGACATAGATTAAACAGACAAGATAGATAGATAGATAGACAGATTTGATATTTCATGTTATTTTAATTTCATACTTCTTTTGTTGTGGCTCATTATTAGAAATAGACCCAAATTGTGTATTATTGTAACTGTCTGCAACATATCTAGACATATTAATAGATATTTACAGGGGTTTAAACATGGATGGATGAAGTGGTCTGACTATAAAAAAAGAGTCATGGTTCAATAAAAGATTAATGACATCAGCATTCAAAAAAGTCCATTGCAAAGATCATTTTAAACAAGGAATTTCAATCTCCAAATTTGTTTCTCTTTTCATTTTATCACAATGAATGAAAAATGAAATTGACACAGCAGTTTTGCCCAAAGTTGGTAGCATATAAATTATTTGCACCAGTATCAATAGCAAATTTAATTTTGGTAGCTCCTAGCCATGAAAGAACCTGTAAATAGCAGCTTTGTTGGAGCTCATGTTATTTGACCAAACAGGGGAATGGGTTGATTTTTAGGAATTATTTGAAGGTTATTTTATTATTTGGACTATCTGCACCAATGTTCAGACTTTATTAATCAGTTCCTTTACTCCTATGTTTCTTTAAGGCAGTCTTATTTGTTTAAGCCTTTCATGTGAGGTACTCAGATACCTTTATTTATTGAATGAGTGTCTTGCTTCAACTTGATCTTGAAATAGGCCTTGCCATTGCCATCTTTTTCATTCTGTTGCTAATATTTTTCTCTAAGAGTAATTTCGATTTTACTCTCATATTAAACACATAAAATTTTTAACATGAAAACATATTGAGCAAAAAGTGATTTAAATAATAACAGGAATAATTAATGAATCATAGATACCATTGGACACTTAATAAATATAAAGGGAATGCATTAATTAAACAGTTCATCAACCTTTATTTTATATCTGCTTTATTGAATCTCAATATATTGTTTAAAAACTTTTGTTTCACTACACTATTAAAACATTCTAACAATTGCCATCATTTCTGATGACACAGGTACAATATATATATATATATATATATATATATATATATATATATATATATATATATATATATATATATTTGAAATGGTACAGAAGCATATTAAGGCATTAAAAACAAGAAATTTTATATTATGGACCATGATAGATTTAAAACAAAAACAACGTTTTGGATGTTAGAATTAAACAACATGTACCTGCTATAATACTGAATAAAAAATTCTCTTTGGGTGATACCATTCGTAACACGTATGGGTCTTCGATTGCGGATCACTTTATAAAGAATTCTTCTTGTGCGTTGAATTTCAGTGTGAACTGGTTTTCTGTTTCGGCCAGTTCGCCCTCGCTATTCCATCTTAAGGTGTTAGAGACGCTTTACATCAGGTTCAGGCAAGCTACTCTTTGTAAACAAAGAGATTGTTTGCTCGGACTTGCTGTGCTGCGTTTCTAGCATCTTGGTTGGTATAACTTTTATAATAATTTATTTCTTCCTGTCCAATCATTCATGTCATTCATAACAGACTTCTTTTTCTTTTCCTCATAATTTTAGTTCCCCGTTAACAGTTCTGATGAGAGGGGACGAAACCGGTCGACTGGTGTTTGTTTTTGTTTTAAATCTATCATGGTCCATAATATAAAATTTCTTCTTTTTAATGCCTTAATATATATATATTTATATAATATTAATATCTGGCGACTCATATTTGAGAATATGCGTCTACTAGGGTGTCTAGTCAATCCCTATTGCAGACGCTTGCTCAGGCACATTTGTGTTTGTCCAACACCTGCAGCACCCACCTGTGGTTTATACTGCAACTAAGCTGAGCAGATCTTAGTTAGTTTCTGGAAGAGAGCCTTTCTATCTAGCATGATCAACAATTTGAACAACACCAGCATACTCAAACCCTCAGTTATGATGACCTGTGATTTTGTACTAGCATAGCTATTGACAACTCCCAAGTGTCCTGTCTACCCAGTTTCACTCATAAGTCTTGGGTCAACCCGTGGTATGGTTTTTCAGCCAAAGGTGCCGCATAATGAGATCCTTCCCTTCCAGTCTGATAACACTAGGAAGTCTCCTTCCTGACAAATCAACCGTGGTGAGATTCAAACCTGGGCCTCATGGTCAGAAAGCGAACATTCTAACCACTTGACCACATGCCCATACATACAGACACAGACACACACATATATATATATATATATATATATATATATATATATATTATTGCTATATGTTATTTATATAGACACAAATATTTAAGTAAATGTTCTGTTTATAGTAAACAGTACTAGCAACATTTACCGGCCTGAATGCCTGAGAAATTTTCATAGAAAATATGCATCCTATGACAGGAATCTATATCCTACTTGGAACCATCATATAGCCTGATGTGCTATATCAGTTTAGATACAGAGGAACGTCTGGTTAGCAAGATCGATTCTACTGCTTTTAAACTACAATTCTCCATGATTTCCCTCAAATGTTCATATCTGCTTGAAGTGTATCTAAACATAAACAAATGACATCACACACTACAAAATGGACAAAGTTCGGCAACTATTTTAATATATTTTATCATTATACATTATTTATATAGACACAAATATTTAAATAAATCCTCTGTTTATAGTAAGTTCAGGTCAGTAAATGTTTTGGCGTTATGCTTTCATAATTTTATATAAATATATATATACATATAATTATGAAAGTGAAGTCTTTAGAAACCCATGGTAATATTTTATTTCGCAAAACTGATACTATGGTTGTATCTCATCAGACCAAATGGTTTCAACAATAAATGGATTCAAAAAAAAATTTTTCAACTATGACAAACAGAATGGGCAAAAATCCCCAAACAGGCTTAATTTCATTTTCACAAATGTGGGTCAAAGACATGAAAATAAACAAAATCAATTTTAAAGAACATATTGTCAAAAAAGGTCATATAATGATGCTCTATTCAAAAGAGTTTTTATGGTGATACCAAAAATTTGCCTTTTGTTTGTTTTTTTCAAATCTCTTATTAAGTTTTATCATCATCTGTTCAATTTAAAGGAATATGTTTGTACAAAAACTAGTTTTAAGCCCTTAATTGCTGAATCAGGCAGAAATTAAATCAAACAGTGAGATATATAACATCTTCTGCTGCTCACAAAGAAAACAAAAACTGTTGAGAATCAGTATTGCCAAAATTTAAGAAATTGACTCAATATCCCCAGTATTTCTTAGAAAGTATTGAAGCATCTAGATTCCATAGCAAGAGGAAATGCTTTTTTAAAGAATCAATTCCCTTGTGACAATATGATTAGTGTTAATGTGTGCTGTATGAAAGCTGGATAAATACCTTAATGACATGATATTAAATTTTCACTATTAAAATTATTCAGACTATTGTCCTCATCTTTGTTGCCATATTTATCACAATGTTTCAGCTGTTGTACGTTCCAGCCTTCTTCAGGTGGTTGGAATGTTAAACTGAACCCTTTATTTTGCTTACTGGGGTAGATTGTTCTAGTTCCACGTACCATGTTTAATGGATGTCCGTTATCAGTTATCTCCTGTTAATTCCCCTCTCCAAGTTCTTCACTGCCTTAACCAGGTATTGAACTCCTTGGGTCCTATCACTGGATCTAACTAACTTGAGGACACATGACACAGTGGATAAAGGTGTTAGTTAGATCCAGTGATAGGACGCAAGGAGTGAGAGTTCAATGTGGAAAGATTATATTGAAACAATTGCTTGGTCTGCTGCTAAGAAAGTTAGTTATCTCAGTTGTCTTTCCAGTATCTATCTTACTATTTATAAGTCTACCATATGGTTTAAATATTGCTGCTACATATGATCTGGTGCTCCTGCTGTGTATTTGGAGATTCTTGATAAAATTCAAAGAAGAATTACTTGTATTATTTACATTATTCAGACTGTTATCCTCATCTTCATTGCCATATTCACAATGTTTCAGCTGTTGTATGCTCTGGCCTTCTTCAGGTGATTGGAATTTTGACCTGTTGCGAATATGGCAATATATGACGATAACAGTCTGAATAATGTAAATAATACAAGTAATCATAATACCTCATTTCAGAGATATAGACAGTTATCCAAGGAAGACTTTGCAATGTTATTGGTCATGACCTGGCATCTCAGCTTCAGTTACTTTCCCACCACCATAATGTAGCTTTCCTGTGACTTTTCTATGAATACTTTTATGGTAATTGTTCTGATGAACTTTGTGCTATGGTATCTAGACTTTATGAATTTAAGTCCAGCACTAGATTGGCAGATAAGTCTCATCATTTTATAGTTGAATTGGCTAGATGAAACAGTAATTTTCTATACTAACAGTTTCTTTTCTCACACTCTTCATCTGTAAAATTCTCTTCTGGCTTCTTACTTTCAAGTCAAGGTTGATACTCGAAAGTTTAAATGCAATGTCACTTGTTCTCTACCTTCTTCTCGATTAATCTTCTTTTATTGTTCTTGCTCTTTAATAATGTTTTTCTATTTTCTTATTCTTTCACACTCAGTGATGTGTGTCTTAGTGGCTTTATTATCTTGCCTAGAATGAAATGATTAAAAAAAAACAGAAAGAATTGCTGTACTTGCTTTGTTGGAGATTTTTATCTTTCCAACCACTCGTTTCCAATAATTTTATTTTATGCAATATACGATCACTACTCCTATTGCATTAAACATCTCCTTACACTTGTTAGCAAGTATCTTACTAGTTTATATATTTTGAAATTTGCTAGTACCTCTAGTGACTGTTGCATGTGACAAACTGTACCATTCACTCTTAAACTAAGAATTTCAACAACCCTTCACCTGACTCCATCATGGTTGTGTTAGCAGCAAATCCATCAACCTCCTTTTCTAGATATCTTTAAACACAACTCAAGTACAGAATGTGTTGATGGAGTGACACTGTGGAATTGGCGGGAAAGTAAACAGACCCCCACTAGCTACATATGGTCACACCCAAAAACACCAACTAAACAGAAAACGAATTAAATTATGAATAGAAATGAAAAAGAAGTCAATTTCTACAGCTTTATTGCCATTTAGAAATTTAACTGCCTGAATTTCTTAAATGAAGCATTTTCATGATTATTATTATTATTATTATTATTATTATTATTATTAATGTCCATTCTTCAACTGAGAAACTGACTTTCAGTGAATATCAGGATTTCTTGTTCTTGATGCAATGATGTCTTTTTTTTGTCTTTCATCTTTGATCCAAGGAAATAAGACAAGGAATTAAATAAAAACAAAATCTGCCAAGGTGAACAGGTTGTAAACTTAAAATCACTTCAAGAATATTTATGAATGGTTGACTGTGAATCAAAATTTTCATTGCCAAAAGATCAATGCTTTGTCAAGAATAAGGTACCAATAAGTAATTTTATCAATATTTGTACCAGCATCTATGCTGGTGAGGTAAGCATACTACTTTATGACATAGGTACTGCAAAGCACTTCTATGAATTGAGCTTTCTCAGTCATTGGTGTGTTTATTTGAAGAATAAGTACATAAAAATCCACCTTCCTCTCTACCAGGCGCTGATAGCCCAGAGCTAAAATCTTCGACTGATGCTAAATCAGTTGGGTTTCAATCCTGGCTTGAGGCAATCAGATGTCTAGCCACTGATGAGATGTAATACAGTGAAACAGTCTGTCTGTGGATGACCATATATATATATATATATATATATATGGTGTCTAATGCTGATTTTCTCACAGAATGCAACACTGCTGGAATTGAGATTATCCTAATGTAGTCACAACTGGGCTGGTCATGTTACAAGGATGCGTGATGGCAGAATATATATATATATATATATATATATATATATATATATAGAGGCTGCTTGACAGTGGACAAAAGACTGTCGGATGGCCATGACTCAGGTATAAAGACAAGCTAAAGAGTAACCTCTCAGCTGCCAATGTGCCGCACACTAACTTCGAGCATGTTACCCAGAATAGAAATAACGGGAGAGATTTTTGTGCCAGAGTCTTATATCGGAAATTTCAAAATCATTTGTATTGACTGGCTAAGAGATGAAAGACAGTGGCAAAAAGCATCAGCAAATATTCCTGTTTCTATGTCCTGAGATCCTTGCTATTGCCCCCAATATGTGGATTCGTATGCAGGTCACTGGTGGGACTGAAGTGTCACATACAACACAAACATAAAAAATGAATGAGGCTGTCAGATCCTTATATGTCGGTATCAACGGG
This sequence comes from Acanthosepion lycidas, assembly GCA_963932145.1. Classification (NCBI taxonomy): domain Eukaryota; kingdom Metazoa; phylum Mollusca; class Cephalopoda; order Sepiida; family Sepiidae; genus Acanthosepion; species Acanthosepion lycidas. The sequence continues at coordinate 77,206,044 of OZ010606.1, forward strand.
AGAGTCTATCAACATCATATGGAGTCATTAGATTTTTTTATAATCCAACATGACTTCTCATTACTTTTCATTTTCGATATGGTTTTCAGAGATGCAAACAAGAGATTTTCTTAAATAAGGTAACTGAACTTTGCTTGACTGTGAAAGCTTTCTTGTAGCTGAGTAGTCTAAAAGAATGCAAGGCTTAATGGTCATTTCCCATAGTAGGTGGGAAGAGGGAAAATGTCTGAACTCTGCCAGAAGGCATGTTTTCTTTATCAAGACTCTTGATTGCACAGGCTGGTAGACATCTATTTATCAGACTATCTATATTTCTGAGATGAGGTATTATGTATACTATTTACATTATTTGGACTATTGTCTTCATCTTTGTCGCCATATTTATCACAACGTTTCGGCCGTTGTACGCTCTGGCCTTCTTCAGGTGATTGGAATGTCGAACTGAACCTTTACTTCGCTCACCGGGGTAGACTGTTCTAGTTCCACATGCCATGTTTGATGGATGTCAGTTATCAGTTATCTCCTGTTAATTTCCCTCCGAAAGTTCTCCACTGCCTTAAATGAGTATTGAACTCACACTCTTTGACAGGACCCAAAGAGTGTGAGTTCAATACCCGGTTAAAGCAGTGGAGAACTTTCGGAGGGAAATTAACAGGAGATAACTGATAACATCCATTAAACATGGTACATGGAACTAGAACAGTCTATCCCAGTGAGTGAAATAAAGGGTTCAGTTTGACATTCCAATCACCTGAAGAAGGCCGGAGCTTACAACGACTGAAACATTGTGATGAATATGACGACAAAGATGAGGACAATAGTCCGAATAATGTAAATAATGTATCTATTTATCAATTTAAAAAAAAATTAAAAACAGGATACTATTCTATTCGTTCCAATTCTAGGGAAATGACTGTAAAATCATCCCCACCTCCCTAATTTTATAGACAAATCATACAGATGCATGCTGGGAGTTCTTCCTGACCAATAAAATGGACTACTTCTTGGTTTCTTCTGCCATATTGTTATTCTTGTCTTGCAGTCAGAATCCTATAATCACTTGACTATATCCCTTTTGCATGTTAAAATCAATTTTACTTTATGAAAATTTTGCCTTATTATTGTTGCTTTGCCTACTTTTGCCTTGTGTGTATGTGTATATATATATATATATATATATATATATATATTTGTTCGCTTAGTATTATTTTGCCCTGTTCTTTTCATTCTTTTATTATTATTTATTGGAAATTTTGTCAATTCCATTTGTTGGCTATTTTTGCATTTGGAATACGATAAAGTATATACTAACATTGTTCGACAAATAAAATGTACAAAATAAAGTCAGGAACAAAATAAAATAACAGAATTTTTTTCTTCTTTTTTCGCGATCTCATTGTCTGATGAAGCTTCAATAAAAGTGAAACATGTTAGATTGACAATCATCTCATGTTTGTTCTTTATCCTATCATTCTGTCAGATTCAAATCTGTATTTAATCTATATATATATATATATATATATATTTATGCAAATAAGAGAAAGAAAGATGGAGTAAAAATCCACAGTTCATAGCATTTACTTTTTTTTAAAAAGTGGTCAATACGAAGTAGGGCAAAATATTATTATAATAGTTTTATTATAATAAAAACAGTTTACATCGCTACACAAAGGCTTTCATGTTTCAATACTAAGATTGTACTTCCTCAGATGATGGTAAATAACTTGTTTTGTTTGTTTTACAGCATATAAACCTCAAAGGGTCATTTAATGCCGACAACTTTTTTTTCTCGATAATAGTTTTGTTTTGTTAGAATTCCATTTCTACCAATATCTCTTTCCTCAAAAATATATAGCTGGTAATAGTATTTTTCAAAAATGGATAGCTCGCATATCTTTTTAAAAACGTATTGCTGGTAATATTTTACCTTTCAAAAATGTATTTCTGGTAATAATTTTTTATTTGTTCCTTTACAGTTCCATTGAAGTATCTTATGTGTATTTGTGATCATTGTTTTCCTGTTTGGTTCATTGGATTACTTTGTCTTTTAAGGTTTGTTTAGGTTTTTCCTTTCAAAAACACATTGCTGGCAACATTTGGTTTTCAAAAATGTATTGATGGTAATATTTTTTTTCAAAGAGTTTCTGGTATTAAAACCCATTTTTAGACTTTCACAGTGTTTTGACCCCAGTTACAGTTCCATTGAATAAGGTTTTGTTAAAAAACATATAGCTGCTAATATTTTTCTTTTTTTTTTTTTTAAGCGTATAGCTGGCAATATTATTTTTCCAAAAAAACGTATAGCTGGTAATATCGTTTTTCAAAAACGCACTGCTGGCAACATTATTCCTTCGAAAACGTATAGCTGGTAATACTATTTTCCTAAAAATGTATAGCCGACAACCTTATTTTTTCAAAAACAGCCTTTCTGTTGGATGTAGTTTATTGCTATACCCTGTATGTGGATGTAGTTTATTGCCATACCCAGGACATGGATGCAGTTTACCGTCATTAGGTAACTTGTAATAAAAATGATTTATTAGGTAAATTTAAAAACAAATCATTATCTCTAACTTCTGAAAAGAGGTAATGATTTGTTTTTAAATTTTCCTAATAAATCAATTTTTATCACCATTATCTACCATTGTCTGAGGAAGTACGATCTTAGTATTGAAACATGAAAGCTTTTGTGTAGTGATATGAAAATGTTTTTATTGTAATCTATTATAATAAATATATTCAAATATATATATATATATATATATATATATATATATATATATATATATATGGTTTATTTAAAAGAATCACTTAATTTAAACATGTTCTATGAAATAGAATGGATAAGGAATGTTTATTTAAATTTTTGGTGAGTTTCTACTGGTGTTGCATGTAGATGGTGGATATCAGGGAGAAACATGCAAAGGAACTTGCCGAAATTGTGTAAAGTACATTTGACAAACATTGGTCATTTTCAAGGCAAGAAGATAAAAAGTTGAGAGGTAGCCAGTATAATAGTTGTGTCACACATGGTCTAAATTCTGAAATGAACTAGCTATTTTTACTATTTAATGAAATGTACACACACACACATTTTCATCTTTCAACTGATCTTTGATCTAAGTAGAAAATACAAGGAAATGTACACACACACATTTTCATCGTTCAACTGATCTTTGATCTAAGTAGAAAATACAATGAAATGTACACACACACACACACATTTTCATCTTTCAACTGATCTTTGATCTAAGTAGAAAATACAAGGAAATGTACACACACACATTTTCATCTTTCAACTGATCTTTGATCTAAGAAGAAAATACAAGGAAATGTACACACACACACATTTTCATCTTTCAACTGATCTTTGATCTAAGTAGAAAATACAATGAAATAAAAAAAAAAAATCAAACCACTTCAAAAATACTTCTGAACAATGGATTCCGACTCAAGCTTTTCATTGTCAAAATGTCAATATTTAGTCAAGAGGAAAGTATCACTAAATAATTTTAACAAGATTTGTATTAGTCATAAAGTAGAAAGGCACACTGAATGGCTTATGAGATAAGCATACTACCTCTAATATAGTAATCTATACTGGCATCCAAGTCATTAAATAGTAAAAGAACTTTCTCTGCCTTCTCTAATATAGTAATCTATACTGGCATCCAAGTCATTAAATAGTAAAAGACCTCTCTCTGCCTTCTCTAATATAGTAATCTATACTGGCATCCAAGTCATTAAATAGTAAAAGAACTTTCTCTGCCTTCTCTAATATAGTAATCTATACTGGCACCGAAGTCATTAAATAGTAAAAGACCTCTCTCTGCCTTCTCTAATATAGTAATCTATACTGGCACCCAAGTCATTAAATAGTAAAAGACCTCTCTCTGCCTTCTCTAATACAGTAATCTATACTGGCATCCAAGTCATTAAATAGTAAAAGAACTTTCTCTGCCTTCTCTAATATAGTAATCTATACTGGCACCCAAGTCATTAAATAGTAAAAGACCTCTCTCTGCCTTCTCTAATATAGTAATCTATACTGGCATCCAAGTCATTAAATAGTAAAAGAACTTTCTCTGCCTTCTCTAATATAGTAATCTATACTGGCACCGAAGTCATTAAATAGTAAAAGACCTCTCTCTGCCTTCTCTAATATAGTAATCTATACTGGCACTCAAGTCATTAAATAGTAAAAGACCTCTCTCTGCCTTCTCTAATATAGTAATCTATACTGGCACCCAAGTCATTAAATAGTAAAAGACCTCTCTCTGCCTTCTCTAATATAGTAATCTATACTGGCACCCAAGTCATTAAATAGTAAAAGACCTCTCTCTGCCTTCTCTAATGCAGTAATCTATACTGGCACCCAAGTCATTAAATAGTAAGAGACCTCTCTCTGCCTTCTCTAATACAGTAATCTATACTGGCACCCAAGTCATTAAATAGTAAGAGACCTCTCTCTGCCTTCTCTAATACAGTAATCTATACTGGCACCCAAGTCATTAAATCGTAAAAGACCTCTCTCTGCCTTCTCTAATACAGTAATCTATACTGGCACCCAAGTCATTAAATAGTAAAAGACCTCTCTCTGCCTTCTCTAATACAGTAATCTATACTGGCACCCCAGTCATTAAATAGTAAAAGACCTCTCTCTGCCTTCTCTAATATAGTAATCTATACTGGCACCCAAGTCATTAAATAGTAAAAGACCTCTCTCTGCCTTCTCTAATATAGTAATCTATACTGGCACCCAAGTCATTAAATAGTAAAAGACCTCTCTCTGCCTTCTATCAACATGACTGATGCTGAACTCCAGAAGGGTGACTTGTTGCACCTTCTCAGGCTAACATTTTCGGCTGAGATGAAGTGGAAAGACAATATTGAATCCATTGCTGGTTCACTGTGTTGTGCTAGACAACTTTCCTGTCCAGAATCTATCTTACATATCTATACGTCTACCATTTTTAGAATTTTGCTGCCACATATGTTCCAGTTCTCCAGCTATTTATCTAGAGCTCCTCGATAAAATCCAAAGAGGAATTTGCAATATTATTGGTCCTGATCTGGCATCTTGGCTTCAGTCACTTTCCAACCACTGTAAGGTTGCCTCTCTTTGTCTTTTCTAGTGATACTTACATGTTTGGATGAGCTCTTCACTATAGTATATAGACTTTTTGAATTGAAATGCAGTACTAGACTGGCAATGAGGTCTTATCAATTTACAGTTGAGTTGACTAGATGTAACCATAAATTCTATGTAAACAGTTTTTTTCCTGCACTTCTCAGTTGTGGAATGACTTTTCAGCTCCATGATTTTTAGCCGACTTTAATCTTCAACAATTTAAATGCAGTATCAGTCACTATCTACTGTTTTCCTGATTACTCTTCTATTGTTCTTACTACTTAATAATGTTTCTGTTTCTAACTCTTCCCCAACCCAGTAACTCCTTTTGTCTTAGTGGCTTAAAAAAGAATCAGAAAGACTTCAAAAGTGTCAATAAATGTTTTTATGAGAATTTTTTACCAGCCATAAAAACTGGACTCGATTGGACAAAGTCAAGATGGAGCCATGTCTGTTATTGTCAAAAATGTTTCACAATCGAGTGGAGTAATAATTGTTCTCTTTCTTTTTAATGAAGGAATTTGTTTGCAGAAAGAATGGTTCTAATGAGTACAATAAAAAAAAAAGGAAAATACTGTATCGTATGTTGCTTGAAAAAGCAAATTTAATCAGAAAGCCAAACCTTGAAAACCAGTAACATGGGAAGGTTTTATAAGGAATCCAGGAACTACTGAGGGTAATGTTTGCTTTTATGTTGGCTCCCCACCCATTTTGTTTTTCACAAAAAATAAGGTGATATGAAATTCCTACCAAAGTTTTACAAACGGAAATGGTGCAATGTCTGATGTCTTAACTTACAAAAGAACACATGTCGGCAGTTTGGCTTATGGTTGCTAAAAAAAATCAAAAACACATTCATGGGCACAACAGAGTTTGGATCAATGGTTAGAGAAAAAAATTGAGAGGATATACATATTTCATATTTTCCTATTTTAATTTTTTGATGAATCTTAAAATATCTGTAGGAATTTCTCCCTATTGGATCGTTAAATATTTGAGCTTAACAACGACAAAAAATATTGCAATAAAAATCATAAATACGAATGCTGGTTGTTGCTTTAAGAAGTAAGGGGGTACAAATAAAAAGATTTGAAATTGACATCTATTCCCATTTCACTGAAACAAATGTTAGACATTTCTACCTTCCTTTCTTTCTTTCTTTCATTTTCTCACTAAAACCAAGTAGTGTCTCTGATATGTTTTTTCTGTGTTTCTAAGGATCAAAACAGAATATTCCATTATTTTTTAAGTATAGGTAGGGCATAATGGTCATGCTAACTAAGAAAGGGACAAGCAGAATTTTAATAAGATAATTTTTAAATTTACCATTTTATGGTAAATAAAATATTTTCCTTGCTTTTCTTCTCCTTTTTAAAATAAAATTTTTTTTAAAGTAGGTATTTTATATTAATATATATTTCTGTAATATGTCCATTTTTCAAACGGGAAGAAAATTCTGTATTTCGCTTAAATTATTTAAATAAAGAATAAGTTTATTACTGCTATTTACACTATTTACACCATTTAAATGGTTGTTCTCACCTTTATTTTCATATTCATAATGTTTCAGCCATTCTCTGCTTCAGCCTTCTTCAGTTGGAATTTCAAACTGAACGCTTTTTTTAGTCCACAGGGATAGATTGTTCTAATTCACATGACATGCATTTACTAAGACATTAGGTTTATAAGTCCCAAAAATTCACTCACTGATGTCCGCAAGGACACACAGCTTAGTAAATAAAAGTATTGGTTGAATGATTCAAAACTGACTTGACCCAAAGAGTTGTGAGTTCTAGCCACAGCAGAGGGAACAAAATCTTGAAGAGTTAAATTACCAAGGGGAATTGACTGAAACTGAGATATCAGTTCAACATTTCAACTAGTATCATGTGAAGAAAGTCAGATGGAAGAAAGTATACAAAAGTCGAAGCGTTGGGAATATGGCAATAAAGATAAACAATAGTATGGACTAATGGTGTTAGTGATTTATGTTGTTGTTTTCTTCTTCTAATTTGAAAAAAAATGTGAGGTAAAAATTTAATTAAGATATAATAATAATAATAATATGATAGCAGGTAAAAATACAGTTCCATTTTCATTTTTTTTCTCAATATTTCTTTTATAAGACTTTACCTAATTAAAGAATAAATTAGAAGAATCCTTCCCAGAGAATGCACTTGAGATATTTCTTCAAAATTCTATAGAACAAAGGCCAAGTTTATATCATTTGTTTGAGGAAAGGATTTGTTACAGTTGTTAGATTTCAGAGACCCATTCCTTCCATTTCTTTCAACCAATCAGTGTAGAACAAGTAAAAAAAAATTTCAACCAATCAGGGAAAAGTAAATAATAAAAAAAAAGAAATGGAGAAAAAGAAAGTGAAACAAAAGAGCTAGTTGATTGTTGAAAACCAGAAAGATTAGCTTGGGGCTAATAAAATTGTTGATCACTGCTATTTAAAGGATCAGTTTACATTTAGTTATTTTTTTTTTGACAATACAGAATTCACATGTAGGTCAGAAAAATGAAAATAAGTTGAAAATTGACAAAATTCTAATGGAAGTTTTTGATAAGGACAAAGACAATAGAAAGTAATTGAAAAAAACAACAACACAACAGTCAGATAGTTTATCCACACTCTTGATCTTAATGTATAACATCTTAATTGAAAAATGGAAAAATACAATAAACAATTAGACAGACATTGTAAGCTGAATTTAATAAAACTTGTTTGTTTGTATATATATATATATATATATATATAAATCAGACATGTGCCATTAGTAATTAGTTAGGGTAGGCAGCTTGTGACCTTTATGTAGTAAATCTATAATAAAATATTTTGCATTTTATGCATAATCAGACTAACCTTCATAATTTTGTTGGATTTGGTGCATATTGTGCAACAGAAGCTGCTAATGTATTTATTGATCTATTTTAATTAAGGGTAGGCACTGTCTACCTTGCCTAACTTGACAGCATGTCCCATATATATATATATATATATATATATATCAGAAAGGCACTCTCTTCTATTTAAAAATATTTCATGTTGAATATAAAATAATTAGGTTATTGGAGGAGTTTAAAACTCTTTTCAATGAATTTCTCCTCTCCATGTAAATATTGAGGGCTACAAATTATGAGTGCTCTTAAATAGAATCCAATGATTGTTGGTTTTATTTTGCTGTTTTGGTGAGAACATAAATTTATGAGAACATTTTTATTAGTTGATTTGCAATGATTACTTAGTTTTATACTATTGTCAATACAGTGTAACATTATCTAGGAAAGATAAAGTATTGTTTCCATTTTATAAGTGAATTCTATTATATATTTGACTTTCAAGGTTAGGTATAATAGTTTTGCTGGGATACATTACTAGATCATCAATATATTGGAAAAATGTTGATTATTTTGGTAAAATATTTTGGAAATGACCAGATTCAAGAAATTCTAAGAAAATGCATGGAAGCAAGAAATCGAAAAGAGAGTTCCACAGGTGAGAAAAGAAAGTATTAGAATAGAAGTAGTGATTGTATCTAGAATGTTGGGACCTAGTTGCCAATCTAGTAGCATGCTTTTTAGTAGTAGTTTTAAGGAAAATGGGAATCTAAGGATCTGAAAAAGACAGTTGAAATTTCTGGGACATGTAATGAGAAAAGAGAGCACAGAGAATTAGACAGTCACAGGACATATTTCAAGCAAGCAGGAAAAGCAGGAAAGGTCAAAACAATGAGCTTGTGAAAAAAGATGGCAAAACATGAACTGAGATGGATAAGGAGAGTAAACATTGCTTACAGCTACTAAATTGCATTTAACTAGTTCAACAGTAAGATGAATGGACCTAGTTGCCAGTTTAGTAGCCTGTTTAAATTCATGTAATCAAGACAACAGTGGGAGGGGGAATTCATTAGAACAATTGCCATGAAAATATTTGTAAAAAAGACATAGGAAAACAATGTCATGTCAATGAGAAAGAGACTGAAGTCATGATTCCTAGTCAGAAATGATTGCATTATGGATCCTCAAATTTTGGTATCTGTCTATATTTCTGAGATGAGGTATTATGTACACTATTTACATTATTCAGACTATTGTCCTCATCTTTGTCACCATATTTATTACAAAGTTTCGGCCTTTCAGTATCTGTCTTTATTTCTGAAATGATGTATTATGTACACTATTTACATTATTCGGATTATTGTCCTCATCTTTGTTGCCATATTTATCACAACATTTTGGCCTTTCAGTATCTGTCTTTATTTCTGAGATGACGTATTATGTACATGATTTACATTATTCAGACTCATCTTTGTTGTCATATTTATCACAAGGACATATAGCACAGTGGATAAAAGCATTAGTTAGATCCAGTGACAGGACCCAAAGAGTGTGAGTTCAATACCCAGTTAAGGCAGTGGAGAACTTTGAGAGGAGAATTAACAGGAGATAACTAATAACTGACATCCATTAGACATGGCACATAGAACTAGAACAGTCTACCCCAGCAAGCGAATTAAAGGGTTCATTTTGACATTACATCCACCTTAATTTTGTTGACAATCTTAAGATGTATAGTATGAGCACCTGACCAGATATGGCAGCAGTATTCAATACACAGATGAATGACAGATTTACAAATGTGGCAGATGGATTTGGAGAAAAGTTTTCTGGCACGACATAGTGAGAAAACTTTCCTAGCAGTAGATGTAACAATTAATTTGATTTGCCACTCCAATTTGTATCAGTCAAAAACATGAGCCCAAGAAAGCATAGAGAATAACTCTCCTGCAGTTTAGCATCAGTCATGCTGATGGCAGACAGAAAAGGTTCTCTGTGGTGCTTAAATGAAAGCAGTTTTTCTTTGGAGGCATTAAAATTTACAAGCCATTTCTTGCCCCAGTTAACAACTGATTTTAAATCCTTTTCAGAGGAGTTGTCAGATTTACTTTGTCAGGTCTAGTTGGGAAATGATGACATTAGGGAAATCATTAATGAAGATCAGAAACAGATAGGTTCAAGGATTTAACATCTAAACTAGCCATGAGTTTGTCAGTCACATTTATTCTTCTGACTTTTTCAACCAGGTTGTCGGAATTTGTAACATGTGGTGAGATGATTGTTCCAAGGAGAGGGGTTAAAGCAATTTAATAGAGTGATTAGAAAACTAAATAATAACGAAAAAAAATCATTGTATAAACTAACAGAATATCATCATAGATTACCTCAAATTTATGGTCTATCTAAAACCCACAAAGTAGACATTCCAATGTGCCCCAATTTATCAGGTATCGATACAACCCACCACAAATTGATAAAAAAGTAGTTGAAAATGCAACTGGAGTTTTTAAGAATATTTTTTTAGAGTTAGTTTACCGATTTTACTGTTCTACGATTTTCCAAAGTTAAATTGAAAGGTAGAAATGCCATCATGTCTCACATCTAACTGAAGTTGGAGAATTCTTTCTATTTAATGCAAAAAAGAGATTCTGGTTGCTATCTGTTTAAAATGTAATCTGGATGCTCAATTATGTTCACATGATCAGGCAGAGTCATTTTTGTGCCAAAAATTGATGATCATAAAATTTTGTTGTCAAAAATTCTGAGTGTCATGAATTGTATTCATGAATACACACACATATATGTATTAATGTGGACAAATCAAATAACTAGATATTAGAACAGTATATATATGTGTTAACGTGCATACACAGGTAAGCAAATAAATATTTACTCAATTTAAGGTGTAAACAAGTAAACAAAACAGTGTTCAATGTAGTTAGACAGAACTAAGAAATATATTAAATTTACATAGACCTACATTCAAAGTGCAACTTAAAGTTTTGTTGTTCTCCCAACTGTTGAGGCACGAATTATTACAACAAAACTTTAAGCTGCACTTTGAACGTAGGTATATGTATATTTATTAATATATATATGTGTGTGTGTATGTGTGATGGTGTGTGTATTGCATTGCATGGAATGGGCAAGGAATGTCTTTTTGCAATTTTCCACTAGTGTGGAATAAATCATTTATGGACGGATACTTGTAAAAGAACTTGTGGAAATCGTGTGTAATGTTCATCACTACAACCTATTGCACAACCAAAGCATGTGAACCCACATTTATTTCTACCTCCTCACCATTAATATCATAAATCTCTACTGGCTATCACTGAACTTCAACATTTTTTTTCATTAAAAGAGAAATTTACCGCAATAATGATAAGAAGTTAGTCAAGCAGTCAACAGCTGAGAGAATAAAAGAGAAAGTAAGTGAGTTGAAATTATGGATGATATATTGTCTGCATTTAATTCACATTAATACCACCTTGAAAAAGGCATGAATCCACATCTCCTTTTAGATAAAGTTATTACACCCTGCTGCTGCTGATGATACAATGTAACCCACTATAATGTGTTACTTGGAATTAAAATGAGCTTTGAGAAATGCTATGAATGATGTAGCATGATGTCCTCATTACTAAGTCGGTCATTGAATAGCTTGATTTTAAATATAATACACTATAAATATAATATAAATATAAATAATACACTATAAATATAAAATAAATATAATGTAAATATAAAATAAATATAATGTAAATATAAAATAAATATAATGTAAATATAATACAAATAATACACTATAAATATAAATTTAATGTAAATATAAATAATACACGATAAATATAAAATAAATATAATGTAAATATAAATAATACACGATAAATATAAAATAAATATAATGTAAATATAAATAATACACGATAAATATAAAATAAATATAATGTAAATATAAATAATACACTATAAACAATGAAATTACAAAGTGAAAGGAAGTGAAAGAAACTGAGACGTAAAAAAGACATTATTAGGTCGAAAGTATAATAAAAATACAGGATTAAAGGAGACAAATAACAACTGATGTTCAATTTGGACTTTTGAGGATAATAGTTGGAAGAAAAAGCAAGTGTGGGAGAAAACATTTACAGTTACATTTAGCAATTTTAACAGTAAAATAATGACACCTAGCTGCCAATCTAGTGCTGTGCTCAAAGTTTAAAGAAAGTTTACAGTACTATACAGGTTAGACACCAACATCAGTTTACAATTAATGTGTTGACTGGAACTGTAGGTGACTGTATGGTTGGTCCATATGTTCTCTCAGCATGTTTCACAGGAGCTATCTACAGAGATTTTATTTCGAACACACTTCCATGCCTGCTAGAGGATGAAACCCTGCTAATACAAAGATGTATGTTATTCATGTATAATGGGGCTCCACCACATTTTAGTCGCATTGTTAGCGATGCATTGGCTGATATCTACTATGGAAAATGGATAGGTAAGGATGGACCAGTTCCATGCGCTGCATGCTAACTTGGTCTCAATCCTTTGGAATTTTATCTGTGGGGCCACCCAAAACAAATGGTTTATGCAGCAGACATTAATAATGCAGAGACGCTTCATCAACGTGTCATGGGGGCCTGAGAAATTATTTGACACCATGTGGGAATATTTGAAAGGAACCACCAGTCAATGATATGACAGGTGCATGCATGTGTAGAAGCAAACAGAGGACATTTTGAACATTTGTTATAAGTTGCTGTGTTGAGGTAAAATGATGTACTTTTCCACATGTCTATATAGACATTTTTACCTTATTTTGGTGTAAGGAACCCACCCCCAAGGCTTGTAAAAGTATTTTTGATACACCGTGTATATATATATATATATATATATATATATACACACACATATATATATATAGGTAACTACACTCATCTCGGAAAACCTTTGGTTTCTTGATTTGCTAATGATCAAATCAATTTCAAAGGAAAAAAATGTTTTAAAAAAAGAAAGAGCTAAGGACATGGACATCTGTCGAAAATAATCGTACAGCATACAGGTCCAAAGCCCAAAGAAAAAAAAACCCGATACAAGTAATCAGCTAACTGAAAAAGTGCTCAATACAAAAGTAGAGCAGACCTAGCCAAACCTAGAGAGCCAGACAAACTTACCAAGGTTTCACCTAAGCAGATCGTCAGGGAAAGCCAGCTTTCCCTGACGATCCACTTAGATGGAAATCTTGGTAGGTTTGTCAGGCTCTCTAGGTTTGACTATATATATATATATATATATATATATATTAATTTAATTAGAAAACAGAAAACCTTAAGGGTCAATTGCTTATATTTCAGTTCCCCAGGTAGATGGTTTTTTCCTGATTCATCAGATCACATTTCCAAGTGTTTTCTAATTAATAGTTGCTCTGGTTTGACATTGAGCTCTCTGGATTACATCCTTCTTAGGATTAACCCTATGGATTACCAAACTTTTCCTTACTTACTTATATATATATATATATATATATATATGAAGAAATATACTCTTAAGGTGTGTTATATTTAATAGATAAAGTGTTCAATATCAGAGATAGAGCGTGTGTAAATATAAAAGTGAACATTGAAGTCAACACTTAGAGGCAATAGGCTATTTCATGCTAGACGCAATTGTCAGGCCACGAGTGTTCATGGCCTGATGATTGAGTCTAGCATGAAACAGCCTGTTGCCTCTAAGTGTTGACTTCAATGTTCACTTTTCTCTCTCTCTCTCTCTCTCTATATATATATATATATATATAGATAGATAGATAGATATTCCCATATATAAGATGGCCTTTGTATCAAAAAAAATCACCCTTAAAAATTGGGAGTTGTCATATATTACAATACTAAAAAAGAATCTTTAAATTTTGAGTGATGTTTGTTGGTAAGGCAACATCTTGTCCTCAGTGAAATAACCAATAATGTACATGAAAAGATTCAGATTATCAAATAAACGAACGATAAAAGTAATAAAACCATTCATGCCTTCTATATTACTGGCATAACTTCATAATAAATTGTGTATTTGAAGAATAATTCCATATCAATGAAATCAACTTGTATTTATGCAACCTCAGCTGAAAAAATGTAAACATCAAGTTATGACTGCATTCCCTGCAACTTTTGTCTTTAGCTAAACTCTCAATAAACAACTGGCTTAGAATAAAAAAATGTTCAAAGTGGAATTTACTATTATCATATATTATCGTACTCTTATTAGAGATATTTTGTGATTGTCAATGAAGTAAATGGTCTTTAGAACACCAGGCAGTTTCTAACTGTTTAGATAAAGGAAAAGAAAGAAAAGAATAATCAATATTTGCAAAAGGTCATGTGATGAAATGTAAACAAAACAATGGCTTTCCTTTTAGGGGACGTGCATAGGAAAAACATGATATAGAATTGGTTTTGCTATTTCATTTATTTTGAATTTCAAAGGATATAGTAAGTAAGAATATTTCCAATAACATCATCTTAATATAATCAATAAGCAGTTGTCTTATACTACGGGTATAGAATAAATTCATGAAAATTTGCTATATATTTTTTATCTCATCTTATCTAAAGGTCGCCTTATACATGGAAATATACCGTATTTATATTTATATGCACAGGGTTTTTTATTGTTTTTAAGCATTTCACCCCAAGCAAGGTGGAACTGCCATGAGCACACAAAGGGTTACAGAGAGTGGGAGCAAGAGTAAAGAGGCATATTTGAAGAAAGGATAAACAGAAGGACAAGGAGTAACATCAAGGCATCAGAAGATGTCGATTGGCATTACATTTGAATATTTGAAGATTATAGCAATCAGGGAAGCAAGTAAGAGGAAGGGAGTTCCACAAACAGGAAGTCTGTGATAAGAATCTGTCAGAATTCAAGAGAAAGCTACATCTGTTTCAACAGTGAGAGGGTGGGACCGAAATGGCAACTTAGTAGTATGTTTAAATTCATGCAGTCTGGGAACCAGTGAAAATAGCTCATCGGAGCAGTTGCTGTGGTATAGACATAAAATTTCACACCTTAGGTTGATCTTCAGATCAAAAATTACTCTGATGCTGTGCACTCTTCTCCTATAAATAAAGAAAATTTAATATGTATATACATGACAGGCAAAAAGTTTGGGGCCACAATACATTTCTTTAAAAAAACTCCTTAAAATGAAATATTTTTTTTTAAATAAAATATAAGATTTCAGTAACTACAGTGTATTTGCTTTTATTGTGACAAAAAGTAAGCACTTAACTGTTAAAAATTATCATACAACAGCATCATATTTTGTTTTTGTCAATAAAACCACCACCTGTCTTCATTATTACTTTACAAATTCTTGGCATTCTTTCCAGCAGTTTTTGAAAAAAAAGTAGATGACAGACCTTCCCAAGCATTTTTCAAACACTGAAAAAGCTCATTTTCACTCTTTGGGTATTTCCTTTGAATTCTTCAGTCCAATTCATCCCATGCTAATTCAATAGGAAAGAGGTCAGGAGATGGCCAAGTCATAATTTATAGAATTTTTTTGTTTTTTTTTGACTCAATGTAATTTTAACATAATTTAATAGAATATTTTGGATCATCATTTTTGTTAAAAGGTTATTTTTTTTCCCCAAGTATGCATAAACCAGATGCTATAGTATAACTTTTCAAAATCGAATGATATTGCTCATTTTTCATGATTCCATTGAATCATATCTCCAGCCCAAAACACCAAACACCATAACAGACCCACCACCAGGCTTAACTGTTAGAACCACACATTCATCATTCGGTCTTTCTCCTGGTTTTCTTCTCACATACACACTCCTCTTACTACCAAAAAGTTCAAATTTGAAATACAACAGTCTTTTCTGCTTATTCACCTTCTGTAAGTGGGGTTTCTTAATGGCCCTGCACCTCCTCAGCCCAAGTGATTTGACAATGTTTCACAGTTCCTACCAAGAGAAATTAGGTTCAGCTGTCAACTCTGGAGCAGTTTTCCTTCTATTCTATTTCTTTTGCTCTCAATAATCAAGTGATTATCTTCAGCAGCAGTTGTCACTTTTGATTCTTCAGCTCTTTTTCTGTCAAGGTCTGCACCAGTTTCTGACTGCCATTGTAATGAATATTGCACCCTTGTCTAGAAATCTTCAACTTCTTGGCAATTTGTCTTTGAGAGTAGTCTTCTTTCAATTTACACTATCAACTCAATGCCCATCAGCATTGATTTTGCTTTTTTTTTTGCAAATTACTTACAAATTAAGAAATTAATTAAAAAAAAACTACAAAAATACTGTTGTTGTTATGAGACAGTTACATATGTTTTGTTTACGACAACAACCTGTATTATCATTTAACTTTGCTGAAAATTTTGTTAATCTCAAAGAGTGTACTGAGGTGTTGAAAACAAAATATAATGTTTCTCATACAAAGTATTCATAATTTAGCAAAATGTATTGTGCGCAAAAGAATCAAAATTTGAACTTTTTGGTTGAGTGAAAAATAAAAGCAAATACACTTGAAATCTTTTACTTTAAAAAATACAAAAATATCTCAAAGTTGTATTTTAAAGAAATGCAGGGTGTTGTAATCTAGGGAAAGTTACTGAATAGAGTAATGAATGATAATACTTAAGACACGAACAACACATATAAGATTTGCCAGCAGTGCGTAGAAGAAGTAGTCAACTGCTAGAAGTGAGTCAAGTAAATTCTACAATTAATCTTCAATTGCAAACCAACATACACTATTTACTACTGTATTTATGTAAATGGGAACATACCCATTATCATCCGTAGGTATGCTACAACACAGGGTGACCCCCAAAGTTTTTGCTCGTAGTGTGTGTGTGTGTGTGTGTGTGTGTGTGTGTGTATATATATATATATATATATATATATATATACACACACACTACTAGAGGAATCTAAATGAAATAATAATAAAAAAATGAAAGAATATTAATCTACAACCCAGTGTGTCTGAAGATTTTAATTTTTAATATTTTTTTTATTGTTCAAAATATATATATATATATATATATATATATATATATATATATACTAGCAGCATGGCCCGGTGTTGCCTGTGCTTGATTCAAAAATCATACGACTCATACAGCAATCACTATCCCTTGACTTAAAATATTTTTGCCCTTCCTTGCCTTTAAAGGAGTGCCCTTTACCGTGCTGATGTTGCTACATGCCTTACTTCTTGCCTATCTCACACTGCAAATTTTTTCTAAGCTCTATACTAAACATAAAATCTGTTACGAAAAAAGAACTAAACAAAATGAACACAAAATGATCAGCTTTAAAAAAGGATTCGTAACTGGAAAAACCGAATGAAAAAAATGTTAACAAATACTTTTTCACACCGAACCCAGTTCTGCGGAATCAGAATCAACATTGAGTTTAAGCAAGCGAATGAACCAATTGGAGTAAAGTGCCATGCAGATTTAAATTTTTCCCACTTGTGACGAATGCAGCTATCAATTTTTTTTGCATGCTATCACGATAGTTAACATTCGTGTCAGTCAGCTGTTGGCTCTCACTCTGGCTAGTATAAAATGGCCACAAACTACATGAAAACTGCCGTAGAAGCATGAAAAAATTGATTATTTCCACTATCGATGGGAGTTGGGAAATGCAAAGTCACTCTTGGCCTTTCCTCTAACTTGGAGCATGTGCATGTAAATTTTGGTGCAAATCCGTTGAAAATTGCAGCCGTGCATTGTTACACACACGCACACACACATATCCTGCCTTTTATAGATACATACATATATATATATATATATATATATATATATATATATATACACTGCATGCCAAATTATTATCGAGATAACTTTTTTTCTAATATTTCAAAAACCGTCCAATCAATTCCCACAAAATTTCCACACAATGTTGGCAACATTGACCTGTGCAATCACTGAAATTTTCGTACTGATCTGTGCAATGTAAACAAATTGCGCCGTATTTGTTATCAGCACGGTGATTTGAGTGTATATATATATATATATATATATATATATATATATATCTATATATATGGGAAAAGTTTGCGGCCTCCCTTTGGATTTAATAATTAGTAACTTTCAGACATTCTTTGGTTTATTTAATAACTTAGAATGATGAAGCTATTTAATACATTACTGCATAGAATCTAATTTTTAAAAAAGTAAAATCCACCAACTGTAAGATTATTATTAGACAACAAGGTAGATTATACAAAGAGATAAAATTTTAAGCAACCTTTATGCAGTAATTGGTTAATTTCATTATTATTACTGAATATATGATAAAACCCTTCAGAATTAGAGAAAGACCTTCTAGGCCCATGTGAGCTAGTAAATTCATTTTGAATAAGGCATAAAACCTTCAATTTTTTGGTGATTCTTTGAAATCTAGGTGGTGGCCTTAAACTTTTGACTATAGTACACACACACACACTCTATATTATATATTATTGTGTATTTAGGCAGCAATCCGTCTTTTATATGAGTTACATTAAAGACAACTGACAAGGTACTGTGTCGAATCTTCCTATTTCATTTTACTTTCCTGGACATTAGGTTGTATAAAAATGTCTGAATGTTTTATATATCTGAGTGCTTCTGGCTGTTCTTTTAGCAATTATCAAGGATGTTTTTTCTATTTTTAATCCTAACTGAATATGACGATTTTTAGGTATGCGTTTAGAGATATGGGAATGTTTTCTTATTTTGCAAACATGATTAACACATTGTAACTGTATTCATGGTTTGAGGTTATTAAGTGTTATCTTTTTCTTTTTTATTATCAATGCATCCATTATTTTTATTTGTTTTTTTACATGTGGATGAGGCTATTATAATCATATTATCTAAAAATATATTGCAGATGGAGTTTGCTTTTATTTCCATGTGCATCTAAATGAGTCCTAATTATATATATATATATATATATTTATATATATATATATATTATAAATTAACTGATTTAAAAATATGGTTTCATCACTACACAGGAATTACCATGTTTGAAAAACAGAAAACAAAAATGAACTAATGCTTTTAATTTAATATAATTGAATTTGAAGTTTTTGTTTTCTGTTTTTGAAACATGGTAATTCCTGTATAGTGATGAAACCATATTTTAGATCAGTTAATTTATAATATGTATGCTCTGTAAATTGACATTGAGCACTGTCTTGTAAAATTAAAACATCAATAAGAACACTGGATAACATATCTTACTGTTCTTCCTTTTTACACTATTATATATATATATATATATATATATATATATATTCATACACGTTTCATTAAATAATATAGACAAGTTTTGTCTATTTTATGTAAATTTTTTCGTAACGTCTGATAAGTTTAAAAACATTATTGTTGAACGAAGAAAGAAATTAACAATATTGATCCATATTTTTTTTAATACAATCTAAGCTTTCGGCTTACTTAAGCCATTATCAAAGATGTCAATTACAACATATTAAGCAATATACGGACAAGACAGTGATGATAGTCTGTCAATGTTTACATAGATGATTTATATATATATATATATATAGGGTTATCCAAAAAGAGTGAACTGATTTCACGATGCAATATTTTAATAAGGAAAAGCAATAGAAAACTCCACCCAAGTCACAAGTATTCTACTCACAATCAACTTTTATTTCCTGTCTTACAAGTGTTTAATGTGGCCACCACCTGCAGCATGGGCAACATGAATGCAAGAAGAGAATTCCTCCCAGATGCAGATCATCATAAATCAGTCCACTGAGTTGATCACTCTTGTTATTCAATGTTTAAGGTCATCGAGGATAGTGGGTAGTGATGGAACAAAAACACAACCTTTTATGTATCCCCACAAGGAAAAAAAATAAATCACACACAGTGAGATCTGTGGAACTTGCAGGTCAAGCACAAAGAGCAAGGTCTTAGTAAGTGTCTGAACGAGATGTAGTCTGTAAGGTTTCAAATGTAGATGTCTTCTTAGCACGTGCCGGATAGTGGATTAAGAGATCACAAGCTCATGGCTTACTTGATTTGTGAACTTTTGTGGACTCCTCTCAAATGCAGCATGGATTCTCACCACTTGTTCTTTTGAAACTTGTGGTCATCCTGGATTTTTCCTTTCACACAGACACACACTCTCTTGAAACTGTTTAAACTACTGTTGGATGTTCTTAGGAGAGGATGGATTAATGTCGGATTGTCTTCAAAATCATGCTGCACTGTGAAAACCCTATTTGTTTTTGAGAATGCAGAATGTCTTTTGCTGAAAACTTGCCATTCCAGGGGTAAACAAACAACTGAACATTGCTGCAGATACAACACAACTACAGCACCCCTGTGGCAGCCATTGAAAACTTAGAAAACTCCTCTTTCAAATGGTCACTGACTCATTACATGGGATGCTTGACAACTGATGCGATGCATCAGGAAATCAGTTCATTCTTTTTGAATAACCCTCTGTATACATATATATATATATATATATATATATATATATATATATATATATATATGTATGTATGTATGTATATCTTATCCCTTTATTTCCCGCTTTTTTCCATATCATTTCTGTTGAGTTGACTGATTAAATAGGTCAATGTCTGATCCTTACACCCTCCTTCCTCAATATTAAGTATTGTAATAAAAAGGAATATAAAAATAAATTTTAAAACTCTCCTTTCCCTCTCTAAACTCGACTACATCTCTCACACTATTCCTCACCACCCTCTATATCAACTTATATAAGCTTAATACTGCCCATCAAAAGTGTAAATTTTTAATTCATTTTTCGTTCCACCTTTTGAAAGTGAAGTCTGAAGATCCAGAGAAGAAAAATATTCTCTGGTGAAATAAATTATTACAAATGGAGCCTTAAAGTGGTCTGTTTTTCTTTAATATATATATATATATATATATATATATCAGGCTGACAGACTTACCAAAATCTATTATATTCTAATACGATTGAAACACTTATATTTTGGAACCTGGATTGGGGCAAGGATTACCTCATCTTCCTAGGCTAGTGATTACTGGATTTATGTTAGAGCCACTGAAATGTAACTCAAATAAGTTCTTGTTTAGGTCATTCAGTTCTTGATTTATTTATGTTACAGAAAGATCAAAACGTTAAATGAGAGATGGGGATTATGATTCTATCAAATCATTTCACCATCATGTTGCCAGAAGGACTTAACTGAAATCTTTTGAGAACAATCTGACTCTGCCTGGTTCCACCTATTTTGGCTGATTGTTGAAGCTTCTGCCAAAGGATTCCACAAATTCAAAATGCACAAATATCCTTTTTCATAAACATAAGAAAAAAAAAAAAGAACAATTACATATATACTTAAATTCATTGATCATGTTAGTGTTGCCATAGGACAGGTGTTTTGGGTTTTTGCTCAACCATTTATATATACAGGTCAGTGATGCATTGTGGGTAGTCTATTACATGGCATTGTGGGTAGTCTATTGTATTGCATTGTGGGTAGTCTCTTTTATTGCATTGCATTGTGGATAGTCTATTGCATTGTGGGTAGTTTATTGTATTATTCTAATGGTTGTTTTGGAGGATGGTAACGGCTAGATTTTGAATTATTCTAGGGGCTATTGCATGGTAATAATTGTGGAAGAAAATGCAGTTCTTTGGCTATTTATAGTGTTATTAACTTTTTATTTATTATTGATTGTTATTACTACATTTATTACTGGTTGTTATTACTAGATTGATTATTGGTTTTTATTACTATGTTTTCTTGTGTCTACCTCTTCATACATGGTTTGTTAGTTTCTTTATTATTATTTAACAATCTTATTACTATATAAAACGCTGTGAACTTTGTATTTTGTGTATTTGACAGAAGTCATATATAGAGAGTGGGTAAAAGAAAGACGTAAATTTATTATTATGTAGAAAATGGGGGATGGACCCGATTTTCTTATGAGAAAGCGTATAAAACACACAAAATCTGGCCCCAAACAGGATACATACAGCTGTCCACACCACTCTTGATTATGAAAAAAGTGAAAGCACTGACAAACTTCACAGAGACCACTTCAGATTATGGCAAAACTGTCCATTCTATCTCTTGTATCCTCTTTGTCTTTGCTATGAAGCACACACACGTGTTGACTTTTTCACACAAACACACATATAACATCATTTCCTTGTTTCTCATATATGTACACAAAGTGAATTTATATTTTATTTCAGAGTTTAATTAACCCCCCCAAAAAAGACATTACTTCCAAATCTATGACCAATTGCTTGTATTCTTGTCGTTATATTAAATTAATGTTTATTTGTTGAAATTAGGTTGTTTTTTTTACTGAATTATATTCTTTCAATGAAAATCATTTGATTATTCTAAATGGCCGAATTACACGCAGCCCCACAACAATATTTTATATTACTGTATCAAATCCCAACACTATGAATTTTGACATTCCAAGCTCTTATTGTTCAACTTTTTTCAAACAAGATAATTTTTTTAATGTTGAAAGCAACTTCAATAACTGCAAATAAGTGGATTTTTAAAATATCTCTACTTTTTCACAAACTCTTCATGAAACTAAATGTAAACAGTAAATATAACAAGGTTGGCCCAATGGGTCACAGGTGGGGTCTAATAAAAATGAAAAACAAAAAACAAAGCACACCAAAAAATATCATGGAAAATAAAGAAAAGAGCATGCTAGGAAGCATGTTGGAGTAATGGATAGTGGCTCGGATTGAGGAATCAGAGACCTGAGTTCAAATTCCAGTCAAATCAATTACATTCACTTATATGCTAATACCCTTGGGAAAGGTATGAATGCTCTTCTTCTCCCCACCAACTGTGGGTAAATAACATGACAGCCTTGGATGGCAGCTGCTCTAGAAGAAGGACAACTCTGAATTCAAAACCTGCAGAGGGTTGTTTGGGAGACCTTGTAGCATGTAGTGCATCAGGTCTCTGTATTCAGCTCTTCAAAAAGTGGTAGGTTCTGCACAAAGCCTTCACCACTATAATCAAATCATATGTGCCAGTGTTTGGGCTGTTTCCGAGGAACTGTGTTGCTTGACACTCATAAATCAAAAAAGATGGGAAAGTCCATTACATATATATATATATATATATATATATATATATATATATATATATATGTGAAATGGACAAAGTCCAACAATTATTTTAAGACATTTTTATGTTTATACATTCTTTTTATAGATACAAATATTTAAGTAAATGCTCTGTTTATAATAAACAGTATTAATAGGATTTACCAGCCTGAATGTCCAAGAAATTTTCATAGAAAATATTTGTCCTCTGACATTCAGGACGGTAAATCCTATTAATACTGTTTATTATAAACAGAGCATTTACTTAAATATTTGTATCTATAAAAAGAATGTATAAACATAAAAATGTCTTAAAATAATTGTCAGACTTTGTCCATTTCATAATGTGTGACGTCATTTGTTTACATTTGGATACATTTTGAGCAGATATGGATGTACGTGAGAAATTCATGGAAGATTGTAGTTTAAAAACAGTAAAATCGACCTTGCTAAATGGCTCAATCGATTAAGACATGTCAAGCTATATGATGGTTCAATTCTTGTTGAAGGACGAATATTTTCTATGAAAATTTCTCGGATACTCAGGCTGGTAAATGTTATTAATACTGTTTATTATAAACAGAGCATTTACTCAAATATTTGTATCTATAAAAAGAATGTATAACCATAAAAATGTCTTAAAATATATATATATATATATATATATATATATATATATATATATATATATATATACCGGGTGTAACAGCATGCAATAATTGTCCATCACACAAAATGTTTAATATCTAAAAAAAAATACACTAAACGAACTGAATTTCTTTTTTACAGGTTTTCAGATGAGATGTTTAGCTATCTTGACAACATTTGTCATAAGAATTGTTGAAAAAGCCTTTGAATTATTCAGTTAATAAGAGAGCAGGTTAAAATTGTTTTGTGTCAGACCTGCTGTCTTCCCAACTGAGCAATGGTGAGAGGAAAAGATCATTCAAGACTTCATTAATGGTACTAACATTCATACTCTGGATTCCATCTTCAAAGTCCATTCAAGAACCATCAAGAGAATGGTGAATAAGTTTAAAAAAGAGAAAACAGTAAACTATTGCTAAAGGGATCAATTTAAAAGCTCCAACTCAATTCGTAAGACATTTGGCATGTAAGAGAGAAGTTTCAACTATGACAGTTCAAAGAGCAGTAAAAAACACCTGTATGAATGCAAGAAAAATAAAATTAAAAGCTTAATCACAGTACCTTGTCAGTTGTCTTTAATGAAACTTGTATAAAAGTGTGATTGCTGTCAAAATGCACAATATATACATAGATATATATTTATATCTATCTCAGCGGCAAATGGTGACTTGGGAACCAGGGCATGCAGTCCATTATGCTGGCTAATCACAAGGGTGGAGAAGGAAAAGGAAAACCTACTTGCTACTTCGACAGCTGCATAAGAAAATGAAACCCCCTCCTCACAAAAAAGTTGTTTTTCACTGCTCTTTTCGAAAAAAAAGTAAGTTATTTTGGTTTAATCATGTTCACAATTTATCAAATTAACAGTTTCTATTTTAATGAGATGTAGACATTTTTATTTTAATTTTTCAAAAATGTTTAAATAAATTTCTTATTGCTTGATGACAAATGTCAAGAAATGGCATGAATGAATGATTGGAAAAGAGAAAATTTGTTATTTTGATAAAAACTAAATTAATATTGTTTTAATTTAAATTGTTTTTATTACTCAAATGTTCTTTTAAGATAAAATTCAATCTTCGCTCTTTAAAATAACACCAACATCGATACATGAAATTTTAATTTAAATACTTTTAATTTAATTTTAAAATTAAGTATTGCAGTGAATTTTTTTTAAATGTTCTTTTAACAAAACTTAACATGAAAAAAAGATGAACTGATATGAAAAATAAAAGACAATGAAAAGTGGAAATTATCAGGTGCCGTGGATCTTCACTTGAGAACCAAGAAAATTGTTAATAGTTTACAACAGCGCTCATAACATTTGGTGCATTTGGAAT
The DNA here is from genome assembly GCA_963932145.1 of Acanthosepion lycidas. NCBI lineage: Eukaryota > Metazoa > Mollusca > Cephalopoda > Sepiida > Sepiidae > Acanthosepion > Acanthosepion lycidas. Next base: position 77,231,150 of record OZ010606.1, read on the forward strand.
CATGCTAAAACATAGAATTTGGATTGAAGCAGTGGCGAAGGTTGACTTGTATCCACAGCATGCAGTAGCGAATATTTTGTCATATACAGCCTACTGTAATATTTTGTGACTTACTGTTTGTTTGTCGACAACTCTACAAGCTACTTGCTATTTCAACGGCTGCGTAAGAAAATGAGACCCCCCCCACCGGAAAAATTTGTTTTTTTACTGCTTTTTCAGAAAAATAAAGTAATTAATTTTAGCTTAATCTTGTTCACAATTCATCAATCGAATGAAACATAGACATTTTCATTTTAATTTTTCAAAAAATGATTAAATAAATTTCTTATTGCTTGATGACAAGTGCCAAGAAATGACAATGATGAATGATTGGAAAAGTGAAAATTTGTTATTTTGACATAAAATAAATTAATATTGTTTTAATTTAAATTGTTATTATAACTCAAATGTTCTTTTAAGATAAAATTCAATCTTTGTTCTTTAAAATAACACCAACATCGATACATGAAATTTTAATTTAAATACTTTTAATTTAATTTTAAAATTAGGTATTGCAGTGAATTTTTTAAAAATGTTCTTTAACAAAACAACATTTTTAATGAAATAATATACAATATTATCAAGAAATATTTTTTACATAACTTTAAAAACCTAATGCTGAACATTTAAAATTAAACCGTAAGGCATTGAAATGGATGAAAACTTACCTTTTAATCGCAAAAAATAAACTTCGCCAGTTGCTCCTTTTCACTCCATGTATAAACTGGTAAAAACTTTCTGGGTAATAGTCACTTGGCTGAATCTGGGTCTTAAGAGGGGGTCAAGAATATTCCCCATGGGTTAAAATTTTTTAAAGTCAGTAAGTAAAGTCAGTTGATGTGACACTAAAGTTGTCAGACATTCCCTGTATACTCTTCAGAACCAAATAATACAAATTTTTGTCTAAATCTGTCTGACTATAAGTCCTTTGAATAGGCAAGTCTTTGATTTCAGCCACATGTAATAAAAATATCATCACTTCAGTAGAGAATGTCTGCTGGCTTAATATGGCTACAAAGCATGCAAAAGAATTTCTAATTTTTCGGTGGCTTTCCTTCTGTGCCCACCCCTACACTTTATTATTTTGTCTCTCTTTTGCATGCACCAGCTTGAAGAGAATAATAAAACAGGGAAGGCTAAAGCCATGGCCTTTTCTAATGCAAGCAAAAGAATTTCTGCTTTTCAGTGACTGTCTCTCTTTCAGCCACTCACTATCATGTTGTCTCTCATGCTCCCTACTAAAAAGGTTAGTAAATTAATTGCTTTTTCTTGTGTCTTTTCTTGCTAAGCAACAAGAGTTTTCTCCACTTACACTCCCTAAATAATATCGCTTTTAACAATTATCCTAAGAAATGAAAAAGTGTGAAATACAAAAAATACAAGTACAAAGAGGATAGTGAAAATTATCAATAATTAATTTCATATTATATAAAATTATTTATCTTGGAAAAATGTAAGGAATTAAGTGCATGCACAGCATATCTTCACCCGTTGATATATATATAAAGGGGAAATACTAAAGAAGCCAGGTCTAGTATTCACCGTGGCTTCTTTAGTATTTCCCCTTTTCTAGCGAGATTAAGGCTCGACAAGTGTACATATAAATTTTAGATCAAAATAGAATTCTTTTCATTTTTCATTCAAAATACTCAAATTTTAGGAATACGTTTTCACAGCGTTGCCCACGTGACGACAACGTGACCATGTTTAAACGGAACGCTGATCATATAAAACTTTCAGTTATCTGTTTGGATAAGACTTTCTCTTATGTCCATCGTCTTTGTCATGTTGAATTGATAATGTTAATTATATTTTATGAATATGTCCTGAAGATGGTTTATTAGATCGAAACGTCCGACGTTGACATTATATTAACATTAAAACAGCATAATTGCATATAAGGATTTTTGTTTGTTTTTTCCGTATATTTTTCTTCATACTGTCGGATCTATATCCATATATTTGCTTATATATATATATATATATATATTAGTAAAAGCAATAAATCCGTTGGTATATAATCCCAGTGGATCTTAGTAATATAAAATATCACTGATCCACAAAATAGTTATATTATTTTTTTTTCTTTTTTTTTTTATGTAGCTGTTACAGTTAAATTTTTAATTTTGATATGAACTCAGTCTATACCAGGGTTGAATAAAACTGATGAATTTCATTGAATGAATTGTCTATTCCACATATGAGGTAATTTTGGACTTTATTGCGTAATATATATATATATATATATATATATATATATATATATATATATATATTTATTTATTATTGCACTCCAAACATTAAGGTGAACTGTATTGGATTAATAACTTCTTAAGTTTTCTACTGCTATAAAATATTTCATTTTCCTACTGAGAAATAATTTTCCCTGAATTTGTTGAGATAGCATTACTATTGTACATTGGTACCCTATAATCAATATACAATAGGAAACTAATATAGTTTAAATTGTAGTTTTTTTTTTTTTTTTTTCATTTAATTTCTGAGCTAAGGTTTGAAAGCTTCACAATCATCAAAACTGGCATCTCAGCTGTCATAATCTTGAATTATTGAGGACTGGGAAGTAGGGAAAGAGATGGTTCCAGGTTTTTCCTTGGTACTCAAAGATGGTACTACAGCCTGCAGCTTATTCCTACAGACATTTGCTTGGCTAATAATGTTAGAATAACAAAATAAAAAGGAAAACGAAGAAGAAAAAAGAAAAACAAATACGTTGATGATATTCTTGAAACCAAACTCAATAATAAGTCATCAGAAAAAACTATCAGAGTTAAAAAAATCTACCAAGCAAGAGAAGTGTACTTAATATTGATTGGATATAAACAAATGTGGAATGCAGCATTCTGATTGGCTGAACAAATGGGGAATGCAGCATTCTGATTGGAAGAACAAATAGAAAGAGTCTTGACAATTTGGAAGCATGTTTGTCTGTTGGTTGTCTTCTAACAGCTTGTACTTCAAACTGTCAGTAGCATTTTCCAAAGTATCAGTCAAGAATGGATGTTTTATCTACAGTTTATAATGGCTTCAGTCAGAGTTAATAAAATATACATGTTGTTCATTGGCTTTCACGTATCATAACTGACAATGGATATTACATGTTTTCTGCTTCTTTTTTGCACAGACAGCTTATTCAAAGACTCATATTTACTTTCCTTCTTTCTCATCTAATATTATCACATTTTTATAATAATACTAAGGTCAAGATGACTATCAACAGGACTGGACACAAAGAGATTTGGAATTATGATTTTGTTTAAAGAACAAAGTAACATCAGTATTTTCAAGAAGAATATATACATAATGATATATGCATTCCATTTCTGGGGTGAGAAGTTATCATTAGTACATTTGGACTATTATCCTCACTTTTGTCATTATTATCAGAATGTTTCAGCTTTCTAGGATGAGAAGTTATCATTATTTACATTATTTACACTTGGATTATTGTTTTCATCTACCCTGAACTGACTTAGACTCAGTGAAAACAGGGTAAACACTATCTGAGCAGTAGTAAATATGAACAAGACGAGATACCCCTATATACAGATAGTGGAAAGAGAATGATCTAACCCTGTAGATTAAATAAAGGGTTAAGCTCTAAATTCCCTGAAGGTGATCTAGAATGAAGGCCAGAGGACACAATGGCTGAGACATTGGGATAATAACAACAAAGATGTGGCAGACATAGTGAACCAGAACCGAAGTCGAATGGCAGAAATGGTGAACAGGATTTGCCATATTCTTGACAAAAGAGAGTTCATCTTTGTTTGGCATGTAGGACTTCAATTTGAGAGAAGGTGAGTACATCATTCTCTCAAAAGAGAATCTTTTTATTTGTTGTCTCACAAGAAATTGATTCATTAGAAACTGTATATAATATTAGCAGGGTGGATGGAATTGAGTGGGGACATATGGGTGCATTAGTGCTCCATTCTGAGGTGCCTGTATGTCTAGTATCTGGGTGAATTCGACGTTCCAACCACCTGAAGAAGGCCGGAGCGTACAACGGCCGAAACGTTGTAATAAATATGGCGACAAAGATGAGGAAAATATTCCGAATAATGTAAATAGTGTAGATAACACCTCATCTCAGAAATATAGACAGATACCAAAACAATAGGAATTAAAAAGACAGAATATAACGATTGGCATTGCACTTAAGTTTTGCAAGCTCAAAGCTGAATTCAAAACAAGAAGGCAGAAAAGATTTCCACAAGCAAGTGAGAAGTCCAAGAGAAGAAACTGTTAGCATAGAAATTATGGTTACATCTAGCCATTTCAACAGTAAAATTATGAGACCTAGCTGCCAATCTAGTACTGCTTTTAAATTCATAAAGTCTAATACCAAAGAGGATAGCTCATCAATACAATTACCATGAACATACTTATCAGATTAAGAAACTATTAGCATAGAAATTATGGTTACATCTAGCCATTTCAACAATAAAATTATGAGACCTAGCTGCCAATCTAGTACTGCTTTTAAATTCATAAATCCTAGCTACCAAAGAGGCTAGCTCATCAATACAATTACCATGAACATACTTATCAGATTAAGAAACTGTTAGCATAGAAATTATGGTTACATCTAGCCATTTCAACATTAAAATTATGAGACCTAGCTGCCAATCTAGTACTGCATTTAAATTCATAAAATTGAGGTGCCAAAGAAGAAAGCTCATCAGAACAATTACCATGGAAATATTTATAGAATTGGCACAAGGAATCTACATTACAGTCATGGAAAAGTGACTGAAAGTGAGATGCCAGGTCAGAACCGATAACATCAGAGATTCTCCTTTGGATTTTATCAAGAATCTCTAAATAGCAGAAGCACCAAAGCAGATATGGCAGCAATATTCAATGCATGGAAGGATAACAGACTTATAAATATGCAAGATAGATTTTCTGGTGAGTAAAACTGTCTAGCATGACACAGTGAACCAACTTTCTTAACAGGAGATCTAGGAATTAATTCAATATATTCTTTCCACTTTCAATCAGCAGAAAATGTTCGCTTGAGAAGGTGCAATGTATCATGCCCCAGGAGGTTAGCATGAATTATGTGGATAGAAGGTAAAATATGTTCTCTCAGACGGTTAAGAAATAGTTGCAGATCAAATGATGAAAATGAATTTCATTTTCCTTCATCTTAATTTTTAATGTACAAACATTTTGTTGTGGCCTGTTTATGGGCCAGAAAGAAAGACACAGAAGACGAAGGTAGGTTCAACAAGTATATTGAAGATGTATACAAAGCAAGAGTGTTACTAATAAGTAGATAGCGATGTATGTCCGAACAGTAGGTTAGCACTGCGTCTACTTACCCCTCTTAACCAACTCTTGCAGTTAGTATTTATGTGAGGAGGAAGAGATCATTCTATTGTAGGAGGGTTTACCACAACACATTTAAAATTCTTAATCCATATATGAATTTTAAAGGAAGACCTGTTTAAATATCACTTCACGGAATTTGTACACAAGCTATAAAGTTCACTGACATGTGAAATAAAATCACATTCAAATGCCACCTATTGAAAGAAAAAAACAAACATTTGTCCCAACCCAATATATATTTGGCTAGCCATTTTTCATTTAAATATTATTAGAGATAAGACACAATCAATATTTTATTAATTCTTTATTTAGATTCTATTTTCACACAAGAACCACATTGTTTAGTTCCAAACTCTGCAAGAGTTTTCCAAAGTTTTTATCATCAGTTGTCTTATTCTCTCATTCCCTGGTCATCTTTAGGAAAAAAAACATGGGTATTTTTTGTTGGAAGATGAAACGACGAACTTGACAGATGTCACATTGGTAGGAGCGGATATTATGGTTTAAGTACTGTGCATCAGAAGATATCATTAGAAAAATATTAGTGCGTGTCATTGGTTAGTGTTGGTATCATTTACTCTGTAACATAAATTTTGAAAAAAAAAAATTCAGTTAGTTACTGAAAAACCTCATTTCTTAGACTAAATATATCTTATTTACCATATTTTCCAGCTTACAAGACACACTTTTGTTTCCTAAAAAATACATGTACAACATCCAAGGTGAATGTAAGGCAATGGCCAGGTTCAAGTAAACTTGGACAGTCACCTAATTAGCTTGAATGCTTGAGCTGAGCCACAAGCTTAAACATGCTCTGTTTAGTAGCAGCAGTGGAACCTTTTCTGCTCTTGACTAGTATGTCATTGCCATACAAACAAAATCAGACAAGTGATTAATGTAGACAATATATGGTGCCACTATGTTAGGGATGCATAGTAAATGTGTTGTTGAATGGGAATTACTTTTTTTTTCTTAGAAATTTCTTTCCAATATTAGGCTGCATCTTTCAAGCTGCAGTGTCTTGTAAGCCAGAAAATATGGTAATTGTTTTTTTTTTCATTCTTATTATAAATGTTTCAAGACACTGGAGTCTATTTGCAATTAATGTTGTACAAGATGACAGTCTTATCAAGCATTATGAATCTTATATGGAAAGGAATATTGTTTGTTAAGATATAGCATTTTGGGCAGGTAAGTCTTTAGTTAATCTGCAAGAGAGTGTAGTGGTAGTTGAACCAAAATAAACAGAATATTCTTTGGAATTGCAATCTCCTATTAAACATAAGAATTTGTATATTTATATAATATTCAGTCTACATGATTAATATTCACCACTGAATTAGGTGCTTTGACAAAGGTGAAGAATATGCTGAAAAAATGAATAGTTGTTTTGTAAATAATATGCTTTGAACTTATGTTCAACCTCTATCTATCTATCTATCTATCTCTATATATATATATATATAAATATATATAGGGTCCATCAGATATATGAGAACACATCTTTAGACAGCCATGTGACCAAATATAAATAAAAATCTTGTCTCTTTTTTAGCTTCACCATGGAGGACACAGCTCTAATACAGAAGATGAAAAGCTATGCCATTCTCATTGCTTTAGCCCATAACAACACAGATTGTGACCATCACAGACTGTGGCCAGACACTTCATGTTTAAGATAAGTTCCAGGACTCAGTGGCAGTGTCAGAAATGTTGAGTTCTAGATTTCATCAATGAGAAACCCAGAAAATCAATGAGGGCCATTGTCAACCAGCTACATGTGCTGAAGCCAACTATCAGATGGAAAATGCATGAAGACATATGATGCAAATCCTATGAGCAAAAGGCAGTTCATGTCGATTAGTACCTAGAAGTAATATGTGATCCAATTGAAGCACTTACTGGTAAAGTCAAGCACTTTGAGGGACACAATATGCTCTGGTTTCTTTTGAATGAAAATAATTTTGTTCAATATCAAAATGCACACAAAAGAAATGACAGGTGGCTGTCCATCAGTCCCATTGAAGTTCCCACTGTTATGTGCAACAAGTTGCCATCATCTGTGATGATCTTGGGTGTTGTGAGCAGTTAGGACTATGTTCTCTTTCTCCACATAGACTTCGGGTCAATGCCTCCATTATTAGCAAGACATTGGAAACTATTATCAAGTTCTGTATCAAGGAAGTAACTCAGGGAATGCTCTATCTGTATCATAGTCATGAGAGAACAAAGTGATATACACTGTCTTTTGGGATAGGAAAATCCTGGATTTACTAGATCTTTGAGAAATCATCAAACTCTATTACAGTGTAGCACTAAGACAACGATTTCTAGATTTGGGCTAGAGAAGAAGACAATCTTTTGTTTGTAAAATAAAAATGCCAAAGCCCATAGCAATCTAGAGGCTATGAATCATATTGTAAGTTTTGACTGGACTCTCCTATGGGCAGGGTTGGTGCAAGCCTCTTGTGTCCACAACCCCCAACCAAATATATGTAACAGGCCCTCCATAGCACTAAATCTCATAAGGCACTATTCAACTATAAAATACAAATTTTATTATAGTCTATGTATAATAATGGATCATATGCAATATAGGTGAACAATTCAACTATTAAAATTGAAAATAAATACAACTAAGATACATGTTGTAATTGGTCAGTCCATCACAAATAAATAAACAATATTTTGGGGCAATTTTTAATATCAACTTGAGATTTTTCTTATTAAAAAGTTGAATAATTTAACACATTCAAAATTATGAATAAAAAATAACGAATTTTATATAGTGTTTTTTTAACATAACAGGAGCAAAACAAATTCAAAGATTTGGACAATACCCCCCACCCTAACTTCAGAATGATGCCAAAATCCAAGGATGTTTTTATCCTTTAATAGTCAACTGTGGTAAGTTTAATTTGTAATGTATATAAATGCAGAGAAAAAGCCAATGCTGATAAGATAGCAAGCTTTACAAAGCACTACTCGAGGCCCCCAATCATGTTGCCCTCCCCATTGAAGATTTTGGGGATAGTACACGTCAGCTCTGCCTATAGCAAACCCATTTGAATCTGTTAACATCCAACTTTTATTTGTGTAGAATGATGAAAGAAAATGGGAAAAAAGAAAAAAAATTCCTGAAAAAGATGTTATCATTGCTGCTATTAAAAAATCAACTGACATTGTGGGTAGAGATTTTTATAAGGACACCATTCAAGTTTTTGTTCATCACTAATGAAAATTCATAAACAAGGTGGTGACTATGTAAAAAAAAAAAAAAAAATCATGCTTTATAGCTGAAGACTATCGAACAGTGTTAACATTCTCACTGCAGCTGTTGAAATTGGCATAGAAATAAATAGGAGACATTACTTTTAAGGTAAAAAGTTATAGTCAATATTAGTACCTATCCAACAGTCTTTTTGAGCTCCCTGTATCTTTTCCAATTTACATGGAAGCATTACTTATGGAGCAACACTTGAATTTGTGTGTGTGTGTGTGTGTGTGTGTATGTATATATATATATATATATATATATATATATATATATATATAATTAATTAAAAATATGATTCCAACACACTACATAAGAGTTCTCATGTTTTCAAACATGAGAACTCTTATGTAGCATGTTGGAATCATATTTTTAAATAAATAATTATATTTATGCTCTACTTTTGTATCAAGCACTATTTTTTAAAAATAATAACAAAAATACTAAAGAACCTCAGATTATTTACCTAACGAGTCATTTCCTATTTTCTATTATATTTTTCATATATATATATATATATATATATATATATATATATATATATATATTTATGTATGTATGTATATATTGGCAGCATGTTATTAAGGCATATGTTGTTAAAGACTATGGAACTTTTCCATTTAATAATCTTTTTTTTCAGTTTTTTCTTGCATTCTCACAAGTTTTTTAATATTTGGGTTTAAGTTGTGGAATTTTCCACAACACAACCAGCCTTACCTCTTGTTAGGAAACTCACTCTTCCTATATGGTAAGTAAAATTCTACTTTCATACAATATAGCAAGTATTCATTGGTCATTCACCTCCAATCTGGCTTGCTGATTGGTCAGTTCCGACCAATCAAACCGCCTGCACGCGACCAATCTGTTTTCCCGCTCATATGCTAGGAGCCACTTGACCATTATATAAACCGAACACGTGTGAACTTTTTGAGTAGTAGTTACCAAGTGCCAAGATGTAACCTTCCCCGACTCCCGTCTTAGTCATTGCTGACCAGATGTTAAAGATAAAAACTGACTGACCAAAGCAGTCAGTGATAGCACCACAGAGAAATTGCCAACTTACTCCAGGTTGTTCGAAACCAGATTTTGCAGCGCAAAAGAACATCAATGCTGACTCACTCACAATTCAAACTCAACCAACTCTGTGGACATTATTTCTCAGATATTACTTATCTAAAGTGAATTGCATTCACTATCTATTAAGTAAACATTTATGTGCGAACAACCTTAAAAATATTACAGTAAAAGGTAAATTACTTAAGAACTTTCTGTTTAAAAGACACTTAATGTTAACAACTTTAATATCAACATTAACGAATGATTACAAGAAAGACATTCTGAAACCTAAAACATCTTGCACATTTGCCAACATAACATATACCAAATATTCTGCTTGTATATTGTTTTGAACTGTATATAAATGTCTTATTAGTTTCTAATTAAATATGTCTTGTTCTTAATATGAAGTCTGGTACAAATATTTCCAAATC
>OZ010606.1:77246310-77263810 GCA_963932145.1 Acanthosepion lycidas
TAGTTCCACGTGCCATATCTAATGGATGTCAGTTATCAGTTATCTTCTGATAATTTCCCTCTGAAAGTTCTCCACTGCCTTAACCGGGTATTGAACTCATACTCTTTGGGTCCTGTCACTGGATCTAACTAACACCTTTATCCACTGTGCCATGTGCCCTTGAGGATATATGGGTATGAATTTCTGGGTATTATGTCTTCAGCACACATTTTTTACCAGAGCTCATATTGCAATTTTTGTTGTTACCACTTTTCTCTGGCACTCCTTATTACTGGTTCCCATATTGTATTCATTTCTATGCTTGGTCGGCTCAGGAGATTTTTGTGGCCTATCATATGTGCTGATTCCTTAAGTTTACGAATTTTCCAATGGTGTTCTTTGTCTATGATCTCAACCTGATCCCACAGGGGACGGTGATCTCAGCTTTTCTCTCCATATGTGGTCGGCCATGCCTGATTTTTCCACTTCGCCTCGTGTTACAGCTTTCTTGTGTTCTTGAAGCCTTACCATAATAAAACGTTGTAATAAATATGGCAACAAAGATGAGGACAATAGTCCAAATAATGTAAATAATGTACATAATACCTCATCTCAGAAATATAGACAGATATTACTTCCTCATACTGAATATGATTTTTTAATCATAGACTTATCAAAACAAAATAGTTCCTTCATTCAACAAGACAACACAAATATTAGGTTGGTGCAAAAATAATGATGTAATAATGTCGTTTTTTGACGTATTTTTTTAACGTCAAAAAACGACATTATTACGTCATTATTTTTGCACCAACCTAATAGAACATTTAACATCAACATTACAAGAACTTTTAACTATCGAAATAACCAAACCTTCTGATAATGAATCCTTATACATTTATATGACTTAAATGACTCACTTTGTTGTTATGATGTATATCTGGATATTTTCCTAACCACAAAAACAGGAGTCCTACAAGGTCCATCATAACAGGCTATTATCTTTCAAATAAAACCAAACTTCAAAAAACATTTAAATCATTTAAAATATGTTTTTAATTTTTTTTTATTTTTAATAAGTCCACAATTTACACAAAGCTCATAGTAAGAGAAACAGAGTTAGTGAAATTGTTTTGTATCTATTTACATTATTCGGACTATTGTCCTCATCTTTGTCGCCATATTTATTACAATGTTTCGGCTGTTTCATTGTAATATGAGCACTGGTAAAAAAATTGGTTGCTGAAGACATTATGTTTATAATATCCATCTGAAAGTTCTCCAAGGACACATGGCACAGTGAATAAAGTTAGATCCAGGACCCAAAGAGTGTCAGTTTAATAACTGGCTAAGGCAGTGGAGAACTTTCAGAGGGAAACTAACAGGAGATAACTGATAACTGACATCCATTAAAACATGGCAGATGACACTAGAACAGTCTACCCCAGTGAGCGAAATAAAGGGTTCAGTTCAACATTCTAACCACCTGAAGAAGGCCGGAGCATACAACAGCCGAAACGTAATAAATATGGCGACAAAGATGATGACAATAGTCTGAATAATGTAAATAGTGTACATAATACCTCATCTCAGAAATATAGACAGATATTGTTTTGTATCTGTCTTCTTAAGACCTGCAGGCATCAAATCAAAATTTGAATCCCTGGCTTTTTGTCTTGAATCATCCACTGATCTCTGGCATCAGGTAGCAAAATGCTTTTACATCAGTGAAGCGGTCATTTTTATTTTTGAAATTCAAAGATAAAATTCTATTCATACTAATATGCAAATTTCAAGAAAATGTATTGCACCATAAAATATAAATTAATTCAATAGCAGTGCTCCTAACAAAGCCTTTGTCAGATGACAACTTTGGGTTCAGGCATGCATTTGAAACTACTGCATCTGTACCACTAGCCCAGGGTATTCAGGCAGTACCTTGTGATACTTTGTTCTTCATCATGCCATGGGTCTACTAAGTACAAGCAGATGCAAGTATCTTCTCCAATCTTGAAGCTGATCTCTTTAAATATGAAAATATAAATCAGTCAGATATACGAAGGCAGAAGCGGAAATGACATTTGGGCATCTGACTATAACAGGATAAGAATGAGTTGTAAAGCTGATATTTCTAACTCGGCAAATAAATAAAAAGAAAACAGTCATTTGCCATTAAGTATACAACTAAGAAAACCCACTGACATGAGAAATAAGGAAGTAGAACTCAATTGTATACTTAGGGGGGAAAAAGACATTATCTACTAATAAGTTTTACATTATCAACCAATGAATTTTTGCTGAACACTGCAAATTCCTACAAAACCAAAACATTAAATTTCATGTTCTGTACTTCTAACATCACACACTAAACTCTGTAATGTTATTTACTATTTGTTTTTATTTATCTATCATCTGGTTCACTCTCTGGTCTTTTAAACAGGAGTAGAGGTTTATCCCACGTTTCCTGTTTCAGACTGGATTTTGTTTCCTTTTAAAGTTTTTCTCATTTTTTTTTTTCACTCACAATAACCCCTTGAATCTTAGTTGTATTTTCATCTTGCCTGGGGTGATTTAAAAAGCATTTAAATCATACATTATTTACATTATGCGGACTATTGTCCTCATCTTTGTCGCCATATTTATCACAACGTTTCAGCCGTTGTACGCTCCGGCCTTCTTCAGGTGGTTGGAATTTCGAACTGAACTCTTTATTTCGCTCACTGAGGTAGACTGTTCTAGTTCCACGTGCCATGTTTGATGGATGTTAGTTATCAGTTATCTCCTTCTAATTTCCCTCTGAAAGTTCTCCACTGCCTTAACCGGGTATTGAACTCACACTCTTTGCGTCTGTCACTGGATCTAACTAACACCTTTATCCACTGTGCCATGTGTCCTTGAGGATATGAATTTCTGGATATTATAAACCTAATGTCTTCAGCAACCATTTTTACCAGTGCTCATATTGTAATTTTGCTGTTATCATTGCAACTTTATTATCATTGCTTTTCTCTGCCACTCGTTGTTACTGGTTCCCATATTGTATTTATTTCTATGCTTGGTCAGCTCAGGAGATTTTTGTGGCCTAGCATATGTGCTGATTCCTTAAGTTTATGAATTTTCCAATGGTGTTCGAATAATGTAAATAATGTACATAATAACTCATCTCAGAAATATAGACATATTTAAATCATAGTATAATTTTAATTGTTTTAAACATTTATATAGATATAAATTTACACCGGTCGGCCATTTCTTCTTCTAAAAGTCATAATTTTTGTTACAGACCTTTTTTGTGCAAGCAATTAAAAAAGTTACAAACAAAAGAAAAAAGGAAATTTATTTACTTTTTTTTTAAGGCAATTCACCCCAAGCAAGGCAGGAGTGTCACTAGCACACAAGGAGTTACAGAGGAATGAGAACAAGAGTAGAGACATGTTTGAGAAAAGGATAACAGAGGACAGGGAACAAGTTCAGGGAGTCAGATGTCAATTGACATTATATTTGAATATTTGAAGATTATAGTTATTGGGGAAGCAGGTAAGGGGAAGGGAGTTTCTCAGACAGGAAGTGCAGGAGAAGAAGCTGTTTGAAAAGAAGAGACAGTTACATTTAACTGTTTTGACACTTATATCAAAATACATGGATGATAGATGCTGGTAAATGTCAAATTCTCACAGTATTTGGTGTTATATAAGAGACCATTTTTTCACAAAACAAGGTTAAAAAAAAGTATTATTTGTCAAGTTGATATATATAATACTGTAATTTTCAATGTAAATAGTAGGAGGTGGGGGCTTATATACCATGAGATATGGTAGATTTGCACAAGATTATCAAAAATAAATATTGATGTGGGTCACCCAGAGAGAAAGACTTATTTTAGGGCCATTGACGCTTATACTTAAAATCAGAAAGAGACAGGTGAAATTATAATGAGAAATGAGTGCTTTGAGATTCTCTGACTAATCTGTTGCATTCATTTTTGCACAAATATCCTTGAGAAAGACATGAACTGCTTTTAGCACCCAGCTAAATATTAAGGTAGATTAGGTTGTCTAGATGTGAGCAGTAGCCATTCTAAGAGCAGGACATCTCTGAATTCAAAACTGTGGCAAAGGCAACCTAAAACCATTCCAGTATCATTCCCAACAAGTCACAGATAAAGAAAATGAAGCAGAGCCATGATTGCCTTCCTCCAGTAAAAATATGGTGCTTAATCTCATTACAAGTGGGTACTTCTATTCACTGAATTACCCTACTAAAACATGAAATACTCCTAAAACTAATCAAAATATCAGATAAAATTTTAATCTATAAGTTATCATTAAGTTGTGATAATACAAAAAAGTACTTTAGTCAGTGATATTAAATAAAAAATAAAATATATTATCTCCTTATATTTCTGAGATGAGGTATTGTAACTATTTACATTGTTCGGATTGTTGACCTCCTATTTGTGGCTATTTTTCATTATGTTTCAGTTTTTGCATGCTCTGGCATTCTTCAGGATCTGTCTATATTTCTGAGATGAGGTATTGTAACTATTTACACTGTTTGGGTTGTTGTCCACATTTTTATTGTCATATTCACAACATTTTGACTGTTGTATGCTCCAGCCTTCATATATGTTGGAATTTCAAACTGCCATGGACACATGGGCCAGTGGATAAAAGAGACCCAAAGATTTGTGAGTTGAATATTCGACCATTGGGGAGCAAAAACTTGTAGAGTTGAGTTACTAAAGAGAAATAACTGAAACTGTGATATCCAGAAAAGGCACGGCATGTGGAACTAGAACAATTTATCCCTGTAGACTAAAAATAAATGGTTCAGTTCAAAATTCCAACTTATATCAGCCGAAAAGATCGGAGTGCACAACAGCCAAAATGTGAATCTATATAATACTAAAAGTCTGTGATTGCGCACATGCTTGTGTGGTATATCTGCCTGGCACATGATTAAAGTTAATCTGATTAAAATGAATAAGATTTTAAAATATGAGTTCTTTATACAGTAAGTTCTCCAAGGACACATGGCACGGTGAATAAAGTTAGATCCAGTGACAAGACCCAAAGAGTGTGAGTTCAATACCTGGTTAAGGCAGTGGAGAACTTTCAGAGGGAAATTAAGAGGAGATAACTGATAACTGGTATCCATTAAAACATGGTATGTGACACTAGAACAGTCTACCCCAGTGAGCAAAATAAAGGGTTCAGTTTGACATTCCAATCACCTGAAGAAGGCCGGAGCGTACAACAGCTGAAACGTTGTAATAAATATGGTGACAAAGATGAGGAAAATAGTCCAAATAATGTAAATAATGTACATAATACCTCATCTATATAGACAGATACTATCCTACCCATATTGGAAGCATACTGATATCAATTATAATAGTTTGAATGAAGGATGGGAATTATTTTCTCTCACTTGCTGCCACAGATGCATTATGCTTCCTATTGCACTGGACTTTATGGATTACCTCCCCTTGTTTTCTTGGACAACTATCATGATTGTGAACTGATTAGTCAGCAAAATAGATTTTAAAGACAAAGACTTTGTATCACAACATTAAAAGAATTTAGCAAACATGGAGTTGGAACAGCAAAAATGTGATAAAGTGTTTGGTTTGTTTCTCATGTGCAGCATAGTAATTGCATTTCATCATGTTATTTTACTCAATATATTAGTCATGTCCTTTGATCACTGCAGCCATGACCTTTGGTTGAATCATGCTTCTTTTTTACTTTAATTAAGCAGAATTTATTAATTTTCCCCTCTTTAAACTAAGTTTAGAAAATAATGATAAAAAGAAATTCTGTTCACCACAAAATATTGTTAAACATGTTGAAAATTATTTTGAACTGCAAATATTGAATTTAATCTTTTTAAAAATAGTTTATTGGAATGGAATGATTTAAATAAATTGTAACTGTAATAGTAACATTAGCCATTTTTCTGACCTTCCAAGCTGTGGTACTCTCCACCATTCTGTATGATTGTGAGACCTGGAGTTTGTATTGTTAACACATCAAACGTCTGGAGTGGTTTTAGCAAATAAAGCTCTGAAAAATCCTTAACATCAGTTGGGAGGACTGAATCACCAACAACAAGGTCTTCTCTTGGAAGTTTCTCCCCAGCATACAGGCTACCATCCTTAAATAATGCCTCTGCTAGTCAGGTCACGTGTCCAGAATGTGTCTCACTTGACTAGTTTGGAGAGCTAACCTGTGGCAAGTGGAGGCCCAAAACAATGCTTCAAGGATCATTTGAAGACATCCCTGACACAGGTCAACAACAACTCTGAGACCTAGGAAACCATTGCTGCAAATTGGCCTTCCTGGTGCAGGACCATCTGAGGGAGGGAACCGAGAATTTTGAGTACAACCATAAACATAAAGAGGATCTGCAACAAGTTGTCAGGAGGGGCCAGTTTGCCCAGGTGTGTCCCCCAACCACACTCCTCTGTGACTCTTGCTCTCAACTTCAGGAGTAGGCTGAACTTTCACAGCCATATCTACAACCACTACCAGTGGTGGGAGAAAGTATATAGGGAGAGAGGTTAATAATCCTAATGCGTGGATGTGAGCGGATTCCAACCACGATTAACCATTTCCTTATGAAGAAACATTTGATGTTCGTTGATTAAGCAGTCAGTGCTACTTTTGGTTGAAATTTATAAAATCCTTCAAGTAAAACAATTTTTCAAGAAAATATATTTCTTAAATTCACTGTTATCACACTTTTCAGTATTGATGGGGGATTTCCTTCCTAACCTTTTGTTTGAAGTAGTGTGGAACATCAACATTTTGATTATATCATTATTTCCTCTTGAATTTACATGTGCTATCCATCTTAGTTGTTGCTGCTGTCGAAAGCTCTCAAATGAAGGAGTTTCTGTTATTTGGTACAGGTCTTTCTTTGTGAGTGTGTAGTGCCAGACTATGAGATCAGATGAAGGATAGTCTGCAAAGCTTATTCATTTGAAGCCATTTTTAAACAGTTTTATATAGCAGATAGTTTAGATATTTCTAGATGGATTGGATGACATCCACATGAGAAGCTATTTAAGAACATGACTCGATTTCTTAGATTAATATTTTGGTTTTGTAGTGTCTTGCGGTACATATCCTACTGCAGAAGGATGTGTACCTACGTTTCATAGACTACACAATGACCTTCGACAAAGTACGCCACAAGGATCTAATGGAACTGCTTGGCAATCTTGATATATTTGGGAAGGATATCAGAATAATCAAGAACCTATACCAGCAGCATAGGGAATGTGCATAGAGAATGAGTTCAGTGAATAAACAAAATTAGAAATGGGTGTAAGGCAAGGATGCATCTTCTCACCTGAACTATTCAACCTATAGAAGCGAGGTAATTCTAAGACTGGGATTTAGCATTGGTGGCCACAATCGTAACAACATAAGATAGCAGACATGGAAAAGAAATTACAAAACCTCCGAGAGACGGCAGCGAAGGAGAGCAAAAAGGGAGTAAACATAAACTATAAAAAGATGGAATGCATGGTCATCAGTAAGAGCTCGAAATGTCATTTGCAGATCGGAAACACAAGAATCAAACAGACATGGAAGTTTAAATATCTGGGAAGTGTCCTGACAGCGGACGGTAAGTGTGACACTGAGATCCGTAGACATATTGGGATGGCCAAGGACACATTCCATAAGCTGGACAGAGTATTGCAAGACAGGAGAATTTCTTTGGTAACAAAGAAAAGAATACTGAGCTGTTACGTGACAACTGTTCTTCTTTACGGCAGCGAATATTCGACGATTTCCTCAAAGATGAAGAAGAGACTCAAGGCGACGGAGATGTGGTTCGACGGAAGGATGCTAAGGATGTCATGGACCGAATGTGTGAGCAACGATGAGGTCGTAGAGAGGTTGCAAACAAGGAGGAGGCTTATACTTGACATCAGAAAAAGGCAGCTGAAGTTTCTGGGACACATAATGAGGAAGGAGGGTCTGGAGAAACTGATACTCACAGGTCAAACAGAGAGAAAGAGAGACAAGGAAAACAATGCATGATATAACTAGCGGCCTTAAGCAAGTGGATTACAGAACATGGTCTGGGGAAGGTGGCAGATGGAAGGAACTTGTTGAGAGCTGCAAGGGATACACTGAGGTGGAGAGCCATGATTGCCTACATTCTGAAAGGACTTGGAACATAACAGGAAAAGTGTCTTGTGGTGTTGAACAACTCTATCCTTAGCATAACATAACCTGTGTACAATTTCAGTATCTCCTATTCTGACACAAACACATATAAAAATATACATTATTATCCAAATCCTATATAGACAAACTAGAATTATGATACATTTACACATAAATTATGCATGCAAACACTGCTTGACAATTCAAATGCATATGAAACCTGATTAAACAATGAAAATTAAACAAGACAAAAATAAAAATACCATAATTTAATTTTCTTCATACCTCATTCTTTGATGAAGCTTTAATAAAGGTGAAACATGTTAAATTGATAATTGATTTTCTATTTGTTCTTTATTCTATCATTCTGTTGGATCCCAATCTGTATTTGATCCAATTTTGTCTTCTATTCTAAATTTGTTATAACTGATCCATACACTGAGATATTTGAAGTGTTTCACATTTATTAATTCCATATCCTGAAAACTCTAGGTAAATTTTGCTTTTTTCAGTGAAACTGTCAAAAGTTAGAAAGTTTCAAATTCAATCTTTCCAAAATATAAATTTTACTCCAAAATATTTTAGAATTAAAAAAAAAAATGCTCAGGAAAGGTTGATATATTTCTTGTGAAGATTTTTAGTGATTGTCTTCTAATTCAGGAAGGGAATTTGACAGTGATTCAAAGAAAAATCAAAGATGATAAGAAATGTAATGGAAGCAATATTTGTCTTGAAGATGTTGATGAGCTTTCTTGCCAAGATGGAATCACAGAAAAATATCCTGGTTTTAATGATTGACTTGTCTTTTTGATGTCATATTAACACCTTATGAGTCATTTAATACTGAAATTTAAATAGACAAACTAGAATTATGATACATTTACACATATAAATTATACATGCAAACACTGCTTGACAATTCAAATGCATATGAAACCTGATTAAACAATAAAAATCAAATATCACAAAAATAAAAAAACCTCAGGAATGGTTTTAATGATTGGCTTCTCTATTTAATGGCATATCAACACCTTATGGGTCATTTAAAGCTGAAATTTAATTTTCTTGGGAGGTTGGAAGTAATAAAAATAGATTTTACACAGTAGATAATAATCAGCTTTTGTGTATACACATGTTTGTGTGGACATAATTACTAGAGGTGCTGATATGTCCTATTTTGTGGCTTTGTTGAAATTATACAAGGTGTGTCCATAAAGTGCCTTTACAATTTAAAAAATATATTACAAATGCAATTGATGTGGCACTACAACTAGATGGCTTTCAACCAACCATCATTTTGCCAGCAAGATGGTGCACAAACACATTGGGGTCTGCATGTTGATGTGTTTCTAAATCAAATATTTCCAGACCAGTGGATTGGAAGGGATGGCCCAATTCCCTGGTAACCTCATTCACCAGATACCATTCTCCTGGAATTCTTTCTACGGGGTTATGTTAAGGTTATCGTGTATCGAACAAAGACGCAGGATATCACTAATCTAAAGCAATAGATCACTAATGCATTGCCACCATTGATGAGACTATGCTACAGTGAACATGGCAAGAAATCAAGTACCATCTTGATGTGTTTCGTGCAACTAATGGTGTCCCTATAGAGGTATATTAAATTAATTAAAAAGAGCTTCAATATCTACTTCTCATTTTGTAACAATTTCTACATATTTATCTGTTCATTTGCCTTTGTAATAAATTTCTGAAACTGTAAAGAGACTTTATGGACACTATGTATTTTAAAATATGGACTGATTTAAGAATTTGCAGGATGTCATATGGCTTAATGTCATGAAAGTTCTTTCAGGATGGTCATTTGGTAGTATAGTAAATGGATTTGGATGAAGTCACTACAGTTTGTTAATATGTGTGTATTTTCAGCAATTTATATAAAAATATATTGCTGGTATTTTTACTATAAAAATGTATTTTTAT
This sequence comes from Acanthosepion lycidas, assembly GCA_963932145.1. NCBI lineage: Eukaryota > Metazoa > Mollusca > Cephalopoda > Sepiida > Sepiidae > Acanthosepion > Acanthosepion lycidas. The sequence continues at coordinate 77,256,420 of OZ010606.1, forward strand.
ACTTTCATAGTGTTTTGTTTTTGTTTGAGGGTTTGCTATTTACCCAGAGCTAGGACCCAAACAGGTGCTACCACTCTGGGTTAGAGTGGACCTGGGAGCAACAGCAATTCAGAGGTGGTTCCATGCTCCTCAAAATCTATCTACAATCACCTTGCTGCCTGATGTAGTTGATCAACATCCTCAAGAACACTATGGTCTTAATGGCAACCAACAAGCAATTCTCAAAGAAAGTAAGAGTTGCTTCCAAGGCTAAAGTGAGCAGAAGTTCTGCTAATAAAGCAATGGATTTAAATAATTTTTCTAAGTACATTTAAGTTTTTTTAGTTATTTTTATTTATTTACCTGTACTGATAAATCTGCAGATGTTTCTCTTTGAAGGGCCACTTCGCTGGTGCCTAAAAAGGAAAATTTTAAAAATGACTATATGAAGATGTGGCATAATATGCAAAGAAATATTTGGGCAACTGAATGACAAAATGGAAAAAAAATTGTGTGTTAAGTGTTTCGTCTTTCAAAAGGACTTCTTCAGACTAGATGCTTTTATTGATGGAATCATACATTATGGCAGAAATACTTCCCACATTTTAAACTGTCACCTGCATGGTGATGGTGAACTTAGGCAAGTGGCAATGATGATATCATTTACCTAATGTCTAACCATTTTTGTTTTTCAGATACCATCAGTAAACATCATGGTTTGGACCAGTGCACGCTGTTCATTTGCTGTTGAAACTTTTTTTTAAGACTATTGAATTTGTAATTGCAACAGAGAGCTTTTCATGCTCATTTCAAGTTACATTAGAATAATGCTGCCTTGGGTTGAAAATTTCAGGACCATAGGTTCAGTACTTAAAAGAAAGCTACCTGGAAAACATTGAAGTGCTCAAATGTCTAGGTGATGAAAAGCCTAAGAAATCGTCTACAGCAATATATGGTGAGCAGCGGACACCATTTGGAGAATTTTATTTTTAATACCAAATGAGCAAAAACCATTGTCTTTTGTTTAAACAGTGAAATAAATTTTTTAATAACAGTTAACTTGGTCATTTTGTCAACCTTTAAAATATGCAAGGTATTTCTGCTGTACACTGGGCATATCAATAAGAACATTATATATCCTTTTGATGGACGAAATCTGTTATATAAGATTTTTTTTCCATTTTCTCATTCGATTACTTACCTTTAGTCTGATATATAGAACTTATATATCACATTGTCCCAAAGAAATGTTTACAATGTTGTGGTTAACAATAGTCTTTTTTGAAGGAAAAAATATTAATATCTCTGGTTTGTTATAATGTTTGCCTTCATTCTTGACTACTGACAATCTTATTTGATTCCCAATGCATTTTTATAGCAAAATCATTTATGATTAATTTTTATCAAAGCCAATCCTATTCTTTCTGATTTTAAGAGCATTTCCAAAATGAAATCATTAGCAATGCATTTATAAAAGGTGTTCCATTTACTTGGACCGATTTTAAATGTGAATTAAGTTTAAGCGTTTAATGATTTTTTCTTTTTCTTTCAGATTTGGCGGACATTTGGGCAATTTCATTTTTCACACATAATTGCCACGACTTAAATAACATGATGGAAATAATTTATTTATAATAAAATATATTCCTTGTTGAAGTTGGTGAATGCTGCCATAATCCTTGCCTTGAGTTCATCTTTGGTTTTACAAAGAGTTTTGTTGATCTCTTGCTCAACTGTGCCCCACACAGAATAATCAAGGGGGGTTACAGTTTGAGGAGTTAGGTGACCAGATATAAGGGGTGAACTGTCTGAGAGCCATGACTGGGTTCTCTACAATTTACACTAATTTGACTGGATAGTTCCATTCAATAGTCACTCAATAATCACTGCAGTCAGTAGCCTGATGCCACTATTCATACACCTGGCGGAAAATATAGTTCAGAGGGTCATGCTCAAGCCTAGGTGTCGGTAGTTGCTCATTTTCTTTCTATATGACAATTTCTTCATTACATTATTATTTGTTGTTGATTATTACTAAATTTACTTGTGTCTATATGTAAATTCATAGCTTGTTAATTTGTTTATTATTTACTTAATTTGTTTATTTTGAATTTTTATTTTAAAAGGTGTTCCAATATCTTGGAGAGATTTAAAATGTGAATTAAGTTTAAGCATCTAATGATTTTTTTCTTTTTCTTTCAGATTTAACAACTTAAGTCTTTTGCCATTTCAACCATGGAAAGATTAACAATCAAACAACGTGTTAAAGTTATCAAAGCCTATTTCAGAAATGGACATTCAAACAGAAATCCATTTTGAGGGAGTTAGCAATTTGTTTTGGTCAACATAACTGACCAACTGAAAGTGTAATCAGAAATGATGTAACGTTGTTGTGGAGAGGTTCAATTCCTGTGCACAATGATGAATAGAGGTGTCTGGATTTTCAGACACATTTGTGTGCACTGCAGCAATGTTTTAAGTTGAACATCGTAAATGAGCACGCAGTGGTGTTTTCACATCTGCCACCGACCAAGTTTGTTTGAATTTACAAACAAATTTTCCAATTGCACTCTTGAAACTTTAACATGTTGTTTGATTGTTAATCTTTACAAGGTTGAAATTACCAAAGACTTAAGTTGTTAAATCTGAAAGAAAATGAAAAAAAAGTCATTAGACACTTAAACTTAATTCACATTTAAAATCAGTCCAAGTTATTGGAATACCATATATTATACATATATTGTCTCTATTTTGTTAATAATGATTGTCTTAGTTCCTGACCACTGACAATACCTTTCTTTATTCTATTTTTATAGCATACATAGTAGCTGTTAAAAACAGGAAATGATAACAGAATTCAAACATGTTTACACAGCCTTGTGGGTGATTAATTATTTTCCACTCAACAACCACTTCCCCTACATAGAGAACATTGCTTGCCTCCTTCTACTCTATCACTATATTCATATCCAGATCAGCTACATTCTCTTAGATCCTTTAGTTCAAACCCTTACAACTAGGATCTGCCATGGCATGTACACAGGGTTGAATCAGTCTTATTCCACTTGTATTGCATTGGTAAGGAGGAAGCTCAACTCAGAACTGCTACTTTGTGGAACAGAATCCTGAGGGACTGCTTCTCCAATCACTATGATCTTAACCTCTTCAAGTCAAGGGTTAATTTTTATCTATCCAACATATCATCATAACACACACTTCTTCCTTTCTTTATTTACAATGACCTTATTCACTAACATTCTACCTTGAGTGGCTCTTAGGTGAATAATTGTATAGAAACATAGATGCAGTATTAAAATATAACTGGGATGGTTATTTCTAGTTTTTATTTTCTGCTCAAGAATATTTTTATTTTTATACTAATCTTCACCCAACACAAGACCCAAGAGTCACTCAATATAGATTATTACTGTGTGTTGTTGTATGCGCATAAAAAAAAACACAAGAAGTGAAGTTCACCGAGTCATGCATGAATGATAACAGTTAGACTTGAAGAGACCAAGATTGTTGGGATTGGGAAAACATCTTGCTGGGAATCAGTTCCCCAAAGCAGCAGAATGGAACTTACTCCTTACTAATGGAATATAAAGGGATGATTCATCTTTGCATTTGTGACATGGCAGGTCAAAAACTCAGGGTTGATGGGTCTACGGAATGTAGCTTGTCAGACCACATACCAATAAAAGAGGCTTTCAGCATTTCGTCTGTGGGAAAAAGGTTGTAGGCTAGAAAATAATTCATCACCCACAAGTCTGCATAGATGCTTTTGAAAACAAGCAAGTGAGGACTGGGTAGCTTCAGCCCAGATATGGCAGGGAAGTATCGATTTTGGGTCTGACTCACTTTCAAGTGTTGGACCACATAAAGTCAAATGGTAATATGCTTTGTAGTAATTGCACTATTTCAAAAGAGTTCTTCAAGAGAATCAAGGACTATTATCATAGCATATGAAGCAACATCAGAAAATGCTAAAGTCTTACTACACACCATAGTATATCAACTATCACAACAATTTCTAAGAATCTATTATTATTTTTTTTTTTGACCTCAGTCAAGATCACAGAATTCACAACTCTGCATGCAGTTAACTGACAACTTTGTAACTCATATAGCATAAAACACAGCAGGGATACATCCCAGTTTTGAATTCAAAGTTATACTTCTCTTAGACAGGTTGCCAACTATGGCTAGAAAGCCTAGTCTGCTCCCTATTTAATCCATACCTGAGAGGAGAAGAGATGGATTCATATCGTTTCCAAGAATATTTCCCTAAAAGTGAATGCAATGAACTCAACTGAAATTTGAACTTGGCTTGCTGATTTTACCTTCTGAGCCACTAACCATTGCACAACTCACACTTCTATTATTATCATGGTAAACATAAATGCAGAGGTAGGAAAAGAACAAAATAGCTAAGTAGTCAGCAAGTATGGATTGGTTTGAAGAATACCCAAAACACTCTGAGGCAGACAAAAGCCTGTCAAGAGACACTAAAAATGAGATAGATACCTTAAGTGGATGACAAATGAACTGCACAACATAGGTATAACAGGTAAGCATTAAAAGATAAAAGAAAAGATCAAATATGAAAAGAAAATGTAACCTTTCATGGGATGTATAAAATCTAATGCAGAGACAATCAGGTAGAGGGTTACAAAGTATGAAGTACAGTTTATGTGGGGAAGATAATTCTTAACCCTAGACTTGAACAGATTGAAATTGTTGGGATTAGGAAGCATCCTCCTGGGAGCCAGGTTCACAAAGCTGCAGTTCATAAGAAGCTGATGGAGTCAAACTGAAAACTCACCAATGGAATACAAAGGCAATAAGGATGGTTCACTCCAGTGTGAATGGTATGGCAGTTCTTGAATGTGAAAGTTGAAAATTGGTGGACATATGGAATGTAGTTCATCTAAAACAGTGGTTCTCGAACTTTTTGAAGTCGGGGCACATTTCAAATCCTACAATAATTCTAGGTGCACTATATACAAATTTCAGAAAAATATGTTATAATGAAGTCAAATATTGCAGAAAAAATAATGCAATAAAAAATATAGAACGAAATATACCTTAAACTTATTCATTCTTATGTTTATGAGAAACAGAATTCTGATAATTCTTAGCGATTTCTTCAATGCTTGGGTGTATATTTGATAGGCAAACACTCATTTCCTCTTCAATACTTTGAAGAGTTCCTCACTTTTTGCATTTAATTGTGGTGAGAGCAGAAAAGACTTATTCACATAAATATGAATGAGTCGAGTACTGCAACATAATGAAGTAAATATATTTATTTCTTATATCTGGACACGTATTCCTCTGGAATGCCAGAATGCACCTCTACATATTCCAGGGTATACCAGTGCACCCAGGTGTAACATTTGAGAATCACTGGTCTAAACATTTTCCACGTAAAAAGTAAAAGAGTAGTGAAAGACTTGTAACGTTTCATCCATGAGAAAAGGGATTGTAAAGTCAAAACAATTCATCATCCACAAGGATGCAGAGATGCATTTGAATTCTACCAAGACTGAAAAGGGAAGTCTGTGCAGCTCTATTTTTATGCTGATTTGGCTCTTGTAAAGGTAGAGGATACCAGGAGTCAGGTACATTTTTTTTCAAAGCAATTCACCCCATGCAAGGTGGGAGTGACACTAGCACCCAAGGGGTTACAGATGATTGAGAAAAAGAGTAACGAGGCATGTTTGGGGGAAGGATAGAGAGAAGGATGGGGGAACAAGCTCAGGGTGTCAGATGTCAATTGACATTACACTTGAATATTTGAACATTATAGTCATCGGGTAAGCAAGTAAGGGGAAGGGAGTTCCACGGACAGGAAGTGCGGGAGAAGAAGTACCTGTAGTATTAAAATCCAAAATTAAATCAATCAAGAGCAAAAAGAATAGATCAGTAGAACCAAATGTAATTAGCCAAGACTTAAGTTCAGTAATATATATATATATATATATATATATATATATATATATATGTATGTATATGAAATGAGAATTGGAAAAAAAAAGTCACCTAATATTTAATATAGTGATATTTTTTTATATATGAATTTTTGTTGAGAAGAATTAAAACTTTGTTACTATGCCTTTTTTTTTTCTTAGAAAAATAATTTGTTGTTTTCCTTTTTTTAAACTTATTTACTTTAACTGGTTTCGCTTACCTTTTCAAAAAGTTTTTAACTATTTATATCTCCATGTGTGGATGCTTATTTTTTTTTTTTTTTAAGCGTTTCACCCCAAGCAAGGCGGGAAGCCACTAGGATGCAAGAGGTTACAGAAGAATTAGAGCAAGATAGGAGTGATAGAAGAAAGGACAAGGAGAAGGGTAGTGGATAGATCAAGGCAACTGGAGATGTCGGTTGACATTACATTTGAATAACTGGAGATTATAGCTCTCAGGGAAACTGGAATAGGGAAGCGAGTTCAACAGGTGAGAGGTGCAAGACATGAAGCTATTGCAGTAGAAGAGATGGCTAGATTTAGGAGAAGACAGTGAAAGAGTGAGAGCGGGATGCCAGCCTCGTAGGGCGCTTGAACTCATGAAGTCTGGGAACCAGCGAATGCAGCTCCTCGGAACAATTACCATGAAAGTATTTGTAGAAAAGACAGAGAGAGGCAACGGCGCATCTGTGAGAAAGTGACTGTAGACGAGATGCCAGAGCAGGGCCAATTATATTGCATATCTGCCTCTGGAGCCTATCAAGAACCCTGAAGCAAACAGAAGGGGCACCAGACCATATATGGCAGCAATACTCTATTCAAGGGCGAATTGTTGATTTGTAGATCTGAAGGATCAATTCCGGGGAGAAATATTTCCTGGCGTGGCACAGAGAGCCAACTTTCCTTGCGGTGGACGAAGCAATTGACTCAATTTATTTGTTCCATCTCAGGTAAGCAGTCAACGTGAGACCGAGCAGCCGCAGAGAGTTGCTATCGAGAAATTGAGCGTCAGACATTCTAATGGATGTCAGGGAAGGATCTCTGTGGTGATTAATAGAGAGCAGTTTTGTTTTTGAAGCGTTAAAGTTGACCAGCCAATTCAGTTTTACCATAGTATCTTTTTTTAGTCATTTAGGTAGTTGTTTACTTTTTATCATTGGATATTTTTGTAATAGGCTCTTCATTTTTTGTCCTTTAGTATGGTTGGTAGATTTAGTTGTATGTGTGTGTAGATTTGTATTCTTTGGGTTGAAAGTTGAGATATAAGGAATGACCTTTTTTTTTATTTTTTTCCTTTTGTTTCTCAGAATGTGTGGATATTAATTTGTTTTGCTTTTTCAATACTATTGTCAATTGTATTTTTTTCATCTCTTTTAATCTGGGGTCTCTTGTGGTTATGTTTGAGACTATTGTTTATATCCGCTTGGCTAGGTTGAGTGA
>OZ010606.1:77268810-77298810 GCA_963932145.1 Acanthosepion lycidas
TGCAATGTTATTGGTCTTGACCTGGCATCTTGCTTTCAGTCACTTTCACACCACTATAATGTAGCTTCCCTATTCCAATTTTATAAATATTTTCATGGTAATTGTTCTGATGAGTTTTCCTCTATGGTACCTAGACTTTATGTGCAGTACTAGAATGACGGCAAGCTCTCATCAATTTAAAGTTGAAATGACTAGATGTAACCATAAGTTCTATGCTAAAAATTTCTTCTCTCGCACACTTCTCCCTTGTGGAACTCTTTACCTACTTATCTTCTGTCTTTTATTCTCTCCTTAATAATATTTTATTTTTCTCAAATTCTCCCACTGTCAATAACCCTTTGCATCTTAGTGGCTTTATTGTCATGTTTGGGGTGACATTATTAAAAAAAACAAATAAACTATGAAATCTTTACTGATTTTCTGCAATTGCAAGTTGTCAGTTTTTAAGCCGAGTAAAACAGCCGAGTATTCTAAGTTAGGCTGTTTTCTACCAAGGGTATAAAAGTTAGGCTTGGTCACTTTATGGGTTAGTCTAGAATATAACTTCCCTACCTTTCTCATAAGATGTATATTATTAGATTGACAGATGATAGTTGGAGATACACTGGATTGTGCAATGTAATACATCTGCAGAGATTTCTTATGTGCATTCTACACTTCTCAATATAATTCCAATTACTCTGTCTACATATCACTTGGCATAATGTCTGGATGCTAATTGAATTTGGTCAGACAATACCTGATTACTGCTTATGAATAACTATCAGCCATTATTACCAATTTGGAGACTGGAGTCATCACATAACATTCTAATTATAAAAAACACTTATTGATATTAACAGTAAAAGGGAGTATAAACTACCCCTGGGTGGATATTGTTTAGATTATGCTATTTTATACCCTGATGTATAAAGTGGGCTTGGTCTAATAATAGTATGAGGATTATTCTGTACTAAGCTAAACAGAAACCAAGTTATATTTTGGGAGAGGCTTAAATTTTGGCTGCTACACTGGGTAGAATTTAGATAAAAAAAAATTAACCATATATGTGTGTATGTGTATATACATACAGGTAAGATGAGAATGAATATGAATAGAGTACAATTCCAATGTTTGTAACATTTAATTTAAAAGAAGGCTCAATGCAAAGTAGATCAATATTATTTATTTTACGATATTACACTGAAAACATGTCAAAAATGCTACACAATTGCAGTCATGTTTCAATGTGTATCAATGCATTTCATCAGGCAATTGTAAAATCATTCACTCATCAGTATTTACAATCGCCTGATGAGATGCATTGTAACGCATTGAAACAACTGCAATTGTGCAGTGATTTTGACGTTTTTGATGTAATATCTTAAAATAACACACACACACACAGATATATATATATATATATATATATATATATATGCTGGCTTTGAAAGAAAGACATTTCAAGAAGCTCATAAATATGGTTACAAATCTAATTTAGGTAAATTAGGAAGATAATTGCCATCATTAGCAATTTCAGTCACAATGGCAATTTTTTCACTTCTTGATAAAATTCAGGTGTTTTTTTTGTTTTTTTTTTGATGTAAAGAAATCTGAAAAACTTGATGCTTTTTCTTTGTTTTTAATGTTTTTGTACCAAGAAGGTAGTTTTTTTACTGAGTCTAGTGAGTGCAGAAGATAAGGTAAAATGTTGCAATCTGATGATTTTCTCATAGATTTATTTCGCTGAGTAAATTTTCCTGATCTTAGGAAGAAGAAGGGCACCTTTGGCTCTTCCTTCAGTTGTTGACAATAAACATCTGATAAATTATACAATGAATCTAGTGTATAATATCTGTAATGTTTCCCAAAATCTTCAGGGTATAAAGTACCAATTTGTATGGTTGGGGTGATTTGAGGTTATTATAAATGCTTTATGGAAGCATAGAGTATATTTTATGGAAAAAATAAATCTTGTATGTTGATATAATGAATATGCATACACCCGGGTTCTCTCTCACAATAATATGACTGGCTGGTGTTAGCCATGAATACAGACTGATGTGGAGGTACAGGAACAATGACTATTGGCTATGCCTATTGCTTACACCTATTGCTTACCACTACGAAGAGGACCAGTCCATTACGTTTACCTGCTAGATTGTCCTACTCGGTTACAGTGGTCCAAAACCACTTTGCTACTTCGAACAAATATATCCCTTTCCCGGACATATCATATATTTCCTCATGTGAGTGAAATAAAGGGTTCAGTTCGACTTTCCAACCACCTGAAGAAGGCCTGAGCATACAACGGGCAAAACATTGTAATAAATATGGCAACAAAGATGAGGACAATAGTTCGAATAATGTAAATAGTGTACATAAAACCTCATCTCAGAAATATAGACAGATACTGAAAGGCTGAAACGTTGTAATAAATATGGCATCAAAGATGAGGACAATACTCCGAATAATGTAAATAGTGTACATAAAACCTCATCTCAGAAATATAGACAGATACTGAAAGGCTGAAACGTTGTAATAAATATGGCATCAAAGATGAGGACAATACTCCGAATAATGTAAATAGTGTACATAATACCTCGTCTCAGAAATATAGACAAATATTGAGTCTTTTTGCATCTTTTACAAGGAATAAGGCTTACCCCCCCAAAAAAAAAAATCACAGGCACATTTTTTAAACATGATAAATTGTCACTGGAGCTGAAATTGTTTATCATTTTTGGAAATTATTAACATTCCAACATTTATCCAGAAAAATCAATCCATCCTTTTAATTCCTGAGATGCTGTTATCAAGTTCTTTCAGCCCATCTATTCTCCAGCCTTCCTGACATATACAACTCCTGAGGCAAAAATGAATATCTGATTTTTTCTTTAGAAAACAAAATGGTAAAAACAAATAATTACTAAGATACCAATCAGTTTGATTAATTTCCAGCAAAGTAAGTCCCATTGATATTACCACTGACTGCTATCTTTACAATACAGGTGAGACTAATATACAGATGAGAGTATTTATCAAACAGTGCTTTGTTGAGTCAATACACTGTAATTCATAGTAGAGTAACAAGCTGATATATGCATTTAAAAAAAAAATGGTTTCATATTTCTAATACATTGTAGTCTTGAAGTCTGAAGAATGGATCTACTGAAGTGTAGAGGAAACAACCTCAGGAACACAGAAATTGTCTGAAAAAAATCTTGGATATATCACTAGCATTTGTATATAATGCAAATGTACCTGAGTACATAACAAATACAGCACATTATCTATGTTGCCTGACTAACATTATTGAATTTCTTGCTATATGAAATGGCAAACATGCCATTCATTAAAGCTTTTGTTTCCAGTGGGGTTAAACATTATTATAAAACTATGTCACACAGCCTAATAGAACAGATATTAAAGGAAATGTAATTTTTTTTGTTTATGATTTAAACTTGATTTTGGAAGTCATTGATGGGTTCCAAATTTGCTCATTTTAAATTTAATATATTCTGAGATGTGTGTGTGTGAGTGTAGTGTAGCTTGAAAATATTAATGTGTGTATAATATATAATCAATATAATAATATCAAATAGATATATAATTATATAATTATATATATATATATATATATATATATATATATATATATATATATATATATATATAATTATATATATATATATAATATATATATATATATATATATATATATATATATATATATATATATATATATATATATATATATATATATATATATATAATTATATAATCATATATATATATATATATAATTATATAATCATATATATATATATATATATAATTATATAATCATATATATATATATATAATTACATAATCATATATATATATAATTATATATATATATATATATATATATAATATATATATATATATATATATATATATATATATATATATATATATATATATAATTATATATATAGAAGATTTCTAAGTGTGTTTATCGTTGCTTAGAAATCTTCTATGTAAACATTGACAGACTATCATCACTGTCTTGTCCGTATATTGCTTAATATGTTGTAATTGACATCTTTGATAATGGCTTATGTAAGCCAAAAGCTTAGATTGTATTAAAAAAATATGGATCACTACTGTGAATTTCTTTCTTCTTTCAACGATAATGTTATTAAACTTATCAGAAGTTACGAAAAAAATTTACATAAAATAAATAGACAACACTTGTCTATATTATTTAATGAAACATATATATATATATATATATATATATATATATATATATATATATATATATATATAATTATATATATATAATTATATAATGATATATTATTTATTAAAGACATTTTTTTTTTTTATGTTTAACGTTCTTTTTATAGATACAATTATTTAAGTAAATGCTCTGTTTATAATAAACAGTATTAAATAACATTTACCGGCCTGAATGTCCGAGAAATTTTCATAGAAAATATTCGTCCTTTGACAGTATTCGAACCTGCATCCTATACGGAACAGTCATTTATGCTGACGTGCCCCTAACTGACTCGGCCACAAAGGAACGTTCGGTAGGCAAGGTCGAATTGAAGTTTATAAGCAGTAAATTCGACCTTGCCTACCGAACGCACCTTTGTGGCCCATTTTTGTTGAATAAATAAATTTTAACCCCCACCTCTACTTAGTTTGTGGTTCTTCGGTCACGTGGTATGGTTTTAATTATCGCCTATAAATATGTGTTTCTCTTTACCTCATTAGCCTTACTTTCCCTGACGATCAGTTTAGGTGAAACCTAGGTAGGTTTGTCTGGCTCACTAAGTGTATCTAGGTCTGCTCTACGATTGTATTGAGCTCTTTTGTTAGTTAGTTGTTTACTCGTATCGGGGTTTTTTCTTTGGGCTTTCATAAAAGCAATTTTATCAATAATCCCGAATATACACTTATAAACCCTACCAAGACAGAATTAGGTAAAATAAGTAAAATAATTCTGCAGGATATATGTAAATCCCTTAGGACTTTCCTTAATATTAACCAATGGCAATCTACTAAGGATGGCATTAAATGATTTGAAAATTACAACAAAAATAAAAAATGTTCATTCATTAGGTCTGATATTAAGGAATACTATCCATCTATTTCAGAGCAAACCCTAAATGAAGCCCTCAGTTTAGCCAAAGAATACATTCAAATTTCTGATGATAAAATAAACTTAATTAGACATTGTAGAAAAACATTGCTATTCCACGATAATACTTTATGGATAAAAAAAGATAATATTAACGGTTTTGACAATCCTATAGGAGTGTATGACGGAGCAGAGGTGTGTGAGATAGTAGGATGGCTGCTGCTCCATAGACTTAATGAATATATAGTCTTTAATAACCATGGGTTGTACCACGACGATGGTTTAATCATAGTGGACAATAGTAACCCCCATAAATGTGACAATATCCGTAAAAAACTGCACTGGTTTTTTAAAAAATTCAGATTCAATCTCGACATAGAAACTAATTTGAAAATTACCAATTATCTATTGATTATATTACATTGAATTTACTAAATGGCACAATATCCCCATATAAAAAAGAAAACCAAGAACCCCAATATTTAAACATGAAATCCAACCACCCAGCCCATATCATAAGACATATACCTAAAAATATTGGGCATAGACTTTCCACTAATTTCTCCAATAGGGACATTTTTGAGGCCAAATTATGAGGAAGCCCTATTTAAGAGTGGATATAAAAATAAATTAGAATTTATTAATATAAATAACCACAATAGTACTCAGAGTAAACGTAATAATAGACAAAGAAAGATTTTGTGGTTTAACCCTCCGTTTAATTTAGAGGTAAAAACTAAAATTGGCAAGATATTTTTTTATTTATTAGAGCAACATTTCCCAAAAAAAACTGAGTTACATAAAATATTTAACAAAAACAATGTTAAACTTAGTTATTGTTGCATGCCGAACGTAGGAACTATAATAAATGGATTAAATAAGAAAAAAACTAGGAATAATCCACGCAGTAATCCCCCTGCTTGTAATTGTAGAAACAAAAACATCTGTCCATTACAGGGTAAATGTCAACAAGAATGCGTAATTTACCAAGTGAAAATTTACAAAAATAGCGAGGATACTAACCCTAAAACATACATAGGTGCTACTCAGAACAATTTTAAAAAAAGATATTATAATCATATGAGTAGTTTCAAAAACGAAAAAATTAAGCATAGTACCATGCTATCTACCTATGTATGGAGAACCAAACAAGAAGATAATGTAGACCCCATCCTTAAATGGGAAATACTAAAAAAATGCCCCAGATATAAAGCAGGCCATAAATTTTGTAAATTATCTGCAGAGAAGAAATTAGCCATAGCTTTATTTGATCAACCTAGCCAATTATTAAACTCTAAAACTGAAATCCTTAATGTATGTAGACACAAAAAATCTTGGTTACTTATTTAGATGGTTTCCACCTTAGATATTTTTTTTTTTTTATTATTATTTTTTTACTCACCACTCCCCATTTTTGTTGAATAAATAAATTTTAACCCCCAACCCTCTACTTAGTTTGTGGTTCTTCGGTCACGAGGTATGGTTTTAATTATCGCCTATAAATATGTGTTTCTCATTAGCCTTACTTTCCCTGACGATCCGTTTAGGTGAAACCTAGGTAGGTTTGTCTGGCTCACTAAGTGTATCTAGGTCTGCTCTACGATTGTATTGAGCTCTTTTGTTAGTTAGTTGTCTACTCATATCGGGGTTTTTTCTTTGGGCTTCAGACCTGCATCTGTGCGATTTGTTCGACAGTATTTCATGTTTGTAGCTCTTTCTTTTTTTAAAACCTTTTTTTACCCTCGAGATTGATTTGATTATTTGCAAATCAAAAATTCGAGGGTTTATCGAAACGAGTCTAGTTATCTATATTTATATATATATATATATATATATATAAATATATTATATATATATATATATTATACATATATATGTATATTATATATATATATATATATATATATATATATATATATATGTATGTATATTTATATATATATATAAATATATTATATATATATATATAAATATATTATATATATATGTGTGAAAAGTGCGTGCATATAAATATAAATAAATATATATATATGTGTATAATTATTTATATATTATATGCGCGGTACTTATTAAAAGTGCTCAATATCAGAGATAGAGCTAACATATATGGTTGGATAGATGTGAGCTTGTGACACTGGGTTTCACGCTTTAGCAATCGTCAGAAACTGATGATCGCTAAAGCGTGAAACCCAGGGTCACAAGCTCACATCTATCCAACCATATATATATATATATATATATATATATATATATATATTATATATATATATATATAAATATATTATATATATATATATATATATATATATAAATATATAGAACGCCGCTGAGAGGAGATCCTATTGGCAAACCAATTTTCTGCCTGTAATAATGGTTATTAAAAGTAAAGAAGCATAGCTTGGTAATTAAAAAGAAACACAAAAGTTTACAAGCAACATTAAAAAACTACTAAAAAATGAAGACTTCTCCTGGTTAAAGCTCATTGAATACCATCCAAAAACACCCATATTATATGGATTACCAAAAACGCATAAACCGAACATACCAATGAGACCTATCATATCAGGGATAGGTAGCGCTCCACATAAAATAGCCCGCAAACTAAGCAGAATTTTAACTCCACTTCTCGGCACTATTAGTCCATCACACATAAAAAATTCAGACGACCTCTTAAACAAGCTAAAAAACATAGACATTGAAAATAAATATATGACTAGTTTAGATATACAATCTCTTTATACAAACGTCCCCATAGATAAATGCTTAAAATTACTAAAAAAACACCTAACAAATGCAAAAATAAAATTACCTATATCTACACACAAAATTATAAAAATGTGCCAACTAATTACCAAGCTATGCTTCTTTACTTTTAATAACCATTATTACAGGCAGAAATTTGGTTTGCCAATGGGATCTCCTCTCAGCGGCGTTCTTGCGTGTCTATTTTTAGAATTTCTAGAAAGTGACTCATTCAAAAATATTCTCCCTACAAACTCTTCATATTTCAGATACATAGACGACTCATAATTAATAATTCCAAAAAACACCAATTTAACGGATCTTCTCTCCAAACTTAACAACACTGAACCTACAATAAACTTCACTTTCGAAACTGAAACCAACCACACCCTTCCGTTCCTGGACATTTTGTTAATTAGAAATAATAACGAACTCAATTTTGACGTTTACAGAAAGGCTAAAAACAAAAATGATCTGATCAGCTTCTACTCAAACCACCCTTCAAAAATTAAATCTGGAATTATTATAGGTTTCTATCTAAGAGCATTAAGAATCTGTAGTCCTCAATACTTATTTAAAGAAGAAACATACATAGAAAACACATTCAAAAACCTACAATACCCATATCATTTCATCCGCAACGCAAGAAGAAAGGCATACAAAATATACAACCGCAACATGACTAATAACATAATCCGCAATAGTAAATCACATGAAAACAGATACATAATACTACCAACCAATTCTGTCACGTCCACTATCCAGAATAACCTATCCCATCTAAATAATCTTGAAATAGTCACAAACACTTCCAAAACCATTATGGATATACTAAGATCTTCAAACAATAATAGCACTAATATTTCTGAAGCAGGCATTTATAGAATAAATTGCCAAAACTGTTCCTCTCAATATATTGGAGAAACAAGTAGAAGTTTGAAAAAACGCATTTATGAGCACAAAAGAGACCTCACAAAATACAACTTAGCTAATGCACTAGTCATACATAGCAATAAATTCAACCATAATTTTGATTTTAAAAATGCTACACTCATAAAAAAGAAAATAACTCATTCAGAAGGAATGCCGCCATAGTAAACTACCCAAATATTAATCTACGCCCAGGTTTTTTTCCTATTTCACCTTTCTTAACAAAATTGATGCTCTTACAAACAAATATACACAACAGATTCATAAAATCAAAAGAAAATGGTTGAATACATCAACACAATTATAATGACAATATTCTCCACACGTGACAATTACTGACGTTATTTTTCAGTTAAAAATATGAAAATAGTGTTTCTCTACATTCCAGTTGCTAGGTACATTCTGTTTTTGTTTTTATTAGTTACTTTGTTCATTTAATTTCATTTTCGTATTTTGCTTTGATAAAGTCCACATTGGACGAAACGCGTCAGCAATTACCAGTTTTCCTATTCTCATTTTTATTCATATATATATATATATATATATATATGTGAAAAGTGTGTGTATATAAATATAAATAAATATATATATATATGTGTATAATTATTTATATATTATATGCGCGGTACTTATTAGAAAGCGCTCAATATCAGAGATAGAGCTAACATATATGGTGAGCTTGTGACCCTGGGTTTCACGCTTTAGCGATCGTCAGAAACTGACAATCGCTAAAGCGTGAAACCCAGGGTCACAAGCTCACATCTATCCAACCATATATTTTATATATATATATATATATATATATATATATATATATATATATATATATATAATTATATATAAATTAATATGGGAATACAATCTTCACCTGTTCCAAAGAAACCCAAGGTCGTTTCATCTGCAGTGAAGTTAATAGCTTCAATTTCTTTGGACACAAAAGATGTGTTTATTGACTATATCCAAAAAGGCCACACCATCAATACTATGCCAAATTTCAGAGGCAGTCATGAAAGGCTATCAAGACCAAATGCTGATGGATGATAGGTGACTGACTATAAATCATATAGCCAATGCCATTATCATATCCCATGAGAGAGGTGAGATATTCTGCTGGAAGGTTTCTACTCAGTTGGTGATACTTCTTCTGACACCTGTTCAAAGGTTCAACAGACTGAATACATCATGGGAAAACATGACATTGTTTGAGGTAGATCCAACTGTTTTCTTTGAACATTTCCTCATCCGGATGTTGGGTACATCACTTTGAGCCAGAGACAAAGAGACCATTCATGCAGTGGAAATACTTCTCTTCACCTGTTCCAAAGAAGGCCAAAGCTGTTTCATCTGCTGTGAAGTTAATAGCCTCAGTTTTTTGGGATGCAAAAGATATTGTGTTTATTGACTATATTCAAAAAGGCCACACCATCAATATTATGCCAACTTGTGGGGGCAGTTATGAAATGCTATCAAGATCAAATGCCCAGGAAAACCAACAAAAGGGGTCATCAGGACAATTCTCCAGCATACAAGTCCTTGGCTTCAATAGCTGCTGTGCATAATTGTGACTTTGAACTGGTTGATCATTCTCCCTATTCTCCTGATTTGATTATCATCTGTTCCCCAACATAAAAACAGGTTAGGCTGGGAACTGGTATCACAGTGATGATGACAATGTTATATCTGCAGTTGATGATGTTTTTGACCAACAGTCTTTTTTGAACAGTCAGATATCAGTTTAGTTGTAAAGAAACAATGCAGTTATTACTAAGGAGAGTTGAAATTAAGGCATGCAAAATTTCATAACTCTAGCATCACCCTTCATAGTCAGCCTATGAACTTTTCAGCCCACCCTAGTACCTGGAAAGAAAGAATGCAGTTATTAATAAGAAGAGTTGAAATTAATGCATTCAAGATTTCACAGCTCAAACATATTCATAGTCAGCTTATGCACTTTTCAGCCCATGAATCATAAACAATAATTAAAATCATTGGGAAAAGCAAGGAACTATCAAAGTCACAAAAATAATTGATCACCCAACAGTGGAAGGAAGGTAAAAGCTATAGGAAAATAGCAGATATCCTGAATATACCATTTACTACTATTAGTTCTGTCATTGTTAAATATGCAAAGGTGTTGAGAACAATTTGAGATCTGGTGCACCATGCAAGATTTCTCAAAGATTACTCAGAAGAATTCAGTGCAAAATTCAAGAAAATCCAATTACTACTTGAGAGAAATACAGGAAGAATTAAAAGCAGCAGGTATTATTGTTACAAAGCAAACAATAAGCAATGAACATCATAGACGTCAACTAAGATTGTGTTCTCCAGGAAAAACTCCAGTACTATTGAAGAAACATAGGGATGCTTGGTTAAATTTTGTTTGTAAGTCTAAGAATAAACCTGAATCATTTGGGGAAAATGTTTTATGGAGAGATGAAGCAAAAATTGAACTATTTGGGTGTAATTCAAGGACTCACATTTGGAGAAAAACGACACAGCCTTTGCATTGAAGAACAATCCCAGCAGTGAAATTTGGTGGTGGCAATATCATGGTTCAGGGACGTTTTTCTGCTAATGGTACAGGTAATTTAGAGATAATAGATAGTAGAATGAATTCAAAAATATACCAAGATGTTTTGGACTCTAATTTGTTTTGGTCAGTAGTAAGGTTTGAACTCCCAAATGATTGGATTTTTCAACAAGATAATGACCCTAAACAGAGAGCTAAATTTATGAAAAAATGGCTTATGGAAAACAATGTCAATACACTCAAATGTTGATCAGAGTCTCCAGACTTGAACCCAAAAGAGAATTTGTGGCGTTTATTAAAAATTCAAGATAATAAAAGAGCTCTGAAAAACATCCTGGACCTAAAGAGAATATGCAAAGAAAAGTGGAGTAAAATAGTAATGGAAACTTGCAAATCATTGATTAAAAGCTTGAGAAAAAGACTGATTGCTGTTGAATTAAGTAAGGGATATGCTACAAAGTATTATATAGGTATTATAATTTTGTACGAATAGATTTTCTGCCTACAAATTGTTTAATTTCATTAATATAAAAAAATTTTCTGAATTTTTTTGCATATTGCTGCATTATGCCATGGTATACAAATATTGTATGGATTATAAAATTCTTTTATAAAATCTATATTAAATAAAAAATTCACAGTGTACGAATATTTCTTCCCATCCCTCACTGTATATATTGTTTCAAGCAAAGCATGGCAATAAAGCCACAAAGATACAAGGAGTTACTGAGCATGAAAAAATATGATAAATAGAAAAACATTATTAAAGAGAGAGAGTACAATAAATGAAAAGGAATAAGACAAGATAATGATTGATACTGCATTTACATTTTTGGAACATCATAGATGACTGGACAGCAAAATGCCAGAACAGAGTTCCACAAGCAAAAAAAGAAACTATTTGCATAAAACTTACAGTTACATCTAGCAACGTCAAATATAAAATCATGAGACCTAGCTGCCAATCCAGTATGGCACTGAAATTCATGAAGTTGAGGTACCAAAAAAGAAAGCTTATCAGAACAATTACTATGAAAATATATATAGAAAAGGCAATTTTTAGCTCACGAAAGCACAATAAGTTACTCTCTTAATAGTTAACATCAACCATACTAATGAAAGGCAATAAAATATACTCTAAGATGATTAAAAGGGAGTAGTTTTGTTTTGGAGGCATTAAAATTAACAAGTCATTTCTTTCACCAGTTAACAACAGATAGTAGGTCATTTTTTTTTTTTTAGATCAGTTGCTAATTTGAACTTATTAAACTGATCAGATTTACTATAAAGACAGGAGTAAATAATCATGATACTAAGTTGAGACTTGATGACATCATGAAGGTTGTTGATGAAAATTAAGAACAATGTAAATTCTTACATATATATATATATATATATATATTGATGCATGTTTCATTAAATAATATAGACAAGTTTTGTCTATTTTATGTAAATACTTTTCATATTGTAATAACATTATCATTAAAAGTCAAAAGAAAATCACAATATTGGTACATATTTTTTAATCCTATCTAAGCTTTCAGTTTACATAAGCCATTATCAAAGATGACAATTACAGCACAATATATTAACCAATAAACAGACAAAACAATAATGATAATCTGTTTCTGTTTACATTGAAGATTAAAAAAAAAATATCCATCAATATTGTGATTTTCTTTCATCTTTCAATGATAATGTTATTAAGCTTATCAGACAATATAAAAAGAATTTATGCAAAATAAATAGACAAAACTTGTCTATATTATTTAATGAAACATGCATCAATGAAAAAATGCTGCCTAAATACACACAATTTAAAAATATATATTTATATACAAGAAGGAAATTAAAGAATTATCCGCGCTCTTGTTCAAAGATATTTTATGGTGAAAGATAAAGTTTGACTTATCCGCTCAATGCAATCATCAAGTTCAGGGTTTGTTTTTTTTTTTAATTCCTAACAACCTGCAACTGAAGATTGTGTTAGCATGGAACTCAGAATTTTGTTATAGGTGAGGAAAAATGTATGTTTATTATTAATATAAGTTATAGTTCTTTTATTATAAATCAAAACTATTTTAATAGAATTATCACTCAATGTGCAATATTTTATATATACAGGGTGTTGCAGCAAAATCGAACACTTGACAAAAACAAAACAAAATAGGCAATATATTAACCAATAAACAGACAAAACAATAATGATAGTCTGTTTATGTTGAGATGTTGAGTGTTTCCACGTGAGTGTATTGAAAAAAGGACAAACACATATGTAGGGAAAAATACTGGTATGTTCGAAGAGGTATTTACAACAGAGAGATTAGTAGTCAAATGAACGCAGGTTAGTCAGTCACAATAAGAAAGAATATAAAATCCAACTGTATCTTCCGGTAGAGAGACGGAAGTGTGATGGTCACCTGATCTCCCCAGAACTCTATAGAACTGTCCTATTAGTAGTCGAGAGATCAGTCCATTCTGATGAGAAGGTGGGTGCACCGCAACAGTTTACATGGAAGATTTCCAAGCAACGACAAACTTGTGCATACAATATATATATTGAATCCATTGCTAAGTCAGCTGCTAAGAAAGTTGGTTCACTGCATTGTGCAAGACAATTTTTCTCTCCAGAATCTATCTTACATATCTATAAGTCTACTATTCATCACTGCTTAGAATATTGCTGCCACAACTGGTCTAGTGTCCCTGCTATTTACCTTGAGCTCCTCTTTCCCACACCCGGAAGGTTGCCTGTCTTTGTCTTTTCTATAAATACTTTCATGACACCCAGATCTTTTAATTAAAGCACAGTACTAGACTGTCATTGAGATCTCATCAATTTACATTTGAACTAGCTAGATGTAATCGTAAGTTCTATGCTAACAGTTCTTTTCTTACACTTCTAGCATGTGGAACTCATTTTTGGTTCCATGCTTTCCAGCCAACTTTAATTTGCAAAAGTTTAAATGCAATGTCAATCGCTATCCACTGTCCTCATGATTACTCTTTTCACTTCCCACTCATTACTATTTCTGTTCCTAATTATTCCACACCCTGTAACCTCTTGGATCTTAGTGGCTTTACTGCCCTGCATAGGGTAATACAGCTATATATATATATATGTGTGTGTGTGTGTGTGTGTATATATTTATATATATATATATATATATATATATATATATATATATATTTATTCTCATCACACTTATTTATGGATCAGAATCGTGTACATCATACAGGATGCACATCAATCAACTTGATGCTTTTTATAAACGCTGTCTTTGTTCAATATGTGATTATACACAATGGGACAAAATCTCTAACCCTGATTTCATTGGATGGGGGGGTGGGTGGTATTGAATCCTTTCTGATACAATCACATGTTCAGATGGGCTAGTCATGTCATCAGAATGAGTGATGATCAGATACTGAAAATCCTCATGTATAGCCATCTTTTTCATGGTAAGCATAACGTAGGTTGTCCTTGGTTACACTTCAGGGATAAACTTAAATACAATTTAATTGCTGCAAACATCCCTATAGAGGAGTTCAAACTTGCTGCTGAAAAAAGAGCAAAATGAAAAAGCAACTGCTACCAAGGTATAACTAACTTTGAAAAGAATCGTCTCAAGCATCTGAGAGAATTAAGAATTAACACTAAATCTCGGGCTAATACATCAGCCGATATGACGGTCAATCCTTCAGTAGGCCCTTCGTGTGAATTTTGCTTGCAAATCTCATGCAGGATTGCTGTCTCATACAAAACATAAACATAAAAATTGAACTGAAAGTCACTCATACGTCAAAAAACAATGGTCGAGTCGAACATCATATATATATATATCTCCAGGTAAAATGAGAACAAATGAAGTATAATTTCAATGTACATAACATTTAATTTAAAAGAGGGCTCAATACAGAGTACATTCACTCACTAGTAATTTAATATCACCTGAGGAGGCATATTTGTAATTTTGAAAAATAATTGTAATTGTGTAGTGATTTTAACATGTTTTTGCTTTCATATCTTAAAATTAATATCATATATATATATATATATATATATATATATATATATATAAAATTTGGTATATTTATAAGAGGAGAGTTCTCAATATTGGAATTAGAGCATTTGGACTGAACATCACCATTCCTATGACATTTCTCTCATTAAGTAGAAAATGTAATATCTGTTAGGAAAAAAAAAATACTCTATCAAATAAATGTGGACAACAAGACAAGATGGTGAAAAAAAAAACACGAAAAGTCAATGAGATTCCCTGAGAACTGAAAATCTGTAACTTAATGAAAATAAGTAAAGGGTGTTCCAATAACTTGGACTGATTTCAAATTTGAATTAAGTTTAAGCATCTAATAATTATTTAATTTTAGATTTAACAACTTAAGTCTTTTGCAATTTCAACCACTGAAAGATTAACAATCAAACAATGTGTTAACGTTTCAAGAGCACAACAGGAAAAATTGTTCATAAATTCAAACAAACTGGGTCAGTGGCAGATGTGAAATCTCCATTGCATGCTCATTTACGCCGTTCAGCTGGAAACATGGCTGCAGTGCATGAAAATGTGGACAAAAATCCAGACACCATCATTGTGCACAAGAATTGAACCTCTCCATAACAACATTACGTCGTTTCCAATTGTACTCTCAGTTGGTCGATTATGTTGACCAAAAATTGCAAAATGCATTTCTGTTTGAATGTCCATTTTCGTAATAAGCTTTGATAACTTCAACACATTGTTTGATTGTTAATTCTTCGATGGTCAAAATTGCCAAAGACTTAAGTTGTTAAATCTGAAAGAAAAAGAAAAAAATCATTAGATGCTTAAAATTAATTCACATTTAAAATTGGTCCAAGTTATTGGAACAGTCTATATTTTTAAATATTGTCTTAATAAATTTAAAACCTAGCTAGGATGATCTGGTCAACATGAATACAGGACCTGTCTATATCCCTGAGATGAGGTATTATGTACACTATTTACTTTGTTTGGACTATTGTCCTCATCTTTGTCGCCATATTTATTACATTTCGGCCATTGTACGCTCCGGCATTGTTCAGGTGGTTGAAATTTCGAACTGAATCCTTTATTTCACACACTCTGGTAGACTGTTCTTGTTCCACGTGCCATGTTTAATGGATGTCAATTTAAAGGCATTGGTTAGATCCAGTGACAGGACCCTAATGGCATTGGTTAGATCCAGTGAAAGGACCCAAAGAGTGTGAGTTCAATACCCAGTTAAGGCAGTGGAGAACTTGCAGAGGGGAATTAACAGTAGATCACTGATAACTGACATCCATTAAACATGGTGCGTGGAACTAGAACAGTCTACCCCAGTGAGTGAAATAAAGGGTTCAGTTCGATATTCCAACCACCCGAAGAAGGCTGGAGCATACAACATCTGAAACATTGTAATAAATATGGCAACAAAGATGAGGACAACAGTCTGAATAATGTAAATAGTGTATGAATAGAGGACTATATTTTTCAAAAGACCTTCCTATTCAGAGAAATAAAACTTGCTAACAGAAAAGTGTAGCATAACTGATAAGTTATAAGGATGCCATGAAAATGGTGTCCTTATTTACTGTGGATTCACCTACTATCATTGGGAAACAGAAGCAACCAACAGATTGGAGAAGTGTTTCTCAATCAGTGTGCCTGGGTGCAATAATTTGCCCTGAAAACTAGCCAGGTGTCCCCCAAGTTAACAGAAGAATAATTTATTAATTATTTTTATATTAAAATAAAATCTTAAAAAGTTAGAGAAATCATGCATATGGCTGCCATGTCTAGGTCAGGTTTTTTGACATTTCAAATTGGATGCTAAATTCCTTAATCTTTAAGATGGAATGAATAATACTTTCCCTTTTGCCTTCCTCAGTGGATTTAAATCAATAATTATCGGTCTATCTAAAAAGAAAAATAGCAGATTCTTCGTAAATCCATTTAAATGAAAACACTACTGCTTAAACATACGATGTAATGTCCTAATAATAAATGCTTATTTTCAGACACAACTTTACTGTTTTCAAATTTCATGACTTATTTTTTCTTATGAAAATTCAAAATGTGCCCCAGAGATTTAGTTATTCTACAAGTGCACCCCGAAATAAAAGAAGGTTGAGAAACACTGGACTGGAAGCACAAGACCTCTTAGCCAACCTTTCTTGATGAATCAAGCTACAGAAAATGGAGCAGAAGAGGGTGTTCCATAATTCCATAAAGTTGGACACCCAACTGGCTGACAAACCTTCTCCTGTAATCAATGCGAAAAAAAACAACTTCTGTGTAACTGTATGAAAGTCTGCAACAAATTAATTGTTGAATTCTAGCAAAAATAATATCCTTGATTAAGAAACAGGGTTATTAAATTTCAGCCACTATTGTGAGGGTTTCAGAAAGAGAGTGCTGAAAAGTTCTTGACTCTACCAAGAAGAGAATAATCTAGAAAAATGAAATGTACGTACTATTCTATATATTCACTTGGCAGCTCAACATACTTGATATATCATTTTAACACTTCCTCCCAAATTATGCTATCACCTCCAAATCATTATGAAATTTCCTCCTTTTCAAACTTCTTTTAAGGTTTGGAACCAGGAAATATGGTACAAACATCTGAGAAGAAGTTTGGTTTGGTTTGTTTTGTTTTATGGCATATCAACCTCAATGCCGACAAGATTTTTATCGCTGGCAATATTTATTTTTTCAAAAATGTATTGCTGGTATTAAAACCTATTTTTATACTTTCATAGTGTTTTGACCCTTTTGGGGGGGTGTTAACTATTTTCCCATAGCTGGGACCCTGACAGGTGCTACCACTCCAGGTCAGGGTAGACCTGAGAATACCAGCAATTAAGAGGTGGTTCATCACTCCTTAAAACCTTCTGATCAAAGGCCTTGTTGTCTGATGTAATTTATCATGTTACTTGGGATGCGGATGTAATTTATTGTCATACACAGGACATTCCAAGGAAAGGCTTCCTTGACAACTACAACATTGCTTTCTTTAAGTCTAGGGCCAACTGATATCTATCCTACATATCCTCATAATATGGACTTCTTAATTCCTTTATTTCCCTCACAACAAATCATGCTCAATCATCCTCTACTTTGAGTGGTTCTTGGACTTAGTAATGTGTGAATTAAAAGTGTAAAAAAAGAGAAGAAAAAGAAAAGTCAAACAGAGCTGAATATCATGACTAGCATAAATAGTCTATGCACTAAAATTCTAAATTCTTCAAACTTTCAGTCATCTTACCAGCACTGTGAGCAGGCACCTTACCCTGCAAAAATACCTTCTCACAGCTTCCTTTTGCAATTTTTTTGACACTTCCTTTAATCAGCATAAAAAAATAAAACCTATATCCTGCATTTTCTGTTTCTCTGTTGTGAATAAAGTCAGCCAACAAAATACATGCTTTGTTCTCCAAAAATGGGAGGATACCATGGCATTTTCTGAGGAATTTTTTCAGCTGTTAAGAATACAAGTGTTACAATTTCATGGAACGTTGTTTGGTTTCCAGATCACGGCACCAGTTTTCATTACCAAAGACAAATAATTGCAAAAAAAATTATCACTAGATTACTGAAAATACTGCAAAACCTAAATAGAAATGTGGAGTCAATATCGTTTCTGATTGGCATTCAGACATTTTGGCACCTGCTTGGCTGACAACTTCTGCAGACACAAATGCTCATGAATTTTAAACCCAATGCATTCCCCAGATATTTCAAGTGTCACAGCAATTTCTATTGGATGAGATTTGTCAGTTAGTCAAAATTAGGTCATGTGCATGAGACACAGTTTCAAGAGTTGACACTATTGACAGCCTTCCAGACAACATTTGATACTAGGTTTGAAAATCTTCACTTTGGAAATTGCCACAGTTTAGTATGACTAGCACCCAGTATTATTTTTTATCAGAAACTCGTAGATTTTATACGGATATTTTATTTTCCAAAGCTACTGAAACATGAGGTTTAACATTTGGAGAATTCTACTTTCCACTGACAGGTTTCATTCAACAATCTGAAAAAAATAAGCTGTAGTAATTTGTAGATGTGCTTCTACAAATTTCCAATTGCAGTTACCAAAATGTTTATATGGGTTTTGTTTGACTACAAATTATGCCAGATTATGTGTTCTCTCCAAGAATATATAGCTAAAGTTTACTCAGCATAGTTACAGTACAAACCAGCATGGATTTGTGGGTGTTGATAAAACACAAATGTGCCAGAGTTGGTGTCTGCAGAGTAATTCAAGAAATTTCACAATGGTGACGAGAGCCTCGAAGATGAAGACGGTCGCGGCCGGCCGACTGCAGTTGATAACGAACATTTGAAAGCCTTAATTGAAGCCGATCCTCGCAAAACCACACGAGAAGTTGCTGTTGAACTCGAGGTCGACCACTCAACAGTCGTTCGCCATTTAAAGCAAAGAGGGAAGTCAAAAAAGTTGGGTAAATGGGTGAACGATAATCAAAAAAATCGTCAAAAAACGACATTATTTTTGCACCAACCTTATATATATATATATATATATATATATATATATATATATATATATATTTATTCAGTTAAATGGATATTACTTTGTAACCCCAGGTTTTACCCTTTTGGGATCATCAGACAAATGATCTTGAGTTTGTCTGGTTATTGCACAAGTGTAAAACCCATGGTTATATACAAATATCCATGTGACAGAATATGTTAGCTCTATCACAGATACTGAGTACTTTCCACTAAGTACCACAAATATATATATATATATATATATGGGGAGGCATGGTGGAGTAAAGCATAGTGGCTCGAATTGAGGAATCGGAGAACCAAGTATGAATTCCAGTCAAATCCATTACATTCACTTACATGTTAATACCCTTGGGAAATGTATGTATCCTCTTCTTCTACCCCCAGTAAATAGCAGGATAGACTAGGTTCTATAGCTTTGGATGGCAAGGATCTAGGAGAAGGACAACTCTGAATTTAAAACCTGCAGAGGGCTGTTTGGGGACCTTGTGGCACGTAGTGCACCAGGTCTCCGTATTCAGCTTATTAAAAAGTGTGGTTGGTTCTGCACAAAGCCTTCACCACTATAAATCAAATCATACGTGCAGGTGTTGGTTCTTAGGAACTGAGCTGCTTGACCCTCATACATTGATGAATGGTGGGAGAGTCAAGCATATATATATATATATATATATATATATATATATATATATACACACACACACACATGCATACATATACAGGGTGTCCATAAATTCGTGCACTTTAAAAAATGTATAACTTTATTTGTATTTGCGATAGAAATAATTTGTAAAAAGGATTAGAAAGAAGTCGATCTATGTTTTGTAAGGTTTTATTGAAATTTTATTTAAGTTTCCACATGTCCTCCATCATTAGCAATACAAAGGGTAATACGATTTTGCAGTTCACGGAAAACATTTGCCAACTGATTTACAGTAATGCCTGAAATCACATTAGTTATTTTAGCTATACTTAAACCTAGTTACAATAAACTTTATAACATTTTTTACAGATTATTTCTTTCACAAATACAAATAAAGTTATAAATTTTTAAACTGCACACTAACTTTATGGACACCCTGTATGTGTGTGTATATATATATATATATATATATATATATATATATATAAAAATTCATGAATCACTCATAAAAAAACAAATAAAGAGGTTAATGATTTAAATGGCGAGAATACATCATCGCAAACAATATAAATAAGATACGATATGAATGATATGATCCCTGTTTATAAATTCCAGTTGCAGAAGGTCTTTGTAATTTTTTACAAGCTTTTGTCTGTTCCTACAGACATCATCAGGTATGAAAGTAGATTTTGTTTTTGTTTCTATTTCTAACTAATAAGAGGACAACGAAAATAGAGATGTAATCCGAAAAATGCTATGAGAAATGTGTTATTGTTTTGGAACGTGCAGTTGCAATGCTGAGTTTGAATTTAAATTTTGAGGTTGTGCGTTTTTGTACAAATATAGCAATAAGAGAATTCTTTTTCACTGGTAGATTTTCCATCCATATGGCATGAACTATATTGTTCAATAATTACAGTAATGTCACACTTATTATCCGAAAGTTGCACATTGGATCAATTATTCTAATTTCAATTGAAAGGTGCAATTATAATTTATAAATTCAGGGATCATATTATTCATATACAGGTTCGGGGTTGGTGTATCTTATTTATATTGTTTGCGATGATGTATTCTCACCATTTAAATCATTAACCTCTATATTTGTTTCTTGTATGAATGATTCATGAATTTATAAATTATAATTGCACCTTTTAATTGAAATTATATATATATATATATATTGTTGTAAGCTAAGAAAAGGTAACTGAATACGAATAACCAAAATGAAAACTGAAAATGGAACGATAATATTTATAACACTAACAACATACAAGATTCACCAGCGGCATGTAGTAAGCAATCAACTGCTAGTGGTGGAAGACAACATACAGTATTTAGAAAAATTTGAACATATCCATAAGTACGGTATAACATATATATATATATATATATATATATATAAAATAAATACTAAAGAGCAAGTAACAACCTACGTAGTTTTCACCTAAACAGATCTTCAGGGTAATCTAACCAGATTTGCCTGAAGATCTGTTTAGGTGAAACCTGGGCAGGTTGTTCCTGGCTCTTTCCTATTTATATTATTTATTCCAGCTCTACTTAGTATGCACTATTTACATTATTTGGACTATTGTCCTCATCTTTGTCGCCATGTTTATCACATTTCCGACATTGTATGCTCCGGCTTTATTCAGGTGGTTGGAATGTTGAACTAAACCCTTTATTTCACTAACTGGGGTAGACTGTTCTAGTTCCACGTGCCATGTTTAATGGATGTTAGTTATTACCTGTTAATTACCCCTCTCAAAGTTCTCCACTTCCTTAACCAGGTATTGAACTCACACTCTTTGGGTCCTGTCACTGGATCTAACTAATCCCTTTTATCCACTGTGCTATATGAATTGAGCACTTTACATTTTAGCTTTATTACTTACCTGGGTTTTTTCTTTGGACTAAAAACTTAAGGCACTGGACCATTTGTTTTGTTCTGTTTGAATGTTTCTAATTCTTTCTTTTTTTTCCAATTTTTAAAAGTAAAAAGAAAGAACAGTAAGATATATAATCCAGTGTTCTTACTGATATTTTTACAAAACAGTGCTCAACGTAAATTTACAGAGCATAAATATTATAAATTAACTGGTTTAAAATGTTTTTTTCACGACACAGTAATAACCATGTTTCAAAAATGGAAGCTGAAAACCTCAAATTTAATTTTGTAATTAAATTAAAAACACTAGTTTCATTTCATCTTCAAGTGAATATTGGATATATATATATATATATATATATATATATCAGTCACAAGGCAAATTTGACTCAAATGAATATGCCTCATACCTTTGAGATTTTTCTATTCTGTAGTTAATCGACCACTTTGTAAACACGTTTGAAACAAATTTTACTTTCAGAGACGGTTCTCTTCCAGGCAGTGACAGATAAGCTTTCCAGTTAAATAATAAATAATATTTTTCCAAATATTTTCTCTTTCTGTCTGAATTCAGAAATGCTTTGTTAGGATTTAATCTACTTTGCTTTCAGTGTTCTCTTCGTCCCCCTATTTATATCCAGGGTGTTTAACCACTGGTCAACGAATCATCTTCTGCCTTCAACCAAAGTCCATAACTTGAGATTTTCATGCACTCAAATATCTTCATTTTCTCCTTAACATACACAAGCAAGAGAAGCACAAATAGAAATGAATCTCTTTTCTTAAAACCTGTCAAAGGCAATTTTGAAATATGAGCTTCCAGGTCTGCTGATATTATTTAAAGAAAATGCCATGAATTATATCATGCTGATTCTGTTGACAGAAAAA
This sequence comes from Acanthosepion lycidas, assembly GCA_963932145.1. Taxonomy (NCBI): domain Eukaryota; kingdom Metazoa; phylum Mollusca; class Cephalopoda; order Sepiida; family Sepiidae; genus Acanthosepion; species Acanthosepion lycidas. The sequence continues at coordinate 77,292,109 of OZ010606.1, forward strand.
AAAAAATTCAGCAGAAGTTTCTGGTTATCATCTTGAGCAGGATCCAGCAAAATTTATTTGCATTTTCAGAACAAGACAAATTTATACATTCTAATTTAAATCTCTCTCCACCATTTCCATTAACAATGAAGTACAATTTTTTAATTGAAATATTTAACAATATTTAATAATTTTTTTGTGAAAACATCGAATTGCATAGTGAAACATGTTGGAAAAACAAAATTTAAATTTAAATTTTATGAACGAAATATTAATAATTTCTGTCTGAATTTCTGGCATGTGAAGTTATCATTATTTACACTATTTACATTTGGACTATTGTCCTGATCTCTGTTGTTATTATCCCTTGATCGTCTTCTGTCTGTAATTCTGGTATGAGGAGCTATCATTATTTACACTATTTACATTTGGACTATTGTCCTGATCTTTTTGTTATTATCCCTTGATCGTCTTCTGTCTGTAATTCTGGTATGAGGAGTTATCATTATTTACACTATTTACATTTGGACTATTGTCCTGATCTTTGTTGTTATTATCCCTTGATCGTCTTCTGTCTGTAATTCTGGTATGAGGAGTTATCATTATTTACACTATTTACATTTGGACTATTGTCCTGATGCTTTAACTCTTGTATCTCTCAGTCTTCCTCAGGTGTATATTGATCTGGGAAACTTACATGGAATTCAGAATCAAACACTTTATTTAATCTACAGGGTATAGACTTCTTGTTTCACTACCCATATCTCATCTAATTCTTATTTTTAGTACTGCTCAATTATTGCTAGCCCTGTGTCCAAGTACACCCTGTTACCCTGTTTCCACTGTGTCCAAGTACACCCTGTTACCCTGTTTCTACTGAGCCCAATTACTCACTAATATTGACATCAGGAAAAATGTGCATTTGTTTGTCCCAGTTTTGTCTTATAACCTGTGACAAAAGAACTTACTTGAATTACTTCCTATTATTGACAGTCATTATTTTCTTTTTTTTGCTTTAATAAAAAAGTTGATATAACTAATTTTTTTTCACAATGAATCTCATTACTTATTCATTTATTAGAGTTTTGAAAAATAAATATTTTCTTTCAAACCTTTTATAGAATTACTTATTTACACTTTGATTAACCCTAGAACACTAACCATCAATTAAAGTTACACCACTACTAACCATGGGTATATCATACCTGATTTTGAAAATATCAAAAAAAAATATTATATATAAATCTTTATTTGAAATATTTTACATATAGGCACTTCAAGCTTTGTACTTTGAGTTAACATTAATAGGAACTGAAAAACATATTTAGGTAAGAAAATCATGTACTGAAATTTGTAATTAAAAATAGGAAAATTTGCGCTGGGTACTATTAGGTTGGTGCAAAAATAATGTCGTTTTTTGACATTAAAAATACGTCAAACCCGACATTATTTTTGCACCAACCTAATATATACCCATGGTTAGTGTTCTAGGGTTAATATCCTCACCTTTGTTGTTATTATTACAATATTTCAGTCATTGTGTTTGCCAGGTTTCTTTAGGTGTCAAACTGAACCCTTTGTTTCATCTATGGTGAGGTAGATTATTTTTGTTTAGGAATATTTTGTCTGGTTCTTATTTAGTACTGCACATTTACTGCTTGATTTGTTTCTACTAAGTCCTACTCTGTATTACCCAGGTAAAATATTAACAATTAAGATGAATAAATTAGTATGAATGTAAATAATGTAACTAATGACAAAGCCTCATCCCTGAAATTTAGCCACCGGCATCATTTCCATAAACTTTGTAAAGTTTTTAGAAAATAATGATATTTCATTTTAATCAAATTCAAATGATCACATTCATCTTTGGTTGTTATTTTAAACACAATGTTTCAGCCAAGTGCTCTTTGGCAATCTTCAGGGTTCCATTATTTTTGATTGGGATATCTTGTATTAGCTGACTGTGTCATTTGTATCTCTAAAATTGCCATTTTTCTGCTCATTCATATTGAACGAGAGTACATGGATTTTATTACCTGATCATGAGAACAATGTCTCATGATGAAGATTATGAATTTTTAAATGGCTAAGTCAGGATTTAAATCGGATATTTATTCTGTATCATTTAAACCTAGAATTATCGTTTTTATGATCATATTGGGACATAAGACATCAGCAGCAGCCCACACTTTGCTGCCAAAGCTGATCACCTAATGTCCCAGTCAGAGACATGATGGCTAAAGGATAATGTGTGCATATATTAAGAGGACCTTTCCAGCTTGAGAAAGTAACTGCAACAAAAACTGTACATCTGTAAGTACATTGAATCTTATAGCGGCCCCTGAATTTCTGCCTATTGCAGTAAAAGGGTGCTCTCTCAAAGAGAGCTCTCGTCTTGAATGCCTATTGCAATTTAAGCTCACCCCAGACATCAAGTGGAGCTCATATATACAATCCATTTCTGAACAGGTTAAAAGGGTTGGTTCTCTGAAGTGCTCCAGTAGCAAGACCTCTGATCAGGAGGTTTTGAGAAGTGTGAAACCACCTCTTAATTGCTAGTGTTCCCAGGTCCACCCTGACCCTGGTTGGTAGCACCTGTTAGGATCCCAGATATGGGTAAATAGTTAACCCCCCAAACTCTATCAAAAACACTGTGAAAGTGTAAAAGGTGTACATTTTAAAATGTATACTTTAAAGATATATCTGGAGCTACTTGCTAAAATGTGAAGTCCAACATTAACCAGTGGTCATACTCTAACAATACATCTGGAGCTACTCACCAGATTGTGGAGTCCATCTTTAACCAGCAGTCATACTTTAATAACACATCTGGAGCTACTTGCCAGAACATGGTGTCCAACATTAACCAGTGGTCATACTTTAACAATACATCTGGAGCTACTCGCCAGAGCGTGGAGTCCAACATTAACCAGCAGTCATATTTTAACAATACATCTGGAGCTACTCGCCAGAGCATGGAGTCCAACATTAACCAGCAGTCATATTTTAACAATACATCTGGAACTACTCATCAGAGCGTAGAGTCCAACATTAACCAGCGGTCATACTTTAACAATACATCTGGAGCTACTTGCTAGAATGTGGAATCCAACATTGACCAATGGTTATACTTTAAAGATACAAATGAAATTTAAGTAATTGTTTTCCATATAAATTATAAATTCATGAATGAAAAGATCATAATTAAAAATAAAAAAGTCTTAATTTAAACTGATAATTTAAAAAATTCAAAACATTAATAGCTTAAACAACTGATCTTGAAAGTTTGCTCTAAGAGTTAATTGCAGCTTTGATACTCAATGTTTTAAAAATATTGTACTCATATTTTATGATCAAATTTATCTTTAAAAGCTTCAAGGCTCAAGCCAACTTGAAATTAATGAAAATTAAACTCAGTTATGTTCGGAGGGAATCATTTTTTTTTGCATGCAAAGGTAAGAATCAAACTGAATAGAAAAAATGACAGAAATTGGAAAAGTATTCCAACAGATAATAATGGCAATCCTCAAATTATTGGCTAATACCAAAAGGTAGCACCTATGAATATCAAAACTATTTGAGGAACGCTTACAAATTATCAATCAAAGAGTGTAACATTAGATTGGTTTGTAGCTCCACTAGAGAAAAGATAAAAAATGGGTAACGATTAACATTTTTGGTTTATTCTTGTTTTGAGTTATATTTTCCAATCCCATTTCAAAGAGTACGTGAAGAGAATTGTAGCTTTCAAGTTTTGGTGATTTGCATTTTATTGAGATCACTCGGAAATACAAAACAACTGATGGATAAACAATAAAAATGAAAATTATCACATACTGAATGGTAACGCTTGTTCAGCAAATCAAAGAACTACACTCTCATGCAGAAAAAAATATTTTTTTAAATTTAGCAAACATTTTAAAATTTGTAAACAGGAATGGCATTCAACTATTTCTGCCTACATGAAACTGCTTGCCAAATGACCAGGAAAATATTTTATTTATATATATATAAATATATATATATATATATTTGTGTATTTAGGTAGCATATTTTCATTCAAATAGGTTTGGTGAAATAATTTAGACATACTGTGCTTGTTTATTTTTGTTTTAATCTTTTCAGGCCCATAAATAGTAATAAGCAAAAACTTAAAATCCTAGAAGCCCTTTTGGATATGAGAATTAAAGTCAAAATGACAACTATAAATATAGCAATAAAGTTCTTAAATGTTTGTAGCAGCAAAGTTTTATATATATATGTATGTGTGTGTGTGTGTGTGAAAAGTGTGTGTATATAAATATAAATAAATATATATATATATATATATGTATAATCATTGCCTCCAATCCCTTGCAAGATTACTATCACATCATATCATATAGACCCATTATTAAATCAAACTACCCTCTCACCCAGCATATTAAATATTAAACATCACCATATAAATAACCAATAAGGATTACAAATTTCTACCTGTTACATATACACAGTCAAAAACAAACAAATAACCAGCTTTAAATATAACAAACCGCCATTTTTTTTTTTTTTCAAAATTTAAAAATAAATATAAATAATAATAATTTTTACCTATCATAATTTCACACAAACCCCACCACACGTATACACATACATACGAGGAAATATTATTCAGCGGAAAAATAAAATATGATATGTATACATTCACGAGACATTTACGAGGCATTTCCGCTACACTTCCAATCTTTAAATTTCAACATACAAATGCGTATGTATAGACACAACACCACCCGTGTACATACATATGTCATATCCGAAACTGCCCACATATGTTTATATATGTATGAGTCCCGACAGACAACCAAGTATGTATATGTGTCTGCATACATCGATGTTTGCGTCAGTACGATGAAAAAACGATGAAGTTTCCCCCACCACTTCCACAATAACACCAATACACGCAATCTACATAAAACCAAAATTAAAAAAAAAATTAATCAGTTTGTCTGACGATCGCTAAAGCCTGAAACCAGGGTCACAAGCTTACATCTATCCAACCATATATATATATATATATATATATATATATATATATAGGTATACTTTGGGTTATGGCATTTTGAGTTAAGTCATACTCGATTATATATTGGTTGTCAAAAAAATATATAGAAAAATAAAAATCAAGTCATTTTATTCAAATTTACATCTGTCCACCACAAATACTGAAGTCGTAATTTTACTAGAAAAGCATTAAAAGCATATAAAATCATGTTACTGTAGAATAAATAAGACTAAAAGTATATAAAAATCATATTGAAATACATACATTTACAGTAAATGTTAATATAATCATCATAAATCTTAGAGAACGAATTATGAAAACGTCTATGAATGTGTTATTGTCTTATTTAGCGGTCTTTAAGAGCTTAATATTGGCGTTTTCCATGGTAGTTCCAATATCTACCATTTGACATCACTGTCAGCACCACTCGTGATTCCCACGAAATTGAAATCCAGTTCAGTTTAGGCATACACACGGTATACATCTGCTTATTTAGCTACTCTCTCATTTATTTGTGACTTTATAATTTGCCCCAATGACTGCTAAGAAAATTCCTAGTTCAAGTGCTATGCATCATGCTATAATGCTGGACGATAAACTTACTATGATAAAACACCATGAAAAGGTGAAATGAAAACGTTGTATCGATTGCTCGATCTTTTTGAATGAGTCAGACAGCTGTATCGACAATTGTTTACAATAAGGATAAGATTTTGGCATATATTAAATCTGATGCCTCAGGGATGAAGAATACTGTTATCAATAAAAAAAGAGGAAAAATATTTGAAGAGATGGAACAACTTCTTTATCTTTGGATTGATAGGTTGAATCATCATCGTGCTGCTATTAGTCAAGAAAATCACTCAAGTGAAATAGTTGTCTTTGTTTGAGGACCTGAACAAAAATACTAAGATGAGAAAGATGTAGAGTTTAAAATGAGTCAGGGCTGGTTTATAAGATTTAAAGAATGAAGAAGTTACCACTCTATTCAGAAGCAAAGTGCATCAGCTGACAAACAAGTACCAGCCAATTTTCCGAAAGCATTGGCTAAGATCATTGAAGAAAAACAGGTTTCTTCCTTGAACTGATTTTGACCATTGATGAGACTGGATTATATTGGAAAAAATTACAAGACCGTTCTTTCATTGCGGATGCTAAGCGTAAAGCCTATATATCACTGATAAATTATTTTATTTAGAATACTCCATGTATTAGGTTGGTGCAAAAATAATTTCGTTTTTTAACATATGTTACTATGTGGGAAAACGAAATTATTTTTGCACCAACCTAATACATATCATAAATACTGTAAAATGCAATGGGATGTGCTTATTTGCAGTTTATAGTGTGGTTATTTCACCCTAAATCGTGACCTCTGGAATCAATTAAAAATGTAGGGTGAGGTGTGTGTGTACATTATATATATATATATATATATATATATATATATATATATATATATATATATATATATATATATATAACATAAATATGTTATAAAATCACTACAAAAATAGCCATTTTTTTTCAATACCTCCAGTGTCTTATCAAGTGGTGATATTGATTAATTATCTGCTCTACTCTGTATAGAGCATTCTTTTAAGAATAGTAATTGTTGGTTATTGGAATTCCTTCCGTATACACCAATCATATACTTGGGTATATATATATATATATAT
>OZ010606.1:77306310-77331310 GCA_963932145.1 Acanthosepion lycidas
ACAGAAGAAAGCTGAGTATTCCATGGATTGAGCATGTGATCCATGAGGAAGTTTTACAGAAAATGGAAAAAAAAGCAGACTTATACTTAGAATAAGAAAGAGACAGGCATCAGAAATGTGGTTGTACAGAAGAAGGCCAAGAATACCATGGACAGTGCACGTGAGCCATGAGGAAGTTTTAAGGAAAATGGAAACAGAAAGGGGACTTATACTTAAAATCAGATAGAGACAAGCATTAAAGAAGTGGTTAAACAGAAGAAGGCTGAGAATACCATGGAGAGAGCATGTGAGCCATGAGGAAGTTTTACAGAAAATGGAAATAAAAAGGAGATATACTTAGAATCAGAAAGCAAAATGCATCAGAGATGTGGTTCTACAGAAGAAGGCCGAGAATACCATGGATGGAGAATGTGAGCAATGAGAAGGTTTTAAGGAAAGTGGAAACAAAAAAAATGAGTCAGTTAAATATTTTAGAACACATACAAAAAGAAATCTTTGAAAATTCTAGACTCACAGGACATACAATAGGAACAATTGTAAACCCTGTGTAATCTATGAAGCTTGTGTAAATGTTAGACCAGGTAGTTAGATGTATAGTAAAAAAACTATTACTCAGAGGAACAAAGGATAGGAAGAGTAATGATTGTAGACATTCTAAAGGGACACTGCTCAAAGAATGTGCTGGTCATATTGCAGTGTCTTTTTAATCAGTCAGGCACAGATGATTCTAAAGCACCCTTTCCTGTGAGTAAGGTCTGAGCAAGACTTTTTAATAAACTGTAGCCAATACAACAATTCACTCCTCTCCTTTGGCATGTGAAGGACTGTAGCTGATCAGAAGATTTGCCAGGATGCAGTTTGAATGCAATATCAAACTACTTCTGGAAATATACCTCCAGATTTTATCTTCACAGTTTACTCCTGAAGACTTTTCTATTATTGGATATGCCTGTAATGCAGTAGATATTAAACATTTGAGTTTTCCTTTTCTTACAGGGATTGCTTTCCTAGTATAATAATTTCTATCTATATCAGCAAATATATATACAGGAAGAAATGTGATAATTTGTAAATGGATAGCAACTCTTACCTCTTCAGGTTTGGGAAACGAATATTATATATATATATATATATATATATATATATATATCTCCAAGATGATAGAATCCAGGTAGAGATCAATGTTCAGGACACAGCAAGAATATAATATAAAAGACTCAAACACTGATATTCCATGATTATAATTTATTACATTGGAATCGTAATCATGATCCAATTCATCAGAACTACAAATTCAAAAAGCTTCTTGAATTTGTATGTTTGATGAATTGAATCATGCATGTAATAAATTATAACCATGGAATATTAGTGATCCTTTTTTATATATATATATATATATAGAGAGAGAGAGATATGTGTGTGTGTGTGTGTATACAGGAGGCATGGCGGAGTAGTGGATAGCAGCTCAGATAGAGGAATCAGAGCTAAGTTCAAATTCCACTCGAATCCATTACATTCACTTACATGCTAATACCCTGGAGAAAGCTATTAATCCTCTTCTTCTCCCTCCAGCCATGGTTAAATAGCAGGACAGACTGGGTTCTATAGCCTTGGATGGCAACTGGTCTAGGAGAAGGACAACAAAACCTCCTGTGGGTTGTTTGGTTATTTTGTGGTGTGTAGTGCACCATGTCTCTGTATTCGGTCCATCAAAAAGTGGTGGTTCTGCACAAAGCCTTCACCACTATAATTAAATCATATGTGCTAGTGTCTGGGTTGTTAGTTCTGAGGAACTGAGTTGCTTGACCCTCATACATTGAATATGACAGGAGAGTTCATTATACATGGGAAAATGATATATACATTTTTATATATCAGAACAATTTTAGGAAAGTTAATGACAAAAGTGGAAAACATTTTTGTGTGAAGTCATTTAAGATTTCATCAGATTAAAGTGATGTTTATATTGATGTGCATAAAGGAGAAGGCATACTGAAATTTTAAATTTGAATGAAAATTTTTTTTTTAGAAATATGTTTAGGTATTAGGTTGGTGCAAAAATAATGACGTAATAATGTCGTTTTTCGACGTTAAAAAATACATAAAAAAAACGACATTATTACGTCATTATTTTTGCACCAACCTAATATATAGTCAATTTGATTTGATTTTTTTTTTTTTATTTATGTTTTTATCACTTTGGTTACAAAATATCCCACATTGTGATAACAGAAAATCTGCCAAAAAAATGCAAAATTTCGTAAGAAGCCAGATTTAAATTTACTGTAGGTGATCTTTCGATTCCAACACTTTCTACACATTTTTATCTTAAAATTTATCTGTAAATTATTTACTCTTTTAATTTAAATTGCATGTTTACACAGAGGAGCCCCATCATCATTTATTACTGATTCTATTTTCTTTACCAAATAATCCTTATACAACAGAACAGATACATATGGGGAAATCAGGGGGAAGTAGATTCATGCCTTTCCTAAGGCATAATTTCAAAGGAATTTTCTGCACTGATAACAATCATCACATGTAAATTTAGTACATAAATAGAATTATGAGAGATGTTGATTCATGCAACAATGCTTGAATATCCAAACTAATGTCTAAAGAGTAAAATTTTGTCTAATGACATTTTAAGTTTAACAAGATATAACTTAATATTAGCACAAATTGTTTTTCTTGCTATCATTGTCTTTGATGATATAAAAAGAAATATTGATGATACAAGAGAAAGCATATGCTTAATCTTATTTTGTGTTATAAAATAAAACTGAGGCATTTCTTCTTCACTGAAATTCTTTCTTTCTCTTTAAGAAAGTCAGAAAATATTTTGGTAAAAACAGAAAACAAGCAATTTTAAAATAATTTTTCATGAAATAATGCATTGACATTTTGGGTTTGACAAATGTATCATTCTATTAAATTTTTATATCATTGTTAAAACTGACACTACAGAATTATATTTGAGAATCTTACCCTGGAGCCAGTGGGAGGCATGTTGGAGTAATGGATAGCAGCTCAAAGTCAGGAATCTGAGAGCCTAGTTTGAATTCCAGTCAGATCCATTACATTCACTTACATGCTAAACACTTGGGAAAGGCATGAATTTTCTTCTTCTCCTCCCAGCTATGGGTAAATAGCAGGACAGGCCGGGTTTTATAGCCTTGGGTGGCAACCAGTCTAGCAGAAGGAAAAATTGAATTCAAAACCAACCTGGAGAGGGTTGGGCCCCGTTAGGCTATCCTAGCCAGGAAACACCATTTTTACTGTGGCTGCAGTACACTTGGTGCCCTTATGACACTATGGGTCACAGGATAAATAAAACAATCCCTGGAGCCATAGCCTTCTTCTCATCTTTGAATCATTTTCAAATGAACATTATGTTGAATGATTAAGTTCAGTAATCATAGTGTGTTACAGTTGTGTTTAGACTTGGTACAATTAGTGATTACATTTTTTACTAAAGTTTGAAATGTCATATCTTTAGGGACAGCATCTCCTTCCCATTGCCTGGAACATTCTTTCACCAAGATGTGAAACAATAGTCTGCCATTGTATGCACCTCAATCTTTGACTATCTTCCAGCAGTCCAAAGGTGTGATTTTACTGGGATTTACTTCCTTAATGCTTGCAATACCTGGTGTTCTCTATCAAAGCAGAAACTATGACTGCTTAACTTCACAAATCAAACAAAAACTAATGCTTTCAGCAGGATCTGATCATAAATTAAGCTACCTTGAGAGGAGATGAACATTTCTCAGCCTATCCTTCCATAATGTTGACCACAATGAAAGAGGTACCGTGCCTTGAGATACTATTGGGCCTTAAACTCACAGCTGACCTCAAGGGGAACTTGTACATATTAGATATCATTAAAGATGCAGGTAAAATGGTTGGTTCCCTGTACTGTTCCAGTAAGTAACTGACTCCATGTGCTATTCTCTACCTTTATAAGAGCCAGATCAGGCAAAAAATGGTGTAGTGTTGTCATATTTGTGCAGGAGCGGCCCAGACCACACTCTTCAGTTTTACATCTCAGTCTTTTTTTTTTCTTTTTTTACAGTAAGGTTCACCCTGTACAAGGCCTGGGGACCACTTGAGGTAGAGGGCTACATTAAGGGGTAATTTATATGGATAGGAGGGGAAGATAATGGTTAAAACTAAACTTGAACATGTTAAGACTGTTGTGATTGAGAAAACCTCCCGTTTGGAGTTGGTTCCACAGAGCAGTGGTTCGTGGGAAGAAGCAGCTCAAGTGGAACTTACTTCACACCATTGAAATACAGAGGGAGCAAGGGTGGTTAGCTACAATATGTGTAGCATGGTGTGTCCTAGGTGTAAAGGTTTGAGCTGATGAAACCAAGAAATGCAGATTTTTTAAGCATTTTCCATGGAAGTTAGCAATAGAGCAGTGAGAGACTTGCCACATCGCTTCTGTCAAATAGGGGTTGCAGGCTGGAAAATAATTTGTCACCCACAAGGACAGAGATGTTTTTGGACACTATTGAGACTGGAATGTGAAGACTGAGCATCTTCTGCTCAAATATGACAGCAGTACAGGATTTTAGGCCTGATCTGGCTCTTGTAAAGGTAAGGAATAACATGAGGTGTCAGGTACTGACTGGAGCAGTACAGGGAACCAACCATTTCTCCTGCATCTTTAGTGATGGATCATATGTATGGGTTACACTTGAGGTCAAGGGTTAGTTTAAGCCACAATAGTCTCTTAAGGCATGGGGCCTCCTCGAGGGGACATTCATTCATTGTGACTGGCGATTGTTCATGGTCCAATCAGCAATGATGAAATGTAACTAGTTTGATTTTCAAGATCTCAGCGAAAATAATTGCGGAGACACGAGAGTTATCCATGGAATGAGTTTGGTTATTTAATTCATGAGCAACCTGGTATACAGAAGCTGTCAGCCAAGCAAGTACCAAAATACTGACCAGAAATGTTATTGGGTGGACACACCTGACTTGATTTTACAGAATGTTCACTGATCTAATGATAATTCTTTTGAGATTACTTTGGATCATAAGGGTTGCTGCCACGATGATCTAGGGATCATACAAAAGTTTGTGTAATGGCAAAGCTTATATTCTACATAACCCACTCACCAAAAAAAATCTAAAATAAGAAGGAAAATCTTTGGAATATAAAATTCTTTTTTTTTAATCATTTGATCTCAGGCAAGGCAATAAAACCACTAAGACACAAAGCGTTACTGAATGCGGGATAATAAGAGAAATGAAAACATTAAGATGTTCAAACTCACTACTGAGTAGTTATGGGAACCAAGCAGACTTGTTAACCATTACACAACATTGTAGCTGTTCATGTACCCAAGTGTTTTCAAATGCCTCACCTCATGTACCCAAGTTTTTTTCAAATGTGACATGGGGGTATTTCCGTAATGTTCTGTGTTGTGTGGCCTGGATTATTTTCAATCAATTCCAGTTTGGTCATCATCAATAACTGTAGGTTTACTAAAATTTTCTTGGCTTTCCAGATCAATTATTTATGAATGATAAACTCAGCTATAGCACCATCACCATAAATGGTACATACTTTTGTGCTGTTTGTACATTTTTTTTTTTCCTTTCCAGAAATAAAAGAGCATTATAAGTATAAGTTTCCTTTTTGTTTCCATTTTCTCTAAAACTTTTTGTTGTTCACATATTTGGCCCATAGTATCCTCAGCATCCTTATGCAGAACCACATTTCAGTTGCTCATCTTTGAGATCATCCAGCACTCACTGCTATGCAGCAGAACAGATATCACGTAACACTTTAGTACACTTTTCCTTGTTTCTTTCAATTTTTATCGATTTCTTAGTACTCTGCTTAGCTTTTGGAAGGCATCTTTGGCTATCCGAATAACACCTTCAGATTTCAGTATTTCACTTTCAGTCTTCCTTTTAAACATTTCTTGTACTGTGCTTAAATTCATTTTGATATCTTCAGAACTGCCAGATAGTTAATGGAGAATGAATCTAATTTCCTACAGTTGTTACTGGAGTTATTGAAGGAGAATTGCAGTCTGAAGCTGCAGGAAGATATTCTGACTTTGCAAGAAAATACAGCTGCACATGGAATTGGCAAAATGATGGCTATTTTGAAGTGGTTGTGATTTGAATGCATAAATCAACCACTTGACTTCCCAGATCTTGCTCCATCTATTTCTGGTTTTAAAAGGATCTTCAAATTTGAAGATGATACGAACAACAGAGGAGTGGATCAATAATCAAACATTTGTTTTAAAAAGTTAAAGAAATGAGATTCCAAGTACACTGAAACTGTAAAATAAATACAAGTACCACCATTTACATTATTCGGACTATTGTCCTCATCTTTGTCGCCATATTTATTACAAGGTTTTGACCTTCGTATACTCAGGCCTTCTTCAGGTGGTTGGAATGTCACTCACTGGCGTAGACTGTTCCAGTTCCACATGCCAGTTATCAGTTATCTCCTGTTAATTCCCCTCTCCAAGTTCTCCACTGCCTTAACCGGGTATTGAACTCACACTCTTTGGGTCCTGTCACTAGATCTAACTAAGGCATTTATCCACTGTGCCATGTATTCTTGAGGACATCTGTGTATGAATTTCTAGGTATTATAAACCTAATGTCTTCAGTAACATGTTTTAATGGATGTCAATTAACAGTTATCTCCCGTCCTGTTAGGTTTATAATACCTAAAAATTCATACAAACAGCACAAAAGTATGTACTATTTATGGTGATGGTGCTAGAGCTGAGAGTACTGTTCAGAAATAATTGATCTGGAAAGCCATACACAGATGTCCTCAAGGACACATGGCACAGTGGATAAAGGTGTTGGTTAGATCCAGTGACAGGACCCAAAGAGTTTGAGTTCAATACTTGGTTAGGGCAGTGGAGAACTTTCAGAGGGGAATTAACAGGAGATAACTGATAACTGACATCCATTAAACATGTCACATGGAACTAGAACAGTCTACCCCAGTGAGTGAAATAAAGGGTTCAGTTCGACATTCCAACCACCTGAAGAAGGCTGGAGCGTACAACGGCCAAAACATTGTAATAAATATGGTGACAAAGATGAAGACAATAGTCCAAATAATGTAAATAGTGTACATAATACCTCATCTCAGAAATATAGACAGATACTGAAGGGCCGAAACGTTGTAATAAATATGGCGACAAAGATGAGGACAATAGTCCAAATAATGTAAATAGTGTACATAATACCTCATCTCAGAAATATAGACAAATACTGAAGTACCACTATGTACATTCTATTAGTCTAGGTAATTTCCTTCTTGATCTGGCTGCTTACAGACATATGTTAATACACCAGTTCTCATACAGTCAGTAAAGTTAAGCAATGTTGAGCATTACAAGGTGTGATGGGTAAATTGTCACCATTTTACATTTTTAATTTCACACATGTACATTGTTTGTTTTTGATTTTGTCAACTGTACAGTATACTAGGGTCAGTTGGGCACCATCTCTGAGAAAAAGAGCACCATGGCACAATTCACTCTGCCAGTAATCTTTGAAACAGCATGCTGTACTGCTTGGCATTTGCACCAGAAGCTCAGATACAAACATTTTGAAGTGTTTGGGTGTCAATCTGAGGATAGTGCAAAGGATTCAGAAAGAGTGGAATGAGTTTACTGGTGATTACAAAGGTACAGCAGCTTGGAAAACTCATTCTGATAAGAAAAGAACTCCTGAATTTGTTGATGAGGGACTCAGACTCAACACAGAGGCCTACATCATGTGCTATGAGGAGATAGTGCTACTCAGGGTCAAGAGAGTGGTTGCTGGAAGACCCTATGTCTAGAAACAGGACTCTGCACCATGCCACACAAGCAGGAAAACCCAGTCATGTCTGTCAGACAATTTCTGCAACCACATCAGCTCTTACATCTGGCCACCTAACTGCCCAGACTGCAACCCCCTTGATTATTGTGTGTGGGTTGGAGTTGAGCAAGAGACCAATAAAACTCCTTGTAACACCAAAGATGACTGGAAGACAAGAAGTATGGCGCCATTCACCAACTTAAACAAGGAAACTGACCGGAAGAGTTGCAGGAGATTTTGAAATCATTAGGAAGCCATAGTTGAAGCCAATAGGGATTTTATTAAATGAATTCACTCTTTACTATTTCAAGATATTTTTGTGTAATTTTGGTAAATATATCTGTTAAAATGAGATGTCAGTGTTATTTTCACTTTCACATAATTTAGACAAGAATTTATCAATCGCACACTGTATTTGATCATTTGGAAACAACAGGTGTTGTACACTTGGATGTGTGGGTGGTTTCATAGATAACACCTCGAAATTGGAAATAGTATAATTTGGTTCCAATTCCAGTCATGTTTGGTATATTCACTAATGTGCAAATACCATTGGGAAAGATAAGAATCCATCTCTTCTTCCCCAGGTATGGGTTAATTAGTAGAAATTGTATCTTTTTAATTATTATCTCTCCAAAATTCTTGCAATCTAAAAATATTTTCTGGCTTTAAATAACCTGCAAAAGGTTAACAAGCCCTAAAAAAAAAAAAAAAAAATCAATCAAATGATCCTGGTTGGTATTTACACTTTTTTCATTGTTTGGACTGTTGTCCTCATCTTTATTGTCATATTCACAACGTTTTGGCCAATGTACACCATGGCCTTCTTCAGGTGATATGTGTTGGAATTTTGAATCAATATAAACAATAAAGATGAGGAAAACAGTCCAAACAATGTAAAAATGTAAATAGTTACAATAACTTATCTCTGAAGAACCAAAAATATGATACCCACATTCACAAGGAAGTTCCCAACTAGCATCCAGTTGGCAGACAAAAATAAATGGGCACGTAACTCAAAACATAACCCAGCATTCACGGCATAATGATGGATATTTATTGAGCACAGTATCCATACCAAAGTCAGCAGCCAATCAGGACCTAGAGAATAGGCATAGCCAAGTAGCAGAATGGAACGTCACAGTCAATTATATAAACCACTCACCAACTAGTCCAGACAGTTATTCAGAGTAGACTCAACTTCCAATACAGTCAAATACTGCCTGTTTCTCTAACTAAATTCTACAATCTCAGAAACATAGATGTTAATCTTGGTTGGACTGATAACTTTTCATCAGCTCTATACTCTAGTCATAGGGCACTGGTTAATAAGTTAGTCTTACAAGTCTTTAGATCTAGACTGAGTGCAATACTTTGTGCTCTTCTCAAAGGACCTTGTACCAGACAAAGCTAAGCTTCAGTCAGTTATGTGCCATGTGTGATACATGGTTAAGCAAGCATGACTGATGAGGCAAATGTTTTTCCTGCAGTATATTGCCATTTCTTTCTGCGGTAGACCAGTTGACATGCAAGGCTATAGAACCCAGTCTGTTCTGCTATTTACCCATGGCTGAGGGAAGAAGAAGAGGATTCATACATTTCCCAAGAGTATTAGCATATAAGTGAATGTAATGGATTCAACAGGAATTCAAACTCAGTTCTTTGATTTCTCAATCCAAGCCGTTATATCTGCACACCTTACAAAAAAGTAGTTGTTAGCAAACTTGCTTTGCAAACTATTTATACTGTCATTATGTTAGATCATTTTATGGTTGCTACTGGTAACATAAGCTACAAGTCTTATCTGCCACATAGTCAGTTCATTACTAACTAAACTGGTTCCCCAACCAAACATTTCTGGTGAGGAGATTGGCCAGACACCTAGAAAAATTCAGAGCATGACCTGTTAAAAGGTGGATAAACTTTCTTGTAAGATCAACGGTCATTTAGCACAGTACCAGTGCAGTGATGACACAGCATCACTGGATGGGGAGCTTTCTAGACTGGAATTAACAACCAAGGTGGAGGTTTCTATCAACAAAATCAATGAACCAAAGTGAGCCCTTGGCTGTGGTTTGACCTGGAGAGGAATGGACTCCACCAGTTTTGCTTGTCCAAAACATGTTATGCACAAATTAATATTTATTCAGGTTTCAAACCTATATATATGAAGAGAAATTCTCAGTTGTACAGTGACCCTACAACCACACCCAGCTATTTTCATTATTATAGATTTTGTTATAGACACAACATTTCGACCAAATATGCTATGGAACTCTTCAGGTGTCTATTGTTTGGCTGATATAGGATATTTGATTAATATTGTGTTATTTTGTCCTGTGTTGCCAGTTCTTTGTTCCTGCATAGACAGTGTTCACTGTTTCACAACCTAATCAAGTGCTTGAATCCTTTCATATTCATGGATAAGCTTTTGGGTGGTGTTATTGAAGGACAAGAGAAAATTGTCATGTACATGTTTCTTTTATTCGGAGTACTTTGAATATAGCACAACATCATTATCAGGGTATTGTTTATTGCAAGACAAATATTATAGTGTTCATTATTGTCAAAGACAAAATTATTGTGTTCATCTGAAAGTTAAATTTCTAATAAAAGAAATATGTATCAACACTGCAATTTTCTCTTATCCTTCAATAACGACACCAAAAAACTTATTTGTGAATATGAAAGTATCTAATTGAAAATAAGCAGACAGAACATGTCTAAATTATTCAATGAAACATATCTCAATGAAAACATGCTGCCTATATATATATAGGCTAAATATAAAACCATTTCAAGCTAATGGAGAGCTATGAAGTGACATAGGACTTTTTAAATCATCCAAGATATTAATTCTACAAGCAAAGATAATAACATTTGACAGACCAAGTAATCTTAATAAAATCGGACAGTTGTGAGGTGGCTCAGTTTGGAATAACATTGATTATTAGTGTTAATGATATTCACAGGGATATTGCATGGCATTGATTGTATTTAATGTAAGAAGAGAAGCAATCAATTGGGATGACAATTCTAGAGATGGTAAATCTGATCTGAAGAAATATTGGTAAACTTTTGATGCTGAAGAAAGAGAAGTAGAAGTTGGGGTTCTTGTAATAGTTAAATCAAAAATGGGAAAAAATCTGGTGATAATTTAGTAAATAAATCTTGTTTTGTTCAAAATATTTTAACTTTAATAACAGATTAGGAGATGGTAGTGGTAATATAAGGAATTTCCTTGTAAAGAAACATTTGGCATTCATTGTCCAAGCAGCCAGTGCTACTTTCAGCCGAGTTTTATGGAAATCTATTTATTAAAACAGTTTTTTCAGGAAATTAGGTTTCTCAAGTCATGTAATTGTTATCACTCTTTCCAGGGGTTTCCTTTCTAATCTTTTGTTTAATGTAGTGTGGAATGTTAACATCTTGATTATGTTATATTATTATATATTGAATCCTTTTCTTGCTGATTTTTAATGCCTTCCTATAATCAAATCAATAGCAAGAGATTTACATTATACATAAAATAGTTCTATAAGTAATGCTTATATTCATTCCTGGACACTGATAATCCCTTTCTTGCTGGTTTTCCATACTTCGTATAGTCAAATCATTAGCAATGCATTTACATTAAGCATGAAATAACCCTACTCTATCAGTAACACTCGACTTCATTCCTCACCACTGACAATCCCTTCATTATTGATTTTCAATGCTTTGCTTATAGTCAAGTCACACGTTTCTCCAATGACACGAACATCTTTAATGTTGTTTCATTAGCAAAACATGTCTATGTAATTTTTCAAAATTTGTTGATGAATGAGAGTCCAGCAGCTCGGAACAGCCAGAATACCCACACATGTGATTTGATTATTGATGTAATGAATATGCATACACCTGGGTTCCCCCTCACAGTAATATGATTGGCTGGTGTTAGCCATAAATACAGACTGATGTGGAGGTACAGGATGACGCCTATTGGCTATGCCTATTGTCTTTGCCTATTGCCTACCACTACGACGAGGACCAGTCCATTACGGTTACCTGCTAGATTGTTCTACTCGGTTACAGCAGTCCAAACCACTTTGCTACTTCGAACAAATATATCCCTTTCTGGGACATATCAATTATAGTGGTGAAGGCTGATGCAGAACCAACCGCACTTTTTGGAAGAGTCAAATGCAGCAAAGAACTAGTGCCACAAGGTCTTTAAATGACACTCCTCAGATTTTGAATTCAGTTTTTCCGCAATTAAAACATGTTCTTAATTTTAAATGGACAGTCCTTTCTGAAATGAAGCATACTACAGCCATAGCATGGGTTAAATTTTACAGTATTTTTGTTCCAGATTTTTTCTTTTGGTACTACTGTCTTTTTTTTTAACCATTTGTACTTCTGCTATAACATCTTGCTCAATTTTCACTGTTTTATGCCTTGAATTGATATTTTTTTTGGCACTCTTCTGCAACAGTCTGTATCATTAATTTTGAATCCTGTTCAGGTTTTTTAAGTATTCAAGAGCATATTTCTGCAATGTTGCTTGATGTTAAACTTTTAACAATAATTAGACATTAAAATCTGCCTGGGGATAATTCATCCAGTTAAATTTCTCACACTCATGACTGACTTTACAGATTTTTCATGTTCAGCGGGGTACAATTTTGCTAAGATGTACCATCTTTTCATTTGACCATCCTTCACATTCTTCTCTGAAAATGGCCTCATACCTTCTGAAGTACGATAGGAATATAATGTTTTTTTCTGGGATGTAATTAAATTCACTAATTGAGTTATGACTGAGTCTGGCAAAATCAAAATTAACACATTGTCTGTTCCTTGTTTCCCAGGATTGCTTTTATCTGTTCTTGATATTCAATCCATTCTCATTGCATTTGTTGTAACAATGTCTTCTGAAATTCTTTGCTGTTGCTAAATAATTATCTTCAATTCTTCCATAGTGTATTTTGTTTGTACATGTCGTTAACAAGGAAGAAAAAAGTTTTCTTTTCCTTAATAGCCATATATCATAGAACCTTGAAGTTTTGCACTATGAATATACACAAACTCTAAAAAAACATTTTCCCGTGAATTTTGAAGAGGGTTAGCTGTAAAGGTCTAAATTGTTGGAACTAATGAATGTCGCTTGTCTGAACATTTGCCATGGAAATAGCAATCAAGTAGTGACAGGCTTTCTTCTGTGGGAAATTGACATTCAGATTGAAAATTATTCATTGCCTACAAGCTTTTGAACTCTGTCAAAGCTGGAAAGTAAGAATTGGGCAGCTCCAGCCCAGATATGCAATACACCATTTTTAGTCTGACCTGAGACTTGTAAATCTAGAGCATGTCAACAGGAGTCAAGTATTTTCTGGAACAGCAAAAAATATGACCAATTTCCCAGTGTCTTTACAGATGAATTGTAAATAAGTGGTTCTTGGAAAGAAGCTGTCTGAATGGAACTTCTTCCTTACTAATGGTATATGAAGGGAACAGGGATGATTCCTCTCACTGCATGTAGTATGGCATGCCTTATCTGAAAAGGTCAGAACTAGGGAATGTAGTTTGTCTGAACATTTGCCATGGAAATAGCAATAGAGTAGTAAGAGAGTTGTGATGTTTCATCTGTGAGGAAAGGTGTTGTAGAATGGAAAGTAATTCATTACACACAAGGAAGCATAGATGTTTCTGAACTCAATCAAGACTGGACAGTGGGTAGATCCAGTCCAGACACCAGTACTCCATTCTTGGTCTGATTTTGCTCTTATAAAGATTAGAACATAGTTGGAAGAGTCAGGTACTTACTGGTGTGGTACAAAGATCTGACAAAGCCTAAGAAAACTAAAAGTCTTAACAAGATATATTACTGAAAAACACAGTCTTAACAATACAGGGTACAGATGATACCATGTTCATAGGAGACACAGAAAGAAAACTGCAGGGACTTCTAGATAAAATAATACAGAAATGCAAGAAAAAAGAACTAACAATCATTTTTAAGAAAACACAATAAATGGTTGTTAGCAAGTGGGACATGCTAATACACAATTTACAAAGTAGGGGATGTCAAAATCAAGCAAATACAGAAATTTAGCTTTCTGGGAAGTATTAGAAGAGGCGATGGAAAACATGAAACAGAAATTTGAAGGCACCCTGGAATAGCGAAATGTGCTCTCTAAAAGTGAAACAAAATATTAAGAAAACAGGAGAAAGAGTATTGAACTGTTATGTAATATCACTCCTCATATATTGCAGTAAATGCTGGATAATTTCCTCATAGATGAAGAAGAGACTTGATGAAATAAAGATATCATTCTCTAGGAAGATGGAATACTGGGCTAAGAAAGACAGTTTAAGGAGAATGGAAAAAAAAAGTAACTTAGAATCATAAAATAATAGTTGAAACTTTTATGAACACAACAAAGAAAGAAGGCTTGGAGAATTTAACACCCACAAGGCACGCTGAAGGCAAGATGAGCAGAAGAATCATCAAGTAACCTACCAGACAAGATTGTGTAAATGAATGGTGGAACTGGGATTGGAAGTGATAATAAACAAACCTTGTTTAGAGCTTTAAAAGGGGGGAAGTTATGGAGAAACATGAGCACCAACATCCTAAAGAATATTTTCTGTAAGTACTTGCTGGGCTTCTCAAATAAACATTATTTATAATTACTTATATAACTTATGTCAAATTAATAATTACAACACTATAATCAAACTCAATCTTCACAAAAGAAAAATCTGTTTAATAATTTCATTTAAGCAAGGCAATAAAGCCACTAAGATGCAAATCGTTACTGAGAGAAAGGAATAATGAGGATTAGATTTGAATGACATTTATTGTTAGTAAGTCGTACAGTGATGTTGAAAGACTAGTGAAAGGTTCGTTTCAGTGGCTGATCGTCAGGATTGCAGTCAAATGTAAGGGTAGTACTGGGAGTTGACCTAATTCTTGTGTGGGTTTGGTGGGAAGTCACAAGATATGGTCAGTGTACAGTAATTGATTGACATCATGGTGGTAGGCCGTTTTTGTTGGTTGGTAGGCCTGTTCTATGGAATGGGGGTGATATCAGATTGGCATAGTAGGCCATCTTTGTTGAATGGGGTCGTGGTGGTGACTGTGAAAGGAATACCTTGTGAAAAAATTGAGTAGGCTGAGGTGATGGAGGTGTATTGCCTAGGTGATGGGGTGTAGTCTGATTGCATCACAGTGGTGGGTTGAGTGGGTTACATGCTTTTAGAGTTGGAGTTGCTGCCTGTGAAGTTAGAGCAGCAGCCCTCAGTGTGATGGCCGGTAGCCTGCCAGGCTGCAACTGCTGGTCTTGTTCTCAGAGACCTGCTTTTAAGTAGGTCTGATTCTTCCCAGGGGAACTCTTTTTTTTTTTTGGTGAGAACGTTCATGACTGGCCACTACAGGAGCTCACTTCGTAGAGTCTAATATGCAGAAAACCACATTTGTTACTTTGTGGTGTTCATATCCTGTCAGCATGCAGAATGAATCAGTAAGAGATCTAATTGTGATAGAATATAACTGCACACCAGATCTCAGTCTGATTCATAGTTCAGTTAAGTCGGGAATGAGATGATTGTTGGTAAAGAGAGAATTGGTTTGCTAGTCCTGTTGAGTACGGTAATCCTTTAATGCTGATGAAGGTTGTTATATCCATTTCACTCACAGCATGCTTCTGACACCATTAAGTGTTTGTGAGAGAAAAGAATTATGAGGATTAGATTTGAACGACATTTATTGTTAGTATGTCATACAAAGATGTTGAAGGATGTGTGGAATATCCAATTGTCAGGATGGAGGATTGGTGTAAGGGTAGCACCAGGAATTGACCCAATTCTTGAGTGAGGTCACTGGATATGGTCGGTGTACGTTGGTTGATTGAGATCACAGGGGCACGGTGATAACTGCAAAGTCAAGTATGATAGGCCTGTTCTGTTGAACGAGGTCACAGTGGAGAATGTGAAGGGAATGCCTCATGAATGAGTTGAGGAGGCTGAGATAATGGTGGTGGGTTGCCTAGTAATGTCGTTTTTGACGTATTTTCTAACGTCAAAAAACGACATTATTACGTCATTATTTTTGCACCAACCTAATATTTCAACAGTAAAATAATGAAAACCAAATTGCCACACTATTTACATTATTCAGACTATTGTCCTCATCTTTGTCACCATATGTATTACAACGTTTTGGCCGTTGTACAGTCTTAATCAGGTGGTCTAACTGAACCCTTTATTTCACTCACTGGGGTAGACTGTTCTAGTTCCACAAGCCATGTTTAATGGATTTCAGTTGTGTTTACTAGTGCTCATATTGCAATTTTTGCTGTTATCATTGCATACTTTTACCAGAGCCCATATTGCAATTTTAATAATGAAAACCTAAATGCCAATGTAGTACTGTAATGTAATGTTTAATGGATGTCAGTTATCAGTTATCACTTGTTAATTCCCCTCCCCACTGCCTTAACCAAGTATTGAACTCACACTCTTTGGGTCCTGTCACTGGATCTAACTAAATCCTTTATCCACTGTGCCATGTATCCTTGAGGACATGTGTATGAATTTCTGGGTATTATAAACCTGATGTCTTTGATTTTTACCAGTGCTCATATTGTAATTTTTGCTGTTATCATTGCATGCTTTTACCAGAGCTCATATTGCAATTTTATTAATGAAATCCTAAATGCCAATAGAGTAGTGCATTTAAATTCATGAAGTCAAAGTACCAAAGAAGAAAATTTGTCTGAACAATTACTATGAATATATTTGTAGAAAAATCCCAGGGAAGCTATATTACATTGATGGGATAGTGAGTGAAACCAAGATGCCAAGCCAGGACTGATAACATTGCAGATTCTTCTTTAGTTTTTATCAGGAATCTATAGATATATAGAAGCAACAAACCAGATATGGCAATAATATTAAATGAAGGGACAAATGGTAGATTTATAAAGGTACTAGATAGATTTTGATGTGAAAAATTGTCTCACATCATATAGTGAACCAAGTTTCCCCAGAGTAGATTCAGTAATTGATTCAATATAATCATTTTGCTTCCTGTCAGTGGAAAAATTCGGATAATAATTTCATCAATTATTTTGATTACAAACTGACAAATGAATAAAAAGAATTCCCCAATTTACGAACTATTTTTCCTAAAATGATCCAAATATTAAAAAAAATAGAAATTGAATACTAATGTCAAAAAAATAAAACTAATGACTAAATTTTCTCGGCTTATTAAAAGCTGAAAGTATTAAAAATCAATGCAATTACTGTAAACAAAAGATACTGCAATTAGACTTGTCAACAAAAACAACACCTACAATTGTTTTTATACTGTTGTTCGCCCAATACAAAGTTACTGAATGAGACTGGTTAAGGGGTGTAAGGATAGGAGAAAGAGTGTTTGGTTTGGTTTATTTTGTTTTACAGCATATCAACCTTAATGCCGACAACATTTTTAGGATAGATTCATATTAATAGAATATGTATTCTTTGGTTTAGATTGGTTTGCTTTTATGGCATATCAACTTTGGTGGGTTATTTCATGCCAAAAAGATTTTTAAGATAAGTTCATATAAATAGAATATGTATTCTTTGGTTTAGATTGGTTTGGTTTATTTTGTTTTATGGCATATCAACTTCAATGAATTATTTGATGCTGACAACATTTTTAGGACAGATTCGTATGAATAGAATATGTATTGTTTGGTTTATTTTGTTTTACAGCATATTAACCTCAATGGGTTATTTCATACTGACAAGATTTTTAAGATAAGTTCCTATGAAATAGAATATATATACTTTGTAAAAAATCAATTTGAGGATGTGGTTTCAATTGATTTTTTTTTGTAAAGATGGTTTTTCAAGAGTCTGGTTTGATTTATTTTGCTTTACGGTATATCAACCTCAGTAGGTTAATTAATGCTGACAATATTTTTCAGATAGGTTTGTATGAATAGAATATGTATTCTTTGTAGGAAATCAGTTTGTAAATCAGGTTTCATCAATATATTTTTGTAAAGAGGGTTTTTCTTTCATGGCACTGTAGAGGTGGTTTTAATGTATGGTGCCAATGCTCGAACATTGGGTAGTGTTTTTTATAAGTAGTTCTGTTATTTAAAAGTTTTTTTTGATCCCTCAATATATTAAGCAAAATACACTATGAATCTAGTCTTACAAACATCTTAAATAATAAAAAATTAAAAAAATACCCTGATAATCTTAAGAAATGTCTAAACAAACTTATTACTTCTAATATTGTCAAATTGATAAATACAGACTAGATATGTATGGAAAAGTTAAGCTTTCATGACTCTCCACAGATTTATTTCTTTCGTAGATCTAAGTGACATCTGTCCCCTATTCTTCCCAGTCTCTGTGTTCATTTACATAGTTTTTAGGAAGATTATTCAAAGTTCCCCAAGACCCTTCCTGCTTTCAATATGACCTGTGAGTGTCAAATTCTTCAAGCCCTCTTTCCTCATTATGTCTTCCAGAAATTTCAACTGTTTTTTTCTGATTCTAAATAGCTTTTTGTTTCCATTTTCCTTAAAACTTCTTTGTTGCACTCACATTTTGCTCATGGTATTCTCAGCATCCTTCTGCAGAACCACATAATATCATTAATTCCTATACCAATCTAACATATATCTAAAATACATGATCATATAAATTTTGCATATAATGTTATGCAATTACTTAAAATCGATATACCAAATAGTCATGTATTAGTTTCTCTTGATACTCAAAATCTGTTTACTATCTATATTTCTGAGATGAAGTATTATGTACACTATTTAAATTACTCAGACTATTCTCCTAATCTTTGTCGCCATATTTATTACAACGTTTCGGCCGTTGTATGCTCCGGCATTCTTCAGGTGGTTGAAATGTCGAACTGAACCCTTTATTTCGCTCACTGAGGTAAACTGTTCTAGTTCCATGTGCCATGTTTAATATTTAAAACCTAGCTAGGATGAGCTGATCATGAATAGAGGATCTGTCTATATTTCTGAAATGAGGTATTATGTACACTGTTTACATTATTTGAACTATTGCCCTTATCTTTGTCACCATATTTATTACAACGTTTCTGCCGTTGTACACTCCAGCCTTCTTCAGGTGGTTGGAATGTCGAACTGAACCCTTTATTTCGCTCACTGGGGTAGACTGTTCTAGTTCCACGTGCCATGTTTAATGGATGTCAGTTGTTAGTTATTGCCTGTCAATTCCCCTCTCCAAGTTCTCCACTGTTTTAACCGGGTATTGAACTCACACTCTTTGGTTTCTGTCACTGGATTTAACCAACTCCTTTATCCACTGTGCCATGTGTCCTTGGCACAGTGGATCACAGTGGAGAACTTGGAGAGGGGAATTAACAATTAACCTGAAGAAGGCCAGAACATACAATAGCCAGACTATTGTAATCTATTTACTAATGTACAAGAAAACAAGTATATATACTTATAACGAGGGGAGGGGAAATCAACATGTATCTTCTAAAATACGACATGGCAAAATAGATAACATGTGTTATCTTCCCTCTACAAATATGGAATCGGCTATTGCTCAACACCTAATAGAGAATATAGCCTGTGCCAAGTCGTATACAAAAGAGTGGTTCAAAATTATTCACATAGCTGGTTCCAACAATCATTTAAATATTTTGGAATCAATCTGTATAGGATTACGGAAACCTTCTCTTTGCCAGTAGAAGGATTTTGTGAAGTCCCATAATTTCTTGGGGGGATATTTTAACTGCCCCTCACTAATTATTTACATGCAATTTCCCCTCCCCTCCTTATAAGTACATATACTTTTATGTTATTGATTTTAGCGTGTTTCCCCACATTTTTTGCTCTTCATTTTCGTTGTGCTTTTCATTTAATTTACCAATTTTTCCAACAATTTTCTCCTGATGAGATGTTGGACGAAAGGGCCTTAGGAACTATTACCATTAATAAATTCCTTGTTTTTAAAACAATATATATATATATATATATATATGTGTGTGTGTGTGTGTGTGTGTGTGTATTTATCAAGTATAGTCAGTTTCTTCTTTGTCAACAAGGCCTGTTGGTCCAGTGGTATGACACTTGCATGTAACAATCTAGGTTTGATTCTTGGGAGTGGATGCACACTGCTGATGAGTCCCAAACAGGACGAAATGGCCGTACAGTGCTTTCTGCATTCTGTTGAGGAATTCTTCTAGACTTGATGAATTACTTAATTATGATTATTTCAAATCTCCCTAATAATTTCTATCACTTGTATATCCTTGCTAGAACTGGCTTCTAATGCTCTGTGAGTGAGTGGCTTGGGGAAAGAAAACATGGCCCTTGGAGCACAATTTGTTAGGATACATATAATTAAATGTGTATCACCATTAGAATTTACTGAGTAGCAGTGCCATATTAAGTCTACAGTCAGTTTCTTCTTCATCACTGAGGCCTGTTAGTGCAGTGGTATAATACTTGTGTTGTATCGTACTGGTCTAGGTTTGATTCTTGGTGGTGGTTGAACACTGCTGAAGAGTGCCAATAGGATGAAACAGCTGTCCAATACATTATACATTCTATTGAGGATTCTTCAAGATTTGATGAATTACTATAAATGATTATTCAACTCAACAAGAATTTCTATCACACATATATATATATATATATATATTAACACATTCTCACACATACATAATCACACATTCTCATACATACATATATATGCACACATTCTCATATATATATATATATATATATATATATATATGCACACATTCTCATATATATATATGCACACATTCTCATACATACATATATATATATATGTGCACACATTCTCATACATACATACATATATATATATATATATATATATATATATATATATGCACACATTATCATACATATATATATATATATATATATATATATATATGCACACATTCTCATACATATATATATATGCACACATTCTCATACATACAAATATATATATGCACAGATTCTCATACATATATATATGCACACATTCTCGTACATACATACATACATATATATATATATAGATATATACACACATATATGCACACATTCTCATACATATATATAGATATATACACACATATATGCACACATTCTCATACATATATATATATATATATGGACACATTCTCATACACACATATATATATATATATATATATATATATATGCACACATTCTCATATATATATATATATATATATATATATATATATATGCACATATATGATATATATGTGCACACATTCTGATATATACATACACATATATATATATATATATATGCACACATTCTGATACATACACACACATATATATGCACACATTTTCATATATATATATATATATATATATATATATATATATATATATGTATAGATGTAGACATTCAAACATACATATATGCATATATTATTTGAATACACACAAAAACACATTCAAATAATGAGTGCCACAGATAAAACTCTCGTACGTTTTGTAGCAACAGCTGGATGCAAGACTTGAAAAATACTAAATTGGTTCATAAAGGAAAAGAAAATTCTGAGCTTTTTATTTTGCTTTTTTATTTTTATTGCTTTTCTTGAAGTCACTTAACATCAAATTATAATCCCTTGTAAATTCTTCTTGGCCAAAACAATGTTTTTTTTTGTTTTTTTTCATCCCAGGCTTTTGCACAAAATCTATTTCTGGTTATTTATTACTGAATTCCATTACTGGAATGGAGCCTGGATTCTCCCAAGAGTGACAAAAACCAAACTCTAAGAATTTTGGTGCCTAGAAGAATGAACTGAACTAAACACAACAAACTCTCTTCATAAACCACTTGATTGTTCCTGGCAAATGCTGAACAAAACAAAAATCCTCCAAAACGAAGGATAAATCGGGACATGTATCACTACAAAACATGGATCAAATATTTTTTATTGGTTATTTAAATTTTGTTTATATTTTTATTACTAAGTGTTTTCTCCAAAAATAAATTGCAATGGAGAATAACCAGAATATTTCATGCATAGACAATTTGATTTCTTCCAACTTGCTCTAGATTTCTTTCATGCCAGTTTCGTATCTACCTTATTCTTTTGTCTAATGAAGAGTTGAAATTGTTTTGCATGTTTCCATAGCATTAAAAGCTTAGAAATTATTGGTTAACTTTTCAAGGATTTTGATAGGCAAACATTTGAAATAAATATGATAATTTACTGAATAAAGAAAGACTGGTATAAAGGTGGTTCACTAGCTCTAAATTATAACTATAACTTTTCAGGAAAGCATCCCTGCAGGAGTCTGTTCCACAAAGTGGCAGTTGTTCTAAACTTGAAAATATGTTGGTTGAAATAAATAAAATCTACAAATAACACATTCTAATCAGGATTCCAAGTAGAATTGAAAATATTTTAATGAAACATTTGACAAGAATTTGTTTTTTTTTTAATATATAATAATGTGTGTAAGAATTGGTTGGAATCACACACAAAAAATAAAAACTATATTGGTTCCCTGTTTTGCACCAAAAAGTTTTTCTCACCTGAGTTCATCCTTCAAATCTATAAATCAAACATTCACCCTTGCATGGAATACTACTGCCATATATGGTCTAGTGCCCCCCACCTTAAGGTCTTCAACAGGATCGAGAGGCAAATATGCAATGTGGTTGGTCCTGATCTGGCATCTCATCTACAGTCACTCTCTCACAGATATGCTGTCACCTTCCTCTGTCTTTTCTACAAATACTTTCACGGTAACTGCTCCGACAAGCTACTTTTGCCAGTTCCCAGTCTGCATGAATTTAAGCAGTGCTACTAGGCTGGCATTATGATCCTACCTTTTCACTGTCAAAATGGTTAAATGTAGCCGTCTCTTCTACTCCAATAGCTTCATGTCTCACACCTCCCATCTGTTGAATTACTTATTTCCCCGATAGATATAATCTCCAACTATTCAAATGTAATGTCAATCAACATCTCCAGATGCTCTGACCTATTCCCTGTCCTTCTTTTCATCCTTTCCTCCATCATGCCTACTTACTCTTGCTCCCACTCTGTAACCCCTTGTGTACAAGTGGCATCCTGCCTTACTTGGAGTGAAACGCTTAAAGAAAAAAAAAGAAAAAAAAGGAAAAAAAAGGAAAAAAAAAAAAAAAAAAAAAAAGAAAAGTCCAATTGGTCCAAAAGGCAAATTAATTTCAAAATTCTCTCTGTTCTACAACTCCTCAGAAATGAGACTTCTTTAGAATGAGAGTACCATGCTTTTATGCACCTGACCCAGACAAGGAGCACTCAGGACCAGCCAATAAAAATGGCTACAAGTGACACCCCCACTTTCACCAACACAAAGTACTGCCTGATTCACTTTCAGTCCGAAGCTCACCAATTCACCATCTCCACACTCCATTGCAAAACATACACACAACCCTGGCTCTTTTGAGTTGATGAGGTAAGTCTCCACCAAATAATGTTCACCCAATACAAGGTTCAAGAATCACTCAAGGTAAAGAGATGCTATTAAAAAAGATAACAACAGCAAAGTTGAGGACAATAGACTAAGTGTAAATAATGACTCATGCCAGAAATTTAGACAGAAATTAAATGTCTTGTCATTGGCTTACTATGATAATTGATGGAAAAAAAAAAAGTGTGGGAGAATGAGAACTAGGATGAACTCTCCTATAACTTTATTACCTAGGAAGTACCAACAAAAGTCTGCAACATCCAGTGGCAACGTTGACAGAGATGATATGAAGAAAATTTATTAGACATTGTTTCTTAGGATGGGCGGGCAATAAAAATTTTTAAAACTTGCCTGTTCTTGACGCAAGAATGATTTATTAAAACAAAAAATAATTCTTCTGATAAAATTTTAATTGAAACAGGTAACAGTCACGAATAATTGGTTAGCAATTGTTTATTTCAGGGAAAATCCGAAATTAAAATGAACTGACTAACATCTTATGAATATAATTAGATCCCACACGATTTTCAGTTGATTTCATAAATCGACTTAATATTTTTTACACTGAAATATTTCATGAAAAAGTTTTTGATTTGTTTTTTGTTTGTTTATAAAATGGTTTTATCAGATGAATTACTCAAAATGTTTCTCCAATGCAAATTCTGCTACAAGACAAAGTTAAAAGCAAAAAAATCTAAGAATTCTCAGAAGAATACAAAACATGATGCCAATAGAAAACAAACTGCAAAATATAGCATACAAGAATATGATGCAAATAACAAAGACAGTTACATTGTTCCAAAGATTTGAAAAATAAGCTCACAACAAAATTGACAAAACTTCAACAGATTTTTTTCTATCACCAAAATTATTTTTAAAAGATTAATAGAAAATGGAAAAATGCTCTGCCTCTTATTATAAACTTGTGAAAAACAATGATCCCAGGTGGGAACCTGCCATCTTTTCCAAAATTCTTAGCACAAGAAGTATGGATATCTGTTTCAACCCAAGAGGATGTACTCAAAGATTAAGATATAGAATTGTGATGAACACAGATCTTGGAGATTTCCCCCAAATCCATACTGACTACTGGAATAGAATTTAGACCTTGCAACACCAAACAACTTTACCAAAAAAAAAAAAAAAAAAAGTGCTCCCAAATAACTCCTGCTGCACTTGACATATTATCTTGACCAAGAGGCATTATAGAACTTTATAGAATTAAATAGACTATTTCAAAGAATATTAAAAATAGACTAGATAACTCAGATTCTACTTGTTTGAGAAAATCTATGTTCCACCCTCCAACCTCTCTCCTGCAAGTGGGTTGGGGCAAGCCTCTTACTGTTCTATCACTATCTCCATGGAAAGCGCTCAGACAAACTACATTCCTTGGTTCCGCCAGGTCTAACCTTCATGGCTAGGACCTACCATGCCACTTACATTGCAGCAATCTACCCACATTACCTCCATATTTCATTGGCGAAAAGTAAGTTCCACTCAAACAACTACTTTCCGTGAACCACTTATCTGTGGAACAGATTCACAAGAGGATGTGTCCCTGATCACTACAATTTTGACCTGTTCAAGTCTAGAGTTAACCATTATTTTTCCCACCTATC